>CM073605.1:9443312-10174968 GCA_037074985.1 Solanum bulbocastanum
ATAGTTTCTAAAGAAAAGAACGAGACCAGCTGATTGCATCTTGAGCTTGAAAATAAGTTGTGCACTACTGAAATGAAGATACAATTGGCTCTAGAAAGAAATCTTGTGTTGGAGAGGGACCTAATTTGTGTAAAAGAGGAACTGAACAAATCCCTAAAATGAACCACGTCCTCTAAAATGCTTACAAATTTAATTAGTCAGGGTAACAACAGTAGAAGAGAGTTAGGTGGTGAGAAGATAGACCCCCCCATACAATCCTCACAACAAACATGTTTCTGGTGCTGATAATTTGCTATGTGTGCATTGTGATCGAAATGGACATTGATGAGTCTGGGATTTTGATTCATTTAGAGCTTGATAACTATAGTTTTAGTATCCACATTGCCTATTTTGTGCTTTAAACTGATGCTTATGTGTTGATTTGCAGCTAGGAAGAGAAAAGAGCAAGCCAAGGACATTACCGGGCAAAATAGAGTATTTTCTAGTTGAAGAAAAACAAGGCTGAAGATCGACAAGGCCACTCGATAACTCACCGAGTGGTCCTTCAGCTCTCCTAAAGTTACAACGCTCTAGCCCTTGGACAAAGACAACTCGGCAGTGGAACGTACCCTTCAGTGAAGGTCTCAGCCCGCCTAAAGTTACAAAATAATTAGTGAAAATGCAAGCAAAAAGGGCGATGAGAAAGGACAATTGGCACATCGCCAATTAGGTCGGCGAGCCTGATCTCGATGGCTTAAGATCACAACACAGAAAAGGTGAAGACTCAAGCTAAAAAGGCAATGGAGAGGAGCATTTGGAATGTCACCAACCAAGTCGGCGATGCTCGATTTATACCGCCGAATGGCCCTGAAGGCTAAAATCTGGGAACGTATAAATTGATTTTCAAAAAGAGAAATTAGTATCCTGACATTATTAGACTCTGGTTTTCTTCTCCAAACACTAGTTTTTGAGTTTTTGAGAAAAGTTTGAAGTTGGGTTTTGATTTTATGGTGAATTTGAAGTATTGTGAAGACTCGAATTTCCTTACCCATCTTATGGAAAATATAGTTGGTAATGTTTTTCTGCTCTTTATAATCCGTGGCTAAAACCCCAATTCTTGGGGGTGTGATTAATTTCCTCAATTAGTGTATGGGTGTTAATAATTACTGATTTAATTGTTGTTTTGAAGTGGGTTCAACTAATAACTGAGTTTTAATGCATGAATTGTAGTTACCCATGTAGCTCTAGTCTAGTATTCTATGTTTGCTTGAGAAAATGGTTATATAATTAAGGTTATCAATTGATAGTTGTAGTGATTGGGTTGTTGGGGATTCAACTCAAGAGAGGGAGTCTTAATTCAATCATACCTATCTAGCTCGAGAGAGTAGGTAAATTGAGGTTTTGGGTTGTTCTTAATTGTATGCTTGTCGAGGTTTGAAAGAACTTGCTTTAATCGTGATAATTGATCAATAGATGGCTATTGCATCTACAGTCTAGCCTACCCACTAAGATTCAACAACTTTCGGTAATTAGTAATCACCTGTATAGTGAAATTGGCAATTAATCGATCACATCCCCAATGATCCCTCTCTTCCTAAATACTTCCCTATTTTCGTAGTTGTTAGTTGACAAATCAAATCCCTTATTGGACATTAGTTGTCAACCCCTGTAATTTACTTTAATTGTTTCAATAAATTCTATTCCTACAATCGATTAGAACATGCCTTTCACTTTCTAATTGAATTCTCTATCGTATCACTCCATGTGAGATCAACCCCAACTCTTCGTTGAGTTTATACTAGATTGTGATCGCCTACACTTAGAACTGGATGAAGTGTAGTTGAGTGTTATCAAAAATGGCGTCGTTGCTGGGGAGTGGTGTTTAGAATTCTTTTAGTGAAGTCTAGTTGAGATCTAATCTTGTTTGTAGTTGAATCGACTTACTTTGTATTGTTTTTGTTGTTGGCTGCTTGTGAATAAACGACGAGATGAGTGTGAATGGGAGTAACGCTAGCCAAGTTGGACATCAAGACTACATCGGTAACTTGAATGATGTCAATAAAGCTCAATTAGGTGGTGTAGGTGCTATTCGTTTACCTCCGATCATAGGAAACACAGTCTTTCATGTGACTAGCACGATGTTGCAGCTATTGCAAATGATGAGTTCATTTGAAGGGTTTGCTCGTGAGGATCCCTATGTGTATATCCAAAACTTCATGGACGTGTGTGGTCCATTTATCTTCAAGAATATCATACAAGAGTCGATCAGATTTTGGTTGTTTCTTTTCTCTCTAATGGGGGAGGCAACGAAATGGTTGGCTGAGTTACCAAGAGAATCAATCACTTCATGGGAAGAACTCACCAATCTATTATATTTCAAGTTTTTCCCTCCCTCGAGGATGATGTAGTTAAGGGATCATATTGTAAATTTAAACGGGTAGATGGGGAACTAATTCATGAAACATGGTTGAGGTTTCAAAAGTTGCTGCTCAAGTGCCCAACTTATGGACTCCCGAGAAACGTGTTGCTACAATACTTCTATCGGAGTCTCAATTCAATAAACAAATGGGTGGCTGACCAACTTGCTCGAGAAGGAATCATCAGCAACCATTTGCTATAGCATCCACTCTCCTCGACAAAATGACAAAGATCAATCGTAAGTGGTATATTAAGAAAGATGAAGTCTCTCCCTTAAATTTTAGGCTGACAAAAGAGCAGGTAGAAAAAACCAAGAATGAGACGACATGATAGCCAAGATGATGTCTCAAATAGGGTTGCTAAATGAACAAGTGATAAGAGGTATTTTTGAAAATAATGAGGTGAAAACAGTGTCAAGACTAGAGGAGGATTCTCACTCAGACTCTTTAAAGTCAGGTGGGAATCAAGGTTGGAACATATTTATTAAAGATGAGTAGAAAAGTTACAATCGAGATTGGGCTGACCAACATGACTTTTGGAGGAGAGAAGACAATCATGATGTGTATCACGTACAAACAATTGACAGCCCCAAGTCTAGGGGAAGTTCAGGGAGCCTTCGAGTGGATGAATTGTTATCGTGCATTCTAGATAAGTTTGAAGGGTCTGATGACATACTCAAAGAAATGAAGGCTGATTTCTCATCCTTGAATAATAAAGTAAATTCTCACGCAGATTTTATCAAGCAACTTGAATGTCAAATGAGCCAACATTTAGCCCAACTAGAACCCAAGCTATTTGGAAGGTGTGCAAATGATGATATGGCAAATTCAAAGGCTGATCATGACAAATGCTTGGCGATTTTGATACAAAGTGGGAAAGTAGCAAATGGTGATATGAAGATGAATGATGGGGCAAACACTAGTGGAGAAGAGGAAGACACTGTTGATGTAGAGAGGTCCGACCAAGCACCAAAGAATAGCATGCTCGAAGAGGAGGAAGAAAACCCAAGGCAAAGCACCACCGAAGAGCTGCAAATAGCCAAAGAAAGGGCTACATCTTCTCCAAAGTTGGTAAAACCGTTGCCCAAAATCAATCTCCTTTTTCCTCAAAGGCTCAAAAATTGGAATGAAGATGAAAAGTTCAAGAAATTTCTATCCATGTTCAAGAAACTTTCCATAAACCTTCCTTTAGTTGAACCATTATTGGAGATGCCGGGATACGCGAAATTCATGAAGGAAGTAGTCACCAAGAAGAGAAGTATGAACTTTAAAACAATTGAAGTTTCTCATAATTGTAGTGCTATTATGTCCAGCAATGTTATAAAAAAGAAAGAGGATCAGGGGGAATTCACCATCTCCTGTACCATTGGAATGCTTCAGTTTACCAAAGCTTTGTGTGACTTGGGAGCGAGTATTAACTTGATGTCGTATGTTATCTCCAAACAACTTCGGATGGGCGAACCTAAATCCACAACAATGTGGCTTATCATGGCTGACCGGTCTAGTAAATACCCCATTGGAATACTTTATGATATATTGGTGAAGGTGGATAAATTTATTCTTTCGGCTGATTTTGTTATTTTGGATTGTGAGATTGATGCGGAGGTGCATATTATTTTGGGTAGACCATTTTTAGCAACTAAAAGAGCTATAGTAGATGTTGAAAGTGGTGAGTTAAAGTTTCGGGCAAATGATAAGGAGGCTACAATCAATGTGTGTAAATCGATGAAGCAACCTAGTGACATTTATATGATCTCAACGATTGATGTGATTGATGAAGCAATGGCTAGTGTGAGTGAAACGATGTGAATGAGAGAACCCCTCGCTATTGTTCTTTCAAATTATGATGAGGATGAAGTGCAAGGGTATGATGAAGTTATGGATGCTCTATCGAGATTAGGTGCTCATTCTAAAAATCCAATGAAGCTTGATATTATTCTAAAAAATCGATAGAGTCCTCCGGCTAAACCATCCACCGAAGAACCTCCAAAACTTGAGTTGAAAGCACTCTCATCCCATCTTCGGTACGTATTCTTCGAAGTGAAAGACACTTTACCCATCATTACTGTTGTGAACTTGCTTGAGTTGCAAGTGAAATTATTGGTCGATGTGTTAAAACGATACATTAAAGCCATCGGATGGACAATTGTTGATATTGTGGGGATTCCTCCTGGGATTTGCACTCATAAAATCTAATTGGATAGTAAGTGCAAACCAAGTGTTGAGCATCAAAGAAGACTAAATCCGCCTATTCAAGAAGTGGTGAAGAAAGAAATCATACATGCATTGTAACACCCCTAAATGCTAAAAAGAGTCGAATGTCGATTTACCCTTGCTTAATTACTACAATAGGTTTTATTCACATTTTGTGAACTTGAAATTTTGCGATATTTGTAAATTTGCTTAACATAAATGGTAATCGTAATTTAAGGGATTGTATTGGGATATTTACATAATATGCTATTCTAATTATGTATAACTGAATAGTGATGAGGTATATACATATAGGTATGTATATATGTATTTTTGGGCAGCACCGTTTTTTTTGGGCAACACCTTTGAAGGACAGTTGTCCAAGTGATAAACATCACTTGTGTGGCTATATATTTTAACACTTATCTAGTGAATTTCAGTTCCTTCAAGTCTAAGAACCTTAGAACCTTAGTTAACCATTTGTTCATCAAAATCACAAAGGAAAAACTTGGTCCTTTTGGCTGAAATTCGAGACACACACTGTTTTTTGGTAAGTAGTCGAAATCTGTTTTGTAGTTAAGTAGTGTGTATTACTTTTAGAATATATCATTCTCTAGAACTCATTTTTGGGTGAATAAATATGTTTTGGAAAGCTAATCCATATACCTACGACTCTTATGTTTATGTGAAACTCTAATTCAGTTGTTATGGATTCGAAATATGGGATGCAACACAGGACAAGTTCTGTCCAGATTTCGGATTTAGAAAGCCTGTACGAACAACTGTTAGTGTATCGACGATATATTTTTATAAAAAATGTATTTTTCAGTTATTCTTGTTGCATTGAAATCTTAAGAGATGTATCTACATCTTTCATGAAGGTTATAAAGTCTAATTTTGCCGTTTTCATTTTCAAATCTAAGTTACAACATGAGGTACTAGACTAACCAGAATCACTGTTTTGGGAGCAGAGTTGTATCTGTACGGGCTAAGCTTACTTATGATGGTAATTCCATTTTACTTTGACATTATTTAGATACTAGGAATTAAAGAAGTTATTTAATTATATTTTTAAGGTTGCATATACTCGTGAACAAGTTGAGGACCTTGATACATTAGTTGGTCTACAGTTGAACTCGCGAAGTTTTGTTGGACTATTGCTACGCTAAAGTATTGAGGTTTGTGTATAAACTTGTACTTGCACTCTTTTAACTATTGGTATATCTGAAAGTTGATCTTGATACCTTGGTTACCTCTTGTCACTTTGCATTTTCGTGTTGGTATGATGCTTGTGTAACTCGTCCACTTGTACGGATTGTTTGATCACTTGGCACTCTTGTTGGGACCTTGTCCTTCTTGTGGCTGTGACTTTGTCACTATTGGCATGCCTCTTGATTCAGATCATTTGCCATCTTGTCTCTGGATTTTTAGTCCGTCTTAAAAATGAAAGTTGTCCATTTTAAGTATGAACTAGAAAGCCATTTTTAATATGGTTCTTGGTTCTCTTGATTATTGGGCTTTGACCCTTCTTGATACAGGGCATCGGCCCTTCTTGATACTTTCTTGTACTGGGTGTGAAGACATGAGGTATATATTGGGCGATCCTTGTTATTGAATCTCTTGGAAAAGGGTGCTATGAGCGTTCTTGACATTTGGATCTTTGAATATCGAACTTGATACTCTTTATATATTGTTACTTGATTTATTTATTGTGTTTCAAGTATGCTGCTCATTGACTTGAGAAAGGTAGCTTGGTGAATTTTGAGGACTCCGAACCTATAGTTTTTACACCACTAAGCTATATGCTTAGCGATAGTTGTTTCTATCGTAGGGGCTAATCGAAAGGAGGCGTGAAGCTGGCCATTGGAGATGGAAATTTTGAGAGTCTTAAGGAAGATCACATTTGCATATAGGCATCTATATTTTGTATAAACTTTGGAACTTATACATGATCTATGTGTTGTATAATTATGGGGAAATTTTGAGGGCCAATCGGATCATGTCACCATGGGTTGTAAAATAAGTATGGCTACTTGTTTTTCTCATTCGGCGTGTGTAAACCCAAGTCTTGTAATATATTAAATTTACTACTTGTTTTGAATGATTGTATGAAGCATGAACCACTAGGTTTGGGTTCTCGGAAGTTGGTAACATTTTTTTATATGTATCCCTTTTACTAGCGTGAGGACGTTATATGCATAAAAATCTCGTAAGTTATTAGCTTATGTTATGTCGAAAAAGGTCGTTACATGCATCATATCCTATTGCAGCTATGTAACACACCGAAAAATGGTAGGTTAAACTAGAGCCTAAACGTGAGGGTGAACGTCAAGAATGAGGGTTATAAGAGTCAAGGCCAAAGGGCAAGTGCCAGGGTAAAGGGGCCAAGCCAAAGCCAAAAGGCAAAGGTTGCCCCTAGCTTGGAGCACACTACCCCGACTTCACGAGTGGGACCACGGATCGTGGTCTACACCACGGCTCGTGGACTTGCCTTGGCTATGGTGGATTAGCCACAAATTGACCTTGCTACTGCCTCAACTTCACGAGAGGGACCATAGTCAGTGATCTTAACCACAGCTCATGGAGCCCCTCTAACTTACCGGCAAAATGTTATCCTTTCCCAAGAAAACATACCTCAAGTAGGGTGGTAGAGCCTTAAGATCCAATTTTGGAGGCTTATCTATAAACGGTTTTGCAAGCGGTGAATCACAATTATTCATATCTAACTCCAATCTTTTTGGTTTGGAACGGAATTCGAACCTATCAAGTGCGGCAACTAACTCATTATAGTCTTCAATCCCATCACTATCAAAATTCATCATTACAGCTGCTAGTGTATCAACACCCAACCTCTCTTCAATAGACACTTCAGAATCTTGCTGTATAATAAGATTTACCACAGAAATTGCTTTCAGATCACTTTCCTGCTTCATAGACCTACAAATGTTAAAAGTAACCTCTTCATTATTCAATAGTAACTTCATCAACCCTTTCTCTATATCGACTAAGGCACGCCCAATAGCAAGGAATGGTCTTCTTAAAATGATGGGGACCTCAAAATTAACCTCACAATCAAGTATCACAAAGTCTACTAGAAAGATGAATGACTCCACTTTCACAAGAACATCTTGGAGCACTTCAATAGGTCTCTTCACAGTTCGGTCAGCCATAAGCAAACGCATCACAGTCGCGGATCCCCTAAACCCAACTTCTTATAAATGGACAATGGAATCAAGTTAGTGTTGGCCCCCAAATCACATAAAGCTTCGCAAAGTGCATAACCCCAATGGTTCAAGGGATAGTGAAAACTCCGAGATCCTCTTTCTTTTGCACAAGTGATCTAGTAGCAATGGCACTGCAATGTTGAATTATCTCATCGTTCTCAAAACTCAAAGCCCTCTTTTTGTTCACCAAATCTTTCATAAATTTTGCATACCCAGGCATTTTCTCCAAGGCTTCTATCAACGGAACATTGATGGAAAGTTGTTTCAACATAGTTATGAACCTACGGTATTTACCATACTCAATCTTTTTCACCAATCTATGTGGGAACAGAGAGGCGGTTGAGGAATAGGAACAACTTTTTGAGTCACCTCAGCTTCTTTTTCATCATTATCTTTTGGGCCTTCAGTAAACTCAATCTTATCTTCATCCTTCTCTACCACTTTTTCAACCTCAGACGGCATGGGTGGATCAATGGTCTGCTTTCCTCCGCGAGTAGTGACTGTCATACAATGCCCATCATTTTCCAATTCTGGATAGTGTTGCTAGAAAGTGTGTTAGGCTGGAGTGGATTTGCATTGGTGGACAACTGATTAAATTGCTACTTAATCTTCTTGATCGACATTGCATGGGCATCAATTTTTTGACCTATTCCAGACAAGTCATTTCGTATCTCTTTCACATTCTCATCAGTTGCATCAAACCTCTTTATCATATTTTGCATCATATTCTCAATTCGTGACATACTGTTGCCAGACTCTATTACCAAGAGAGACATAGGGTCAAGCCTTGTCATTCATGTTGCCATAGTTGTTCTAATTGTAGTTGTTGTCGTGATTGTAGTTCCTCTCTCAAACATAGTTAACCACACGATTGTAGTTCCCTCACAGTTATAGCTTTCATAGTTTTGACCTTGGTTTCCTTAACCTTGGCACCAATTATCCGAGTTGGAACCTTGGGTGTTGGCTCGAAAACCCCCCGTATGATCATTAACCAAATATGCATCCTCCTCATAGTAACATTCCTTAACTGGTGTTGATGGATTTCTAGTTATGTAGTTTATCGCATTCACCTTCTCAGCACCGCCAGTCACATGTTTTAATACCAAGCCCAGCTCTATCCTCATTTGAGCCATCTCTTCACGAATAACATCATTGGATTGACTAGGTGTAGCTTGAACTGCAACTGTACTTCTACCCGTGTCTGACTTTCTAGTGCTCCATGCTTTATTATTTTGAGAAATCATCTCTAGTTTCTTAGCGATCTCCTCAAAAGCGCACTCACCATATGATCCTCCAGCAATAGTATCGAGCATAGTCTTTCCATTATCATCCAAACCTCTGTAGAAGTACTCCTTTAGTGACTCATCATCTATGCAGTGATTTGAAACACTTCTTATGAAAGTAGTGAATCTATCCCATGAACTGCTTACAAAATCTCCAGGTAGTGCTACAAAATTATTCAGTTTTTTTCTTGTTGTCGCACCCCTTTTTTCTCAAAAACGGACTTTCCTTTCGGACGCAAGACCTAACAACTCTTTTGGGCTTTGGGTGATTGAAGAGTCACCACCTAATGAACTTAGGTGCGTTAGGACACCTATCCAACCTAACTAATCCAATTACAAGTCAACGAACCAGAGATCGGGTAAGGGTTCAAATTACCTCGAGGGGAAGGTGTAAGAATCCCTCGAGGTCCACAAATATGGGTCCTGGCTGTATCTCATGCAATTTATGTGGGGGTAACAAGTAGCAATTAAGGTCACTTCATTATTTATTATTCAATTAAACATGCGAACAAAGTGATAACAATAAATAAACATTTAAGATTATTTCAGTTAATTATTATTTACTTAAGCATGCTTACTAGGTGATAACATAACAGATAAATATTTAACAATTAAGATCATTTTTGTTGTTTTAATTAATTAGTTAAGTATGCAGATCTAGGTGATATAACAAATAATAAATAAACAATTAAACGGACATTAATCAATTAATAAAGAGGAGCGAGAAGACATAAATTGCACAAATAGATAAGCAAACATATTTTATATTTATTTAAGCTACCCCAAACAATTGTAATTGTAAACACATAAGGAATAAAAAGGGAAGGGAGACTCTGAAGGACTTTACGGATTAGCACTCAACTTTTATTTATTTTTTGATAGGCTTCCGTGTAGGGACAGACAAAACCAAGGTTTGTCGCTTAAGCCTGAGTCGATGTCATTATATCCGTAGGGCCTAAACTACCCCTACCCCACCGCCGCATGCATTTTGTCCTAAAATGTGCTTATCGTCCCGACTTAATGTCCAAAAGACATTGGACTACTAATAAGGAGGTTCTAGACTAAAATAAAATAAGGTTCCTAATAGGTCCACCTAGACTCCAAGTCAAACAAATAGGACTTCATTTAGCATATAAAGTCTCAAATTGGCCTCTACGTTTTAATTATTAACATGATAGCAAACACACATAAAGTGAAAGGTTTCATGCCAAGTGTGTGAACATATAATCACATTAACAAGTATCAAAACAAATTAATTAGAGAGGGCAGAAAATTATGACATAATGCAAATTTTAATTACTTTATTAATAAAGCATGCAAAAAAAAAATTAATTTACTAATTGATTAAAGTGGCAAGACAATTATTCATAATGCAGAAACTAAAATATTTTGGACGGAATTTTATTGGGACAGTAAATTTAACGTAGCAGATTCTAAGAGACAAGCATAACATTACTTAGTTGATTTTTAAGTGGCAAAGCAAATATACTAATTGCAGAAGTTAATTATCTTATGCAGATCCAACAGGCAGAATATTTAAAACAATATTAGCATGCTGGACAATTTATTATCTATTAAAAATTAATTGCAGAAATTATTTAACAGTGAGCAGAACATACTCAAAACAAATTTTGTTTCAAAATTAACATGCTGAAAATTATCTTATTATTATTATTATTTTATTTAATCTTATAGGCATAGTTTCTAAGCGAAAGCTGAGATTAATTTCTGATTTTAGACATACAGTAGGACCATTTAAACTTATATGCATAAATACTACACTCAAATTAAAAAAAAAAATAGATCCTATAGGCATGACATCTACAAATAATTATTTAAACCTATATACCGATACTACACAATAATGCCAAAGTTATTAAAATCCTATAGACATGATTTCTAATCAAATAGCAAGCTTTTATTTTATTCATCTCATTTTTTTAATAGTTTATAAGAGAGTTGTGATTTTATTAAATGCAACACTAGATAACCATGTAAAATTCAAACACATTCAAATTATTAATATTATGCTAAAATTGCATTACAGAGAATAATTAACTTAGTTTAATACTTAATTAATTGACAACTAGAGTAGATGACCACTACGGAATGTGCTTACATTTTAAACAAAATAATAAAATATTGGCAAGATCATTTTTCTTTTTTTCTTTTTTTTAGATTTAGAGTGAGGAATGAGCAAGCAACTAAATTACACTCCTATAGGCATACTTTCTAACAAACAAGTTTGCGAAATAACAACACGTAAATCCCCTCCCCCCCCCCCCCCCAAATATTTTCATATATATAGTGGAGTTTAGAGTTTAGAGTTTACAAATTATTACAAAACAATAAAAGAGATTAGATAATATTCAAAACATAAATGACATAAAGTTAGCTTGTCTATCGCTTTCCTCCCATGGCGACTCTCCATATCTTGAACTTTAAAATCGAGATCCTGCTAAAGCAAAAGGGACATACGACCAGATGTATGTACAAGAAAATATGCATAATTCACACACACGTAGACCCAACCATTTAAACAAACACACAAGATACACATAGAAGATAGAGTGAGGAGAACCACCCGGATGCCTCCTTTTATTTTATTCATACACAATTTTCAAAATAACATATGCAAAGATGAAAATAAGCTAGTAACATAGAACTAACCAATTATGTAGAATATAGTTAACAGCAAAGGAGTGTTCTAAAGAAACATCCAACGAAACGGCTACACAGCAATACCACAAAGAATGATTCAAAGCTTTACTAGAGTTCTTTATTATTGTTTTTTTCAAGAAGAGAATGTTTTGCTAGTTGTTCGAATGAGTGAGTCTGAGTCAATGTCAGAATGTGTGTGATTGTTAGAGGTATGATTTATATAGTGAATAGGAGGACACATATTAATGGAAGAAAATTATTTTAGGATCAATTTAAAATATTTTCCTTATTTCAAAGGAGCAGAAATTAAATTTATTATTAAATTATTTTTTACCAAATATAAAAGTATCTAAATAAGACAAGGATAATTTTAGGATCAAACAAATATTACTCCTTATTTCAAAGGAGCCAAATCAGATTTTAAATTATTTTTACCAAATATAAACAAGTAAGAAATCTGCTTACTAAAATTAAGAAGGAAAGGATAATAGCATATTACACACAAATCAGCCACACGGAAATAAAATAAATTTTTAAGGACAAGGGGAATCAATTCACAATACTAATTTTCCTAAATCGGAGGAAGTAAATCAGCCTGATATTTAATAATGTTATCAAAGATAAGAAATCTATCCACTTTAAATAAAGTAAATAAGCAAGGAAGGGATAATTCAAGACAATCGTAAATTGAATCAATCAAGCAAGCAAAATTATTAAAACTTCAGAATTTATTACAACTTAGACAAAATAAAGGTTGGCCAGCTATTGGAATCTGTCAAGATGCATACTTAACCAAATATGAGAATTATTATCAAATCAATCACAATGGATGATAATATCTATAAGCAATTCTAAAATCGATGTTTTTTTAATTAATTATCATGCGCAGTCAAATGCTAAATTTTGAAAGCATATCAACACCAAAAATCACACTCAATGGACTTACGGAGAGTTGGAAATAAATTAGCATACAATGTTGTTTCAATACGCCTAAAATACACATGCTTTCGGAATTCAGAACATCAACAAAGCAGTCCATAAGATCAAGTAAATCACGATTTATCTCATGCTTAAAACAAGAACATGCTTATAACGATAATGATACAATAGAATGCCATATAGAGCAGTCATATAATTAGATTTATGATTAGATTAAGTAATTTAGGAGAACATTAAAACAAGAGCGAACCCACACAGATCTGTTTAGATCTGCTTTTTCAGACGATCGAGACCTTAAGCCGACCTAGCCAGAGTTGTTGTTTTGCCGGATCTTGCTAGCTGCTGGTGGCTTCCGCTGGTTGCTTGCTTGAAAAGAGAAGAGAAGAGGGGAGAACAGAGAGAGGCGGCCACTGATTTCCATGACGGCTTGCCGGTGGTTGCCAGCGTTCTCTCGTCTATCGCCGGAAATGGGCTGCTGGAATGGAGTTCGCCTTGGGAAAAGGTGCAGCAACGTTTGGCGGCTGCTGTTTCTCTCCGTGGCTGCTCGCTAGCGTTGTTGTCGGAGGTTTTGCTGGCCTTGCCTCGTCGGAACTGCTAGTGGTTTCTTCTGCCGGCAGCGGCTGGTCAGAGCTGGCTTGCATCTCACCGGGCACGGCTGCTATTGCCACGCCGGTTGCTCGCCTGTCCTGCTAAGAGAATAGAGGAGGAGGAGATGAGAGGAAGAAAGAGGATCAATCATCTTTTAGGGGTCGTTTGGTGTGAAGGATAGGGTAAAATAATCTCGGGATTAAATCATAGTGCCACTCAATTTGTTGTTTGGTTGGCAAGGCCGGGATAGCTTATCCCGGTACTAATTATTAGTACCGGGATAAGTTATCCCTTCCTATGGATCGTATAGTAATCCCGGGATAAAATGACTAAATGACAAAAATGTCCCTTTAAACACTTTTTAGATATTACTTTTCACATCCATGAAGGGTATTTTTGTAAACTTATATGTTGTTCTTAAGATTTATTATTTTGAATACAACAAACCAAACACTCAATAAAAAATAATCTTAGCATAACTTATCCTATCATAACTAATCCCATCATAACTTATCCCATCATAACTAATCACATCATAACTTGTATTCAAACCAAACGACCCCTTAGGGTTTTGGTCTTTTGTTAAAATAAGAAGGAATGGGAGATTTTAATCCTAGCCATAGGATTAGTTTAGATGAGCAGCTAAGATTTGATCTAGGATTTTAACTAAAGTATGGACGGTTGAGATTAAAAGATGGGTCTTGAGAGTTGAAATGGAATGGCCAAAATTGAAATAAAAATTGGCTAGAATTGAAATAAAAGTGGCTATAATTGAAATACAATTGGAATTGAAGTGGCTAGAATTGCAAGAAAAAAAAGAATAAATAGGCTACGATTTAAATGATTTGTAGGAAAAATAAAGAAATGCTATCCAATTAAAATATTACAAATATTATAACATTTTATATAATAAAAATCACTTAAATTTTTAAAACATTTGAAATAAAATAATTATTTTGAGTTTTACTAATAACTTTAAAAATATTTACGATAATTTTATTAAGCATGCATACTAAAATATATAATTTTAGACAAAATCGATTAGAATTTTAAATTCGAAATATGTTTTAAAAATACGTATTAATTGAATAGCATTCCCGAAAAGGGTTAAAGGTCGGTCAAAAGTGGGTATCAACACTTGTGATTAAGCTTCTTAGACAACAGGGAATACTTATCCATGAACACCTTATGCAATTGGTCCCACATATGAATCAAATTATATAAAAGCTCAGAAAACCACACCGCAGCATCACCAGTCAATGATAGAGGGAAGACTCTCAAGCCGATGACATTCATATCCAATTTTGGTCGTCCCACATAACTCTTGCAGACACTTCTCAATTTAGCCATGTGACCATGTGGATCTTCCGACGCCAGACCAGAAAACAACCCTCTTGCTGTAAGCATTTGCATCAGACCGCTGGTCACCACAAAAGTATGCCTTGGAGGTAGAGGAGGGAGAATAATAGGTCCTTCTAATTCAGAAGTCGACCCTGTAGTTATCACACAACCTTTTCTGGCGGTTTGTACCCTCAATGCATCTCCGAGTAGATTACCACCACGAACCTGAGCATTCTCATTACCAACTCCAGGAGGTTGAAAGTCAACTTCATCATTATGTTCCTATATGATTGGATTATTATGGACCCCTTGATGTTCCATGTTTCTCAAAGTCTTTCTTAGTTCAAGATTGTAGGGGGTCAATGGTTCACCTCAACTCCATGTACTTGGCATACACTAGAGTAGAAATCTGTAAAAAAACAAAAACAAAAGCAAAACTTAAAATCAGGAAATATTTGACTAAAGTTCAATAATGTAGTAAACTTAATCTAAAAGTCTTATTCCCCTGCAGCGGCGCCAAAATTTGATACTCTCAAATTACACCTCCCTAAAGAAGTATAAGTGATCGTTGTCAAATAAAGAACTCAACTTGTAGGTTGGGGTCGATCCCACGAGGAATATGATTCAGACTTAAACTTAACTCACTATATCCATTTAGTCAAACTATTTTCGAGACAAGTAAATAAAGGGGGTTTTTTGTAAGCAAGTAATAGATTGTTGGTTAAGTAATAAGTAAGCAAGATTCAAACTTTCAGTTATCAATATGAGAGAGAAACTAGGGTATGTATGTTCCTCACAAGCTCTTAACGCAGTAATCCTAATAATAGTAATCATTTCCTAGTGTTTTACATGGAAAGTTGGTAAGTTAGATACTCCCAAGTGATTGGTCCTCCAAATAGAGAATTTCACTATGCACCTTGGTCCGACTACGAGTGTATGCTTCACTAAACCTTACCTTTAGCTCAGATTAGACATCACAAAAATGTATGGCTTAGTTTTCACCCTCGCTCCAATTGACATTAGACTATTATATAGCATCCACTAAATCTCTGCTGTTAATTCCTTTTTCATTAACTGTCTCCTTGGTCCGGCAAGTAGCAACGAGACGAGTTCTAACGTTGCATACCGTTAAAAAGATTTCTAAGTAAAAGAATTAACAATACATGCATAAACACTATTCAAGAATTACTTAATTATTATTCATACTTTGTTAATTGTCATGGTTTTCACAATCCTAGTTGTGGATTTAGCTACTCATGCTTGAAAAAACATAATTCATAATTGGGTAAAAAGAATTCATGAAATTACAAGTAGAATAGATGAATATCCAAAATCTCAAATTGAAATTCAAAGAACAAACTGTATCAAACGAATTCGGAAATCAAATTGCTAAAGTGATGCAAGTTAATTCCCAAAACACAAAAACCAGGAGTTTACAATAATGTCTAACCCCCAAAAACGAGCTTTATAACTCCTATTTATAGAAAGCAAGTCCTAAATAAAAAGGAAACAAAATAAGGAGATAAGTTATCTGGAACGCAGCTTTAGTTGAAGACTCGACCTACGAACCGTGGGTCGACCTATGATCCGTAGGTCCCCTTCTGTGGCTCCACACTTAGGATTTTTCATCAGGTACTGGAACTTCAACTCTCTGAATCCATCGACGGATTCTCAGGACGGCCCGTGGGTCGACTTACAATCTGTCAGTTGCTTCGTAGTTCCACACTAAGTCATAATTCCCTGATGCTCCATCTACACCTGCCCAACAACTATCCGTGGATCATTCCGTGGGTGGCTCCTTCTACATAATTTCAACCCTCATCTCCATCAATTGCATTCCAAGCTTACTTTCTGCAATTATTAAATATAAAACATTAATCTAACACAAAATAGCCCAAGACATACACAAACTCTATGTGAAACGTATTGAAAATACCGTAAATTCACGGTATATCACCAAGTGGCCATGAATTTGCTTGAACTTTATTTTTGTCAACTTGGTTTACTGCTTTAACCCCTTTTTAATGATGTCAAAAGGGGGTAAATTGTTAAGGTATGAGATTATTGTTAGTTACTTGAATAGGACATTGTCGATAGGGGGGACTAGTGGAAGGGGGAAGAAGTTGAATAAGTTTTTCATCATCAAAAAGGGGGGAAATGTTATTTTGTTGTTTATGTGAAATTTTGATGATTTAACTACCTTCAGGAATGATGAAACAAGGGAACCAATTCTAGTTACTTGACGATTCATGCTGATAGGGGGAATTGGTGAAAGAGGAAGAAGTTGAACAAGTTTGTCATCATCGAAAATGAGGAAAGTGTTATTTTCAAGTTGATGTTAAGTTTTGATGATTTAACAAATTCCAGGATCTAATAAGGAACCAAATCCAGTAAAGACTCATTCTTCTGGTATTGGGACTGATGATATGGGGGATGATTGAAACCAAAGGACGAGAGTTGAAATGGCTGGATATTAGTTTGTCATCATCAAAAAAAAGGAAAATGTTGTTTTAAGTTAATTTGAAATTTTGATGATTTAACAAACTTTCGAGTCTAACATGGGACCTGGTTGAGGAAATAATGTGTACATGAAAAAGACAAAAGACAGTTGTCTAAAAGCTGTCAAATCTGACATGGTTGGTGCACGACTTTTTAGAGTAGCAGGCTCTCTGCCAATGGCTTTGTCCCAAGGTTTTGCCATTTGATAATAGTCTCTTCTCTAAACACAAACCTAAGATTTGACAAACAAAGTTTTGAATTTTTGAAAATTCATAAGCTCACAAAGAAAAGGCCATCTTCAAAAAAGAACACTGCTCACCTCAACAAGGGGCCTGATGGAGTGCTGAAGCGTCTTTGTTGTATTTGAGTTTTGTGTCTTATGTTCTTATATTATAAATTTACTCATAAGTTATAAAGGATAGTAGATCGATTGCTTGTCTAAGACTTTACTTTGAGTCGTATTAACAATGGTTAGTTAGTCAAATCGTCTATATTTTAGTCAAGCCTTTTTACATCATTATTTTGATGTTCTCTTGGGTAGAGTTACCTAGGAGTGTCAACTAGAGTTAGTTGATGTGTGGGTGCAACAGAGTTGCTACTTGTTTAGCTCTTATCTTTGAGATATGAGTTGGTGGCAAGAGTTAGCATGTTGGGTTCTTAAAGTCTATATCAACTAGATTTAATTGGTTTAGTGTGCAATAGAGTTGTTGCTTAGTTTCCTTTGTAGTAGAGTTGCTACAGCAGGAGGGAAGGGATTAAAGAGTTTTAATTTCTAGGTTGCAAAAGTTTGTAATCTGAAACTTTGCTCCATTGAATGAAATAGAGTTTGGCTTGAAATTCTATGAGTACATGTCATGGTTTTCACATCCATTGAGTCCACGTAAAATCCTTGTGCCTGATCTACTTTGGCTATTTTCTGCACTACTATTCTATTTGGGACCTAGTACAGTGATCACTGGTGGAAGCATACATTCCAACAAAATGCTTCACAAGTGGCATGTATGAGTCGTACATGGTTCTACAGATCCTAAAACACAATTGTAGTTAGTGCTTTGAAAATTTATTAAAATGTCAAGTCACAAATCATGGTTTACGAGTCATCGATACGGCCTATGGTTGTGAACACGAGTCGTAGTTAGCCTCATTCTAATGAACTTCAGACTTAGTGGTTTCAATGCCTTGAGTTCTATGACCAAACTCTACGGGTCGTACTTGGTACTACAAACTGTAGAAATGCATTTGTGGTTTGAGGCCTACGGATCCATGCCTAAGTTCAAGATTCAGTGTACAAGGCAGATTGTACGGGGCATGGAAGAGGCTTGTGGTTCTTTATTAGAGAATTTATCTTATAGCATTTTGGACCATATATGGTCAGTACGGTCCATAGACGATTGCACAAACCATAGTTTGGGTTTGTGGAGTTGGTATGACAAGGTTTATTCTCAGGATTTCCTACCATTTTAACTCCTAGATTACGTTGTTTTAAGCCCTAATTTGAGCCGTTTCTCTAAGGCCCTAACCTCCCCATTCACTCTCATTCCCTCAAAATCATAATGATATGCATACATTATGTTATGAATGATTTATGAATCAAGGTTACTTTCAAATGAATTATTAATCAGTTATTATAAAACAAGCAGCTTCCGATTGAAGTACCTCCATTATGAAGGAATGACATGATTTAGATACTTCCGATTGAAGTACTTCTCAATATGAAGATATTCATGATTTAGATGCTTTCGATTAAAGTGTCTCTTATGAATATGGTATTAAATGATGATTTTTAAAGGAGTTAATCCTATGAATATGGAATTTTTCATGAATGATTTGATATTGCTAGATTTTTACCATTTCAAAGATTATGAATATGATATGATTATGCATGATTTTTCTTAGAAGTTTACTTAACACCGAGTTGGACTAGTGGCGATTACCAAGGTCCCAGAACTATGCGCCCCCGTAGATTATGTCTCAATTGGACACTACCTAGTGGATCCACTCATGATTAAGGACCTTACCTTGGCAAGTAGGACACTCTTTTTTCGGTGTGAGAGCAGTACAACGAACTTCATATTATAGATCACATGGTTTATGTAGGTTAGTGGTATCCCCACAAAGCTTTATGATTTCCATAAATGATTATGATTATGACTTTCAAACTATTGCATTGATCTTGTACTATGTTTTTACGAAATCGTATGATTAGATTTATGTTATGTTAACTTGGTCATTGCATTATCGTGTTTTCAGACTTATCATGTCATGTTTATTGCATTTTCCCCATTCGCAATACCTTCAAGTATTGACCGCATACTTTCTATCTATATTGTTTCATAATATAGGTTCTGACGCATCTTATCAGGCTCGTAGCCAGTACGAACTTCTATCAGCATTCACAGTTATTGGTGAGTCCTCCTAGTTGGAGTACATACCACTTACGTTTCTTTTATGTCTTTCAGACTTGATTTTAGTTTCAAATGTTTGAGTGAGCTAGGATTTTTCCTAGGGACTCACTATGTGGTAGAGGCTTGTTGTCGGATATTAGATTTCCACATATATGTCTTGTATTCAGAATTTTTCATGTTATGTTGAGATTATCATTTGACACTTGATTTCACTTATCTTTTATTTAGTTTTGTTGTCATTCTAGTGTCATGCTATGCCATGTGATTCTCTTGAAGTCTCTTGGGATCCTAAGTATACCATGTCACGTCTAGGGGGTAGTCTTGGATCGTGACATGCACCAAATAAATTAAGTTCTTCATCTTTATTTTACTTAAACTAAGTACTTTTATAAATATTAATAGAAATATTTGACTTTTTCCAATCATATTTATGAGTATATAAACTACTTAATCTTATTTCATTAAATGTTTGTCCACAAAAATTCATGATTTCATTTTGAAGACCTGATAAATCCAAGATTGGTCAAATTTCTTCTATATATATATATATATATTTCTTTGTTGAGAATGAACTTTATTTGTCCATCACAATATTTTTTGTTTTCCCTCTTATTTCATTTTTCTCTCATTCCCGGCTTCTCAAAATGATGTAAGTATTGGGTTAAATTCTGGTCAAGAGATTAAAAAATTGTTTTTTCAACTTTCGTATGAACAAGTAATTGAGAGACTTGAAGAGTAAGTTTGTCGAATAAATAATTTTTTAGCTCTCTTTTTTATCTTTTTATATTTTTGTGGATCTTTACTAACTGATGATGTTCTTTATGATGTCTTGTTGGTAATGTGATCAGATGTGGTTTAGTAGTTAGGTTGTTGCATTTGTTTTGGAGTCATTAAGTTGTTTCCTAGTCTTTAGGCTATAGGAATAGTGGAGTCAGTTTTCATATTCAGAATTATTAGGAGAGTAAATGTGTTTTATTTATAATGTTTTCTATTTAAGGACTCTTGTAACTGATTCAGCAATATCTATACAGAGAAAATTTCCACACTTGCGAGTCTTTTTCTTTCATCTTTGCTACAGTTAATTTTCTATCATTTGGTATGAGAGCCAGGTTGATTTTTCTTCTTTTTTGAAATACTACTGCATCAACAAAAGATGGCTTCTGAAAATTTTGTCCAGGCCATTATTTCGTGCTTCGATGGTCATTACGACCATTGGAGCATGGTGATGGAGAACTTCCTTATGTCCAAAGAGTTTTGGCCAGTTGTCAGTATTGGCGTGCAAGAGCCAGCAACTGGTACTGCCTCGTCGGCAACACAAAAAGCAGAGTTGGATAGTCTAAGATTGAAGGATCTCAAAGCGAAGAATTACCTTTTTCAGGCTATTGATCGCTCAACACTGGAAACCATTTTTTGCAAGGATATCCAAACAAATATGGGATTCCATGAAGAACAAGTATCAAGGAACAGCGAAGGCAAAACGAGTGAAGCTTCAAGCACTCCGTGGTGAGTTTGAGACCCTACGTATGCAAGGTGGTGAGTCCATAATAGATTATTTCTCTAGGACATTGGCTATCGCAAACAAAATGCAAATTCATGGTGAAAGACTGGAAGATGTTACCATTATTGAGAAAATACTTCGCTCAATGACAGCAAAGTTCAATTATATTGTTTGCTCCATTGAAGAATCCAAAGATATCGATAATTTTTCTCTTGATGAGCTGCAAGGTTCTTTGTTGGTTCATGAACAGAAAATAAACCAACAGGATAAGGATGAAGTAGCATTGAAGGCAGCAATATCTTCGAAAGGTACAAATCAGGAGAAAGTCAAATGAAAGGAAAATAATTGGCACCAGAAACGAAGGAAGATGTGGAAACAAATGGAGAAGAAGAGGAGATTTCACTTTTGACGGCATACACTGCCAAAGAGAAAGCTTCAAATGATGTATGGTATCTCGATACAGGCTGTAGTAATCACATGTCTGGGCAGAAAGAAGTATTCTCAGACCTGGATGAAACTTTTCGAGATACTGTGAGATTTGGAAATAATTCAGTGGCCTCTGCCAAGGGAAAAAGAAAGGTACAAGTCAACTCCATTCATACAATCAGTGATGTGTTTTATGTCCCTGCGTTGAAGACAAATCTACTAAGTGCTTCAAGAAAAGGGATATGAACTTAATATCGAAGGTGGAGTTTGTAAGATACAAGTCATTTGGGGTTAATCACACAGATTAACATGTCATCAAATCACTTGTTCCCTTTATATCTTCACAACTCTACAAAATCTTGTCTCTATGAAAAAGTTAAAGGGGATTCCTGGAAGTGGCATTTTCGCTATGGGCATTTAAATTATGGAAGCTTGAAGTTTCTAAAACAAAAATTTTGGTGTTGGGTCTTCTCCCAATGAAGTATGTGAAGAGTGTGCTGTTAGCAAGCAACACTGTGAACTATTTCCAAAACGCAATTCTTGGAGGGCAAAGAAGGTGTTGGAGTTGGTGCACTCAAATATCTGTGGTCCGATAAGTCCTACATCTAATAGTGGTAAACGTTATTTCATTGTCTTCATTGATGATTATAGCATAAATACTTGGGTCTTTTTCTTAAGAGAAAAATCTGAAGCATTTGAAACTTTTAAGAAGTTTAGACTTCTTGTAGAAAATGAAGTAGGTTGTCAAATTAAGTGTTTGAGGACTGATCTAGGTGGTGAATATAACTCACTAGAATTTGTAGAATTTTGTGAGAAACATGGAATTAAAAGGCACCTTACCGCGGCCTACACACCTCAACAGAATGGTCTGTTTGAAAGGAAAAATCGCACAATTCTTAATATGGTGCGTAGTCTTTTGAAGAGAAGTCACTTACCAAGAGACTTTTGGGCAGAAGCAGTTCGTTGGAGTGTTCATACATTGAATGGATGTTCTACCAGCTTTATTCAAAGTATGACACCTCATGAAGCTTGGAGTAGGCGTAAACCAAATGTTGAGTACTTTCGGATTTTTGGGTGTATAACATATGCACATATTCCAGATGCGGCAAGGAAGAAGTTGGACGGTAAATTTCAAAAGTGTATTTTCCTTGGTATTAGTGACAAATCATAAGTTTCTCGCTTGTTCAATCCTATTACCAAGAAAATAGTTGTTAGCCGAGATGTTATTTTTAATGAAGAAGCAATCTGGAAATGGGGCGATAATAATTCGTTTCAACATATTCTAGTTTCTGTTGAAGAGGAAGAGGAACTAGAACGACCTTTGGAGATCAGTTCACAAGCAAGTCCAATTGTATAGGCTGCTGTAAGTGTTGAACATGAATCAGGTGATTCTCAGTTCAACAATGAACGTCCACAACGTAATAGAGAGGCACCAAGATGGTTGGAAAATTGTAAGGTATATGGGACTAGGAAATCTGGAAATATAGTAAGTCATTTTTCTTTATTTTCAGATTGTGATCCTATATCTTCTGTCGATGTCGTTAAAGACCTAAAGTGGCAGCAAGCCATGGATAAGGAGATAAGATCAATTAAAAAAATGATACTTGGGAGTTGAGAAATCTTCCAGAAAATCAAAAAACCATTGGTGTCAAATGGGTTTACAAAACAAAGTTGAAGGAAAACAGAGAGGTCGACAAGTTCAAAGTTCGCTTAGTAGCAAAAGGCTACAAGCAAGAATATGGTGTTGACTATGTAGAAGTGTTTGCTCCCGTTGCTCGTTTAGATACCATCATATTGGTGATTGCTTTGGCTGCTCAAAATGCTTGGAAAATCTATCAGTTGGACTTGAAATCTACCTTCTTACATGGTGAACTTCAAGAAAAGGTATTTATCGCCTGGCAATGTGAAATTTGGTAGTGAGAATAAAGTGATTAGATTGAAAAAAGGCTCTATATGGACTAAAACAAGCTCCAAGAGCTTGGTATAGTCGCATAGATACTTATTTTTCAAATGAGGGATTTCGAAAGTGTCCATATGAACATACTCTTTATATAAAATGGAAAGGTGCAGGGATCTTAATGGTGTGTTTATATGTGGATGACTTAATTTATATCGGAAGTGATGTGTCTATGATTGAGAACTTTAAGAAGTCCATGATGGTTGAGTTTGACATGTCCGATTGGGTGTGACGCATTATTTTCTTGGTTTAGAAGTTAATCAATCTGCTGATGGTATTTTTGTTTCTCAAAAGAAATATGTGCAAGATATTCTGGACAGATTCCATATGAAAAATAGCAACATTGTGAGCACACCAATGGAGAAGAGTCCGAAGCTCGTCAAAGAACCTGAAGGGAGAAAAGTGGACAGCACATTATACAAGCAAATCGTTGGAAGCTTGATGTACTTGACGGCAACAAGGCCTGATGTTATGCACGTTGTAAGTCTCATTAGCAGATTCATGGAGAGTCCAAAAGAAATGCATCTACAAGCTGCCAAGAGGATCCTGCGGTACTTGAATGGTACTAGTGACCTTGGAATTCTTTATCAGATGAGAGCAGCTGGAGATTTAGTTGGTTACACTGATAGTGACAATGTTGGAAATCTTGAAGACAGGAAAAGCACATCAAGATATGTTTTTATGTTGGGCTTTGGAGTTATTTCTGGTCTTCAAAGAAGCAACCTATTGTTACTTTGTCGACTACCGAGGCAGAGTATGTAGTTGCAACATCGTGTGCTTGTCAAGCAGTTTGGTTAAGGAATATTCTTGAACAACTTCATTTTAAGCAGGAAAGACCAATGCCAATCTATTGCGACAATAATTCAGCGATTAATCTTTCAAAGAATTCAATTGAACATGGATGAAGTAAGCATATAGATGTGAAGGATCACTTCTTGCGTGATTTGACTAAGGATGCAAAGATTAGTCTTATTTATTATAGAAGTGAAGAGCAGGTTGCAAACATGTTCACAAAGCCCCTGAAACCAGTGTCCTTTCTAAAGCTACGCGATCAACTTGGTGTTTGCAAATTAAACTGAAAGATGTTTTAGTTTAAGGGAGGGAATGTTGGCAACGTGATCAGATGTGGTTTAGTAGTTAGGTTGTTGCATTTGTTTAGGAGTCATTAAGTTATTTCCTAGTCTTTAGGCTACAGGAGTAGTGGAGTCAGTTTTCATATTCAGAAGTATGAGGAGAGTAAACGTGTTTTTTTTTTATTTATAACGTTTTCTATTTAAGGACTCTTGTAACTAAGTATTCAGCAGTATCTATACAGAGGAAATTTCCACACTTGCGAGTCTTTTTCTTTCATCTTTGCTACAGTTAATTTTCTATCATGTCTATAATAGATTTTTGTGCATCTCACTACTAAAATGAAAATTGGCTTGTCGAAAGTATTTCTGAGCGTTTATTGCAATTATTATTTTGATAGTGAGATATATGAATTTGATATATGTGTCTTAACTCATGTTGTTAATTATTTTTTATGTAATTGATTTTCTTCATTGTAACATATATTTTATTTTTTATTTGGGGTGTTTAGCCAGATGCCAAATCCAGAAAATTATGTGATAAAACAACTGAGTGAGGATCTAGGGTTTGATATAACACAAGTCAAGATTTGGTTTTACAACAAAGGATATTACATCAAGGTTTTTATTACAAAATTTTGAAGATAACTTGGAAAATTTGTTGTGTACATATAAATGTTAAATTTTTCTTTGACAATCTATTTAAACTGTTGAATTCTCTTGACTGGAAGATTTTTGAAAACAACAAAAGAGCTTTACAATGCTAATTGATTGTGGGCTTGACTCATGTGCATGACACTTCAAGTTTTTTAATATATTTTTTCGGTGAAATTCATGTTATTTGTTTTATTCTGATTTTGATCCTTATATATATTATTTGGCTAAACACATTAGACCTTCAATTAAGTTAAATGTTTGATTTTGCTCCTTTAAGCAGATGGATGTTAAATAGTTAACATAATCAACGTTAAAAACACATTTAACTTAATTGAAAGAATAACATACTTATCTAAATAATGCAAGAACAAAAATCGCAATAAAAAAAAATATAATTTTGAGATCAAAATAGTTAACATAATCCACGTTAAAAACACATTTAACTTAATTGAAGGAATAACACAAATATCCAAATAATGCAAGAACCAAAATCATAATAAAAAAATATAATTTTGGGATAAAAATGCTATTTGCCCTATAGTATAATTAGTTCCTTAAATATGATTGATTAACGCAAATATTCTCTTTTAGGGTTACCATTTAGATTTTATCATTATTTTTAAAATTTGTATAACAATATAGCTTTTGGAAATTATCCTTTCGGACAATGATATGTTTTGGTATAATCTTTATTCATATATTGCTTAATATCATAGACGAAGTTACAAAATATCAAGTTATGCCTAATGTTTAGAATAACTTACAAAATTTTAGATAGGATTTAATGTTTTCTCAAAAGATTATAGGTTTGCTAGCGCTCAAACAAAATCTTTAGACCATGGTCTAAAATAAATCTATAAGTTACTTGTAAAATAAAAAGAGGATCATTTACTACAGAGATGTCCCAAAAAGAGACAATTGATGAATTATTTTGCTAAACTACTCCCGCATCACTGTTATCACAATAATAATGATCTAGTCACATTTTTATTTTTTTTTAAAATTATATCTTTCACTATTAACATATATATTGTAAATTGTGATATTGAACTATACTAATTTCAGGCCCAACAAATTATTTATTCTACTCCTCTCTTACTTATGATGGAAGTTGTGTCTCGTTTTAATATTTGTACTCTCTTAGAAGCTCTTGTACCTATTTAGACTAGTTCTTAGAGAGGGTTTTCCGTTGTATGCGCAAAAAAGCATTTTGTTGTAATTAATGTTGAGATTGATTATTTTATTTTATTAAGTGAAATATCATGTTTCTCTTTACTTATGCATTATCAGTTTTAAATTGGATGGTAAAGATCCTCCTATTTAAGTGTTAGAGTAGTTGCTCGCACTGCCTAATAGTTGAGTCGTGACACAAACAAATTAAGTTCTTCATTTTTATTTTACTTATAAACTAAGTACTTTTATAAATGTTAAAAGAAATTTTGACTCTTACCAACCATATTTATGAGTAGTTAGACTACTTAGTCGTAATTTATTAAATGTTTGTCCACAAAAATTCATGATTTCGTTTTGAAGACCCTATAAATCTAAAATTGGACAAATTTTCTTCTACACATATTTCTTCGTTGAGAATGAATTTTATTTGTTCATCACCTTTTTATTTTCTCTCTTGTTTCATTCTTCTCTCAGTCATGACTTTTCAAAATGATGCAAGTGTTGGGTCAACTTCTGGTCAAGAGATCGGAAAATTGATTTTTCAACATTCGTTTGAACAAATAATTGAGAAACTTGAAGAGTGAGTTTGTTGAATAAATAATTTTTTGGCTCTTTTTTTATCCTTTTATATTTTCTGAATTTTTACTCGTTGATGATTTTCTTTATGATGTCTATCATAGGTTTTTGTGCATCTCACTACTAAAAATGAGAATTGATTTGTCGAAATTATTTTTTAACGTCTTTCACAATTATTTATTTTTTGATAGTGAAATCTATGAATTTGAGATATGTGTCTTAACTCTTGTTGTTAATTCTTTTATTTTTTTTATGCAATTGATTTTCCTCATTATAACATATATTTTATTTTTGATTAGGGTGTTTAGCCAAAAGCCAAATCCAGAAAATGATGTGATAGAGCAATTGAGTGAGGATCTAGGGCTTGATACAACACAAGTCAAGATTTGGTTTTATAACAAAAGATATTACATCAAGGTTTTTATTATAAAATTTTGATGATCACTTGAAATATATATTTATATTGTGTACATATAAATGTTAAAGTTTCTTTGACAATATGTTTAAATTGTTAAATTCTCTTGACAAATGAAAGTTTTTAGTAAACAACAAAAGAGTTTTAAAATGGTAATTGTGGGTTTGACTTATGGGCATGACACTTCAAGTTCTTTAATTATTATTTTTTTGTTGAAATCCATGTCTTTAATTATTGGTCCTTGAGTTATTGTTCATTCCGATTTTGATCCTTATTTTATTTGGCTAAGCACATTAGACCTTCAATTAAGTTAAATGTTTGATTTTGCTCCTTTAAGTTAAGAACACATTTAACTTAATTGAAGGTCTAATGTGCTTAGTCAAATAACACAAGAACCAAAATATAATAAAACGATAATTCAAGGATAAAAAAATGTTATTTTCCATATAGTGTAACTCAAAAGATTTTAGGTTTGCTAGCGCTCAAACAAAATCTTTAATTGTGGTATAAAATAAATCTATAAGTTACTAGCAAAATAAAAAAGATGATCATTTACTACACATGTCTCAAAAAGAGACGATTGATGAATTATTTGGCTCAGCTACTCCCCCGTCACTGTTATCACAAGTCACACTTTTATTTTTTAAAATTATATCTTTCACTATTTTTAACATATATATTGTAAATTGTGATACTGAATTATTCTAATCTCAGGCCCAACAAATTCTGAAAGAAGAAAGTGAGATTGATCGTTTGAAAAACAAAATAATGTATTCAGAGAATTTTCAAATATGTTTGGATTTGAAGGAACAATTTTGTGCTGCTAGCAACAATCCTGAGCAACAACGAGCTATCCTACGAGAGTTGCTAAATGAATATGCTAAATTTGGAGAAGATGTCAGTTTTCATTTCCTATTATTTGAATACATGCTACTCGGATACTTTAAAAATATTTCTGAATTCATGTTGTAACCTTCAGAAATGATCTATTTTTGGAGAATTCAACAACACACATCCAGTAATATTTCTAAAAAGTTCGAGTAACATAGTTAATAATTGTTATTTTCTATATTTTATGACTCACGTGTTTTCTCGCCCCCGTCCCCCGTGACAGGTTATGACAATATCGAAGATAATTGATCACTTCATTGAATATATGGAAGGATATTACATGTTCTTTTCCGAATTTGAATCCAAGCTAGATAATCTTTATATCTACAAAGATCCGAATGGCCTAGATTTGGAGCTTAGATTGGGATTGAAAAGTGATTAATAAAAGGGTTAAGTGGTAATCATGAACAAGTAGTTTTTAGTATTCTCTCAAGTCTAATCATGCAACTATGTTATCTGCAAAAACTATATATGTTAAGTTTCTTCTTATATTTACTTTATGTAATGTTGGATTTACCAAATTCCAACTTTTAAAGCTTCTTTATTTAACTCCAAAAATGAAGTTACCAAATTCCAGCTACTTTTTTCTTCTCGTCTCTAATACCTAGTGATTTGAATCTGTTTAAGATTTTTATACATCGACAATATATTGATTTTCAAATCTAATCAGAGTTTAAGTTATGTATATCGTAAACAATACATCTAAAAGAGTTTGTGCTATAAATAAGAAAATAGTAAGTATGTTGATAGGAACCTTGTTTGCTATTTCCATAAATGGTTATTTGTTGGTAAGATTTTACGTGCAACGTCTTGCACTCCCTCCAAATCGTGCCATTGACACTCCTGTGTTTATATATATATATATATATATATATATATATATATATATATATATATATATATACACACACACCATCACGTAATCTGGACTAATTAGTACTATACATTTTACTTCATAAATCACTTAATTGTGATAAATTTTGGTATAAACATAATGTTTTTTTACTAGGAAAGGAAACACAAAATTATTTGGTTCTTGATGATTAGTTGAACCTTTTCGTTATTAATGAACAAGTTAAAATTTCCTTATACAATATTAGAAATACTACGTAGTACAAGTATATATGGATGCTCAAATAGGGGTAGAGATAGTTTTATATGATATAGTCGATTTTAATTTTATCTGGAATTGAAGTTAGTCGATTGATTTATTGCACTAGCTATATTTATGGTTTTATTCAATTAATTAAAGTTTCTTCTTGTCTATTTAGTATGGACATTCTTTTGTGTTTATTTGGTATTTTGTATCTTTTTACTTCTAGAATTTTATCTTGTGGGTACATACTCGATTCTATAGGCGAATCCATACCACTCATTCCCATTTAATAGGAAACCTTTAAAGAAATTACATCTAAGTTAACAAGGTAAAACAAAGTATTATCGGTAAGAACAAGTAGTTTCCAATTCAGCGAGTTCGGTTTTGTTGTTTATACTACTTTTTATAACTAAACAAAGAAAGTAACAAAGACTAATATCGTAGAAGTTGTTCACATAGTAGTCAATCTCAGGGCTATATCGCTTACGTAGGTCCGACATATCTATAGATAGTTGCTAGGGGTGTGTATCGGTCGGTTCAGTTCGATTTATAGGTTTTCGATTTTTGAAATATGCTAAATCGATAACCAAACCAATAAGATATTTGTTATCGGTTTATCCATTTATCGGTTTTTGGTCTTTAACGATTCGGTTTTCGATTTAACCAATAAGAAAATGGTTTGTATGACTTATCCAACAGTTTGACGCGAAATAAAAAATAGAAAAATCAAATTACTCATTGAGTGCAAAAATTCTGCGTAGTGTTGTAAAAGTATAGTTAATACTCACAATTCACAACTTTACTTGTTGCCTAACCCTTATCGTCGTTGTTGCAAACCTTACCCGTCGCCGTTCTTAGTTTTTTAGGATTCGACATTGTGAACCTAATTAAGACTAAAGTAATACTAAAACCTAAAGGGAAATTGCAGAGAGCAGAGTTAAGTAGTGTTAATTGTGTAGGCTCCTTATAGTTACAGTCTAATATAGTGATTAGGTTAATATTTTTTGTTTGTTATTTATGTATGACTAAAAATAAAAAATAGTAAACTATTATATTCTTAATGGGTTATCGGTTAACCCAATAACCCAATATTAAAAAACCAATATCAAACTAATAACCCAATAATAATTTTTTTATAAAACCATTAAATAACCGTTAACCCAATAACTAAACCAATAATATTTTTTTCTGTTCGGTTTATCGATCGATTCGGTTTTTGCACACCCCTAATTGCTATGCTAATTTTTATCATTTTATAGACTCAAAGGATTGATATTATGGTCATGGTCTCTCGAGCCTCTAATCGTCTATTCAGATTAGTATCATACCTATATTATTAAGTAATGATAATCATAACTAACCCGAATGCATTTATATATATATCATGTATGGGAGTCAAGTAGGGCAAACTAGATATTTTTATATCTTATTCGAAAATCGAAACTCATCATACTACCAATAACCCATGTCTTGGCTCTAACTTTCCTCCGTTGAGTTCCATTAGAGATTATCCACTTAACCTATTGGGCACAAATCAACATAATAGTAAGTATAAGATTAAGAGAACAAAACATATGGTAAGAACTCCCAACAATAATTATATATTAGAATACGACGTTCCTACTATGGTCATAATGCAAGAAAGAGGGAATTAGTTACCCATAATCTGATAACAAAATCTATAATTCATGTATCAAACAAAAAATAATGCTAATTAAAAAGATAAAAGAGTTAACCCTAAGAGAATTTTACCTTTGCTCTTGATCTATACCTCCACACTATTTGTCTCTTACTAAAAACAACCAAGTAAAAACTTTTATTTTATAATAATTACAAAACACCTAAGAGAACCAACAAAATGGACCCCAAAAGGGAGCTTTTTGGCCACATTTGGCTGCCTCGCCTTGGCTTTAGCAGCGTGAGGTGTCTTGCCTAGCCTTGGGATTGCTCCTGCAGGGTGCAAAACTTCAGAAGGGCGTGGGAAATTTGTCTCTGTCACGATTTCCCATTTTGTATCACTAGCCGGAACCATTTCCCATCAATTTTATATCAAGTCGGAACATTTCTCATCGGCTTTGTATCACTAGCCGGAACAATTTTCCATTGATTTTGTATCACTAGCCGGCCGGTACCATTTTTCATTGGTTTTACCCTCATATGTCCCATCACCGTGAACAACAATCAATGCACATAAGAAAGTTCACACCATAAGGAAGAGACAACAATTCAATTAATTCAAGTGTGACGCTCATGCTATCAAGCATTTCATCAATCAATCAATTAGGGGTCACCACAAGGCAATTCACAAGCATTATGATCAACACATAGTCGTTTCATTTAAACCCTTTTTTTATTCATTACAATTTATCAAGTGGAACAATGAATCCCGCACCTCATTCCCATTACTCCCAACACATACACAATGAAGGCAAAACACGAATTCTACTAGATTACAAGGTTTAGGAGATCATTTGTCTTAATTCAACGGGGTAGTCACTCCAAAGGTTAAGTCTTCCCCTTCCGATCAATGTCCAAAGTCACACAAACTATAACAATCAAGTATTCATAATAAATTTTCGAAAACAACAATACACACATCAATCATTTTGAAAAATGGCTCAATCAATTCAAAACTCATTTCTGAAAATAAGGTTTGAATATGAAAAATCAACACTTAAAAATGTTACTCAAGGCCTTAGGAACCTACTAGTGAAAACCATTTCAAAAAAAGGACTTAAAATCATTGTCATTTGTCAATTAAAATCCCTCATTTTGATGTTAAAATTCATAAATAATCAAAGGAAAATGAAGTTTTAGGGTCACAAAAGCTTACCCAAATGATTTAGCGCAAGAACTCCTGTCAAAATCGCATCCAAAGATTTTGCCAAGCTCAAAAATGAAAATGGGACTTAAACCCCAAAATTTCGGATCAAAACCCCTGTCTGATGTCGCTTAAGCGACCATGAGCTAACCCCGCAAAAATTGGGGGTCTCACTTTTGTGAACCAAGCTCCATTAAAGCGAGCTTTGGTCCGCTTAAGTGAACCCCGCCCAAAAGAACTGTCTAGCTTTTGTGAGCAGGCCTTTGCTAAAGTGAAGATAGCAAAAGTGAAGGCCCTCAGCAAAAGCGAGGACTGCAGTAGCACTGGAAACGTCAGCCAACACAAAAATCATCGAAAGGACCCTTGAGATTCGTTCAAAATTCTGTACATACAAATCATATATGCAAATCGATTACAGTCGACGTTTCAGACTCAATGGAACCGTTGAAACATGACTCTGGAGTCTCCTTGATCCACATCCATGAAAACCATAAGAAACTAACATAACGCCTAAAAAAGCCAAATCAAACTACCTCTCAAAAAACAACCAAGACCTCACCTAGAACTAAAATCATCCCTCGAATCCAATAGAACTCTCAGAATTTCGATCTGAGCATCCGAACCCCGAATGTTGACCAAAGTCAACCCGAAGCTGTTATCTCAACAATTACCAACATAGGATCTCAAATCCTCAAAAAGACTCTGAATCTGAAACCGAAAACTCTCATATACCAGATTCCACATTTAGAGACTAATTGAATTTCATTTCAACACTCGAAACTCCAAAAGAAATCGAAAACCACTTTTTAACAAGTTTAGTCTTTGAACCTCAAAACTTATGAAATTCTCAACTTTAAACTCAAAGTTCGAAACCAACTTTCAAAATTCAATCATAAAAGGCTTGGGGTCAAGATCGGGAGGAGCAAAACGGTAAGTTCATTATAGCACAATTATTTTATTTTGAGTGGCTATATGCGAAAGTTTTCCTATATTTAATAGGAAAATAAAAATTATATTAAAGTTGTCTTACATAGTGAACAAGGCAAAGTTTTTTCAATACAACAAAATTTAAGCAACTCTGCTAATTTTCAATTATTAAAATAAAATTAAGCACCAACATATAATTTCTTAAGCCATCATATATGTAGTTCAGTAGTTCAACCATTTTATAGCTTTAAAGATGTTAATTTGACGGGCATATCATAATAATATCAGTAAAAATATTAATATAATGATTAAAAAGTTTAGTCAACAGAAAAATATTACTTTTAAGTTTAAAATTTTGAATAATTGAATCAGAACTTGTTTGATGATAAAAATTATTCACTTTTCAGAATAATTTTTTTACTTAATTTAAAAATTAGTATTTAGCCATGAAAATTCAAATCCAACTTAAAGTTGTAGTTCAAATTGAATAACAACTTATCACTTGTTTTCAACTCATGTTTTCCTTTAAATGTTACATTTATGTCAATTTAATCATGAACATTATTTCAAAAAAAATATATTCATAAATATGACTAAACACAACTCTATTTTTAAATCTAACTCCAGATATTTCAATAATAGTTCTATATACCTAAACATTAAATAGTGTGTATAACTAATACATATATTAATTAATAGTTATACATAAATTGAAAAAAAAAATACTAATAACTTATAAAATTAACCCATTCATTATTTCTTTTAATGCACTTTACCAATATCTACCTCCTACTAGAAAGATAACAATATAGTACTTGATCACCCATCCTTCAAACCTGATACTTGATAATAATAGTAAAAAGGAGTGTTTGGACCAATCTTCAATTTGGGCCAAAGTTATATTTTTTATATTTTAATTTATATAATTTACTTTAGTTAATTTAAAGTAAATAATATATTTTTATATTTAGAACACATTAACTTTAAAATATGTATTTTATTCTTAGTGAAATATTATTTCTTAAAAAAAGAATTTATCTCAAGTTAGATTATATCAAACAAATTAAAACAGACCAACAAAACTTGTAGTAGAATAATAAATACTATTTCATCTTTAATTAGAAACTTTAAATTTAAATTTATATAAAAACATTTTATCTCTAATGTGAGACTTCCCGATTGCACGAGGGAATAGTAGTTTCAAGGAAAAATGTGACTGACCATTTGAAAATTAGGAAGTTGTAGTGGGATACTAGCTTTGATGCCATCCATCATATCAATCAAATCAAATACAGGCTTTGGCATACAATATAAATAGAAATAAACAAGGTAATGTCAAATGTATGTGATTTGATTTGTATCTATACTAGCTCCTGACCTTCATCACTACTGTGCACAATGAAGAAAAAAGCCTGCACAAAATATTTTTCATTCATGTCATTCAACTTTGTTTAACTCATTGCACCTACCTACAACCTATAAGCTATAAATCCAAAATTCTACATCTTCTCTAGTTTTATATTGGTTAGTGTATTTATGTTTAAATTGATATAATTATCAAGCACAAGGAAAGAAATATCAATATGTTTGGAGTCGTTTGGTACAAAAATTAATAGCGCATTAATTAGTAATGCAGGAATTGACAATGCAAAAATTAGTAATGCAGGAATTGAAAATGCAGTGATTATTTTTTATCTTGTGTTTGATTCATTGCTTCCTATCTAATCTAGTGCTTGTTTTAAAACTCTACAAAAAACTTCTTTCCAATTATATCCTTAAATTATTATGAGATTTTCTATTTCATGTAATTGGGTTAAGGTACATAACTATCGACCAATATTATTTTTTTGTTGCCTTCGAACTAGCTAGGATAAGCACAATTTTGTCTCCATGTTTGATATTTTCTCACTTGAATTATTTGAAGATATCTTAATAAATTTATCTCACAAAACATCAATTTTCAATTTTTAAAAAAATAAACAATTTGCTTTTAAAGCCGAAAGAACAATAAATAATAGTAAAATCAAATAAATCATCTACATTTACATATAAAAATTGCAAATTATAATTGTAATATGTATACAATTTTATAAATTACTTAAAATACAAATTCAGTAGTTTTATCTTTATACCTTTAATTCAACCAAAAACACACTCTTATTCTTTGACATATATATAACAACATATGCCAAAGAATATATGTTGTTTTGCCATCCTAAAAATATATACACACACTCTTATCTATTCATACGTTGCTACGGTAGGTCTCAAATATATCTTCTATATATCTAGTAGATTATGAAAGAAAGTATAAAAATGGTGGATGCATAAATTTATGGTCTTTTAAGTGAGTTAATACAATTATCATACGGTGATATATTTATTTTTTCAAATAGTAAATATTAAACAATTCATATTTCAAATATTGTATGGACTTGTATTGAATTACTCTTTTTTTGACATGTATTAGATTTATTTAGCAACAAACAATTCTCTCTAAATAATAAAATTTGTAAGCTAATTTATTTAAATAAATTTACTAGTACAAATATAAAATATAAAATCAAAAAAATAAATAAAATGATTAAAAGGATTTGAGGGATATTTTTGTCTTTACATAGACTAATCTCATGGTATTAAATCCTATCAATTACTAATACCACCAAATGGAAGGTATTAATTATACATCCTACAATACCATGTAAGGTGTATAACTAATCCATGAATTAGTTATACATAGGCCTAAAATTCTTACCAAACATAGTACTAAATAATATTATACCTAATACATGAACTATTTCTCCTAAGACTCCCTACCAAACGGCCCCTAAGAGGTCATTTGGTAGCTTGATAGAGTTACATAGATATTATTAATGTTGATTTAATTATACAAATATTAATTATGTAATGTTTAGTTATGCAAGTTTATTGGTGAGATGATTGTAATTATTTTAGACTTATTAAAAAAAAAATTAAAGCATTTTTACCTTGTTAATGACTTATCCAACATAAATTTAATTAAATCAGTAAATTTTGAATATCAAAAGTTTAATCGATGAAAAACATATAGAATTGATTAAGACCATCTCCATCCCCACTCTATTTTATTCTTCATTCTCTTGAGAGTAAAGTAGATTATTGAGTTTCCAATCACACTCTAAAAAACTCTCTATTATCTATTGAGAAAATGGTCTAAAACTCCCCCTAATCTATTACCCAATTCTCAACTACACACTTATTCTTTACGGGGGTCCTATTACCCTCCTAAACATTTTTAAAGTATAATATATACCCCCTTAAAAGCGCATGCCCAGATTTATATGGAAAAAGTGAATTGCACGCGCCCTGCCACATAATACTACCTTTTTAAAAAAAATCCTTTATTCTGCAATTATTTTTCATTTATATTTCCCTCTTTCAGTTTCCTTTTCCATTACTCTTTTATTTTGATATGACAAATTGATTTTCCAGATTTGAGGATGCATTCTATTATTGTCACCATCATCTTCGAGCTTCACCGGAGTTATGAACACTAGAAAAATTTTAATGCTCTCTATTGAAGCTAGAATTTAACAATATTGAGAAACTCATTTCAATTATTGGGTGTTTTCCATTTAAGGGGTTTTTCACCCAATGATTTCATTGATGAATTCTACTCCATTGATGAATCAACTACTTGATGATTTTTTCTCCATTAATGACTCTAAAGTTCGATCCTCTTGATTTTCGATTTTGATTTCGTGTTATTGTCATTATTTAGCACTAATGAGAATTGAATTTACTGTGACAAATTTGTGATTTGAGAATGAAAGTTACCTTAATGATGAGAGGTTAGTGAGGGTGGCGACCTGGTGGTGGCGCAAAGCCGCCACCAATGACTTTCAATTTTGATTTTGAGTTATTATCAATTTTCACACTGATTAGAAGTAAATTTATGGTGAAAAATTTGTGATTTGAGAATAAAAGTTTTAACTTAATAATGAACGGTTGGTGAGGGCGGCGCCCTGGTGGTGGAGTAGAGTCGCCGCAAATGTGCTTTGACAAAGAGAAGAACAAAGACGATAAAAAGCAGCTGATGTTTCTTTGATGAAGAGAAAAAGAAAGACGATTAAAAAAATTAAAGGAAACATAAAGGTTTTTTGAAGAATAAAAAAATTATAATATGAAATATAAGAAATACTTTTAAAATTAAAGTTTTAATTATTATTTTTACCTCTCAGTCTCTTTGAGAGAGTGAACTACACTTTCTTTGTTACCTCGTCATTTAGGGAGCAAATAATTCTACTTTAAAATAGTATAAGAGGGATAATAGGACTCTCGTAATGAATAAGTGTGTAGTTGAAATTTTTGGTATAGGTTGAGGGAGTTTTAGACCATTTTCTCTTCTCTTTATAGAGACGTGAATAGTAGTTCTCCCAATTTGTAGAACTACTATTCATCCTCTCTATTTTTACTTTTTCATTATTTTAATATTATTTCTATTATTTTATAATTAACATATTATTTTTCATATAAGGCTATTAATTAAGTTTCTAATATTCGTAATTCTTTTTATATGTGATGTAACATTTTTAAAAATAGATTATTTAATATATACTACTTTCATCCGGAATTAACAATATTTAAAAAAAAATCAATTTTCTTCACTTTAAGTGATAATTAGTATGCACAAAATTTAAATGATACGATTGAAAATTTCAATTTAAAAATGCAACGCCTAACATAATAATATATATACAAAATAACAATATAATACATAACATAATAATTTTAAAAATCACAAATATGATTTAGTAATTCGGTAGATCGTTTTTAGATTTAATAATATTCGGAAAAAACTAGTGTATGATCCAAAGAATTATTGTACTTATGATTGCGGTTGTGCTTCTAGATTTCTTTTTTCAATTATTCGTAGTTGTTCTTTGATATTTTAAAATAAATATAATTTTATATTAAATAAAGAATTTTAAAAAATAAAATTTTATATTACATAAAAATTATATAAGGTGGTTATTTTGAAAAAAGAAAGATCGAATTTATATTATGAAAGAAAAATTAAATAGAAATAAAAATAATAATATAATATTAAGGAGAGAAAAGAAAATTCTTTTTTAGAGAATAAAATAAAAAATCAAATCAAAGTTGATTATCTGAAAAATAAATAAATATAAAATTTTATATTTGAAGAGTAAAATAAAATGTAAGGTTGGAGATTGGAGTGGCAACTCTGTGTGAGTTGTTGCACGTAAACAACCGTACTCCATATTTCCTATACAGTACGAGACCTTTATTAGGGCATCAATGAGTTCCATATTATATTCTTCGAAATATTTTTTAAGAAAAGTATATTTAAATTTATAATATACTTTTTTAATTTAAGTTTTTAATTGTGTTATTTATTTTTTAAAAATACTTAAAAAATTGATATAATAAATTAATTGAATTGGGTATTAATCTATGGTCATGAATAAGATAAAAGCATAAAAGAAGGAAGTATACCCAAACATAGGTTAGGATTCACTTGTTAACTATGGGAATTATTGGGGAGAGAACTGAGATAAAGCCCTTGGTGACAAGAAATAACAAGATTTTAAACTAAAAAAACTTACCTTTCAATGGTCCCCATGCTTTTATAAATGTTATGTTGGTCCCTTTCTTTGCTTCGAATGAAACCAAAAAAATCTCTTTTTCTTTATTTGATTTTGTTTTTGTTAAAGTATTTGGTATTCAGAATTCATTTCATGTTATGTAGAGACTACTAGAAGGGAAAATATTCTCTACACAGAATTTCTCTATTTTTTTTAAAGCTCAAATTTAAAATTTTTGATATAAAGAGATCTCATTCATTTCATTACACCATATTACAATAATTTGAAGCATCAAATACTCTTGTCTCTTGAAACCGTTAATTGTTTTCAATTGTTTATTAGGAAATAATTTTATCCTTATTCGGTATTTATTATATCAAACCTTCGAGTGCAACACATGTATCATGTGATATACTTCAATGATATCTATAATCACTTTAAATTGCAACTCTAAATAAACTTGTTTTAGATTGATAATTTTACACATCAACAATGTGCAAATAATTTTTATTAGAGTAAAGACCATTTTCTTGTAGTGCTATAGAGTTCATATTGTGTTGTCTTGAAACGCTAATGTTCCCTTGGGACTATAACATTATTTTAAGTGAAATATGTAGCCTTTTACTTTTTAGAAATTTACATTCAGTGCCAGTAATTAGTTGCTGTGATTTTAGTGGATAAAATGATTAAGCTTTAGCTAACCTACTATTCCTACACTTGACAACACTTTAAAGTATACGGTGGGATCCCAAGATATTCTTCAATGAACATCTAAAATCTTAGTATATTTAATTCCATCGAATGACGTGAGACGCTCTTATACTTAATTATAATTATCAATTTAAATTTTTTATTCACAATTTTATTTACTCATTTGATTAGTTGAAGTTTGACTAAATTTAAAGTCGCGTCGAAAAGCTATTTTTATTAGGAGCGCTATACCCCCAATATTGGATTTTCCAACGCAAATCTAAATTTAATCAGACTTTAATACGAATAACGAACACGGAATAGAAAACCGAGAAAGAGAACATCACCAATTACACATGGACTTCCACATTATTTTTAATGGCTTATTAGAAATTAAATGTTGATAAAAAAAAGTGTCATTCTTCTCTTTCTCATTATCCGCTCATTTCCCACTCCATTTTCTTCTCTATGTTTGGAGAAAAGTTCGGTTATGAGTAAAATTCAAACAACATATACTGAAAAATTAATTACATAAAAATGGTATGGCGAATAATGGGTTTGTCGGTGTTACTTTTTCTAGCAAAAATTGCTCCTTCTTTTTTTCTAAGAAAATAATTTGCTTTTTTTTAAATATGAATTTTTTTAGAGCGAAAAAGAACTTCCTTTGGAAGTGGAGCAAAAGAAAAATACATAGAGAAGAAAGAAAGAAAGAAAGAAAAAGTATTTCTTGGTAGGGTGGCGCAACGTTCTTTTTATTTTTTTAATAGAAAATGAGAAGAGGAAAGGGTATTTTTAATTTTAATTTTAATTTTAAAATTTTCCCCTTTTTTACTCTTCTTTTGATTATATCTATATTGGAAAAATCCTTTTCGCTAGAAAATTTGATCAGAATTTGGCCAGAATGATATTTTACTTATATTATTTTACCTTTTTAAATAAATCTTTCGTTTCAACTTTAATACTTTTTAATTAAAAATGGAGAAAAGATCAATTTATTTTAAAATAAAAAATATATTATAGTCTTTTAAAATTTCTAGCCAAATTTTCTGGTCATTTAACATTACCCTATGTATATTTTTAATGAAAATTATTAATCCACTCTCTAAATACGCGTGAACAATAAACATATTTTAATTCAATAATATTAATGTCACATCAATTTGATCAATGATCAGATGTGTTTAAAATATTGAGTTTCATTAAGTTTAAATATTCATTTGACAAACTCGTGAATATAAAAGATTTCAATTGACAATTCAAATCAAGTATAAGAATGTCTGAGATCATTCCACCATAAATGTCTAAATAATTTCCCCTCAATTTTACTTTAAAACTTGAACTCCCTCCTAAATTTTGCATTAAAAATTAAACACGTTCCTCAACTTTGAATAACATTCATTTTTCTTCCTTATCTTATGTAATATTTATTTTACCCATTGACATTCTTCAATTATCCCATCTATGTAATACCTTTTTATTGTAAAAGAAATACAAAATAATTAACTTGTTAAGTAGATACTCTTTCCTATCCCAATGCAAATAACTCTTTCCGCAATGAAGTTTTTTGTGGTCTCTCCGAATATTTTAGCAATTTTGGATGCACACTTAATTAATTACCACTATAAATTCCACCGCTAAAAAGAAATCAATTGCCACTAAATATCTTATTAGGAAAGAAAAATGACTATCATGTGACATCTCCATGAATACCTAGGCAATGTTTCTCTATGATCAATAATTCAACATACTTCTGGACAAGTGCAGAAACTATATAGCATCCTAATCTATATACTAATATACCATTTATACAATGCCTAAGGGTTTAATTATTACTATTAATGTTTAGATGTTAGGATCCATAGACTAAGATATATGTGCTAATTAACATGCAAATGGGGACTTCATGTTTATACATCAGAGTAATCCCTTAATAATTTGTGGACCCTCAAAGTCAAAAGTTGTTGCCTAGCTAATTAATCTATGTTAAGAGATAACGGTAACAAAATATAAAAGGTGTAAACATGCAACCTCTTTTGACTTTTTGGTAAAAAAAATTTTGAAAAAGGTTAGGGGCCTCTTGTTTATACTCAATTATTTTACATTAAGGATATCTCTTGTATACTTTTTATTGTGTTTAACTAGTGAAATCTCAATACATAAGAATATGTATTACTACTTTAATTTATAACTGTTAAATTAGTTAGTTAATATAAATATTGAATGCGAATAAATTTTTACGTATCTATTAAATCTAAAAGTTAATTTTTACATATCTATAAAATATCTCAAAAAATAAAATAAAGGAAAAATTACCAAAGTATACATCTTAAGACTTTAATTAACTTAAAATCAATATATTTATATATAATTACATAGTAAGTTTTTTAATTACATAGATAACAAAATTATATTTTTTTGTATTTAAATAAAAAAAAATTTCAAGTTTCTCTTTCCTTTTCGGTTTCTATCTATTGGATTTTGATTATGTGCCTTTTTATGTGGAACATTTTTAGGGTATTAAATATTATGTATATTATCTCTCCTAATACAATCCCATATTTACACGTTTTAGTTTTTCTATGCGGTTAATGGCTTTTTAGTGGGATCTTAATTATTAGCTTCCTTTTTTGAATAAAACCTTTCACGTAACCAATCCAAATGTTAGAGGTTTCTAGGTGTTTCATTGTTTCAAGTACAAAAAACATTGTTTCCAACGCCTTTAACATCAATACTCAACTCATCATATTCTAACCCTTCATATTCCTCTCTACATACATTTGACGATCAAATTTCTCCTAATCAGTTGTTCTTTGTACCAAAGTATTAACCACAGTTCTACATTGTTATCAATTTAATTTGTTCGATGGACAAGACGCCTCGTAAGAGCTCTAGGCTTAATAAGCATGCAATGGATGTTGACAGTCCGTCGATTGAGAGCCCTAGGCTTAATAAGCATGCAATGGATATTGTCTTTATTCTAAGATTATGCATTTATTTGGTTGCTTTTTGGTTAAATTTTGTAATAAATTTATAGTGTGAGTTTGGTTTGTAAATGTATGAGTTTTGGTATAAATTTAAGTACACATTATGTTAGTGAAAAACTTACAAGATAACAAAAAATATAAGATTACAATTGAAAATAAAATTGAAGAAATAAATCTCTTCAGGCTGAGGTGCGGATATCTCGCTCTTTTTAAGGAGATTCAAGTCCACTGCAACAAATGTTTTCACCAGTCCAGCAGTAGTTCTTCTTGACTTGTCCCCTCCAGGATACAACAGCCTAATCACAATATATAACTCAACAACTCTGGACAAGAGTTGAGTCCAAAGCTCCACAAAAAGAACACCTTCCTTCAACTAATAAGAACTCTCTTTTTTAACTAACTTTTTCACTCTATATTTTTCTTGTGTACTATCTCCCTCAAACCAAATGAAGACCACCACTATTTATACTAGAAGAAGTCTTCCTAGCAATGAATAGAAAGATAATGGGATAGTAAATAGAGAAGATAATGACCTTAGGAGTTACATAGGTTACAAGGTATAATGGAGGAATGAAATAAAGATGAGGATAACAAATGCACCCAAGTGTTACACTTTGACTATCCTAACGTTCACTGCAACGTTCATCAGAAAGCAAAGTGCATAATACCTGTGGTCATTAATTGACCACTAAGTAATTAGGCACAAATGCATACCGTTGCAGCAATGAAACGCCATAACTCCCACGTCCTCTATTCCATGTTAATTGTAGCAGAACGACTATTAAGCCAATGACAAAAATTATGTGAGACAATTTTAATAATAAACAAATATTAAAATGCTCAAAAGAATCAACAATCCCCCACTCATTTTAATATTAGACAAGAGAGTATATCAGCTGAAGGAAGATTACTATGCATAATGAAGGTGTGCTCTGTATTGAACCTCCAATTAGTGAAACAATAATTTTTACTCCAAAGTCGTAGTGGTCTTAGACTTGAACTATGACTGCTTTAGGGAAATAAAATATCACTGTTCACACATAATAATCAAGGTGTTGACATGAGCTTTATAGCCAGCACGTTATAGCCTTGTGCTATCCCGGTTCATGAGTGCATTTGAGAATAAGCTAAATTCCCATAGGAAGCGACCTACTTCCACACTCACATAGGTGAAATCTGTCGAGAGTGCTCCTGTAAGTCTAACACTCCACCCATACGGGCTACAGATATTCATTAAGAGTTTTATCAACTCAACCTTCACAAATCACTACAGGAACCAATGCACTCACATCATAGGGAGGGAATAAAAAAATAGTGCATTTTTTCACAACAAGTCATCATATGATTAGTTTTTTCATTTGAACCTGGTTATAGGATCTCTAGTCCCCAGGTTGGGTTTCCTCATATATGACTCGAGGATTTATAAGCTTCAATCCCATCCCCCTCGATGTGCTCCAGTCCTTCTCTCTCGTTAAGGCTTTAGTAAAAGGATCTGCAAGATTATCACAAGATTTGACATAATCAACATTAATGGTACCATTTGTCAAATACGATCTTACATTATTGTGTTTCCTCCTTATAAGTTTGGATTTACCGTTGTAATAACAGTTTTGAACTCTACCAATCGCAGCGGTGCTATCACAATGTATTAAAATAGGAGGAATTGATTTTTCAAAATAAGGTATTTGAAACAGTAAATCTCTTAACCAATTCACTTCCTTCCTAGCTGAAGCTAAAGCAATTAGTTCAGCCTCCATGGTAGAGTTAGCAATTATAGTTTGCTTTTTTGAACTCCAGCAAATAGCACCACCACCTAAAGTAAAGACATAACCAGTGGTAGAACACGAATCACCTGATAAAATGTTCCAATCTGCATCACAAAAACCTTCAAGTATAGCAGGATATTTCTTATAGAACAAACCACAATTTTTCGTTTCAATTAAATATCTCATAACTCTTGTTACAGCATGCCAATGTTCATTACCTGGCATGCTTGTAAACTTGCCAAGTACTCCTACTGCATATGCAATATCAGGCCTAGTGCAATCAGTCACATATCTCAAACTTCCGATTATGCTAGCATATTCCTTTTGATTTGTTACATCATTTTCACTTTCAACAGCATATAAGTGAACACTTGAATCAAAAGGAGTAGCAACATGCTTGCAATCAAGAAAGTTATATTTTTTCAAAATTTTCTCAACATAATGTGATTGGTCAAGGAAAATTCCATCACATGTTCTTGTTATTTTTATTCCAAGAATAAAATTTGCCTCACCAAGATCTTTCATATCAAAATGACTTCTAAGAATATTCTTAGTTTCATCAATAATATTCATGTTAGAGACAAAGATCAACAAATCATCAACATATAGGCAAATAATCACATGTGAATTATTCCAAGATTTATGATATATGCACTTATCACACTCATTTGTTTGAAAACCATTTTCAATCATGCAGGAATCAAATTTTTCATGTCATTGCTTTGGTGCCTGTTTCAAGCCATATAGGGATTTAGTAAGTTTACACACTTTGCTTTCTTGGCCTGCTTCAACAAAAAACTCGGGTTGTTCCACATAAATTTCCTCATTTAAGTCTCCATTTAAAAAAGCAGTTTTTACATCCATTTGATGAATTTGCAAATCAAAAATTGCAGCCATAGCGATTAAAAGTCTTATGGATGTAATTCTTGTTACTGGTGAAAAAGTATCAAAAAATTCTAGGTCTTCTAGTTGTTTAAAACCTTTTGTAACTAGTCTAGCCTTATATTTATAGATAGATCCATCCGGTTTCAACTTTTTCCGTAAGACCCATTTGCAACCAATAGTTTTATAACCCGGTGGTAAATCAACTAACTTCCAAGTTTTATTAGAAATCAGTGATTTCATTTCATCATTTACAGCCTCTTTCCAAAATATAGAATCATGTGAAGCTAATGCTTCTTTCAAAGTGAGAGGGTCATCTCCAACATTAAACACATAAAAATCAGGACCAAAATCTTTTTCTACTCTAGTTCTTTTATTTCTTCTTAACTCAAAATCATCAATTTCTTTTTTTTTTTAAAGTAATAGTAGAAGAACTAGGTAGTGACAAAATATTTTTTTCAATTCTTTGACCCCCACTATTTTTAAAATAAAAAGGGAATTTATTTTCATGAAAATAGCATCACCTGATTCTATCACAATATTATCTTCAAGATTAAAAAATCTATAGGCTGTACTATTTGAAGCATAACCAAGAAAAGCACAAGTAGTAACTTTCTTACCTAACTTTGTAATCTTGGGATCCATTAGCCTCACAAAGGCTAGACAACCCCAAACTCTTATATATCCCAAACTTGGCTTGTACCCTTTCCACAATTCAAAAGGTGTCAATTTAGACTTTTTATGAGGCACACGATTCAACACATAACAAGCAGTTAAAATAGCTTCACCCCAAAAATTTAAAGGTGCATGTGACTCAATAAGCATGACATTAGTCAATTCAACCAAAGTTCTATTTTTCCTTTCCGCTACTCCATTAGATGAAGGAGAGTAAGGAGGAGTAGTTTCATGAATTATTTCCAATGATCTAACAAAAGAATTAAACTCATTTGACTCATATTCACTGACTCTATCACTTCTAATTCTTTTTATTTTTCTTCCAAACTGATTTTCAACCTCATGAAGATAAGTTTTGAAATTTTCAAAAGCATCACTTTTATTTTTCATCAAGTAAACATATGTAAACTTAGAAAAATCATCAATGAAAGTGATAAAATAACTATTACCTCCACGAGTTAAAATTTCACCAAGTTCACAAATATCCGTATGAACTAATTCTAACAAATCAGTTTTTCTTTCAACTTGAAAATGAGGTCTTTTAGTGATTTTGGCTTTGCTACAAGCCTCACATTTTTCAAAATTGTTTTTAATCATTGGGATTAATCATAAACTACTCATGATTCCAACATAACGATCATTAATATGACACAAACGAGCATGCCAAAAATTAGTAGAAGAAAGCATATAAACAGAAGTAGAATCTTTATTCATTTCAACATTCAGTTTGAACATACCATCATAAGCATACCCCTTTCCCACAAAAATACCCTTCTTCACAATTACATATTGATCAAATTCAATAATCTGTTTAAAGCCTGCTTTATTAAGAAGAAAACTAGACATCAAATTTTTCCTCATAGAAGGAGTATAAAGTACATCTTTCAAAGTTAATACCCTTCCAGAAGTAAAACACAATTCGACATATCCCGCTCCAAGCACTTGAGTAGTATGTGAATCACCAAGCATGATGGTTTTGGGCTCCTCAAAATGAATATATTTTTTAAACCAGTCTTTGTCATAACAGACATGACGGTTTGCACCAGAATCAACCCACCATTCATCAACACTCTCAACCATGTTTATGTCGATAATCACCGACACAAAACGTTCTTCGGTAACGTTTGCTTGAGGATTAGGATCACGTTTTCGAAATCTGCAAAATCGAGCAATATGCCTACTCTTGCCACAAACAAAACACGGTCCCTTATCTTGAACATTTTGATTTTGTGCTTGGTTGTTTTCACCACTATTTTTCTTGGGAGGTCTACCATTATTTTTCTTGAACTTTTTCTTCTTAGGCTTCAAAGAAGTATTTTTGTGAGTTTCAGGAATAGCATTATTTGAAGTAATTAAATTTACCTTTGTTGTGATGTTGTTCTCTTCTGTTTGTAAAAGTGCATCTTGGCCTCTTGCTTCTTCTTCCATACGGATTTTCATTATCAAGGATTCAAGGGAGGTTTCCTTTTGTTTGTGGCGCATAGTCTTTTGAAATTCCTTCCAAGAAGGTGGAAGTTTATCTACTATGCCACAAACAATAAGGTTATCTCCAATTTTCACCTCCTCGGACCTAAGCTCTCCAACAATCATTATAAAGTCTTGAGCTTGGTCTACCACTGATTTATTGTCCACCATTTGGAAACGAAAAAATCTACTAGCCGCATATTTTTTCGCTCCCTCCTCCTCGGTATCATACTTACTCTGCAATGCTTTCCAAATTTTTTTTGCACTAGAGTAAGTTCTATCATAATAATCATAAAAATTATCTGACAGACAATTAAGAAGATAATACCGACACTTATAGGAGTCGCCATCGTACTTTTCCACTTTCTCATGATGAGAAATAAGTTCATCATCATCCATCGAGGTGTCATCAACTTTATTAGGATTCTTCTCGGTTAACACATAAGAAACATTGAGAAGACTTAAGTAGAAAAGCACTTTACCCTTCCATCTCTTGAAATGGTTACCATTGAACCGAAATGGCTTGTTAAGATCTCCCATCTTGACATCCGCGGTTTTTTCAATTGTAGCCATCTTTGAATCTCCTTAAAATTGTTAGTGAAAAACTTACAAGATAACAAAAAATACAAGATTACAATTGAAAATAAAATTGAAGAAATAAATCTCTTCAGGCTCAAGCGCGGATATCTCGCTCTCTTTAAGGAGATTCAAATCTACTGCAGCAAATGTTTTCACCGGTCCAGCAGTAGTTCTTCTTGACTTGTCCCCTCCAGGATACAACAGCCTAATCACAATATATAACTCAACAACTCTGGACAAGAGTTGAGTCCAACGTTCCACAAAAAGAACACCTCCCTTCAATTAATAAGAACTCTCTTTTTTAACTAACTCTTTCACTCTATATTTTTCTTGTGTATTATCTCCCTCAAACCAAATGAAGAACACCACTATTTATACTAGAAGAAGTCTTCCTAGCAATGAATAGAAAGATAATGGGATAGTAAATAGTAAAGATAATGACCTTAGGAGTTACATAGGTTACAAGGTATAATGGAGGAATGAAATAAAGGTGAGGATAACAAATGCACCCAAGTGTTACACTTTGACTATCCTAACGTTCACTGCAACGTTCATCAGAAAGCAAAGTGCATAATACCTGTGGTCATTAATTGACCACTAAGTAATTAGGCACAAGTGCATACCGTTGCAGCAATGAAACGCCATAACTCCCACGTCCTCTATTCCATGTTAATTGTAGCAGAACGACTATTAAGCCAATGACAAAAATTATGTGAGACAATTTTAATAATAAACAAATATTAAAATGCTCAAAAGAATCAACACATTATGTAAATTATTTAGGTGTTGATCAATGAATGAATGTTTTAGGTTGGTATATAATTCAACCAGTTGATTTACTATTTACAACCATTATTATGAAAATGGGTTTTGAAAAATTATACTAAATGCTTGTATATGATCGATTGGATTTCATTCAAAGTTGCAGGTTGGTATACATATCAATGTGTTTACCCAGATTTGTACTTCTTTCTTTCATATGTAAACCAATTTTTTTCTTTAACAGAGTGTGTTTTTTATGGTTTCAGTGTTAATCAAGATTGTAGTCATAACCTGTTTTTTCCAATGTAAAGTTTTAGGTTTGTATATAATGTAAGCATTCAGCTTAAATATATCATCATTATTATGACATTTGATTGTTATATATTCCAAAATTTTTACCAAGTTTTGTGCCAGTTTAACAAGAGTAAACCAATTTTTACAGTAATTGATTGTTAATTATTGTAGCGTCCAAACTAATATACTAATACTTTTCAATTTATAGTTTTAGGTTGGTGTATACTGCAAACATTTGTTTTACTATATACAATCATTATTATGATCCTTTATTTTTACCATAAATTTGTGCCTATTTACCATAATTTCACCAAGAATTTGCTTATTCACCATATCAAATCAACAGCAGATTAACATCCAATAAGTTCATTTTTTTATCAATATTTCTGGATATGTGACAACACGTAATCCAAAAGAGTTATGATATCTATTATATACAACCATTTATAACAACTATGACTTCAAAAATATGAATAAGATAGCAAAAAGTAATCAACTTTGAAATAAGGTAATGAAATTTTAAATCAGTACATCTAATAAAAGTAATATAGTTCAACTGTATAAAGGATATTTTGAAAAAAAATCTGAACTCTTTTGATCTAAATAAACTTGCACTCCCATATCATTATGTATCTTTATTGGTGGAGATGGACCACTCACGAAATACTTGAGTTCCAAATGATAAATTGTTGTGTCCACTCCCAATTGTGAAGATATAGCTATAATCAGCCTTCGTATTTGGTGGTTGGATCATACATCACTCCTTCAATATTGTAATCCACGTAATTACCTGTTTAAAATAACAAATTCTTCATTAATTTTAAAAGGAACTTTCTGAATTACATACTATAGTCATCAACTTATTTAGCTTTGTTTTTACATTGATTTTCGTTGGTATATAAGACAGTTATTAAATACCAAAGTTTTTTACCAAAATTTGCAAAGACATTTATTGAAATACCAAAGTATTTTACCAAAATTTTAACCATTTAATGAACTTAAAATAAACAGTCAAAGATTACATACCCTTAAACCAAGTTTTAAAATTTATGATTTTATCAGGTTACCATCAATAAATGTAGGAACTATTTTTCATATTATTATTTACACCAATTCACATATTATTGTTTACACCAAATAATTTATTACTCCAATCATTTTAATATACGTATGTTCATATGTAAGGTAATATAAATTTGACCAAACAATATACCAAAACATACATCAGGCTATTTGTTTGGTCTCAGTTATTAGCGACAAATCTATCAGATCACATACCAAAACAAATACAGAAGTACATATCACAAACCTATTGATATAAACTGCTACCATACGGCACACATCATACCAATTAAACCTAAACTTTAACAAAAAACAAATTTAACACATCAGTGTACAACAAAATCATATGAAGGCGTTGTAATTACACCAAAATTTCGACGCTCCAGATTAATTTACACCAAAATTGACAAACTAAACAAAACGAATAACTATCAAAAAGTACAAAATAGATATTTGTGAAAAATCAAATTCAACCACGTAATAAAACACCATGAGAACTATTTTTATACAATTACCTGATGAGTTCCATTGCCCGTTGTGTTGAATTAGAATTGAGAAATTATTGATAAGCATTTTTTCGATAGTCGTTCTTCTCAGAGAAAGGAAGTTTTGTTTTGGTAGAAAACCTCTATTTATGGTAGATAAAATATAACAAATTTGAACAAATCAGGAAAGGTAAAATTATTGGAGAAATTTATGAGAATCGGGATAAGCGTGGCTGATTTGGAAAATCTTTTTTTTTTAAATTTAAATTCTACTTTAAAAAAAAAAATTGCTATATAATTGAAAAAAAAAAAGTATTGCTACGTTGGTGTAAATACAGTTGTTTAGTTGTATGCTTAAAAAATCGGCCCAAAAATAAATTTGTCCTTGACTCTCTCTCTCATGAATTAACATATCTTGATTTTTTGTTAAATAAAAAATACTTATTGTTTTTGGCTCGGATTAAGATCGTATAAATAGTACGAAAGAAAAAATAAAAAACGAATGATACTCCATCCATGTGTTAAATGCTATATGTACTTCTGTCGGTTTTATTGGAAAATGCATACATGTTTAAATATGAATTGTGAGTACAAGTCTTGTTTTTTTAAATAAAATGAAGTGAATGTGTTAGTACATAATGCGAAGTATTAGACATGGTGAAAATTAAGAAGTATGTTAAGAATTTTGAGACGATTTTTAAGAAAGAAGTATCTAATCATGTGAATTTTTAATTTATCTTTTGGTTAAAAATATCTCATGAACTTTGATGGATGATGGGTGGAATAATAATTAATGTAATGGGAGAATTCAGAATAGAGTTCTATTATATTTGTATTCATAAGCGAATCAAAATTTCGATTAAGAAATGTTAATATATATAAAAATAAAATGATCATGTAGAAGTTAATACTTATCAAGGAAGTTTAATTTATGATACTATATATATATAACTATACAATATTATTTTGTGATAAAAGAGATGTCAATGACACCCCAAATAGATGTGATTTCGCTATTGTCTGCACTATTTTATATTGCTCACATGTAATAACTACGAGTTCAATTATTGTTTTTGTTATATATAGTTGAGTGTTGAGCGAAAACTTTTACTAGGGGCACAATCAAGTCTGAGGATCCTTTACTTTTTTTGACACATGGATAGTGGGGGCTCCTCTATTTAATTTTATAATGAAAGCAAATGAAAAGTACTACTTCCTTTATTTCTAATTGAGAAAATACATAAAAACCTCTTTAAATTTGGTTGGATGATTTACATTAATATTTAAATTATATGGGTATTTAAATATCCTCTTAAGATTTTTAAAGTGAATTAAAAACTACCCTGAGATTATTATACCATTCTCACTTACCACATAGGCATGTAAGTGCCACAACATAGCCATGTCATTACCACATCATTAATTAATTTTTTTTATTAATTATTTTTCACAAATTTTTCTTTAGCACTTCTTAAAATTAATTTACACTAAGTAATTAATTACAAATACATTTTTTAAAATTAAAATTTAAAATGTGGATCCATTTTTATTCCCCCATACCCAACCCTACCCACCCCTTTTTTATTTCCCCCATTCCCAGCCCCCACCCACCCCCTTCACTTCTTTCTTCTTCCTACTTCACCATTTCTAGCTCTTAACTGTTCATTTTTTTCCTCTTCATATTTTCTAATGAGCTCCACCACACCTCCTGTTTCTTTTCCCTTTTTTTATCTTATTCGGTGAACCAACAAATTTTATTTTTTAGCTCTAATGAAAATCAATAAAATTTATAGGTGTGAAATTGACGTCAATAATAAGATGTTGGTGTTGAGTTTTGTGGATTACTAAAGAGACGGTGAAATTGAAGTAGTTGATAGAGTTGAAGATGATGATGGAGGAAAAAAAGATACTTCAATGGAGAAGAAACTTATTAAGGAAGACAATAAAATGAAGAGAAAAAAATTAAAAGTTTTATTGGCCAATAGGAAAATTCATATAGTTTAATAAAAGTTAATCTATTAAGAAAATAATATTTAAAATATAATTATATATTGAGCAGTAAAAAAATGACATGTATATGATTTTATAATTTTTTTTCCTTTTTTAACTCCTTCACATGCTATTAGGTGAGTGAACCCACTCTCTTTGCCACATCATCCCTTAAGGGTTGCATTTAATTTACTCCAAAGATGTTAAGGGGGTATTTAAACGTCCGTATAGTTTAAGTGCTAAAGTAAATTATCCGACCAACACTACTAAAAAAATAGTGAATACCGACCTAAAAATTACCGACCTCAAATGGAGGTCGGTATTCTTAAAAAGAATAAGAAATTAAAAAAACTTTAGGAAACTGACTACAAAATAAAGCGGGAAAAAAAAATTCCGACCTCTGGAGGTCGGAATTTTTCCCTGGAAAAATGAATTACCATAAAAATCGACCTCTTGATGTCGGTATTAATAAAATAAATAAATAACAATATTTTATTTTTTTCTCAATTAAATATAAAAAACAAAATTGAGAAATATTTTGATTTAATTTTATTAACTTTCGGAGGACGGTTTTGCGTAAATAAATCATCTTTCAGATGACGGTTTATATAAATTAAATTAATATAAAATACCGACCTCATGTGGTCGGTATTTTTATTTCATTCAAATACTTAGCGACATTAGGAGGTCGGTTAGTTTATTACACAATAGTTTATGCAAAATAAAGCAGGAAAATAAAATACCGACATCTGGAGGTCGGAATTTAAAAGATACAAAAATATAATTACCGGCCTCCGAAATTCAGAATTTAAAAAATACAAAAAATAAAAAATTCCAACCTCAGGAGGTCGGAATTTAAAAGATACAAAAAATAAAATTACCGACCTCTGGAGGTCAGAATTTCAAAAATACAAAAATAAAAATACCGACCTCTGGAGGTCGGAATTTAAATAATACAAAAATAAAAATACCGACCTCCAGAGGTCGGAATTTAAAAAATATAAAAATAAAATTACCTCCGGAAAATACCGACCTCCGGAGGTCGGAATTTAAAAAATACAAAAATAAAATTACTGACCTCCGGAGGTCAGAATTTCAAAAATACAAAAATAAAAATACCGACCTCCGGAGGTCAGAATTTAAAAAATACAAAAATAAAATTACCGACCTCCCGAGGTCAGAATTTTAAAAATACAGAAATCAAAATACCGACCTCATGAGGTCGGTATTTTTCAATACAATAAAAACCGACCTCTTGATGTCGGTATTAAATAAAATAAATAAATAACTATATTTTATTTTTTTCTCAATTAAATATATTGATTTAATTTTATCGTCTTTCGGAGGACGGTTTTGCGTAAAATAAAAAATAAAAAAATATATTATAATACCGACTTCCGAAAGTTGGTAAAATTAAATAGTATGTAATTAAATTAATTTTCATTAAATAAATCGTCTTCCGGATGACAGTTTTATATAAGTTAAAAAATAAATTAATATAAAATACCGACCTCATGAAGTCGGTATTTTTATTTCATCTAATTACTTTTAATAAAAGGGACATCCGGAGGTCGGTTTATTAAAACTGTTCCTATAAATCATAATTTTGCTAGCATAATACTAAATTTTCATTCTACACATACAATTAATTGTTTAAAAGAGTGTAACAATTTTGTATACTTTTATAAATAAAAAGTTAAAATTCATGGAATAAATAAAAAAATATCTATAATCCATATTTAGAGTATGAAACTACGTTGATATTAATTAAGAGATAATTATACTTATATTTGTAGAGTAATGTGCAAATTCTATCAGTCTGTTGTCAAATGATGAACTTAATATATCATGTCATGATGTACAGGTGAATAGCTAATTAACATATAATATAATCTATTTGAGTATGAAATGCAAGATAATATTATTATATACGTTCGATCTTGAATGGATGTCAAGTGTTATAATAATATCGTAGGCAATGATGACATGTAAAGGATAATTCATCGGAGTATGAAATACGTTGATTAATTATATATACTCACTGAGTAGTTTAACAAATCAAGTCTTATATATATTAGTGGCTCAGATATGAAATACATTATCAATTAAAGAAATACCGATGATCAATTCAAAGAGATTTATATATTAAATTTGATATTGATAAACTTTAATTTGTTGATCGATAAAATTAAATTTATATAATTAGGAGGTATATAATTTAAATTTATAAAATTAACTTGATCAATAAAATTAAATTTATTAAATTAAATTTCTGTTGAATTTATATAATTAGGAGGTATATATATAAATGTTTTTATATATATATATAATTTTAATTTATAAATGTAATTTTAATTAATAAAATCAACCTCAAGAGATGAGTTTATATTAAATAAATTAATAAATACCGACCTTAAGAGGTCGGTATATTTAAATTATTATTTTACTTAAATAATATCAACATCCCGTGGTCGGTAAATTAAACACTTCTCTTAAAAAAAAGAATGATATAGTATCAAAACCCTAAGGCATCTCTCACTCCACTCTCAGTCCTGTCTCTCACCCTGACCCACCCCCATCTTGCCCATCGGGCTTACTTTTCAAAGTGATCTTTCTCGATTTTGGAACGGAAAGGCTTGGTTGAAGGCAAAATTCGGTGTAATTCGGTATTAAATAAATAAAAATATTTTATTTTTTCTCAATTAAATATTAAAAACAAAATTGAGAAATATTTTGAATTAATTTTATTTAAATAGTCTTCCGGAGGATGGTTTTGTGTAAAATAAAAAAATAAAAAATTATAATATGGACTTTCGGAAGTCGGTAAAATTAAATAGTATGTAATTATATTAATTTTCATTAAAATATTTATATAGTACTTCCAAAAAAATTAATAAATTAATATTTTCTTTAAATAAATCGTCATCCGAATGACGATTAATTTTAAAAATATAAAAATAAAAATACCGACCTCCAGAGGTCGGAATTTAAATAATACAAAAATAAAAATACCGACCTTCGGAGGTCAGAATTTAAAAAATACAAAAATAAAAATACCGACCTCCGGAGGTCGGAATTTAAAAAATACAAAAATAAAATTACCGATCTCCGGAGGTCAGAATTTTAAAAATACAAAAATAAAAATACCGACCTCTGGAGGTCGGAATTTTTCCCGAAAAGAAATGAATTACATTAAAAACCGACCTCTTGATGTCGGTATTAAATAAAATAAATAAATAACAATATTTTGTTTTTTTCTCAATTAAATATATAAAAAATTTGAGAAATTTAATTTTATTTAAATCATCTTTTGGAGGACGATTTTGCATAAAATAAAAAACAAAAAATATAATAACACGACTTACGAAAGTCGGTAAAATTAAATAGTATGTAATTAAATTAATTTTCATTAAAATATTAATATAGTGGCTTCCAGAAAATGAATAAATTCATATTTTCAATTAACTTTAAATAAATCATTTTCGGATGACAGTTTTATATAAGTTAAAAAATAAATTAATATAAAATACCGACCTCATGAGGTCGGTATTTTTATTTCATCTAATTACTTTTAATAAAAGCGACATCTGGAGGTCGGTTTGTTTAAAATGTTCCTATAAATCATAATTTTGCTAGCATAATACTAAATTTTCATTTTACACCTACAATTAATTGTTTAAAAAAGTGTAACAATTTTGTATACTTTTATAAATAAAAAGTTTGAATACGTGGAATAAATAAAAAAATATCTATAATCCATATTTAGAGTATGAAACTACGTTGAGATGAAAAATCGACTACAAGTAGTCGGTTTTTATGCAAAATAAAGCAGGAAAATAAATAAATAGAAATATTTTATTTTTTTCTCAATTAAATATATAAATTAAATTGAGAAATATTTTGATTTAATTTTATTTAAACGATTTTGCATAAAATAAAAAATAAAATTACTGACCTCCGGAGGTCAGAATTTAAAAAATATAACAATACCGACCTCTAGAGGTCGGAATTTAAAAAATACAAAAATAAAATTACCGACCTCCGGAGGTCAGAATTTCAAAAATACAAAAATAAAAATACCGACCTCCGGAGGTCGGACTTTAAAAAATACAAAAATAAAATTACCGACCTCCGGAGGTTAGAATTTCAAAAATACAAAAATAAAAATACCGATCTCCGGAGGTCGGAATTTAAAAAATGCAAAAATAAAATTACCGACCTCCGTAGGTCAGAATTTCAAAAATACAAAAATAAAAATACCGACCTCCGAAGGTCGGAATTTAAAAAATACAAAAGTAAAATTACCGACCTCCGGAGGTCAGAATTTTAAAAATACAAAAATAAAAATACCGACCTCTGGAGGTTGGAATTTTTCCCGGAAAGAAATGAATTACAATAAAAACCAACCTCTTGCTGCCAGTATTAAATAAAATAAATAAATAACAATATTTTGTTTTTTCTCAATTAAATATATAAAAAATTTGAGAAATATTTTGATTTAATTTTATTTAAATCGTCTTTCAGAGGACGGTTTTGCGTAAAATAAAAAACAAAAAATATTATAACACCGACTTACGAAAGTCGGTAAATTTAAATAGTATGTAATTAAATTAATTTTCATTAAAATATTAATATAGTGGCTTCCAGAAAATGAATAAATTCATATTTTTCAATTAACTTTAAATAAATCGTTTTCGGATGACAATTTTATATAAGTTGGTCGATTTAGTTGTTGGAATTAAGTCAAAACTAAACTAGTTAAAGTTAAGTTGTTTAAATTAGATATAATAAATAATGTGGTTTAGTTGTTGGAATTAAGTCAAAACTAATATAGTTAAGTTAAAAAGTTGTTAAGTTGTTTTCAATAAGTTAAAATAAATAGTGTCGTTTAGTTGGTCGATTTAGTTGTTGGAATTAAGTCAAAACTAATGTTATTAAAGTTAAAAAATTGTTAAGTTGTTTAAATATGTGAAAATAAATAGTGTCGTTTAGTTGTTGGAATTAAGTCAAAACTAAACTAGTTAAATTTAAGTTGTTTAAATTAGTTATAATAAATAATGTGGTTTAGTTGTTGGAATTAAGTCAAAACTAATGTAGTTAAGTTAAAAAGTTGTTAAGGTGTTTCAATAAGTTAAAATAAATAATGTCGTTTAGTTGGTCGATTTAGTTGTTGGAATTAAGTCAAAACTAATGTTGTTAAAGTTAAAAAATTGTTAAGTTGTTTAAATAAGTGAAAATAAATAGTGTCGTTTAGTTGTTGGAATTAAGTCAAAACTAAACTAGTTAAAGTTAAGTTGTTTAAATTAGTTATAATAAATAATGTGGTTTAGTTGTTGGAATTAAGTCAAAACAAATGTAGTTAAGTTAAAGAGTTGTTAAGTTGTTTCAATAAGTTAAAATAAATAATGTCGTTTAATTGGTCGATTTAGTTGTTGGAATTAAGTCAAAACTAATGTTGTTAAAGTTAAAAAATTGTTAAGTTGTTTAAATATGTGAAAATAAATAGTGTCGTTTAGTTGTTGGAATTAAGTCAAAACTAAACTAGTTAAAGTTAAGTTGTTTAAATTAGATATAATAAATAATGTGGTTTAGTTGTTGGAATTAAGTCAAAACTAATGTAGTTAAGTTAAAAAGTTGTTAAGTTGTTTCAATAAATTAAAATAAATAGTGTCGTTTAGTTGGTCGATTTAGTTGTTGGAATTAAGTCAAAACTAATGTTATTAAAGTTAAAAAATTGTTAAGTTGTTTAAATAAGTGAAAATAAATAGTGTCGTTTAGTTGGTCGATTTAGTTGTTGGAATTAAGTCAAAACTAAACTAGTTAAAGTTAAGTTGTTTAAATTAGTTATAATAAATAATGTGGTTTAGTTGTTGGAATTAAGTCAAAACTAATGTAGTTAAGTTAAAAAGTTGTTAAGTTGTTTCAATAAGTTAAAATAAATAGTGTCGTTTAGTTGGTCGATTTAGTTGTTGGAATTAAGTCAAAACTAATGTTATTAAAGTTAAAAAATTGTTAAGTTGTTTAAATAAGTGAAAATAAATAGTGTCGTTTAGTTGATCGATTTAGTTGTTGGAATTAAGTCAAAACTAAACTAGTTAAAGTTAAGTTGTTTAAATTAGTTCTAATAAATAATGTGGTTTAGTTGTTGGAATTAAGTCAAAACTAATGTTGTTAAAGTTAAAAAATTGTTAAGTTGTTTAAATAAGTGAAAATAAATAGTGTCGTTTAGTTGATCGATTTAGTTGTTGGAATTAAGTCAAAACTAAACTAGTTAAAGTTAAGTTGTTTAAATTAGTTATAATAAATAATGTGGTTCAGTTGTTGGAATTAAGGCAAAACTAATGTAGTTAAGTTAAAAAGTTGTTAAGTTGTTTCAATAAATTAAAATAAATAGTGTCGTTTAGTTGGTTGATTTAGTTGTTGGAATTAAGTCAAAACTAATGTTATTAAAGTTAAAAAATTGTTAAGTTGTTTAAATAAGTGAAAATAAATAGTGTCGTTTAGTTGTTGGAATTAAGTCAAAACCAAACTAGTTAAAGTTAAGTTGTTTAAATTAGTTATAATAAATAATGTGGTTTAGTTGTTGGAATTAAGTCAAAACTAATGTAGTTAAGTTAAAAAGTTGTTAAGTTGTTTCAATAAGTTAAAATAAATTGTGTCGTTTAGTTGGTCGATTTAGTTGTTGGAATTAAGTCAAAACTAATGTTATTAAAGTTAAAAAATTGTTAAGTTGTTTAAATAAGTGAAAATAAATAGTGTCGTTTAGTTGTTGGAATTAAGTCAAAACTAAACTAGTTAAAGTTAAGTTGTTTAAATTAGTTATAATAAATAATGTGGTTCAATTGTTGGAATTAAGTCAAAACTAATGTAGTTAAGTTAAAAAGTTGTTAGGTTGTTTCAATAAGTTAAAATAAATAATGTCGTTTAGTTGGTCGATTTAGTTGTTGGAATTAAGTTAAAACTAATGTTATTAAAGTTAAAAAATTGTTAAGTTGTTTAAATAAGTGAAAATAAATAGTGTCGTTTAGTTGTTGGACTTAAGTCAAACCTAAACTAGTTAAAGTTAAGTTGTTTAAATTAGTTATAATAAATAATGTGGTTTAGTTGTTGGAATTAAGTCAAAACTAGTGTAGTTAAGTTAAAAAGTTGTTATGTTGTTTCAATAAGTTAAAATAAATACTGTCATTTAGTTGGTTGATTTAGTTGTTGGAATTAAGTCAAAACTAATGTTATTAAAGTTAAAAAATTGTTAAGTTGTTTAAATAAGTGAAAATAAATAGTGCCGTTTAGTTGGTCGATTTAGTTGTTGGAATTAAGTCAAAACTAAACTAGTTAAAGTTAAGTTGTTTAAATTAGTTATAATAAATAATGTGGTTTAGTTGTTGGAATTAAGTCAAAACAAATGTAGTTAAGTTAAAGAGTTGTTAAGTTGTTTCAATAAGTTAAAATAAATAATGTCGTTTAATTGGTCGATTTAGTTGTTGGAATTAAGTCAAAACTAATGTTGTTAAAGTTAAAAAATTGTTAAGTTGTTTAAATATGTGAAAATAAATAGTGTCGTTTAGTTGTTGGAATTAAGTCAAAACTAAACTAGTTAAAGTTAAGTTGTTTAAATTAGTTATAATAAATAATGTGTTTTAGTTTTTGGAATTAAGTCAAAACTAATGTAGTTAAGTTAAAAAGTTGTTAAGTTGTTTCAATAAGTTAAAATAAATAATGTCGTTTAGTTGGTTGATTTAGTTGTTGGAATTAAGTCAAAACTAAACTAGTTAAAGTTAAGTTGTTTAATAAGTTAACATAAATAATGTCGTTTAGTTGGTGGATTTAGTTGTCGGAATTAAGTCAAAAATAATGTTGTTAAAGTTAAAAAGTTAAGTTGTTTCAATAAGTTAAAATAAATATGTCAAAACTAGTTAGACTTAGAAAATTGTTAAGTTGTTTAAATATTACATTCTTATTCGTAGAGTTCTATGTTTAAATTACAGGATAGGTATATACGAATATCTCAGGAATATCGTAGTACTCTACCTCTTGAGAGTCGGGACAGACCATTTACACAAGAAGAAAACGAGAATTTTTGGAAACAAAGTGCTGGTGAACCGATTAGAGGTTCAGTCTACGGCTATCCAGAAAAGGCGTATCAGAAGAAGAAGTCTTGGCGGTGATAGAGAGACAATATCTGCAATGGAGAGTGATCAGGGTGATGAGGAGTAGTTGTTTCTATTTGACATTTTAGACTTCTATATTTTGAAATTGTTTGATTGTATTTTGGTTTATTTTGAAATTGGATGAAGTTTATTTTGAAATAGTTTAATGTATATATTGAAAATATTGTGTTGTTTTGGTTGGATGAAGTTTATTTGAAATTCTTTGGGTTGTTTAGGTATAAATATGTAGGTGGGCAATTAAAATTGCAGCAATTTGCTGCCTGTTTTATAGCAGAAAACCGACCTCCAGAGGTCGGAATTTTAAAAGTAAAAAAATAAAAATATCAACCTCCGGAAGTTAGAATTCCAAAACTAAAACATATGTAGGTGGGCAATTAAAATTGCAGCAATTTGCTGCCTGTTTTATAGCAGAAAACCGACCTCCAGAGGTCGGAATTTTAAAAGTAAAAAAATAAAAATATCAACCTCCGGAAGTTAGAATTCCAAAACTAAAACATAAAAATATCGACCTCCAGAGGTTGGAATTTAAAAGATACAAAAATAAAATTACCGACCTCCGGAGGTCGGAATTTCAAAGATACAAAAATAAAATTACCGACCTCCAGAGGTCGAAATTTTAAAAATACAAAAATAAAAATACCGACATCCGGAGGTCGGAATTTAAAAGATACAAAAATAAAAATACCGTCCTCCGGAGGTCGGAATTTGAAAGATACAAAATAAAATTACCGACCTCCGGAGGTCGGAATTTAAAAGATACAAAATAAAATTACCGACCTCTGGAGGTCGGAATTTAAAAAATACAAAAATAAAATTTCTGACCTCCAGAGGTCGGAATTTAAAAGATACAAAAATAAAATACTGACCTCCGGAGGTCGGACTTTCAAAAATACGAAAATAAAAATACCAACCTCCGGAGGTTAGAATCTCAAAAATGAAAAATAAAAATACCGACATCCAGAGGTCAGAATTTAATTATATAAAAAATTAACAAATACCGACATCCGAATGTCGGTATTACAAAATATGAGAAATAACAAAACTGACATCAGGAAGTCGGAAAATAAAATAATGAATTTTCCGACTTAAAATAAAAACTGACCTCGAGAGGTCAGTAAATACCGACCTCCGGAGGTCGGTATTGAATAGTGACCAAGCTTTATCCGACCTAAGCTGGGATGTCGGTTTTAGGTCGGAATTATAGGGAATACCGACCTCCAGAGGTCGGTATTTGTAGGTCGGTATTCACTGTTTTTTTAGTAGTGCAAGTTCAGGGTTTTTTTATGTGTTTTCTTTTTCTAATTATTTGTCCACTTTTAAATTGACATACCTATTAAGAAAATAATGATTAACATAACGAGTTTACCATTTTATCCTTACTAATTGTAAAGTTAATGAATTAAAAACTTTAGACTTTCAAGAAGTTTTACTTTTTCAAACCAATCAATAGAGGATATAATAGCTGAAAAAATATTGTCCTTTCTTTATTTTTTGTCAAAATAGACAAGTAAATAGGACAACTAAAAAAGAAAAAATGGATAAATAATTAGGGACAGGGAGAATAAATCGTTAATTGGTCATAAAATCAATTTACTTTTTTCAGAATAAAAATTATTTTATTTTATAGTTAGTCTTTATTATGAATATTTCAAATCGGTTTTGAAGTTGTATTTAAAATTTGAAAAATAGGTTAGAACTTATTGTTCAATTCACTTTTTATTTTTGAAGTTGTATTTAAATATATTCGAGCATAAACAATTTATAAAAAGTATAACCAAATACATAACTTTATCTTTAACTCTAACTCTATGAATTTCAAATAAAATCACCAAAAGTATTTGAAATTTATGACAAAAACATCCTAGGTAAATTAAATAAATAAATAAAAATAGTGTATTGTATTTAAACTAACAAGATAACAATACACTATAATCATCAAAATAAGATGTAAATTACAAGAATAAAAAGGAAAAAAATGTTAAAATAACTGCAACTATAATTAAAAAGAATGTTAAAATAACTATACAAAGAACAAAAAATAAATATTAAAATAACTAAAGAATAAATAAAATAGATGGAAAAAAAAATGTCAACCACCTTTTTTATTTTTAAGGTATGTCAGCCGATTATTTTCAAGGTAACGCACAATCTGTCATGTGTCTTCCTTCATCGATTAACGTTGTTCACGGTGTCAAAGAAAAAGGCACGTGTACCCCTGCATTTTAATCCTTTTGGTTTCATTTCCAAATTGTTTGTCCTTTTGAGATTTTTTATAAATTTTATTGCACTGTTGACTTTCAACTCATATAACATACTCTTTCCGATAATTCAATTCACTCCAACAGACATGCATGGTTATGTAGTCAAAGTAACTTTGTTACTTTTTTGTGTAGCCATCGGACGACAGCCCTTTGGGGGGGGGGGGGGGTTCCTTGGGACCATTCACTCTACATAGATTGAATGAACGCAGAAAACCTTTCACTTGCAGGATTTTTTCACAGGATTTTTCTTTACTCATGTCAGCATTGTTGGGTTCGAAAGTAATTAGGACGTCATGCGGAAGCTTACAATTGCAAATCATAAGGCGATAAATTAGACGATACATAAAACTATACTAAAAGACATAATATTATTATATGATATGACCAATTCACCTACATAATTAAAAGCTAATAAAAAAATATTAAAACTTTATTGAGTAAAATCTCCCTAAAAACAAAAGTCTCTAAATGACTACATTGTAGATTCTATTGTATTGTGCTATGAGAATAGAATTCTTCAATTTATAGATCTCCAAACTTTTTCTCTAAGGAAAGAATAAACCAAACATGGAAGAAAATTATATTTTACTTTCAGAAAAAGTTCAGTCATTTATGATAATATTTTGACTTTTCTTTAAGGAAAAAAATAAACTTCAAATAAGGAAAGAAAATCAAGGCAAAACCCCAACAAATCTCCCATTTTGGCTAGATTTTCTTGACATAACCTGATCTACCTTCTTCACATGCATGATGATCTTCGTTCTTCACATAGTCTTCATCACTGCTGCTTGTCATGATTAAAAATAAAGTTTAAAATATAAGGGTTAAAAATGGTTTTAAAATATTTTATTTTTATTTTCAAGATGCAGCAACAAGAATGTTGAAAATATGGTTTAAATCTCTTCTCCATATGTAACTGGACAAAATCTTCACTATCACCAAATTATTGCAAATTACTTTGAAACCGCGTTGAACCTATCTTCGACCTCGTTCCATTGGATCATTAAACCATGTCTCTGATACCACTTCCTTCCACTAGCGGGCGATCGAATTTTTCACAGGATTTTTCTTTACTCATGTCAGCATTCCCACTTCTGATATCTCCAGGTCTTTTCACCAAAAACCTTATCTTTTGTTCATTTTAAAATTTTAAAAATAAATGGCTCACAGTAAATAAGGTCTACAGACAAGATCGCAAAAATCTTTAATGATTGGACACACTTAGTTTTTTTATTTAATAATTCTAAAGCTCCTCTTGCTTAGAATAAATTCAGGAAAAGTACTCCCTTTAATTTATTTATTCTATTTTTGTAATGATAAGGTTGGTCGTTTTTTATTTTTTTGTGAAATTTATCATTTTGCCCTCCCGATATTGACCCCGAGTATTCTATGATTGAGTTTTGAAAGTTGGTTTTGGACCTTGAGTTAAAACTTGAGAGTTTTGTAAATTTTGAGTTTGAAAGGCTAGGTTATTAAGAAAGTGATTTTTCGTGTCTTTTGGAGTTTCGAGTGTTGGAATGGAATTCTGTTGATTCCATTCGTCCCAAAAGATGAAATCTGATATGTGAGAGGTGTCGAATTTAGATTCAGAGTCCTTTTGAGGATTTGAGGTCCTAAGTTGTGAGATTATGAAATTTTAGCCTATGGATTGACTTTGGTCAAATTTGGGGTTCTGATGCTCGGATTGGAATTCCGAGACTTTCGTTGGTTTCACGACATGATTTTAGTTCTAGGCGAGTTCTTGGTTGATTTTGAGAGGTCTTGATTTTGTTATGGCCCTTTTAGGGCGTTGAGTTAGTTTCTTATAGTTTTCACAGATGTCGGGTGAAGGATGTCACTCCTCGGGCCTACACCTTGGGTGGGACTGGCACTCGAGAACCATTGCTGGCCCAAGGCGAACCCTTGGCCTGGCTTACTTACTCAGCAAAAGACTTAAACTCAAGAAATTTAACTCACGAAATAACTTAAGAGATAATAACTTGGCAAAAATGGCAACTCAAGTCTTAAATGTATACAACTAAAATGCATTAGACTAAAGAACTATAACTATCTGTCTATGAAGCCTCTAAAATAAAGGCGCTGGATGCTGATCTTGGTTACCTCTGTGTGTATCATAAGATGATGCAGGCCAACTGTCATCAGTACATTGAATGCACGAGTATGCGAGTTAATATGAATTAGCATTCCCATATCGGTGCTCAATATTACTCCCAAAATATACTTAACTTATATGTTTTAAAACAAAACTTCTTTCTTTGGTTTGAGATAATTACTCAAATCTTAGCTTAAAAGCTCTCTTGGAATCGATGTTCCCTTTCTTGCTTAAATGTGAAAACATTTTAAACTCTTTGGGAATGCTTAGTTCCATTATAAATTTTGGAGAAATGAACTCAACTCTTTGCTCTTTTCTTAACTCAAAACTTAAGTCTTAAAACAAAGTTAAAACGTTTGTGAAAGACTTTTGAAAACTTTATGAACTTCCCTTAACTTGATTCTTAACTTCTAGACTTGACTCTTAACTTTCCTTGAATTGAATTATGGATTCAAGGTTCATGATCTCATGTTTATGGAGGATTTCATGATGTTTAGACGTACCTTAAAGTGTTGGAATCAACTAGAAAACGTAAGTACGTTGCTAAGGAACTAGTACAGAAAGATGGGAGAAAAAGGGGGTGAACTGGCGTCCTTGGCTCTCTAAGAAGCGTGGGGCACCAAAGCCCAAAATTCAAGACCCTTACTTGGGTCTCTAAGAGGGGAGACACCCCAGAGGTAAAAGATCAGAGAATTTTTCTTGGGGCTATGAGAGAGGCGACGCCCCAAGCCCCTGCCTAGGTGCCTCCGACTTTTCTTCTTTGTTTTTCAACTCTAAACCCCCTGTTTTCACTTGGTTCTTTCCCCCAAACACTTAGAAATAACTAATTCATCAATATATGCAAGATTTAACTCAAATTCACACCAAAACACACGAATCAATCTCAAGAAACTTCAACAACAAAAACCTACAAGATTTCAATTGAATTATCATCAAGAACTCATAGGATTTACTTTCAAAACTATATAACTTCGCTAAATTGAATCATGATTGGTGCGTGGGTGAACTAACCCAATGCTATGTGATCTCACAGACCTCGTAGGATTGAATCTTTGGCGAAATCCACAACCAAACTTGAACTTTCTTGACGATTCTTGATTTTTCTTCTCATTTCTCCTCTTTTCACTTTTCTCTTTTCTATAAGCCCTAGCGTGAACTTCAACTTTTTAAAACTAACTAAAATCTGATTTGATCCCAATTAAACTCCAAAAAATAGATTAAAATAATTAGGTTAGGAAAAGACTAAAAAACCCTTCCAAAATTCAGTTTTAGACTTTCTTTATTTGAACAATCCAAATTCAAATGGTCCTAACTCACTCATACGAACTTAGAATCACCCAAACTTGGTGACGTTGGAAAGATTATTCCAACATATTTCTTACGATATATGAAACACACCTAACTCATCCTGAGCTAGGAGTTATGGTCATTTGAAGTTGACCAAAAACTCAACTTAACTTACTTGACAAATTTCCAGATTTTTATATTCTTTCCAAAAATGGTTATTTCCAATTCTTAACTTCTTCCTAGTTGTTTCAATTTGTGAGGTGTTACAAAGGTGACCTCGAATTCGTGGTTTGATAGTTCCATTAATATCAGAACGTCGAGTATAATTGATTTGCATATGTGGTTTGTGAGCACGAGGTTCCAAACAAATTACGAGGGTTCTTTCGTTATTTTGAGAGTTGATTGTGTTTGCTGGTGTCTACAGGTGTTGCTTTTGTGAAGGTTGGTCACTTATGCGACTTTCGTAGAGGTGAGAGTCTCTTCGCATAAGCGAGCTTTACAAAAGCAAAGAGGACTTCGCTTCTGCGAGAGACACACTTTTTGTGGGGTTTGCTTAAGCGAACCCCTAATCACTTTTGTGACATCTGAGATGGGTTTTGCCTATCATTTTCGGGCTTTAAGCCCCATCTTCTATTTTTGAGCTTGGGAAACTATTTGTGGCAATTTTCAAAGGGATATTCTTGTGCTAAATCATTGGGTAAGATTTCATAATGTTATACCTTCATTTTCCTTTGATTATTTATGGATTTTAACATTAGGACTGGGCATAATATGGTTAAAATCGAAAAAACAGACCAAACCAATTTTTTTAAATTTCGGTTTTGATTTTTCAGTTATTTCGATCGATTTCGATTTTAATTTTCAATATTTCGGTTTTTCGGTTCGGTTTTCGGTTTTTTCGCTTAAACTATCGATTAATTGAAAAACGTAAATTAAATATATATATTCTTTACCCCTTCATTAAATCTCAACTCATTCCTTTAATAAAAATATTAACTCTCAACCCAATAGCCCATGCCCAGCCAGCCAGCCCAAATTTCAATTAGAAATTCCTAATCTAAGAGTTGAGACTTGAGAGTTGAGACCACTGTAAGTCTTGTCTCAAATGCCGCGGCTCCGTCGCTCCGAGCTCATCTGACGTCTCTCAACTCTCAGCAATCAGCTCGTCGTCTCAAGGCTGCTGCTTACCGCTGCTCCTCGGTTCTGGCTCCTCACTGACGTTGAGACTTGAGACCACCGTAACTCCGTAAGTCTTTCTACTATCGTCTCAGATCGTCGTCTCAAGGTTGCTGCGGTGCTGGCTGCTGCTGCTCCTAGCTTCGAACTGACGCTGAGTGCTCGCCGGTCTCCGCCCGCAAGTTGCAACTGTTATCTGCTCAGTGCTCACGAGTCGCGACTCAAAAGTCGAAGGTCAGTGCTCAGTTCTCACTACTCATCGCGGCTTAAATCTTAACTTCATCTAGAAATCTTTATTATGTTATATTCAATTTCAAAGATGAGATTGTAGTTTAGTTGCTTGATTGTATTTCAATTTCAGTTTCAAAGAATGGACAAAAACACTAACAAGAAAAAGATATTATCTTTTGCTTCAAATGAAAGGTAATTTATAGTTACGTTTTTAGAAAAGTTCACTGTGTTCTTCCTTGATATGCTCTGATGATTGTCTGGTGATAGATTGATAGTTGTTCAGTGTTATGTCCATTTGCGTTTGAACAGTGATCATTAATAGACCTTGTTGTCTGGTCCTAGTGACATTTCTTCCATTATACTCCCTAAAACTTCTTAAATCTATTACATTCAAACGTGATTTTTCTTATGGAAGTAGGGACTGATCAGTGAGTCGTTTAGTGAACTATAAGTTTGTAATGTATTGCATGATTATTGTTCTTCTGAGTTCTGAACCGCAATTGAACTGCGTGAGTTTAATCATTGAATGCAATTATGCAAGTATGCAACTTTGTGATTATTTGTGTGATTTATGAATTGTAATGTACTGCGATCTGCGTCTTTCTGATTGTTGTTATTCTTGTTTGTTTCACTTTTTTTTTTTTTTTTTTACAGATGACGCAAATTGGAAGTAGGATAAGTGAAAGTGGAGCTTCAAATGACAGCATATCTAACACCTCATCTCCCAGTGAGGTTGAAGTTGATGTTTATACTTCAAATAAAAGAAAAATCATGGAACCTAGAGTTGCTTGTTGGAAGCATTTTGACAAGTTCACTGGTGAAAGTGGAGCTAAGAAAGCTAAATGCAAGTATTGTGAGAAACCTTATGCTGCTTCTATATTAAGTAATGGTACGTCATCAATGAATAATCATATGAGAATATGTCCAAAATGTCCTCGTAAGACCATTGATAAAGGTCAAAAGCTAATTAATTTTCTACCATCTTCAACAGGAGCAAATGAAGGGGTGATTAACACTTGGAAATTTGACCAAGCACAAAGTAGGAGAGCTTTAGCCAAAATGATAATTGTTGACGAGCTACCGTTTAGTTTTGTTGAGAAAGAGAGTTTTAAAAACTTCATGAGAGTTAGAGTGCCACAATTTCATATTCCTTCTCATAGAACCGTGACGAGAGATTGTTATGAACTATATCTTGAAGAAAGACAACTTTTGAAGAAGGTTTTCAAAGAAGCACTTCCAAGAGTTTGTCTTACGACAGATACTTGGACCTCTATACAAAAAATCAACTACAAGTGTTTGACAGCCCACTTTATAGATAGAAATTGGACTTTGCTTAAACGAATAATAAATTTTTGTCCTATTTTTAGTCATAAGGGGGGGGGGGGGGGGAATATGGCGGCTTGTATTACTAATTATTTGCTTGAATGGGGTTTGGATAATGTGTTTACTATTACAGTTGATAATGCTAGTTCTAATGATGTTACTGTGAAAGAAATGTCTAAACAATTAAGTAGTTGGGGAACTAACATTATGGATGGTGACCATCTTCATGTGAGGTGTATGACACATATCCTTAATCTTATTGTACAAGATGGGTTGAAGGAAATTGGTAAGTCTGTCAAGCTAGTGAGACATGCCGTGAAGTACATTAAATAATCTCCTGCAAGACTTAGAAAGTTCAAAGAATGTTGTGAATCTCAATTGATAACTTGTAAGAGATCATTGTGTTTAGATGTTCCTACTAGGTGAAACTCTACATATTCGATGCTTGATGTAGCACAACATTTTGAGCTTGCCTTGAAAGATATAGTTTTTATGATGTTGGATACTTGAATCATCTTCGTACCTTTGGTTCTGTTTCTTCTGAAGATGAAGATAGAACTAGGGATGAAGATGGAACTAATGCAAATATTCTTACAAGTGATATTATTACAAGTGCTAACTGGAAAAATGTGAGGTCAATGGTGAAATTGCTTGAAACTTTTTATGCACTTACTTTGAAGGTCTCTGGTTCTAATCATGTCACTAGCAATATACACTTTGTTGAAATTGGTGAACTTAATCTTATTTTGAAAGAGATGATGGAAAATGAAGATGGTAATTTGAAAGAAATGGCAAAAAGTATGAATGAAAAGTTCAAAAAGTATTGGGGTGAACCACATAAAATGAACAAGATGATCTTTATTTCATCCGTATTGGATCCCCGTAGCAAGCTTGATTATGTTCCATTTGCAATTGTGGATATGTTTGGAAAAGAAGTAGGGGACAAACTATGTTCAAAAGTGAAAAATACATGAAAAAGTTGTTTGATTATTATGTTAAGAAATCCTCAAAAAGCTCTTCACATGTACCATCACCCACTTCATCTGACAACTCATCAAGTATATCTAATGTGAGTGGTTGTGACAACTTTGTAAATAGAGGAAGAATGAGAACGAAACAACAACTTGAGAAGCATAAAGAAGTTAGTGGAAGTTCAAGTAGTAAATTAGAATTGGAAAGATATCTTGGTGAAGATATTGAGCCAGATAGTGATGAATTTGATATATTAATGTGGTGGAAAGTTCATGAGCCGAGATTTCCTATTCTCGTAGAGATGGTTCGTGATGTGCTAGCCATTCCCATTTCAAGTGTCGTATTAGAATGTGCATTCATCACAGGAGGTCGTGTTCTTGATCCCTTTAGGAGTTCATTACCTAAACTTGTGCAATCTCTTATTTGTGTTCAAGATTGGCTTAGAAGTGAGCATTTTCCAATCAATATTGAGGAAGATTTAGAGTATCTTGAGCAACTTGAACTTGGTAAGAATTTGATATTTGTATTAATTATCTTGAAAATAATTTTCTTACTTATGTTTCTTAACAACTAACAAATTCATTCATATTTTTTTAGATTTTGCTTGTAGTGGAACTGAATCTAGTATTATTGATATATAGCTGCAACTTGTAAGTTCAACTATCAACTAGTGATGCGTGGTAACGGGTAAGTAAATAACTTATTTACATAACTTGCTTAATAGTTTTATATATTTTATTATGAAATATAGATCATTTGTCTAAAGAGTTCTATTTTCTCGCAGGCACATCAATGTTTTGTTATTTTCTTGGTTGCTATCTGTTGGAACTTGGAACTTAGGAGCTATTGCACTGGAGGTTGCACAACAATGTTTTGTTGGTTTTCTAAATCTTTTGGTTGCTGCAAATTGCAATGCTGCCTACTGGCAGCTGGACAAGTTTGTTGAATTGTGTAGTGTTGTTGTTTTGACTCTTGATAGTCTTTTTATTCTTATTCTCGAATCTCGACTAGTTTTTTAATATTGCTGCAATGTTGCCTGCTGCCGGACTGCTTGGACAAGAATTGTGTAATGGACAACGATATACTTCTTATCCTTTTGTAGTGACACTTAGATGTATCTCTTTCTTATTTGATGATATATGCAGCTAGACGGCCCTGATGGCTAATTCTAGCCAACCACATTATTAGTTTTAATATGTATGCGCAGAGAAAATACCCAAATTTATTTGGAGACAACAGTTTTTAGTCATTATCTTGGTCTTGGTGTGCTCAATGTTGTGTCTTTTTTTGTAACTTCCATTCATTTTTTCTTATATGGTTCCATTGTGGGTAAAGATATGTGGTCGTGGTATTTCTTTAGTAGCATTCAGCATTCCCCAGTGCTCAAGACATATTGTTGGGATTAGTAATGCTAGTTCTTGCTTACTTTCTCAAGGGAGGATTGTTAGTTAGAGGTTTGGGTTTGAGCTTGTGTGTTGTATTGTGTTTATATAGATATGTGACGTATTCTGCATTTCTGCTCCTGAAGTACCTATGCTGCTGTGCTGTGCTGCTGTGTTACTGTGCTATTGTGCTGTGCAGCTGTACTGTGCTGCTGTGCAGCTGTACTGTGCTGCTGTGCAGCTGTGTAGCTGTGTAGCTGTGCTACTGTGCACGGTAAAAAGGAGTTAGAGCGTTTCCTTGGTGAATGCTGAATTGCTGACTGATGATGTGGTGAAGGACCAACCTATCCAGAGACCAGAATACAGACCAACAGTACTTTTACTTCACTAAGCCTCTACTACTTCTGCAGTAGTAGTATGTGGCTATGTGCTTTGAAGCCAAACTGTGAAAATGTCTATTTTCTCTTTCTGTTATCGTGATGGAGTTTGTGTTTGTTTGTTTCAATTTAAAAAAATTATCCATATGCCAGTATCCCACAGCCCACTGTTAGTTAAATTTGATTAAACCGAAAACCAAACCGAAATAAATCGAATCGAAATTATAATAACCGAACCAAACCGAATTTATTTTAGTTTGGGTTCGTTTCACATTTGGCCAAACCGAAAACCGAAAAACCAAACCGAAATTTACAAACTGAACCGAACCGACCGAACGCCCAGCCCTATTTAACATCAAAATATGAGATTTTGATTGGAGAATGATGAGGTTTTTGTAACACCTTAGAAAATTTTTGAGCTAAGATTTCAACCATTCTTCGTAGTGAGTAAGTTTTTACCAAGGAATTTAAATTTTTCCGAAGTGTTAAGGTTACTAAATGTAACACCTTGTGTTCCAAAAAGAATTGGAGATAATTCATTGAAGTCACTCCTAAGTTCTTCTAAGATTTGAGGCAACTTCAAATGACCATAACTCTCAGTACAGGATGAGTTAGGTGTGCCATGAGATGGAAAATGAAAAGTCTTTGAGTTATCTTTCCAACGTCATCGGTTTGCTAAATTTCGAGTTTGTATGAGGGAGATATGCCCATTTCAAGTCCGGCTATCCAAATAAGGAAAGTTACTCGAAAATAGTGGTCATTTCCTTTCCAAATTAGATTTAATGCATTTTAAGTAAGGTTTTAAGGGTCTAATCCTATTAGGTTCAGTTTTATAATACTAATATACGCCTAGGGTTTTAGTTGAGAGTTCAAGAAGAGAAAAGAATATAAAAGAGGAAAGGATCAAGGCGTTCGTCGAGGTTCTTGAGTTTTGTTACAGATTTTTGCCATGGGTTTGATCCCTAAGAGGTATGTAATCTTCCATAGTGCTAGGTTTGTTCATGCACACGCCAATCATGTTAATTTCAGCAAAATTCATTCTATAAAGTTGAAAGTTTGGTGTTCTTGAATTGTGTTCTTGAAATTGACTTTCTTTCTTGAGTTTAGATGAGATTGATGAGTTATTGAGGAAATCGTGTTGATATTAGAGTTGTGTTTGATTATATTCTTGTGTACATGTATTGGGTATCGGAATCTAAAGAGAAATTTAAAAAAAGAATTGAATTTAAGTAAATTGGGGTTAGAAAATGAGGAAGAAAAAGTCGGACAGAAAATAGGTACCAAGTCTGCTTCGCGGACCTGTTCCAGAGAAGTGAAATTTTTTCTTTCCGCATCGTGGAGAGAACGCAGACTCCATTGTTTCAAAAATTATTTCGATCAAACATTATAATTCATCGTCGCATCGCGAACTTGCTCCCCAGTCAGTGTTTTTCAACCGTTTCTCATGATTAACTATCTAAACCTTATTTAATCATTACGATATCCTTCCTATCAAAAATCAAAACCTTGAATTCATAATTCAAATTCAATGTAGAGTTAAAATTAAGTCTTAAGAGTTCTTTCAAACATTTTTTAGAAAGTCCCTTTAAGTTTATTTGAAGTGTCTTCTACGATTTATAACAACTTATTTCAAGACTCGAGCAAGTGAGTATGACAATGAGGAGAATGTATTCATGAGTCTACTTTATCATAAGGAGATCCTTCATATCGTGAACCTCTTGAATTCATAATTCAAATTCAAGAGAAAGTTAAGAGTAGAGTTCAAGAAAGCTTTTGAGTTCAATTGTGAATCCTTTGAGGTCAACTATCGATTTGAATAAGTTTTGAGGAAGTAAGTATGAATATGAGAAAAGCCATATATATGAGTTCTATAATGTTCTTTAAACCCTTGAGTCGAGTCGTTCGTGCTCATAAATTTCACATAACTCCATACATTGAGTGTATTCGAAAGGAGTAACATCTTCGAGTTCTAAGTCTTTTAGCATTGAGTTCCTACTCCTTTTGAGATTATATTCCTACTTATGGGACTAATACATGTTACCCATGCAGCCCTTAAGTTGAGCTGTTCATGCCTATAATTCCGCATGAACCCTATGAGTCGAGCAGTCTAGAGTATTCTTAAAGTCTATTTAAGAAGTCTTTTACAAATGCTTTAAACTTGTTTTAAGATTTGAGCTTTGAGTTGAGTAAGAGTAACTAATGAAGTTCTTTTTCTTTCAAAGAGTATATGGGAACTAAGTATTCCCAAAGAGTAAATGTTTTCACATTTAAGCAAGAGAGGAAACATCGATTTCCAAGAGAGCCTTTGAGCTAGTTTTTAAGTAATTATCTCAAACCATAGAAAGAGTTATGTTTTTAAACATATGAGCTAGTTACATTTTGGGAAAAGTTTTGAGCACTGATTTGGGGATGAGCTTGAGTTCAGATAATTCGTAGTCTCCATAAACCGTGTAGCCATCATGGTAGAAAAGGGTCATACTTTTTAGATGATTCCTTAGTGTTTTTTAGCATAAACAAGTGGATCCACTTAGTGAGTTAGGTTCTATACCCCCAGCAAGGTATAGGGCGGCCCTGGCAGCGTGAGGTAAAACATTGTATCATCACATAACTCATAGTGATGATTGTCGATTAGAGAAACTCCCACAGAGATATTTTGTATTTTTATATACATAGAGTTTATTTTGTATTTCCATATATAAACATAGTTTATATTGTATCCTTTCATACAAGCTGAGTTAATATTAATTTTTAAATACATTGAGTTGTTTTCTACTGTTTGAAAAGTATTTTATATATTGCATCTGTATTGTTGCTTTATGTCGAGTTGAGTATCTAGAGTTGAGTACCCAAAGTCGAGTATCTCATAATTGAGTTGAGCCTTAATTTACTGAGTTAAATATCTTATCATTGAGTTGAGCCCTATTTTCTTTGAGTTGAGTTGAGAAGAGTTAAGTATGTTTCTATCCCACCGTTTAAGCTTATGTTATGCTTTAGAATTCCTCTTACATGCTCGTATATTCCATGTACTAAGCCATTTGGCCCGCATCATTTTATGATGCAGATACATATACTCAGGATCATCACAAGCGTTTCGTTGATACCGCATGCAGTTTGAGTTAGCTATGGTGAGCCTCCTTGCTACCAGAGGGTTCCACTTGTACTTTCAGTTATGTTAGTTGTTAGGATGTCATGAGTCTTGTACCCACTTCAATCTTTGTCAGTTAGAGGCTTCATAAATAGACAATAGAGTTTCAGAAGTCTTTTCATTTATTTTGTTAAATGTTTTAAAGACTTAAGTTGCCTATTTTATGGAGAGTTGAATATATTATTTTTATTCAATTTTTAATGCTTATGCATGCTTGAGTTAGTCTTCTACTTGTAGTCAGCTAGGATAAGGATTCGCTTGGGGACCAACAATGGTTCTCAAGTGCCGGCCACGTCCAAAGTGTACGCTCGGATCGTGACAGTTTTTCTATTACTCAAGTTCTTACCTAAAGTAGAGACTTTGAGCTATTTTTTTAAAGTCTTAATAGGAAATGATGTTTTCCAATGATTTCTAAAGCCATGAGTATTGTTTTTAAGTATTAAATTTCGAATTTAAAACTTTATTTTACTGGGTTTTATGATGACTAGAATAGAACATTACATGTTGACTACATAACATTAGATATTGACTAAGTTTCTAAAGTTGAAGCATTTAGTGTTTCACAATACAAAAAGTGAGGATTCTTTTGTGTTCATCTTAGACTGCTATGAGAGACTACATAAGTTTGCATTGTGCAACAATAATATGGGTTAATTTGTGATCTTTCAACTGCATGGTGAAGCTAAGCAATGGTGGATAGTCTTTGTGGAGTGTCGATCATCAGTCTTTCCTCTACTTATTTGGACTTAGTTTCAAGCCTTGTTTCTAAAAAAGTATGTGCCTCTTACTCTGAGAGATAAGATATGAGTTTTTGTCCCTTAAACAAGGTAATATGCTAGTTGCAGCCTATGAGACTGAATTCCATACTTTGTCATGATATGCTACTCAGCTTGTTAGCATTGAGGAGGAGAGGATTTGTCTTTATATGTAGGGACTGAACATTAATTTTCTTGTTTTATCGGTATATATAATTTCAGTTGGGAAGAGCTTCAACGAAGTAACTGACTATGTTAAGATAATTGAAGGAGTTTGACAGGTTGGGTAGGCCAAGTCATTGTCTAAGAGGTCCACGAATGTGGGCAACTTTAGTGGTTCTTATTCTAAGAATTACAGCCAACATATGCATTTAGTTCGTTTAATTCAGTAAACTTTACCCAATTCTATTAGTAGTTATTCAGGGTTCCAAAATAGTTTTTGGCTCAGGATGGTTGAGGAGCTTCTTACTCTTTAGCTAACAAACGCTTACTTAATTGAGGATGTTTTAATTGTGGGGAATAGGGACAAGGGAATACCTTTACAAGTAGACGAATACCCAAATGCAACAACATGTAAATGTTGTGGTACCAGTAGGGGAGGTGGCACTGACTGAGGACATCCATATGGTGGGTGAGGTGGCGATCATGAAAGTCGTGAAGGCTAAGAAAATGATATGTAGGGAGAGGAACAACACATCCAAGTAGAGGGGTTGCCTATAATGATTATAAAGCTCAATATTATTCTTTCTTGGACAAATTTGAGGCTGAGACATCGGATTCAGTGAAATAGGTACTCCATCAGTCTCATTTTATATGAGTTACTTTGACTTAGCACAGAATTTAAAAAAGAAAGGAAGACTTTTGAAACTCGTAGTCTAAAATAAGTGATGAATATTTGTGTGGCTATAAATCAATTCATTAAAGTTAAAATACGACTTGATCATTCTTTTTGGGATTGACTAAAAAGGAAAATAACTGAAAAAAGGAGTACTATTCTTGTATATGACCGGATGACTACTATTTTGTTTGATCCACGATCTACCTATTCCTACATATCTGTTAAGTTTTCTATGAGTCTTGACTTGACATGTGATATTCTTGATGTCGTTATTCATGTTTCTGCCCCGATTGGAGAGTCTTTGATGGTAACTCATATGTATTGTTCTTGCTCTGTGATGTTTATAGATTATTAGACTTGGGTAGATTTGGTCATATTGAAATTTGAAAATACTATACTATGGTGAGATCTTGGGTATAATGTTGCTGCCCCTTTATCACGATGTGCTAAATTGTAACCCTAAGACAATAACTCTGAAAATTTTGCGTAGGAAGAGATTAGATTGGAAATAGGTATACAATCCTAAGCCTGAAAAGTTCATATCCTCCATTTGTGCTAGCAGACTAGTGGGAAGTGTTGCTTAGCCTATTTGGCTTATCTTCAGGATGTCAGTATGAAGTCCCCCTTCCATTGAGTCAATTCCTGTACTGTTGGAGATTCTAGAGGTATTTCTTACGGATCAACTTGGAATGCATTCAAATTAGGATATTGATTTTTGCATAGACTTGGAGTCTGGCACTCACCTAATCTATATTCCTTCTTATTGTTAAGACCGAAAACAATCAGGTGTCATGCGGAAGCTAACAAAGAAAACCTCGAAAGACCACGAGTAAGAAGAAAAATGAGAAATATATCAAAAGACACAAAGATTTAACGTAGTTTGGTCAATCAACCTATATCCATAAAGGAGATGAGCAATCCACTATAAATATGAGATTACAAAATATAGAGGGAAACAACCTTAACCAATTCACTCGGAATACATGGGAGGTTCACATAAGTGATGACGTATCAAACTTGTGTCCCACAAATTCTCCCCCTAACCAAAACTCTCAAAGCTCCTAGGACTACATTGTGAATGTTGATTAAGTTATAAGGAACAAACCTCTATTTATGGAGTCCTAACCGTTTTCCTACCAAGGACTAACCAATCGTAAACCTTTTTCTAAAAGAAAAACCTATTTATGATAAGAAACTCAGGGCAAATAAAATCTAACAAATCTCCCCCTTTGCCTAAATTTCTGACAAAATAAATTTGTCCACCTTCTTCACATAATCTTCAACTTGCATCTCTTCTCCATAATCTCCTTCGCAAAATCTATGTCTCAACATAGAGAATCTCTCTGAAACAATTTCTCCAACAAAATCTTCATTATTGTAAAAAAAAATTGCGGCTAGAACTACACCCGCTAAGATGAACACTCGATTTTTAAACCTAGTTCAATCATCGATTATCGAACCACTAGACCTGGCTTTATCATTGAACATCCAACTTGGCTACATCTTGAACCATTGAACCATGGCTGTATCACTAAACTTAGCTCTGATACCATTTGTTAGGATCGAAAACAATCAGGTGACATGCAAAAGCTAGCAAAACAAACCTTGAAAGATCATGAGTTAGAAGACAAAAGAAAAATATACCAAAAGACATAAAGATTTAACGTGGTTCGATCAATCGATCTACATCCATAAAAGAGATGAGCAATCCACTATAAATATGAGATTACAAAATATAGAGAGAAACAACCTCAATCAATTCACTCGAAATACATGGGAGGTTCACACAAGTGATAATGTATCAAACATGTGTCCCATAAATTCTCCCCCTAACCAAAACTCTGAAAGCTCTTAAGACTACATTCTGAATATTGATTAAGTTAGAAAGAACATACCTTTATTCATAGAGACCTAAACCTTTTACTACCAGAAAAGGACTAACTAATCTTAACCCTTTTCTTAAAAGAAAAAACTTATTTATGGTAAGAAACGCAGGGGAAATAAAACCCAACAAATTTCCCCCCTGGCCTAAATTTTTAACAAAATAAATTTGTCTACCTTCTTCACATAATCTTCAACAGTTTGCTCTATAATCTCCTTCGCAAAATCTATGTCTCTAAAATAATTTTTCCAATAAAATCTTCATTATTGTCAAAAAAGTTGTGGCTAAAACTACACCCTCCAAGATGAACACCCGATTTTTTAACCTTGTTCAATCATCGATTATCGAACTATTGGACCTGACTCCAGCATTGAACATTCAACCTGGCTACATCATTGAACCATTGAACCATGGATATATCACTAAACTTAGCTTTGATACCACTTGTTAGGATTGAAAACAACCAGGTGTCATGCGGAAGCTAGTAAATCAAACCTCAAAAGACCACGAGTAAGAAGACATACGAGAAATATACCAAAAGATACAGAAATTTAACGTGGTTCAGTCTATCAACTTACATCCACAAAGGAGATGAACAATTCACTATAAATATGATAGTACAAAATATAGAGAGAAACAACCTCAATCAATTTACTCAGAATATATGGGAGGTTCACACAAGTGATAATGTATCAAGCTTGTGTCCTATAAATTCTCCCCCTAACCAAAACTCTCAAAGCCCCTAGTACTACATATGTTGTTAAGTTAGAAGAAACATACTTCTATTTATAGAGTCCTAAATCTTTTCTATCAAAAAAGAACTAACCAATCTTAAACCAATCCTAAACCTTTTCCTAAAATGAAAATCTATTTATGGTAAGAAGTTCGGTGCAAATATAATCCAACACTTATTGCAGTGTAAAACGAGCGATTAAATAAAAAGTATCTAATATAATATTGAGAAGTAATTATACAAGTTAATTATTTGGAAAAGAAGTAAAGAATTATTGTACGAGATACGAAAATAAAAATAATAATATAATATTGAGAAGATTTTTTTTTAAAAAAATAATAAACGGAGAATTGAATTAAAAATTGATTGTAATATCTATATTTGAAGAGTAGGAGTAAAGTCTTGCAAAATGCAGGATTCACATTTGAAAACTTTGAAAGTGAACCGCGGCTACAGCAGAAGTAATAAATTATAGCCCCAAATTGAAACATTTCCACTCAAACTTCTTCTTTCATCTTTGTCTCTGTTTTCCAAGTCCCTTTCTTTCCCCATATCTCTTCTCTTGTCCCTCACTAAGCACACATCAAAAACACTTCTCTTAAGAAAAAAATGGATTCTTCCTCCCCCATTTCTGTTCAAAAAGCTCTAAAATCCCAAGAATCAGCTCCACAATCTTCACCAAAGCCACAATCTTTGAAGAAAAGCTTTGTCACTTCTCTAATGGAAGCAACTACTTTACGCACCCCATCTTTTAAAGAAGACTCTTACTTCACTTCCCACCTTAAACCCTCTGAGAAGAAAGCATTACAAGAATTGAAAGACAAGCTTCAAGCTGCTTCTTCTTCTTCTTGTTCCATGTGGGGTATTCCACTTTTAGGTGGAGATGAAAAGGCTGATGTCATTCTCTTGAAATTCCTCAGAGCAAGGGATTTTAAGGTTTCAGATTCACTTCATATGTTGGAAAAGTGTCTGTCTTGGAGGAAAGAGTTTGGTGCTGACACCATTTTGGAAGAAGATTTTTCAGGATTTAAAGAACTTGAAGGAGTTGTTGCTTATATGAATGGTTATGATAGAGATGGACACCCTGTTTGTTACAATGCCTATGGGGTTTTTAAAGATAAAGAAATGTATGAAAGAATCTTTGGAGATGAAGAAAAATTGAAAAAATTCTTGAGATGGAGAGTTCAAGTTCTTGAAAGAGGAATTGAGCAGCTGCATTTCAAGCCTGGTGGAATTAATTCCATTATACAGGTAACCAAGGGCGGAGCTAGAAGCCTGTATGCGGGTTCCACTTAAAATTCTCATTATAACATTTAAAATCCAAAAAGTTGAAATCGTAGCTTTGCCTTTGCAGGTAACTGATCTCAAAGATATGCCTAAGAGAGAACTAAGGGTTGCTTCAAATCAGATTTTATCTCTTTTTCAAGACAATTACCCTGAAATGGTTGCTCGTAAGGTGAATCTTTTCTTTTCATTTTAAGTAAAAATCTCATCTTTTTTCCTCCATAAATTGTCTTTTAACTTTTAATTTCTTATTTTTTTTTTTAGATATTTATCAATGTGCCATGGTACTTCAGTGTGTTGTATTCAATGTTTAGTCCATTTCTGACTCAAAGAACCAAGAGCAAGTTTGTGATATCCAAGGAGGGAAATGTTGCTGAGACATTATACAAGTGGGTATTTTTATTGCATTATAGTACTAATTAATTGATGGTTTAGCGATATAAAAAAATTGTTTCTTTTTTTTTTTTTTGTCTGTTTTGCTGTCTTAGTATAATGATCTTTGAAATCCTTCTATTTTGTTTGTTTCTTGATTTTCTTAGTAGTTTGAATTTGATTATTCTAAAATTTCGAAACATTTGTTCTGATCAGATTCATAAGGCCTGAGGATATACCTATTCAGTATGGTGGATTGAGTAGACCTACTGATTTACAAAATGGCCCCCCAAAACCAGCTTCTGAGTTTACTGTCAAAGGAGGAGAGAAAGTCAATATTCAAATTGAAGGCATTGAGGTGCATTATTGCTTTTCTCATTCTTTTCCTACTTTTGGTTTATTTTGAATAACAGACTCAATTATTATTTGTGTCAAATTTTGAAATTACAGCTTCACTACTCTAGCTGTACATAGGATACTCAATAATTTAACCTTCTAATTAAAGTAGATCCCACATGGGGTCATTTTTAATGATGTTACATTATGCCTATCTTAATGTCCTTGACCATGCTTTCACACTAAATGCTCGTGATTAAACAAGTATCAAAGAAGAGTTCAAGAAACAAATCAAAACTTTTTACAATATGTCAAAAGTACAAATAAAACCTTAATTGTCTTGAAAATGTAAATGACATTTTTGTGGCCTTAATAGGGAATTATTAAGGGTAATACAGAAATGTATCATTTTCTCACTTGAGCTGACGGTTTATAAAAAATAGTCTTTCTGTGTTCGAATGGTAGGGGCACGACTGCATACACACCACCCTCCCTAGACTCCACATGTGGGATTACACTGTATATTATTGTTGTTGTTCTCAATGGACTAAAAGGGAATAGGCTGTGATTGGTTCAAAGGGTGGGTCACATGCGAATTTCTCGGTTATAAAAAAAAAAAAAAGAAGGGAAATGGTGTTGTGTTGTTGAAATGTTCGGTTAAGGTATTTGAGGATGTTATTGAGTGGTTTTGAATATTTGAAACAGGGTGGTGCAACAATAACATGGGATATAGTAGTAGGAGGATGGGACTTGGAGTATAGTGCAGAATTTGTACCAAATGGTGAAGGGAGTTACACTATTGCTGTGGAGAAGCCAAGGAAAATTGCAGCCAATGAAGAGGCAATTCACAATTCATTCACTTCAAAAGAAGCTGGAAAAATGGTGCTTTCTGTAGACAACACTTCCTCTCGAAAGAGAAAAGTTGCAGCCTATCGATACATCGTCCGCAAATCTGCAACTATTTCAGCCTAAAATGAAGCAAATCTATGTTTTTTTTTACTCACTTTATCTAGGAGTACCTTGTTTTTTACATTTTTGTTGATGAATGTTTGGGCAAGTTGGTAGTAATATGTTATGTGATAGTGCCCTAGTATGAATGATATGAATGTATAAATGGTGGTATTATATTTGCTTATTAGTACTACTAAAGTAATATGAAGTGAAAAAAGAACATTAATTAACTTTGCTAATATATGGATTACCACTTCCACTTGATTTGTGGAAGGTATTATAAAATGTTGTGTTGTCAAGGATCAGTGGTTTCTTTTTTCAAAATTTTGTTGTGGTGTGGTGTTATTTTGCAGATGTGGGTCAGTGAGTAAAGACTTTAGAGAGCAAAATGTCTTAGATTTGAAAAGGAATTGAGTTGGTGTGTTGTGTTCTTTTTTGTTGAAAAAAATTTCAGTTTTATGGTCAGGCATGCTTTTTTGGGAACTGTAAAAGAAGAAAACTTTGGGGCAGGAAAGAGTGGATGTGGACTGAACTCTGGAGTTTTCCTGGGGCCATATCATATGGCAAGATTTTGGATGAAATTATTAAAGCAGACTAGTGGGGTCAATAATACTAATCAGACAGGGGGAGAGACTCTGCTTCTCTTGTGTCATACTTTGAATGATTCAAATTTATTGGAACTCTAGCAAGGATTAGGTGAATTTCACATTATAGTAGTTATAAGGACAAATATAACATAATCTATCGGTAAGGATTGCATTGGAATGGCAAGTATTTCTATATTTTTAATTAGATATGTGATTGAGTTCGAGTCCCTTTTGGTAAAGAGTTGTCTTTTTTAGAAAACATTTTACCTTTCAACAAGCATAACAAAAAATTTGGAGTTTGAGGGTTATAAATTTTAGGACAAAAGAGAAAAATATTGCAAAACACACTTCATTCTTTTAAGAAAGAGAATTTTTTGTTGAGAGTGAGTTCGAGCCAACAACATTAGTGTGGAAAGCATTTCCACAACCCCTTTCTTGATCACTGAGTCACTAATTAATTTTGTCAAGGGGTTCACAAGTTAATATATATTTATATTTATTTAATTTTTTAATATAAATACAAAATATGTGAAAAAACTACTGGATTCGTTCGAACCGACGAACCACCACTTAGCTCTGCACCGTTGCTCCAATGTGAGACTTCTAGCATGAATCCAAATTTAATTTTAGTCGGTCATGTTGGAACCAATAAGTAAAAATATAGCATTCATAAACTAATATTTATATTTTGAAGGTATTTTTGATCCTTTTTTTTTTATATTATTCGAATTAATAGTGAACATCAATATGTATAATATATCACTATTTTTGGTGCAGGCTGTGCAAAACTGAGTTGCTGTTGCTCTTCTCTGTTTGTTTTTGGGTTTACTGCAATGATATGATGCTGTGTATGCTTGGCTGTTTTTGATCTAATGAACTCTTTATGTTTGCCTTATTCTATTGTGATACAGTGACTTTCATCAGACTCGAGGTTTGTCAGTTTTTGCAATAGGTTTTCTCTAGTTCATGATTTTTTTTAAAAATAACTTTTTTACTGTTATAAGCTAAAGATGAAAGTTACAAAAGAAAAACATTTAAATTTCAATCAAGTCTTGTGAGTGTGAAACAGTAAAAGTTTCACGTGAAAGTAACACATACGTAATATGTAAAACTCATTAAATTCTCTTTCAAAATTGGTCATCATATTGAATGTGTCCACCTCTTCACAATCCTTCTTTAAAGATTTTAAGGTACATTTGAAGCTTCATACTTTTGTGAACTTCTTTAGATTACTATTTTTGTGGATAATGTTGAGAATGAACAAATACTATAGGTATGCTTTTGGTATTATTCCTTTTAATGTAATGCAAAGAATTAGATAACATTTTGTAACTCTGCATAATTAAATTGTGTAAAATTTCTAAGTTGAAAGTATATATGGAGCGAAAGAATTAAGTTACTTTTTCATAAGTGGTTCACATTTATTTAAATGACGGTTTCTTAATTTGTAACTTCTTAGTGAAAAAAATATTAGCTTTTGAGAAGACTTGAATTTATTTGTCTTTATGACAATTTTTTCATTATAGCAAGATTATCGTTTCATTATATTAACTTCATTTAGCTTCTTACGTTTTTCTGATACATAAACGTAGATGATGTGCCTATTATGTTTTTATGAGCAATCATTGTTTGCGAACTTTAATTTTCAAAGTGTACGTGTTTAGGCGTGTTGTGGAACATTTGAGAGTGATCGGCATAAACGATTTGCATCCTAGTAAAATTATAATCGTTTTCAAGGCAGTGAGTTGCCATGGCATAATATTTGTTTGCTAAGTTATTTTTGTTTTCTTGTTGGTTGTTCATATTATCATATAATATTTATAAATGATTATTTCCTTGAACAAAATGATTCTTGATCCGTCAAAGCTTGAGGATTTAGACGAAAACAATTTTAAATGCCGGTCACATTTTTTTAATTTTATTTGAACAATTAGAAGCTAATTACATTTTGTTTACCTTCTATTGATTATTTTAATAATATTTTAGATGTTGCTTACGCTATTACTGTTCTAGCACTCATGTGGTTGTTGATGATAATGCTAAAGAGAAGTTTAAAATAAATAATAGAACTGTTAGGAGACATTTGTTGAACAATATGATTAATTCTTTATTTGATTTATTTGTTATATATAAAACAACTAAGAAAATAAGAGGCAATGTGATTTATGTTTTTGATGTTGACGATGCCAAAAAGAAAACATATAGTGTTGGACAATGATTTTAGTTTCAGATGATTAATAATAAGTCAATCGTGAAACAAGTTCTCAAGTATGAAATGTAACATTCCAAAAATAATTTCTAAGCTAAGATTTGAACTATTCTTCATATGTGTATAATGATGTATTGTGTGATTCTTAATTGTGATTAAGGTCAATTATTTAGTGTGAGGAGATTTGGAGATGAATTAAGGTCATAAGAATCCTCTAACACAAAATTGAGTTGAAATCTTTCTTATCAATTTAAGATTTTACTTGAGTCAACTTCAAACGATCTCTCATATGAAGAGTTAGGTGACTCGTAGCCTATCAAATTAAAGCTCTATGAGTTCTTTCCAACGTTGCCAAGTTTGCATCAATTGAAATCTGGAGTAAAAAATTATGACTAATTTATCAGAGACGTTCCAACCTGACGGGCAGGTCCACAATGCAGAGAGAAAGCAGACCTCACAGGTCTCTTGATTAAAATTTTGTCTCCAACTTCAATTAATTTTTTTTTTTCTTTTTGTGTTTTTGTCCTAAAAACTATTGGGGAGTTATCTATATGACTAAATTAGTTTTTCATAATTAAACCAGCTCATTCTCTCATAAACTTCAACGTGCAAGAATTCTTCTAGAAACACCAAGTTAAGGTTCTTCATCAAGGTAAGCTAGTCTCTAAGAATTTCAAATTTTCAAACTCAAGTTCCTTCATATATTGACGGATCATTAAAAGAAATCTTAACCCTTGACAATAGGTTTTCAAGAAACTAATTCAAGAATTTCAAGAAAAATTTCTTCATCATTCTTTTTCAAGTTAGGGTTTTTTTTCAAGATTTGTGGAGCTTTTAAGGTATGTAAGACTATCACGGTGAGGAACTAAGTTCTTCCTCATGCCCTACATCTACAATTTCAGTTAGTAAGATCAAAGCCAGGATTTTTATCCGAAAGTTTATTATGTTCGAAATTTTCTCTACATTCTCATTGTCGATTCTTGATTTTTCTATCAAAACTATGGTACTTCATATTATTGATGATTGTTACTTTACTTAGTATACCACGTGAACTCTTTCCAGCTAAAAGCTGCTTGGAAACCTTGTCTTAATAATTCATATGCATCATTTTCACAAGAAAAGTAAGTTTCAAGATTTTAAGGAAGTCTTTCAAGAAAGAGTTCAAGAAAATATATCTTTTTTTCTTGAAGTGCATTACTTTTAGAAGAATTTTAAGAAAATATATTTGTGCATCAAGATGCATATATTCATAAATAAAGTAAAGACAATTTTTTTAAAGAAAGCATATTTTAGATTTGAGAAAACATTGTAAAATTTTTAGAAAAGTTTAGTCAAGTTAATTTAAGTTCAGTTTAAAAGAAGTACTACTGAGCATAGACTCAAAGTATCAGATTTTTTATTTCCACCTAAAGTGGGACATATTTATAGTTATTGAGCATTATTGCATTATTTTGGGAATAATATTGAACCTCAAGAGCATTATTGCATCATACACGAGTCAGTTGAGTTATAGCATTCTCTATTATTTCATAAACATATGCACATTATACATACATCATGTTATTATGCTTTATAAAGGTATTGATTTTGTTTTTCTAAGTTATTGCATTGTATGCTCATCTTTTTAAAAACTTCTGCATTAGTTAGTATTTAGTCTTATAGTATGCCAGTATGCCAGATCAAGGGTTCGCTTGAACCAGCAATGATTTCAAGTGTCGATCACGTTCAGGATATAGACTCGTGTCGAAAAAATTTGGTATCAAAGCACAGAGCTCAAGTGTCCTAGAGAGTCTATGCCTCATCTTAGAGGTGGTAGGAATAGTAAATCCCAGATCCTTGTCGATGAGGTACTCTTAGATAAAGCTATCAGAAAATAAAGAGACTACACAAGGGAAACCTATTACTGTGTTTATGTTCATTGATTTGAAAGAATGCACCCTTATTTATATGAAGCATGTGTTGAGAAAACGTATGATATGTTCCCGGATCCCTTCTTAAACCTTTCCATTGATGATACCTTTAATGGGAAAGTATGTTCTAGAATATTTGGGTAGTGTTGTCACCCAAAAAAGACAGTGTAATTTGTAATGTTATGAGTCACTAGTAGTAAAATTGCCTAGAGTTAGAAGTTTGAAGTTAAAAGTGTAGTAACCTTAAAAGAGTGGAAGTAGTGATTGAGTAAAGTATATAGTTGCAATTATGTACCCAGTAAGTTAGTAATGAAGTGATGTTCCCTTATGTGTTGGCTAATGAGAGTGTGTAAATATCATGTTGGTTTCACAATAAGGGTTATCGATTAAGGTAACTCAGAGTATGTGCGTTATTGTGTATAGATCAAGTCTAGGTGATGAGTGGATATTAACATGTGAAGTAGTTTAAGTTGATAGGTTGCAATGCATTGATACAACTAGAAAGTATATGTGCCCCCTGTATGAGGTCATAAGTTATGGCAAAATCTTTAGTTAGAAGAAAAACTTAGGACTTAGGAAGATAGGTGTACCTAAGATAACACATAGTCATTAGAGACTTTAAGTTTAGGTTGTGATGCTAGTTAATATTCTTTAGCAGCCAATGTGGAGGAGGATAATGTGAGAATTATTTATTTCTCTTAAGAGTTGGGTTCATAGGGGTTATATATATACGATGATGAGCCTCTTAATATAGTTCAAGTTTCCTTCAAGTTAGGTAGATATGAACATAGAATAATGGTGTTATCATGTTAAGAAAAGGGGTCAGACTGCACAGAGCTAGAGAAGTGATTTTTTTCGCTAATAAGAGTAGAGGTTATATAAAGATGAATATAGCAGTATGAAGTAAAGAGAAGTATCTTAAATAGAAGTCCTAGAAGGAATCATAGTATTTGCATACATGGAGATTTTAGTATTCATGAGATTAGCATTGTCCGATTGTCAGAGTAAAGTGAAAATAAGCAGTTTAGAGAATATGAAAAAGGTCTATAGACTTAGAATGTCGGTTGTAGGTCTAAAGGTGGTGGTGGTGATGATAGGGTGATGTGTTCAGAAAGAATTATGATGAGATAGTAGTTGATTCATACTTTAGTGTATTCCTCTGATTTTAATCGATATGACACCCTGCTAATGTCTTGCATATCAACGTTGTATCATGACCCATGCTCATGCACTTCATAGAGATTTTTCACATCTATGCTTAATTCCTAGAATAAAAGGCAATGATTCAGCTCAACAACCTTAATTTTACTCTATGAAGTTATGCATGTCAGTTTACCATATACAACTCATAATGTATGCACTCATATTTCTCAGTATGCTAAGTCCATAAACTCAACGATATATCTTTAATGGCTAGTGAGATCATGTTACATCAAGCATGTTCACATATCAAATGATTATTATTTTTTGAATTATTCATGTTTATAATTTTTCCACTCTAAGCTCTTCGGGTGATCCTCTCTTAGTTTTGATAACAATATTGATATTAACGTAGTATTAATTTCTATGAGAGGGTTGATGATTCTTATTGTGAATATCATAACATGCTTATTCCATGTAATTTTTTCGTAAGTATGGAGGAAGAGATTAAAATGAGGCTTGATTATATATATTTGCTAAGTGATAATATTTGGTGTGTTTCTTTATAGTAATTCCTGGAAATCTAGTTGGTAGAAATAATAGGAAGGTGAAAAATTCATGGAAGAATTGGTTACCCCAAAGTCAATGAAGTGGCTATAGTAATAGACTTGAATAGGGTGTTGATATACATATAGATTAAGTACTAAGCACTCCTTAATTAGAATTCGATGTTTATTGTTTTAAGAAAAAGTAGCATTCTTGGGATGATAGTCCCTACAAAGCTATAGAGCATAAATCTTGTGATTTAGATTAATATGATCACATTATGTGTAGCATCTTGTAGCTTTGAGTTAGACTTGAACATGGTAAAATTATACAGTTAGACATAGACCTTGATAGTAGTAGTGTGGGAGTTATAGGTAGTAGCTTATGAAGTGTAGTGTTCACACAGAGGAGCATATTGAGAAGTATTGCTAAGCTTAAAAATTATCAGTCATATCACTTAAGACACAATACACTCAACTTATTTCATGCCCAAAATATTCATGTTTCATGTCAAATAACTTCAGATAGAGTATGACTCATATTCAACTCTATATTGTTCATGCTTTATAAAGCCATGTCAGATGACTCAGATACTTAGACTATGTTAGGGAATTATGTTCAGATGTCTCACACAAATCATGCCTGCAATTCTTCCATCCCATTTAGACCAAAGAATGCCTTTGATCCAGTGCTAAAGTGAGTTCATTTTTATAAGAGGATCGTGTGTTCAAAATCAGTCAACCAACACAATACATTCTACTAGGAATCTTCTTTGTATTTTGAATCTGCTTGATAAAAATTCTAGGCTTGTCATTAGTGATGAGAGTTCGATTTCTCATCTTGTAATTCCCTTTTTCTATTTCAACTTTCAAAGAAGAATATCCCCTTCCCCACAATTTCCATTAAATCTTACGATTATTAGAGCATTTAGTCATCCCCTCCCCACCCCACCACCACGCATGTATATAGGGGTGTTCATGGTTCATTTTAGATCAAATCTTTAGTTAAATCAAACATTAATCAGTCTAATTAATTCTTAAATTATTAAAATCAAATCAAATCAAATATAATCATATCTAGTTATTTGATTGTTGTCGGTTTGGTTCAATTTGATTTGATTTTTAAGAAACCTAATGTTATTTTTATTTTTATTTTCCCTGTGATTAATGAAGAATTTTTCATTCGTTTTTCAACTTATAATAATTATTAGCCTTTTATTGTGGTGACTACACTTTTAAAAAATTGTGAAAAAAAATCTACAGATATATAAACTGTGATCAAATAAAAATAAGTTGATAAGAACCCAAAAAAAGAAGAAGAAAGTAAATCTCATAGCTATTTCTTTAAATAAATAAGTTTGAGCTCATGACTCTCTTTTAAGAAATGAACTTAAGAGGTAAAGTTCATGAACTAAATAAATTTTCCATAAGAAAGTATACAAAGTATTAAAACTCAATCTATCTTATATACATAAATACAAATTATGGGTATATAATTTATGGATTTGATTTTTATCAATTTATTTTTAATAAAATCAAATCAAATATTATTATTTTAAAAAAATTTAAAACCACTAAAAAAAATCAATTTATTTAATTTAATTTTTGATTCAGATGGATCTTTAACAAAATTTACACCCTTGTATGTCCGGCTAGCAGAATCATATCTATGACGGATATCTAACTTCATTTTTATATCTACCATGAAAGATCTAGACTTTATCTGAAAAACAGTAAAGGTTATATCAGTATTATTGGGTAAAACAAATGATGATTGAGGTGGATATACAGCCTTGATAATATTACCTGATGCACAATCAGTGAAATATATGTTTGATATAGATTTTAAACATAATGCTTCAAAAATAATCTTTGCTAGGTGGCAGGCCCAACTTTATTTTGGCAAATGCGAGTATTAGGCAGTTTATACTTTATATCTAAAGCATGTCCTGACACAAATTTAACCATATGAGTTGTTTTTTCAAAGTATATGGTAGGTACAAGACCTTCTTGAATGCAACTCACATCGGCTCAACTATCAATCATAGCGACATTAGTTATAGAAAAACTATTATCAATCAGTATAGTGCATTTAATACGCATTTGACGATGGTCAACATTTCATGAGCCACCGTAGCATATTTCTTCTGAGCATCGCTCCATTTTTCGAAATGAAATCAAATCAAATATTCATTTTTGTCATGGGGATTGATTTGTTTCAATATTCCACCATAACCAATGTTAGATGTATCTGTCTCAATAATTTTCTGCCATGCAGGGTTAGCAAGAACTCGTTCTACAAATAAGGGGGGAAGACCATCTATAAATTTAGCTTTCCAATGCCTCATATTTATTTTCGGGTAATTCCATCACCCTACTCAGATAAGTATCTTTATACCACCTGAATTCTCCCAAGGTTCTACAACGAAGAACGTTTAACAGGGTACGAACAGTCTCAAACTGATTGATAAATCTATCATTAAAATGTTCTAAAATGGTCAGAACTAAGGTATAAACAGCGTCTTCTCTATTTGCAACAAGAGCCATACCTAAGTTATCAACACCTTCATTACAAGAAATAGTATTAATCACAACAGCCTTTTGTTCAACTGTCATATAATTATCCCACCATCCTTGAAGTTGGCCACTAAAACCTGCAATTATCATTTTGCAAATATTTCTATCTGTATTTTTAACATTTTTACAGATAATTGCATACATAAGCATTCTATGAACAAGAATGGTAAGCTGTCTATCAGTCAGACCATCAAGGTTTCATTCATAAATTTCAGAACGGCTATAAGAGGTATTAGTTTGATTCCAGTCTCGTTCCTCTATAAGCACATTTTGAGGAGTTGGTCTGAAATAATAATACGTTTGCATGCTGGGTTTATGCGCAAATTTAATATTACCACTATTCTTCATGGGATAACCCTGAAGTTTATTAAATTCCAAAGAAGCATGATTTTTAAAATCAAAAGTGTTTTCCATTTCGTCAGCAAAATTTTCAGACAAATCCATAGGATTTGCCCTAAATTCAAAAAAAAATTTACAAGGAGTTTTTCGAAGTCATAAATCGATTTAAATTTAAATTCTGAAATCTCAGGAGGTCACTGTACAAGAGTAGACATAGTAAGATTTTCGTATTAGTTTTAGAGGTTGAAGCTTTATCAAAAGTTCTTAAATCATTTTTTATTTATATTATCAAAGCAGTTAGTTTATCTAACTTTTTATCAAGAGAACCAATATGTTCACCTAAACCTTTAACATAAAGTCTCAAATAATTGTTTTGAGAAATTAGATTATTAATTTCGTTGATGCTGACTGCCGCAACATTTTCTTCAATAAATTTTTGAAAGTCTGTAAAGGTTATACCAGTATTATTGGGTAAAACAAATGATGACTGAGGTGGATATACAACCTTGATAATATTACCGGTTCTATCGTTATAAGATCGTTCAAGAACATTGATGAACAAAGGTAAATAAGTGGTTATAAATCAAGGTACAAAATATATAATTTGATTATGTAAGGCATAAGTTTCATAAAACTCTTGTGAAATATTATTTAAATTATCAGCACTATAAGTGTCAAAAAATAAAATTTTAAACTGATTTCATTTATCACGTAAAAATTCATTCTAAATTTACTTTCTTGCCAGGGAACCTAGACTAAAATCTATTTAATGTACATTCATCATCAAGTATTATTGAGATCAAAATTCATTTCGGACTGAGAAGGAATATCCTTATCAGAATATCATTTGCATGAACAATGTTTAACCGAAGATTAATTTTTATTTTATTAACAAGTCTATCACTTTGATCCGCAAATATAATCGATGGTAAAGTATGTAAAGAAGCAGCATGATTACGAGTCGAGCCATAAACAGGATCAATAGGGGAAATATGATGCATAACAGACAATTTTCTAGCAGAAGAAAATGAATATCTCAGGTAACCCTTTAAGGGTTAAAGGCTAAAAAGCAATTTGTATCATGCCAATGTGCAGGAAGTTATACTAAAGTTTATACAAGTTTATATCTCGTTTATTTAACAAATGAATAGTCTGTTCCAACAAATTTAACGCCAAAGATTGTTCAGTAGTTTTAATCAACTGTTTATTAGAGATTTTATCAAACCAACCATAGTCATAAGTGGTCTTAATATTAATTTTTGGAATATTCCATTTGTTTAACAAATCAAAATTTTGAGGTATATCTACCTCTTCCAATCTAGTACTTTTAGTACTTGTTTCTCCAAGATCCATGAAGACAAAGATCATATCTATGTCGCATACTTCACATCAATCTTATATGTACCATGAAAGTTCCAAAACCAGGATTTCAAAAGACGGGCGCTTGTCCGCGCGGTCATCTTCAATCTAGCTTGTTAACATCCGAATTCAAGGAATAAATATGAATCAAAATATATTCAAATTTTTATATAGTTTTATGACTGTATGGAAGGATCTAATCCTTTTACCCAAGCAAGGGGTCTGTCAAGATTCAAATACGTATTGTTATTGAGCCCATGTGTCTAGCAGCTCTAATCGGGTATAAAAGCGCCCTTTTCAACTCATTAACAGGCTTTGGACCACGACTGGCTAGACGGAGTCACTTAGACAAAGTCAATAACGTATTGCATCAAATATGACTGTACCACCATCGTGGAACCAAGTCAAGAAATCATATATAAATTTATTTATATTTAGATAAAGTCTAGATCCTTCATGGTAGATATAAAAACGAAGTTAGCTATCCGATATAGATATGATTGTGTTAGCCGGACATAGTCATGGCTCTAGATCGGAGAAAGAGAAGAGGATAAAAGAAAGGAAGAATTAAAATACCTTGCAGTTGTGGCCAACATGAGGGCCTATGAAAACTATACACTTTATTAACAACTTCTGGCAAGTATCCGACAAACTTACGAATTACAATAGAGAAAACTTTACAAGAGAAAAAATAGAGAGGGTTTTCTGAAACTTGCCTCTAACAAACTACAAATGAAACTTATTTATAGAAAAAAAAAATGAATCTATCTACAGTAATGGGTCCTTATCAATGGGTCCCATATGTATAGTAACAATATATCTACTGTAGATCAACATTGTATCTACTGTTGATAATGAATTTTACTATTGAAGATAAACTTTACATGTTATCCTTTCCTTTTAGTTGGCGGAGGAAATCTTCTGCTTTTTCCAACACATCCTCTGCAGTCGGTTCACATAATTGAGCCTTTTGAATATCTGCAACATCATCACTTGTTTCACTTTGCATTGAAGTGTCAGACTTCTCGTATTGGGTAATATTGAGAAGTAGGTTCTTTCTTACTTCGTCGAGATAATTATTAATCATCTCTTGTTTATCTCCATCTTGAATAGAATTTTTCGAGCAATATGGCGAACGGAGCTATCTTGTATAATTTCCTTTTGAGGAACAAGACAATATTCTTGAATCCTTTATCCAATAAGATCCAATAATTCTTGTCTGTATAACAACTTTGTCTTGGGATCTCTTTTCATTAATTTATCCAAAAATTATTATAAAATGTCCTGTATAAATAATGGATTTGCTCCTCAGTGAATCCTACCTCCGGCGCCCATTTGTGAATCCATGGGATCGAGAATTCAACAAAAGAATAGATTTGTTCAATTATAACAGATATGATATGTATGATATAATTCGTTCAAGTTTGGTGAAACTTAAATCCATTCTTTGTATAACTTAAGAAATGGATCTGGTAAGATCTTAGTTTTTGGACCGTGGTATGACCACCAATTTAGGAACCAATTAGGGATTGATTCTAAAAATATTTTTGCACAAATTTTAATGAACCATGTATGCTTATGCTGCTCATTATTATAGATAAGCACTTTATCAAAAACATGAATATAGTCCCAATATGTGAAATTCATAGGGACCTTATTTAGGCTTATCTGCCTCTCTTTCATTGTAGAGATGCCCCAATCTTCAACAGATATAATTTGTTTAATTATCATCTTGGAGAAGTTATAAACATTCTCACTAGTGTTGTATCCTAAAAAGTGTTGAAATTCAACACTTCCGGTTCTCAACAAAATTGTCTCATAATATAATCGGGTTTTGTATGACATATATTATATATGTCTCATAACTCGGGTAAAAGGTTTACCCTGCAGTCTGAAAAACTATCTCAAAAATCTTGTATATTTTGATTCTTTAACAGACGAACTACTGCTAGCTTAAGGATGATTGACTTGCTCGATTTATGATTGGGCAGATTACTGCTAGGTCCTTGATCCTGCAAATCTGGTATCAGAGCCAAGAATTTTTCATGAAATATATGATATGGAGGTGAAATATTTGACATAAATTTTATATTTCACCTATGGATCTAAGGGTTACGAGTACTAAAAATACTAGACTTGAAGGGGTATATATACCTCATAACCTTGACTTGGTAAATAGGTGGATGATTCCTAAAGTCGCCATAAAAACTATCTATGATTATGGTTGGTTTGATAAACTATCTTTGAAACAATTGATTAAAATAACTGAGCAGTCTCTTGCTTTGAATTCTTCCGAACAGACTATTCGTTTGCTAAACGAACGAGATGTGATTTGTTATAAAAATCAGTATAATTATTTGCATATTTGTATAATTCAAATTGCCTTTAAACATTTGACTCATAAAGGATTGCCTGAGACTTTTTTAGTTGCTCTTCGTGATGCTAGAAATTTAAATTTTTGTCAGTCTCTTATGGGTTCGATAGAATCTACGGTGGCCTATGATCCAGTTTGTTTTAATACTCAGCCTAATTTGCAATTATCTCTTACTGATGCAAATATATTAGATGCTTTGACATTAAATGTTAAAACTCATTGTTATAATTATGCGTTTGGTTCAGAACTTATTTGTTTATTTTATCGAATATATTATAAATTGTTATCTACTTTTAATCCTAGATGTAGATTATATGATACATCCAATCAAACTATTTTAGCAGAAACCAATTTTTCAAGGTCCAAGGTCACTACTAGAAGACCTATTAAGTGGGAAGAGATAGATTTCCCTACTTTGTGGACCCTAAATTCGGTTATATCCCCAAATCAGTTAACCGATGCTGTTACTAATTCAGACTGTTCTCATATTTCTCAAAATTCCAATGTAAGGATTTGTATACAGTTTGCTGATAATAGCTACGTGACTCATAGGCAGTCTTTAACTAATAACAGGTTAATATCTTTTGTGAATCACAATATGAATAGACATTCTTTATCTAGTCGTAGACTTTTGCCTGCAATTCATCATATTTCCCTTATCGATCCAATATATGGTCCAGTTCGAGATCGTGCGGCTTCGTTACATACTATTGGTTCAGATGGAAACTCTGTGGTCGAAAAGGTAAGAATTGGCCCATGAGCTAATATAGTTCAAGTAACTGATGATGCTTCTGATAAGGATATTCCTGTGGCTTCTGAAATGGAGTTTGATCTAAACAATTCTTAATGTTTTCACACTAAATTGATTTTAGCCCAGGTTCATTGGCAAGAAAACATATTCAAAAATAATTTTTTGATGAAAAATGGAATCAGTTTAAAACTTGGTTTTTGGATGCTTATAGCAAAGAAGATCTTGATTGTATCTCTCAAGAGTTTTATGAAATTTGTGCCTTACATAATCAAATTATGTATTTTGTCCCTTAATTTATAACCACTTATTTACCGTTATATATCAACGTTATTGAAAGAAATTATAAAGATTGGAGTGGTAATCTTTTAAAAGCTATCTACCCACCTCAGTCAACATTTGTTTTACCAAACAATACTGGTATTACTTTCTCAGCTTTTCAAAAGTTCATTGAGGAAGATATTGCTTCAATCAGTATTAATGAAATTAATAAACTTATTACTCAAAACAATTATTTGAGTCTGTATGTTAAAGTATTGGGTGAGCATATTAGCTTTCTTGATAAAAAAAACTCGATGATTTAACTCTTTTAATAAAAGAAATAAAGTCTGAATTGATTAAAACTAATTTTGTTACTACTACTGATATTGCGTCACCTTCTGAAAGCAGTTCTAAGGTAGTCTCTACTTTTGTTCAAAGGCCTATTGAAAATTCTGATTTCAAACCCAGTTCTTTAAAATATTTAGAAGAACTTCTTGATAAGAAGTTTTTCAATTTAGATATTCAAGAGCTTGTTGATAAAAAACTTTTCGGTTTAAATTTTAAACCTATAGATTGATCACAAGATTTTGCTGATAAAATGGAAAATACTGTTAATTTTAAAAATTAAGTTTCTTCGGAGTTTAATAAACTCAGGGGTTATCCCAAGAAAAATAACAAATATGCAACCAAACCTAGTTTGAATACATACTATTACCCTCGCCCAACTCCACAAGATGTTTTGATTGAAGAACGTGATTGGAATCAGACTAATATGTCTTACAGCGATTCCGAAATTTATGAGTGGAATATCGATGGATTAACAGATAGGGAATTGACTATTTTGGTGCATCGTATGTTGATGTATGCAACAATCTGTAAAAGTGTTAAAAGCACACACAAAACAATATGTAAAATGATTGTTGTTGGTTTTATAGGTCAGCTTCGAGGATGGTGGGATAATTATCTCAGCACTGAAGAAAATTAAACTGATTTCTAAGCATATTGCTGTGGATATTATTACGGATCATCCTATCGCTTTTTGGAATCGCAAGAATCATATTGTGACTCTTCCTTATGAATAAGGATTTTTAGAGGATGATATCCCTACTAAATCTCGGCCTTGTCAGATAAATGCTGAATTAGTAGAATTCTGCAAAACTGAGATTGATAATCTCTTACAAAAAGGTTTAATAAAACCATCCAAGTCTCCTTGGTCTTGCACAATCTTTTATGTTAATAATGCGGCTAAAAGGGAACGCGGTGTTTCAAGATTGGTTATTAATTACAAACCATTGAATAAACATTTAAAGTGGATCAGATATCCTATTCCTAATAAAAGAGATCTTTTATCAAGATTATACGATGCAAATATATTTTCCAAGTTTGATTTAAAATTAGGATATTGGCAAATTCAAATTTTTAAAGAGCATTCTTATAGAACTACTTTCAATGTCCCCTTTGGACAATACGAATGAAATGTCATCCCTTTTGGTTTGAAAAACGCTCCTTCTGAATTTCAGAAAATCATGAATGATATTTTCAACCCTTATATGAATTTTATTATTGTCTATATTGATGACATTTTATTATTTTCAAAAACTTTTGAAATACATGTCGCATCTTGATATTTTCAAAAAGATTGTAATACAAAATGGTTTGGTTATTTCAAAATCCAAAATGAGTTTATTCCAAACAGATGTTCGATTCTTAATACATCAAATCTATCAAGGGAAGATTACTCCTATTCAGAAGGCTATTGATTTTGCTGACAAGTTTTCTAATGTTATTACAGACAGGACTCAATTACAGAGATTTTTGGGAAGTTTAAATTATATTTTCCCGTTCTACAAACATCTTTGTCGAGATTTAACTCCTTTATATGATAGGTTGAAGAAGGATAATAAGTCTCTTTGGAATGAGACTCTTACCAATTTGGTAAAGGATATTAAGCGGTGAGTGCGATCACTGCCATGCTTAGCGCTAGCCAACCCTGCTTGGCAAAAAATTATTGAGATAGATGCGTCCAATATTGGATATGGAGAAATTCTTAAACAGATTAATCCTCATGACAAGGGAGAATATTTGATTAGGTTTCATTCAGGAAAATGGAATGAAGCTCAGAAGAAATATGCAACAGTAGCACATGAAATATTAACCATCGTTAAATGCGTTCTTAAATTTCAGGATGATTTATACAACCAGAAGTTTTTGATAAAAACTGACTCTCAATCGGTCAAATTTATGTTTGACAAAGATTTCAAGCATGATACCTCGAAATTAATATTTGTCAAGTGGCAAACACAATTAGCTCCATTCGATTTTGATATTCAGTATAAAAAAGGAGTTGATAACTCTTTACCGGATTTCTTATCCAGGGAATACATTCAATAATTATGTTTTTTCAGGCTCTTCTTGATGATGAAACTCTCATTTCTATACTGAGGGTTCTTACTAATTTACCTAGAGATATGAAAAATCATATCATTGATAAAATTGTAGATAAAATCTTGATAGAAGATTTTCCTCATATTTAGATAGAATACTATTCAAATGATAATTATCTGATAGATTATTTTTTTGAATGATAACGAAAAGTTGCTACGTTTGCAGGATGAATCCACCTTGAATTCACGTTAAAGGAAGAGGAAGGGTAAGAATATCCCCAAACAGAGGTAATTATGGTAACCCATCATATGGAGCCAGATCATCCTATGGAACCAGATCATCCCAAGGATCGTCATACAGATCTGAATCAAATTCCCCGGTTATACAGATAGGAAAAAGAACTTTAATTAATAAAAGAAGTTCTTCTCAAGAATAGTCTTCATCCAGTTCCAAAAGATAGACCATTATATGCTCATATACAGGCCTATTTGAAAGGTAAGAAGCAACAAGATACTTTTGTTTCAGTTATAAGAGAGGATTCTGATAATATCAAATCCTATGAAAAATTACCAAAAAAGGAAATAATATTTCTTTTAGAAAATTCTGATTTACAACAAAATGATGAACACTGGAAGATATTCCAGCGATATCTTGTAAATGGATTGTATTATCCAGGAGAGTCATATAAGACTCGTTCTTGCTATAAAGAAATTATGATGAGTACAGAAAGTGCAGAATTTCAGCACTTTCAAGCATGGGTCATAAGTCACAAAAGAAGAGTTATAACTTTTCTAAAATAATTATAAAACATATTATATCTGTTGAAGATTGGGGCATGTCAGCTATGAAAGAAAGACAGATAAGTCTCAACAATGCCAGGATGAATTTTACTTATTGGAATTATATCCGAGCATTTGATGTAGTGTTGAATTATAACAATGACAAACACAAACACACTTGGTTTGTAAAAGTGTGTGCAAAGATTTTTGCTGACATGATAGCAAATTGATTTATTAAATGGTGGTCATACCACGGTCCGACTATTCAAATTCTACCAGAACCATTCTTAAATTTATATAAAGAATGGATTAAAGTTTCTTCAGATCTAAACAAATTATATTATGAAGATCATGTGTGCTGGATTGAAAGAATAGATCAAATATATTTTTTCATAGAATTCTCAATACCTTGGATTCATAAGTGGGCACCTGAAGTAGGGTTCAATGAGGAAAATATTCCTTGTCTTTACAGAACTTATTATAATAACTTTTGGTATAAGTTATTAAAACAAGACCCCAAGACTAAAGAATTAATTGGTGAGAAACTTATATATTCCATTAAAGAAAAAATTATTGATTATAAAACAATTTGTCCCGAAAAAATTGTTGAGGATAACTCAGTCTGCCATATTGCTAGAAGAATTTCTTTACAAGAAGGAGTTAAAGAACAAATGATCTAGGATTATCTTGAGGAAGTAAAAAAAAATTTAATTCAAACCATAACTCAGATTGATAAATCTGACACTTCAATGCGGAGTGAAACTAGCAATGACGTAGAAGATTCACAACGTGCCGAATCAGATCATATGTTGTCGGCCACCGAATTACAAGATGCAGAAGATTTTCTACAACAAATGAAGGCCTTAGATAAAGACAAGAATACGACAAAAGAAACATAGTCATGTGAAGACCATGTGAAGACATGTGAAGACAAGCCCACTCAATAGTAGATTTACTATTGAAGCCCTACTAAACAATAGATACACTGTTCAGGGACCCAGATGAGGGCCCTTTTTCACTGTACATAGATTCCTTTTGTCTTTTTATTTTTCATATAAGTCTTAGTTAGTATGAAGGAAAGGGCATCAGAAAAATATCAAAGTTCTCTCTTTTCTGCCATAGTTTGTAAATCATTGTAAAGATTCTCTCTTTGAGTACTGTTCCGACATTTCATATAAATAAACCGGTCAATTCCTCAGAGTTTTTGGATCTTGAAGACAACATACTTTATAAGGTAATTATTTTAGTCTTTTTATTTTAGTACGTCTCTCCTAGCCAGGACTATGTCCGGCTAAAGATTATTTATGTCGAATAACTAACTTCTCTCCTATATAGACCATGAACAGATATAAGCTTTATTTAAATATATAGGAATTTTGATATGGCTTTTCGACTTGGTTCCTAGATTGAGGTACAATCGAATCTAGCACTACTCTTGTTGGCTTTGTCCTAGTGACTCTGTCTGGTCACCCGTGGTTTTTAGCCCGAAAAGGAGTTTTGATAAGTACGGCACCTTATACCCGATTAGAACTGCTAGACACATGGGATCAATAAGTTGTATGTATTAGATTCTGACAGACCCTTTGCTCGAGTAAAAGGTTTACCATGTAATCTGAAAAATTATGTCAAAATTCTTGTGTATTTCGATTCTTTCGCAGGCGGACTACCGCTAGCTTAAGGATGCTTGACTTGCTTGATCTATGACTGGATGAATTACTGCCAGGTCCTTGATCCTGTAAATCTGGTATATAATATAATATAATAATTAGATCTTAGCAAGACGTGCCAGTGAAATTAAAAATTTATGTTGCACTATAATTACATACAAATTTTAAGGAGTTTAAAAATCATTTCGAAATATATGATCTAAAATAACATATAAATATTTATATGATCATAAATTATTTTGTTAATAGTAAAAAAAGGTTTAAAATTAAATTATTTATAATTATAAAAAGGCAAAAAGACTCAAATTTTTCATCGAACTTTGAGAAAAAACTCATTTATGACATTCGTTATAAATTTGATTCATCCATGTAATTTACGTTTGAGAAAAATATCATACATGTCAATTTTTTGTTAATTAAAATGACAGATGAGTCAAATTTTTAAGGATGACATAAATGAGCATTTTCTCAAAATTGGATGACATATTTGAGTCTTTTTCCTTTACAAAAATGATTTAACGTGGCCGAAGCATAATTGACCATGTGTAAAAAATATTCTTGCAAAATCAAGATTGTTTTCAGTTAACAAATAATGACATGAATGCTCTTTTCTCATATAAAAATGATATAAATGAGCCAAATTTTAAACGGATGATATAAATAAATTTTTTATCAAAATTTAATGACATATTTGAGTCTTTTTCTTATAAAAATATGACCTTTTTTTGACATAGGCCAAAGAAGAAGAGTACCACGTATATGGAAAGAAATAACTTGACTGCAATGAAAAAAAAGGGAAAATGGTTTGATATACCCATCAACTCTATCATTTAGAGTTGATATACCACTCTTTATGAAAGTGACTCATATATATCCCTACTTATATGCAAATGGCTCACATATACCTTTTTCCTCTACGAAAATGAAAAATTAATTTGTGTTTAATTTTTTATTATTTTTTTAAAAATTATAATCCCATATGAGTATATTTAATCCTCCTCAAACGTATTTTTTTTTGACTTTTTTTTGTTTCAATAACTAATTTAGATTTATTATTTTGATGATCAAATTTTTTTATGTTTCACTAATATTCTTGTAAAACTTATTATAGATGACCAAATTTTTTTCTTCAAAATACAAAAATTAAATTACAATATAGACAAAAAAATAGTTTTAATTATAATATAGCCACAAAAAATAGTTTTAAATTTTTTTCTTTACACTAAGGAATGAAAGAAAAAAATAAAATAAGAATAAGAAACTCAAATAATTATAATCAAAAAAGTCAAAAAATAATTTATGTATGAAAAAGATTAAAATACATCTTGAACTTTGCTAGAAGAATCATATGTACCCCTCAATAATTTTTGAGAAAATTAAAGTAAAAAATATAAATTTTAAACTAAATTTTTCACTTCCGTTAAATAAAGGGTATATGTGAGCTCATTTTGTAACGGTATGTGAGCCATTTATATAACAGTAAGGATATATATGAGTCACTTTGATAACAAGGAGCATATCAACTCCAAATAACAAAATTGAAGAGTATATCAGACCATTTTTCCCATGAAAAAAAATACAATTTGGTATATATAATGATAATTTTTTTCCTTTCAAATAAATTGCTTATAACCCAAAGTTGAGCGTAAGGGGTAGTACTGACTACTGAGTAATGATAGAAAAGGAGGGGCAAAGAATCGTGTGGCTTGGATTAACTTAACGTCTACGTTTGGGAATGACAGGGAGGTTGTACCTTTACTTTTTGCCTGTTTCATTTTTCAGAATACATTTACTTTCTCTAATCAAATCATGGCCATCCCAATTCCCATGTACTTTTAATATAATAATTTTGCACTCAAGAATCTCTTATCATTTTTGGAGTTTTTGCAAATCTCTACCTTCTAGTAGGCCCAAGTCCTTTTACCCTAAATTTCAAAATGAATGGAGAAAATACATAATTATCCCATTCAATTATAACATTTTTTCTAAAAAGACATTTAAACTTTACAAGGATCTTAATACCCTATTGAATAATTTGAAAGTAATATAAATATCCCATTTTTTGGTCAAATCCACTTATAAGAAAGAAGGTGAAGTCATGTACCAATTGTTGCTTTTCATGTGTCAATTGTTATATAATTTCCTAACCTTTGTTTTTATTTATGTTTTTTTTTGTTAGTTTTGATTCTTTATTTTTTCTTTCTTCTTCACTTAACCCATCTGTTGGTCTCCTTCGTCCTGGAGTGGCCGCCATTGCAAGAACACTAAATCAAAATTAAAATTGAAAAAAATCCGCTTTCAAATTTTTTTTTTTTTTTTTCAAATTAAAATATCTATCAAAGTCTTCTTTTTGTTTATTTTGCCTTTGATTTTTGCTCTAAATCAACCTGGGTTGTATTTGAAAAAAAATGAAAATTCTCTCTTCGAATGTAGATGAGATTATTTTTGCTTGGTCTTAACATGATTTCAGTCCTCATAAATTGATCAGGGGTTAATTGAAATAACGCCGACGATTCTGTCTTCGAAGTCGACATCATCTCCCCGGAGATTCTCACCCCAGCCGGCCAAGAAGGAGGAGAAGAAATCTGAGGATAAAACAACAAATCTATTGTTGCTTCCATTATCAATGGAAGAAAGCGGACTAAAAATGCATTTTCTTTTATGGACTGAGATTGTGTTACTTAGTTACAATCAAATCTCTCCGTTGAAATCCAATCTAAATGAAAAACGAAAAGAGAGGAAAAAAAATCAAAAAACTTCAAGATGTTGTAATCTCCTTCAATGGTGAAGCTCACGAAGTAGAAGAAAGAAAAAAAAAATTAAACAGTAAAATAAAAGATTATTTAAATAGTTAATAAAAAATATTGCAAAAGAAAAGTTTAATCTTATTTTTTTTGGTTTCCACACTCTTCATGTGAGTGATATACATTCTCTATAAAATATTGAAAAATGGTTCAATAATTTCACATCAAACTAGTTTAGGGGTGTATTAGGACCCTCACAAAGTTTAAGTGTCATTTTCAAAACTAGGTCTTACTTTAATAGGATAATTATGTATTTTCTCAAATGAATATCCCTAATTGTTTTTTCAATAGTAGATATTTGGATCTTTTGGCCCAAAGGCTATTTTCAAAATTTAATTGGACAAAAATACAAAAAATTTAAAAAGTTGGTGGAGTAAAAACTCTTTATGATTTTAAAATAACAACTGGGGATAGGGGAAGGGGAAATGAGGGAGAGAATTACAAGGAGGGTAATTGTGTCTTCACCAACAAGGTGAAAGTTAGGTATTCAACCAATTGAACTACTAATAGTTCTCACACTCTTTATGATGTCATCATTTGAAGTACAAAATCTATCATTCTGTTATGATCCTTTAGGTCATTTTCTTTGTTTTGAGATATTTTAACGTTTAGTGCTTTCTTATAGCGACCTCAAGTCATTTATGACTTGTTGGGACTGACAGTTTGGTCACCTGATCATTTGTTTGGTTTTTATGCAAGTTTACGTGTTTTGGAGTTTTTGAAGCTTGAATGATTAACTTCGGTCAAAGCTTCAGCTAAACCGTCTCGAAATCCATTTCTGGTGATTCTGTTAAACGTCAAATTTGGTCTAGTTGGAACTCTGCTTTGGATCTCGATACTTCCAGGTACATTTCAAACTACCTTGTGATTTTTGGCTAAAATGGAGTCGTGGGTGTGGGATCCATTTTTTGTTGAGACGACTTATGTTGGAAGTTTTGACATCTCCGTTGAGTCTGAAATGCCAAAGTTGGTGGGGTAGCATAATTTGTTTGTGTGCACAAATTTCCGAGCCAATTTTGAGCACTCGAGAGGAGTCCATTGGGACTTAGCTAAATTTTCTAGTGCCTGATGTTGGGTAGCCGTCTAAGCAGCCATGTCATTACTTAAGAGGCAAGGGAGCTACTTTTGCGAGCCTTGCTAGAAAAGGGCTACCCGTTTAAGCATTCTTGCATCGCTTAGCGGCCAGGGTGCTGATTTAGTGGAGCCTCATCCGAGGTCCCTACCGCTTTAGCGGTAATGGTACAGCCTTAGTGAGGCAGGTAAGCGCCCAAGTGGCCACTTTTGCGGCCATCACTGGTAGTTAAAATCGATTTTTAGCTCTCATTTATCCAAGTGTTCAATCATTTTGAGACTTGGAGAGTTGGACATCTTGTGGGATTTTTAGTGGGATTTGTTAGGGATTGTGAGGAAGAGCTTTAGTATGTTGTTAGGCTTGTAATTCTCGCGTTATAACGATAAGTTTTCTCTCGAATCCTCTTTGTGTTGGTTCTTTAATTGTGAATTCTCAAGTTTATGTATGGACTGTTATAGGGGCACTTCGAAGCTCATACTGTGGTCGTTTTCGGGGCACAAGCTCATTGACCTTGTTGGGACCCATTGATGGAACCAATTTTGGGATTCCTTATGCGGGTCTTATAATAACATTAACTTATTTTTAGTGTCAACTTCAATTATTGCGTATCGGGTGTCTAAACGACTGTATTGATGCTGAGATCACTAATATAATAGTGTGGAATCATTTGGAGGCAGCTCAGAAGGGAAAAACTTTGATTGAAAGGTGTTCGGAGCGTGTGTGATCAGTTTTGAGGTAAGCTACAACTTACTATCCTTAGACCTTGTTTGTGATTGTGCAATCATGCTAATTAGCTAAGTGTGAGGTGGGTTTCCAGCACGATTTCATGATATGTTCTTTACTTGAATTGCTTTGACCTTATTTCAGTTATTCCAGGTGATTCTTGAGTTTCACATGATTTGGTTATATTCGTTTGTGCCCATGAGTTGATATTAGGCTAGAATGATCTCAGTGTTGTTGTTTATAAATCTTAACTTATATTTGGCTAGAGGTTATACAAAAGTTGATTTTCGGAGCCCTGTGGGGCTAGTTTCAGGTTGAAGTTGGGCTAGATTTGACCCTACAAGATAGATTCTGACCTTTAAATAGTCTTATTAGTATCTTTGGGTTGATGGGTGTGGTGAGTAATTTCCTAGACTCAATCATATACATTTTCCCTTTTTGAATTGTAGCTATTCTAATAAAAGATTTTGGGATAGACTGGGGTTCTGTACAACTGATTCGATGTAAGAATTTAGGAGTTGGTAGGTGTTTGTGTGACCATATTGATGTAAGATTCTGCGGTCGGATCGGCCTCTCTGAGCGCTAATGGGTTCTTATAAGGCTTTTTGATGTAAGATTTTGGGAGGGACTAGATATTCTGATGATATATTTCAAGATAAGTTAGGTTCTATCAAGGATTTTCAACGTAAGATTTCGAGGAGGACTAGCAATTCCGATGTAATATTTCTATACGCCAAATAATAGTTGATCATTTTACCAAAGGGATATCTAGAGACTTGTTTGTGAAACATGTTAATGCTCTAGATTTACTTAGGATATGATAATATTTCAATATTGAAAAATAACTTGGTTGTCATAATATTTTCATCAATATAAGAGTATTGAATTTATATTCATATCTCATATGCATGTGATAATGTTTTAAAAATAGAGTGATTTAGACAAGTTGGGAGATTGGTTCTCTTTCACGAGCAATTGCCTCTTACGTTGTAGAATGTGAAGAGATGATTCCACTGTCATTATGGCTTATTTATAAGTCAAACAAGAGTATCTCCAAGAAGAAGAGTTTGAGGATCATTGAAGAGAGAAAATCGAGTTAGACATCTAGAGGTGTCTAGACCAAGATTTGCACGATGTTAATGTAACACCCCATAGATTTTTTGATCTAAGACTCAAATCATGCTTCGTTGTGAGTAAGAATTTTACCGAGGAATTTAAATTTTCTTAAGTGTTAAGGTCACTAGATGTAGCACCTTGAGTTCCAAAAAGAACTAAAGAGAGTTCATTCAAGTCCTTCCTAGGTTCTTTTATGTTTTGGGTAAACTTCAAACGACCATAACTTTTAGCACAAGATGAATTAGGTGGCCCATAAGATGTCAAATGAAATATCTCTGAGTCCTCTTTCCAATGCCATCAAGTTTGCTAAATTTCGAGCTCGGATGATGGAGATATAATCATTTGAGTGCAGCCTCTCTAGATAGGGTCTTTCCACCCGAACTAAGGAGGGGTATTTTAGTCTTTTCCTTACCCCCACTTAGTCTAAACTCGAATTACACCCAATAAAGGGTCTAAACTGATTAGAATCAATTTCATTCATCCCCAAAAAGATTAGGGTTTTAGAGAGAAGATTCAAGAGGAGAAAAAGTCCAAGGTTTCAAGCATTAGTTCAAGAAATTCAAGATTTCGCCAAGATCCTAGTTCTTTGAGGTATGCAAGTTTTCATAGTGTTGGGTTCGTTCACCCACACGCTAATCATGAGTTTCTTTTGCGTATCTATCCATAATATTGAGAAATTTAAGTTCTTGATAAGTGTTCTTGAAGTGTTGCTTTCGTTCTTGAATTACGATGGATTTGATGAGTTCTTGAGATGAATTTGAGGAGTTTGAGGGTTGTTTTTGAGTAGATTTTCGTGTACTTATGTACGGTATTCAAATCTAAGTGAGTTGGGAAGAAACTATTCAATTCTAGGTGAATTAGAGCTGAAAATCGAAGAATAAAATTCGTCGGAAGATTCAGGGGAGGGGCTAGGGCGGTGCACCCCAGGAATGCGCTAGGATGATGTCTCTAAAGTTTAGGGGCTGGCGCCCTGCACCAACAGTGCGCCAGGGTTGCATACCCCCACTATTTTTCCATCGTTTGCTCTGTTTAAGTCCTTTTAAAGTGTAGTAGTGTACCTTTACTTCCTATTGATTCTAACTACTCTAAACTACATCTAAACATCGAGAGATCATTCATAACATGAATAATAACCCTTGAATTCATAATTCAAATTCAAGGAAGAGTTAAGAGTAATGTTTGAGAAAGTCCATTTGAGGAGTCTTCTACAATTACTTATAAATTGTTTCAAGACTTGAGTAAGTGAGTATGCGAATGAGGAGAATGTATTCATGAGTCTACATCATCATTGAGATCCTTGAGTGGAGTCGTTCATGCCCATAAAGTCCATTATGAAATCCATAATTTGAGTATCTTTGAGAGGAGTAGTATTTTCAAGTTCTAAGTCTTGCGTATTGAGTTCCTAATCCTTTTGAGATTATATTATTAATTATGGGACTACTAAATGTTAACCATGAAGATCCTTGAGTTGAGTTGTTCATGCCCATAATTCAGCATCAACCCTATGAGTCGAGCAGTCTTAAGATGAGAAGTATCATTAAGTCCTTGAGTTGAGTAGTTCATGCCCATAATTCTGCACGAACACTCTAAGTCGAACATTCTTGAGATGAGTAGTATCATTGAGTCCTTGAGTTCCGAGTATTGAGTTCTACGTATAGTTATTGAAAACCTTGAATTGAGTCATTCACGTCCATATTTCGGCATGAACCCTATTTGGAGAAGTCGTTTACAATAATTCATAATTTGTTTAAAGACTTGAGTAAATGAGTGTGAGGATGAGTAGAGTCAAGTTTCATTTTTTTTCAAAATGATATGGGAACTAAGTATTTCCAAGAGTAAATATTTTTACATTTAAGAAGAGAGGAAACAATGATTTCCAAAAGAGTTCATGAGCAATTTTGAGTAGTATCTCTTTTAAGAGAAATCTTTTTCAGTAATCATCTCAAAGTTGATGTCACGCCCCTTTTTTTCCAACATTAATATTGAAGGTTTTGAAAAAAAAAGAGCTTTTCCAATTAGAGTGACATTTTGAAAAGATATTTTTTTTCAGAGTCGCCACTTGGAATTGAGTTTTGGTATTCCAAGTCACCTTATTTAAATCCCTAATCAAAATGAAATGACTCTTAATTTTGTTGGTCTGCGAACTAGATTTCTAGGTAAATAATTCTGTTGACCAAGGGAAAGGTGTCAGACACCCCTCGAGTTCCATGGTTCTAGCACGGTCGCTTATTGACTTATGTATGAGTTTACTTAATTTTTTGAATATATTATGTTTATGAGCCTAATTTTCTTTACTGATGTCCCACTTCTTTGATTTATTTTAAACTTACTTTTAAATTGTCTTGTTTTATTAGTGTCACAAATTATTAATTTTTTTGTATTTCAAGACTAAAATTGGTGTAATGTTCTTCAAGTAGTAGAAATATGCCTATTATTAACAGTCTAACCATACCCCTAATAGTTTCGTTAAACAAAATTTAATTGATCAAAATCATTTAAAAGCCCAAATATTCTTGTATAAGTCGATGGGTTATAAATCATTTTCTTAATTAATCATTGCAACTTACTAAATATAAAATTCAACGACCCAAGTTAATTACATAGATTAATATAAACTTGTTAATTTATTACTCTAAAAAATCTGTGACTCAAACGAAATGCAAAGAAAAGTTTCAAGTTTATTTTAATTTAAAGGGAAAAAGGATAAATATACCCCCGAATTATCATATATGGTACGTCAATACCCTTCGTTATACTTTTGGATAGTGTATACCCTTACCGTTAATATTTTGAAATGTATATACCCTTAGAATAAATGGAGGGACACATGTCATGATCTTAACGGTCTATCCAAATTTAATTTAGTTCTTAGCCATAATTGAAAGAACCCGCCCATCTTTCACAATTTTAACCTATCCATAACCCAAATTGTAACCAAAAGCACCCAAAATCAAAAGAGAAGTTAGGTAAGACAATCAAAACTCTCAAATTCCTCTATTCTTAACTTCTACAACAAACACTTATTTCAAACATTTAGATTTGAACAACATTTTCAAACGAAGAAGAAGATAATTTTATTTTTCAGAAACCCTTTGGACAATTTCTTATTCTTCATTTTCTTCAACAAAAAACCTTTGTAGAATATTTCGATTAATTTGGCTGAAATCACTCATAAAAATTTTGATTTTGAATGTATGAAATTGGAAAAACATGATGAAACTCAAATCCCTTAATTCAATTTCACTTATAAAGCAACCATCAAGTCTTAATCTCTTCCCCACACTCAATCTATCAGAATGCCATTTTTAACTTTCCACAACTTTTGGTATTTTCCTAACTTTTATTGCATATCCAGCTTTTCATGCCTCTAGGAACACAGAAAAAGCACCATGATTGAAAAGAAACTAGAGAATGAAGCAGCCCACAAGTTGTTTGTGCTGACAAGGTGCACGATAGTTATGTTAACACCGAAGAAGTGTAAAATCAAATGGTGTTTTCTCATCTGTTATGCACGGGGCTTGAAGGACTAGAAGAAAAAGAATTAATTTGTGGGAGAACTGACACGAGTAGTTGTTTAAGTTAGGTTAGATTGGGGAAGAAGACGAGGATTTTTAACCGGGTTATGAATGTGTTAAAATTATGAAAAATGGGTGGGTTTTGTTGAATTGTGGGTAGTAATTAAATTAAATTTGACTAGGCCTTTAAGATTATTACATGTGTCCCTCCGTCTATCCTAAGGGTATATACGTTCCGGAATATTGACGGTAAGGATATATACAACCCGAAAGTATAACGAAGAATATTGACGCACTATTTATGATAGTTCGGGGGTATATTTATTCTTTTTCCCTAATTTAAATTTTAAGTTTCTCAAAGAAAAAAAAAAAAAACAAACACAATTTTATTAAGTGTACAAAGTGGTAAAGTAACTTAATTTATTAGAACTAAATTGCATCCAAAGTTTCGTATATTAAACAAATACAAGATAAGAATAGACTTTTAAACATGCAAGAAATAATGACATGTTATACAAATTTTTGCTCTAACTTTAATGATATAAATATTCTCGACCTACTTCATATCATAATGCCAAAAATTAGACACATATAAATTTGAGCAACTCCATAACATTGGAATCACATCTTATATAATTACGAAATCAAATCATACAATAAAAATAAAACATAACCTATTGTGAAAATTAATTCACGAGAAAAAAAACCACAATCAAGAACTATGAACTTGAAACCACGAAAGTAAACCTCGAACTCAACCTTTATTTTCCTTTTTTCACTCGTACGTGTTGGTTGATTTGGGTTGCTGTTTGAAAACGAATGAAAAAAAGAATGTTTTTTGATTTTGGTTTGCTGCGTGAGGCTTCGTTATTTTGATGCCTTTTCAAAATGTCACTCTAATTTGAAAAACTGTTTTTTTTCAAAACCTTCAATATTAACGTAGGAAAAAAAAGGGTGTAACAGAGGATAACCTGAATTCGAGCTTATAAATATTGACTTATGTATGACTGTTTATTTATTTTTTCATTTATGTTTTTTTTGGATATTATATTTGTTGACTTAATCTGCTAATTGTCTACTTATTTACTGTTTTAATATTATTTGAACTGCATATAACTGTCTTCTCTCACCACCCCTCTGAATCTTCAATAATACCATAAGGGGAATTGCGACCGTGCACCCCACTTCTGTTAAGATAGCCAGTGGATCTTCAATTCATGATGAAGGATTTTTAGTCACACATGTTTAGGATGGGGAGCACCCATGCACAAAGTCGAAAAGCGTTGCGACTGGTACGTTGCTACTCCCCAACTCGAGTTGTCCGCTTGTTTTACATCAAGTCTAGATACCTTTCTCCTTCAAGTTTATCCTTACTAGAACTAAAATCAGATATAGTTATCCCTAGTAGGTTCTACTTATTTGAATCATTTGCATTTGACTTAATGAAATTTGACGTAGGGATCAGAATATCAAAGCCTCACGCAGCAAACCAAAACCAAAAAAACATTTTTTTTGTCATTTGTTTTCAAACAGCAACCCAAAACAACCAACACGATTCGAGCCTACACCCTGGACGTGCCCGACACCCAAGAACCATTGCCGGTTCCCAAGCGAACCCTCATCCTGGCTGACTACAAGCGGAAGACTAACTTAAGCATACAAAAGCTTAAAAACTGAATTAAACTCAACTTTAAATTAATCTGAACAATACTCAAGGATACTCAAAACTACTCAAACTTACTCAACTCAGAAGTACTCACGGATAAGATATTCTACTCAATAATAAGGTTCTCAACTCACTGAAATGGGGCTCGACTCAACAATAAGGTACTCGACTCAATGAAGCACAGTTCAACTCAAGATACTCAAGAATAGAGCAATAATAAAAGATGCAATATATGAAAAACTTTTAAAACAGTAGATAGCAGCTCAATGTATTGAAGAATACAATAATAACTTAATCTGTATATAATAAAATATAATATAACTCTGTGGGAGATTCTCTAACTGACAACCATCACTATGAGCTATGTGATGACGTAGCGTCTCGCCCACGCTGCCAAAATTGTCCCATACTTTGCCGGGGTGTAGAACCTCTCAACTAAGTGGATCCACTAGTCTATGTTAAAAAAACATTAAGGAATCATCTAAAAGTATGACTCTTTCTACCCATGTTGGCTACATGGTTTATGGGGGTTGTGAGTTGTATGAACTCTCCCACATATTAGTGCTCAATACTACTCTCAAAATATACTCAACATGTTTTAAAACATAACTCTTTCTGTGGTTTGAGATTATTACCCAAAATCTTTCTCTAAAAAGAGAAATAAGTCAAACTGCTCAAAACTCTTTTGGAAATCTCAGTTTCCTCCTCTTTTAAATGTGAAAACATTTACTCTTGGGAATACTTAGTTCTCATATATCATTTTAAATAAAATGAACTCGACTATACTCTTTCTCAACTCAAGTGCTCAAGTCTTAAAACAAGTTTAGAAAAATTTGTAAAAGACTCCTCAGAATAAAGTTCATGCCGAATTATGGGCGTGAATGACTCAATTCAATGTTTTTAATAATCATACATAGAACTCAGTACTCGAGACTAAATAGTTCAAAACTCAAGAACTTCAATGATAATACCCGTTTCAAGAATACTCAACTTAGAGGGTGGGCATGATCATTCTCAACTCAAGGACTTCATGATACTACTTCATATCAAGAATGTTTAACTCATAAGGTTCATGCAGAATTATGGGCATGAAAAACTCAACTCAAGGACCTTCATGGTTAACATATGATAGTCTCATGATTAGGAATATAATCTCAAAAGGATTGGGAACTCAATACTCAAGACTTAGAACTTGAAGATACTACTCCTCTCAAAGATTCTCAACTTATAAAGTTCATGTGGAATTTATGAGCATGAACGACTCTACTCAAGGGTTTAAAGAACATTATGGAACTCATGTAGATAACTTTCACTCAAGCCCTCTCGGCCCTAGAGTGTTAACAAGTTTTATCCTCACTTACGTTACTGTTAAAGTTCTTTTTTCTCAAACTCGAACCTTGACTCCATTTCTTCAGATTAATTCAGCTTTTTCCAAACTATCATTTTTCTCTCGAACAAATGACAGATAAAAGCTAACTCTAATGCGTGCACTCATTATAATACATGAATAACGAAACAAAAATTATAATTTGTAGATACAAATCGCCGTCCACTCGTCTTACTAAATTAAACTTATATTTACGTCATAGATCCCATAATCCCAGTTATGGTATTTAGCCACTCATTATTTCACGTGAACATACAGAATTATATAATGAAAACATGATAAGAAAGTACTTATAAAAATATGCAAATAAGCACTTTGATGATTTAAAAATTGGAAATCCAACTTCGAAACTGATTTAATGTTAATCGTTCAAAATTTAAAGCTAAGAATATTTGAAACTTCTTCGCTCGTTCAAGAAAAGACGAGATAAAAACTAAAATCTCCCTAATTAATTCAAATAAAATGTCTAAAAAGAGTCCTACTCGAAGTAGGACTGAGTTGTTGCTCAACTTCACGGCTTCCACCACGGTCCGTCAAGGGCTTCACGGTTCGTGAAGCTCTTCTTGGTCTTCACTTGAACTCATCCAAAATAGGTTCTTTAAGGTCTGCACACTGGATTATCACCACGGACACCACGACGACTCGTGATAGTTACCACAGTCCGTATTAGTGTCCATGGTATTCACTTAGCCAATTCCATTTTCAGCTTTTTGAACCTGTTCATTGGATAATTTTCACGATCACCACCACGAGCCGTTATGGGGACCACGGCTCGTGGGGCCTTCCATGGTCCTTACTTGGTTTTCCTTACACTTTATCTTCCCAAGACTTAAACACTGACTCACCTTCACAATCATAACCACGGACCGTTGTGAGGACCATGACCCGTGAAGTCGGTCATGGTCTTTACTTGGTCCAATCCAATTTCAACTTCTCCAAGCCTTCACACTGGAAATGCATCACAATTAGCACCTAGGTTCGTGACAACGACCACGACCCGTCTAGGTGCTCGTGATCTTCACTTAATCACACTCATCTTCTGCTTCTTTTTTTCATTTTTTCACACAGGCAAGAATCGGTCTACACAATCAACAAACATATCAAAGCTTACAAAAGTACATTCGATTCTAGTATTAATCCTCAGTTTTGAGCATCAAATATGCCAATATTTCATGGCACATCAACGACTCTTCTCATTCTCATACTTACTTCCTCAAAACTTAGTTCAAATCGATAATTGATCTTAAATGATTCACAATTGAACTTAAAGACTTTTTTGAACTCTACTATTAACTCTCTCTTGAATGTAAATTATGAATTCCAGAGTTATGGCTCATGATACAAAGGATCTAATGCTAATAAAATATACTCATGAATACATTCTCCTCATTCTCACACTCACTTGCTCAAGTCTTGAAACAAGTTATTAGAAATTGTAGAAGATTCCTTAAAAAGACTCAAAGGGACTTTCTCAAAATATTCAGAAGAACTCTCAAAACTTAACTCTTACATCTACCTTGAATTTTAATTATGAATTCAAGGTGATGATTTGTGATAGAAAAGATATCGCGATGATTAAAAGTGTTTTAGATAGTTAATCACGAGAAACAATTGAAAAATACTATCTGGGGAGAAAGTCCGCAACGCGGAGAAGAATTATAATGTTTGGTCGAAATAATTTTTGAAACAGTGGAGTCCACATTCTCTCTGCTATGTGGAGAGAAAAATATTTCACTTTTTAGGAACAGGTCCGCGACGTGGACGTGGTACCTATTTTCTGTCTGACTTTTCCTTCCTCGTTTTCTAACCCCAATTCGCCTAGATTCGATTCTTTTTCTCAATTTCTCATTAGATTCAGATACCTAACATATGTACACAATAATCTACTCATAAAAGAATCTAAAATCAACACGATTTCCTCAAGAACTCAACAATCTCATCCTAAATCAAGAACGAAAGCAAATATCAAGAACACAATTCAAAATCATCAAACTTTCAACTTCCTAGACTGAATTTCGTTGAAATAAACATGATTGATGCGTGGGTGAATGAACCCAACACTATGTGAACTTACATACCTCTTAGGGATCGAGTCCATGGCGAAAATCCGCAACAACTCTCAAGAATCTGGACGAACACCTTGATCCTTTCCTCTTTTTCTCTTCTTTTCTATTATTTTCTCTTCTTGAACTCTCAACTAAAACCCTAAGCGTATATTAGGATTATAAAATTGAACTAATAGAATTAGACCCTAAAAACCTTATTAAAAATGAATTAAATCTAATTGGGTAAGTAAAAGACCAAAATACCCCTTACTATTTTCGGGTAACTTTCCTTAACTGGATAGATTGACTTCAAAAGGCATATCTCACTCATCTGACCTCGAAACTTAACAAACTCAGTGGCGTTGGAAATATAATTCGAAGACATTTCATTTTCCATCTTATGGCACACCTAACTCATCCTGTAATGTGAGTTATGGTTGTTTGAAGTTGACCTAAAACTTAGAAGAACTTAGGAATTACTTGAATGAACTCTCTTTATTTATTCTTGGAACTCAAGGTGCTACATCTAGTGACCTTAACACTCAAGAAGTTTTAAATTACTCGGTAAAATCTTACTCACAAAGAAGAATGATTTGAGTCGTAGCTCAAAAAATTTCTAGGGTGTAATAGAAACATAAGTAAAAAAATATTAGGCTCATAAACATAATATATCCAAAAAATTAAGTCAACTCATACATAAGTCAATAAGAGACCGTGTTAGAAGTATGGGACTCGAGGGGTGCCTGACACCTTCCCCTCGGTCAACAGAATTTCTTACCTAGAAATCTAGTTCGCAGACCAACAAAATTAAAAGTCATTTCCTTTTTTATTAGGGATTTAAATAAGATGACTTGAAATACCAAAACTCAATTCCAAGAGGCAACTCTGGAAAAATAAATCCCTTTTTGAAATGTCACTCTAATTGGAAAAACTCTATTTTTCAAAACCTTCAATATTAACGTTGGAAAAAAGGGGTGTGACCGTTGAGGATGAGGAAAATGTTTTTTTTAAAACATATGAGCTAAGTTATATTTTGAGAGTAATATTGAGCACCGATATGGATGAGAGTTCAGACAACTCACAACCCCCATAAACCATATAGCCAACATGGGTAGAAAGGGTAATCTTTTTAGATGATTCCTTATTGCTTTTTAAGCATACACTAGTGGATCCACTTAGTTGAGGAGTTCTATACCCCGACAAGGTATATGATAGTTCTGGCAGCGTGGGCGAGATGTTGTATTATCACATAGCTCATAGTGATGGTTGTCGGTTAAAGAATAACCCAATCAAGAGCTATTATTGTATTTTTACATACAATTGAGTTACTATCCATTATTTTACAGCTTTCCATGTATTGCATCTTTATTGTTTCTTTATCCTTGAGTATCCTGAGGTGAGTATCTTATTGTTAAGTTGAGCCCTATTCCACTGAGTTGAGTACCTTATTGTTGAGTTGAGCGCTATTTCTCTGAGTTGAGTTGAACTATGTTTCACTGATTTGAGTACCTTATTGTTGAGTTGAACCCTATTTATCTACATTGAGTTGAGTTGAGCATGTTTCTTTTCCATCAAGTTCAAGCTTATGTTTATGCTTTAGAATTCCCCTTACACGCTCGTACATTTCATGTACTGACGTCATTTGACCTGCATCATTTTATGATACAGATATAGGTATTTAGGATTATCAACAAGCATTTTGTTGAGGTCATGTGATATTCTAGTCAGCTTTGGTGAGCCTTCTTATATTCCGGAGTACTTCACCTTTACCTTACATTTAGTAGTTTGGAGATGTCGTGGGTTTTGTTCCGATATCCTTCTATAATAGTATGGGCTTCATATATAGACATAGTTGGGGAGTTTTCTGTATTTACTTTCTTTTGAAGTATTGTACAAACTTTTTAAAAGGTTGAGTATTTGAGTTCAATGAAATTATTCAGTTTTAAGCTTATGTATGCCTGAATTAGTTTTCCGCTTGTAGCCATACAGGATGAGGGTTCGCTTGGGGACCAACAATGATTCTCGAGTGCCGGTCACGTCTAGGGTGTAGACTCGGATTGTGACAGTTAAATAATTAAAAGAACGAGACACATGCACCATCATAAGCTGAAAATATTGTACCAAGTGCTCCATACCACGTGTGCTAAGCAACCAATGAGTTAATGAAAGAATGGTTCTCTGTTTTTTCATTGTGTGAGACCCCAAAAAGTTACATTATTTTTTTATTGGAATGTTCTTTAACCTTTGAGTATTTCTTGAAGTTTCAATCAGCATTCCTACTTTAGCATATCATCAATAGTCATAAATGATTCGATAATGCAGTGTACAGCTAGAAAAGCAATTGATTTGAAATAAATAGATTCAAGTAGAAAGGAAAGACGAATTAAAATGAATAATTTAATTTGTATACACAAGCCGGTTATTACACTTATCGTATAAGTATCGAGTGTAATTGTGTATATATAGTTAAACAAAACTCTAGTTCTCCTTCTTAAGATGACGAGAGATCAAATAAGTAACTACTAAAGTAGTGAATAATTTCTGGATATTATGAGTAAAAGTATGCTCATATAATTAGCGAATTCTTTCCATATGTGATTGAATTTCTATGTGAAGCTTGTAAGCTGTTAACGCTCACAGGTTGCACGAACTATTTGCAGTGGGAGTTAAGTGTCTTGTTGATGTCGCAATGGCATGGGTCTTGTCCACTGCGTGCAAAGTGAGAGATATACACTTTTCCTCTTGGGTCATGGGTCATGGATCGCCCATATTAATTGACCCTACCCGATTTTTAAATATAGATAAGATAGAATAATAATTTCTTTAAAGAAGTTACTACATGTTGTAATTATAGAGGGAGCAGTTCTAGAGTAATTGTTGTTGTTTTCTCTATATACGGATGCTGTACTATTTGTGAGACATAGTAGAAAAACAAAAAGAGAGAAAAACCTTTTTTGATTTCTCTTTTTCTTCCACATTTAACACCTAAAAATAACATCAAGTGATGATCTAATTCCTCCACCGGCTCCAAGCTCTGGCCTGGGAAGCTGTTTTGTCCCTGCCTTGATCATGTTCATGTCCATTGCGATTAGTATCATGTGGTAGATTCTAGTAATTTGAGAGTTTGTATAACTTTTTACGTATGAGTTGATATCATTATAGGACATGATCATTGTTTACTTGAAATATTGTTTATTGACTTGAGTAATTTTTTATTGTGTGAGTTTTAATAAGAGTGTCTTTTTCAATCGTAAGTATTATCTATCTATTTCATGTAAGTTAGTTTGGTCTTTGTAACGACCTATTCCATCGTTATTCAAAAGACATCTTGTGTGGATCCTGAATTTTTTTTAACTGCGCACCAATTTAAAATTTGGATGACACAGTAAAAATTTTAGAATTTGAATGTGATCCGGCTGACATCATCTCGCCATAGCTAAAAAATATCCCCACTAAGACGGCACCATTGTAGTGGTGTGTCAGCTGCTAGAGCAGAGGGTGACGGGATAGAAATTCGAAAATATTGATTCTTTTAATTTTACTCATCATCTTCAGTTAGAAAAAGGATAAGGGTACTCTAAAATCCTCCTAAGCTGCTCCAAGTTTGGGAACAATGGAGAGGAGAGATTTCAGCACAAAGAGGGTCAAAACCCACGAATTTCAGGCGTACATCCGTCAAGATTCGCCTACAGAAGCATGTTTACAAAATTCTTCAATAATTGCTTGGCGTCCAAGTAGGCTAGGTTTAACTAAGTTATTTTTAATTGCATATTACTTGTAATGTGATGAAAGATTTCATGCCTAGGCTTTCGGCCATGGAATTTGCATGATTAAATGTGTTGTTAATTGTTGTGTAGGATGATAAGACGCTAGATGAATTACAATTGACTCTTGATAGTTGTTAGGTGTTATTCTAGGGGTAGTAACTTATATGGTATATTTAAGATTATAAAATTCAACGATATTTGAATATATTATATACATCTTTGTCACACGATTCAAAAGTTCTCATTATTTTTTACAACTCATGTCTTGTTAAATTAAAAAAGCATAAAATAAAACGAATGAGTAACACAATATTCTAAGAAATAGGAAAATAAATCAATAAAACCTTAATATTATTGCTTTCTTTCCGATATAATTATAACAACCTTTCAATCTCCTTATAAAAATTATCACAAAATTTCATCGAATATGACATTTTTTAAATATAATTATAATAAATATATTTCAATCTCCTACAGAAAACATCACAAGATTTCACAAAACAAGACTACCCTTTAAAGTTAACTTGAATTTAAAATTATGCAAACTAGTATCCCAATAAAGTCCAGTTTCATCACCAGCGCTCAATCCACGATTTGTGAACAAATCCGCACAAACTAGTTCATAGTCATCATTTGACATAAGCGCTTCTATATTTTTTAGGGTTATTTTCTTTAGTAACATCCATAATTCAACATGTTGCCTGTTGTCTGTTTTCCTTCCGTTACAAATTCGACCATGCTCAATATCCAATATCGAAAACATGTTGAAAAATGTATGTGGATGGCAACAGCAATATCTTGGAGGCATGCTCCAAATGCTTGACAACCTTCTTGATCTGCCATGAGTTCTGTGGATCTATGCCAGACTACTTCTTCTTTGATAGGATGAACTTGTATATGAATTTCCTCTTCATGATAATGATAATAAAAATAAAAATAGAAAAATGTATTTAATGATTTCTTACAATGTTGAGAAAAAATGGGTAGGAATTTATAGAGATGTTTTGGTATTAAATTTTGGAAGTATATAACATTATAATTACTTTTCTAATAAAGATTGATTCACACAATTATAATCAGATTATTGCGATTAATTATATTTTAAATTTTTCTCATTACTTTCCTTAGACAACTTGATTTAATGAATCTCACATTCAAGCAAGTTTTTAAATGTAATTACAAGTATTTTTATTTAATAAATTTATAATAAATAATGATCAATCGGTTATAATAAATCAAATTACACTAATGCTTAATTATATTTGATGCATATCACTTACACAGGTAGATAATTCTACTTAATAGTATTCGGTTATACTCTTAGTGGACATCTTATTAATTAATTATTCAAATATGACATCGAACTATTAAAATTGACTCATTTGTGCCATTTGTTAAAAGTATGGATTATTTATGGCACTGCCGTTATAAAATAGACTTATTTATGTCATTATTTTTTATCGATGATTTTGTAAAACCAACTTTGCAACATGATCTCATGTTAGAGGACTACACAAAATCAGATTCACTAAAATTCTGACACATTAAAAAAATAATTCACTCACACTCTTCTAATTTTCCCTTCTTGGACTGAATCTGACAATTAAAAAGATAACTCATCAACATTTTACCAATTTTCCCAACTTGGATTGAATCTGACTTATTGAACTAGGACTGAATTCACTAGCAATCTAGGCGTAAGATAACTGTGGTGTGAGAGTGCAAATCTTTCTTCATTATCCAATGAAATTGATTAAAAAAAAGTAAGTACAGTAAGGAAGTTCAATGATATATTTTAAGCTAAATTTTATATTATTAATAATATAATAACCTAAAAACAATAAGTACATGTAAGAGAGTTTGTTATTTGTAATGACCTATTTCATCGTTATTCAAAAGCATCTCGTGTTTAACCTTGAAATTTTTTGAAATGCGCTGCCAATATAAAATTGGAATTACAAGATGAAAATTTCTGAATTTTAATGTGATCCGGCTCACATCATCCTGTCATAATGGGAATATTCCTGCTATGACAACAGTGTGTTAGCCACTATAGCAGAGGGTGGCGGGATAGAAATTTGAAAACACATATTTTTTTAATTTTACTCCTCCTCCTCTTCAATTTGGAAAGGAATGAGGGTTACTCCATAAGCCCTCCTAAGCTTCTCCATGTTTGGAAACAATGGAGATGAGGGATTTCTACACAAAGATGGTCAAAATCCACAAATTTCAGGCCTACATTCATCAAGATTCGCCCACAGAGCTAGAAGCTCATGTTCAAAGTTCTTCAACAATTTCTTTATTCAGGTAGGCTAGGCTTAACTAAGTAGTTAGTTAGACCTACCTTTAAATGCATAATACTTGTAGTATGACAAAAATTTCATATATAGGCCTTTGAGTACGGAGTCTGAATAGTTAAATGTGTTGCTAATTGTTGAGTAGGATAGTAAGACCTACATTCGTCAAGATTTGCCAATAGATCAAGAAGCTTGCATTCAAAGTTCTTCAACAATTTCTTGTTGTCTAAATAGGCTAGGCTTAATTGAGTAGTTAGCTAGACTTGTCTTTAAATGCATAATACTTATAGAGTGACAGGAGATTTCATGTCTAAGTCTTTGGGTCTGGAGTGTGAATAGTTAAATGCAATGTTAATTATTGTGTAGGATGGTAAGGCATTAGATGAATTACAGTTTGCTCTTGATAGTTGTTGGGTGTTATCCTAGGCGTAGTAGTAAGTTGGGGTTAATCTGGTTATGAGCTGAAAACTATCTAGAAAGAGTTGTTAGGGTAGGCAATGGTTGGAATTTCTTCCCATATACGTTATGTGCGCATCTTAATTATCTCATTAGTATTACTCTCTTACTATGCATGGTGAGGGAGTTTGAAAGGGATGAACTGAAAGAATATTTTGTTTTCAATCTCATACAAAAAACTTGTCTTATGTGCTTGTGTGTTGCAAGTGTAATTGTATTCATTGTGAATATGATCGTGTGATGTGTAATTTTTTGGTTGGCTTGGGTATCATACCAAGTACATTCTATCGGTTGGCTTGCGTACCACGTTGGTACATGATATTTCTTGGTTGGCTTGGATACAACACCTGATACATATTCTAGTTGGCTTAGATACCATGTATGGTACAAAATATTTTATTTGTTGATTTGGGAACCACGCCTGGTACATGTTCCATATCAGTTAGCTCGAGTACCATGTCTAGTATATCTTTAATTATTCTGTGTGTGTTGGTTTTGTGAGTGGATCAAATTTATTTATTATATTATATTTATTACATGTGGGTTCCTAAGTGGCTGAATTGGTGTATTTAAATCTTAGGGTGATTCTTGTGTAGACCGAAATTAGATAAAATGACATAAATTGTTCCTAAACTATTATAGTAGGTCTAAAATAGTTCCTTAACTATACACTTAACGGATATGGTCCTTTAACTATCCATCCTTTTGTCAAGTTTGATTTCTATCCACTTTTTATACCCACCGTCAACAAACGTTGTCATTCCGTACTCTCTCTCTTGATTTTTAGTTTCCCTCCTCTTTTCTTCATTGTGAGATGTTACAGTTAAGAAAACCCTAGATTCATTTCATCAGATTTGACCATTATTGAAAGCTCAAGACAATGATTCTACGACCAGAAGGTGGTACAACTCCTCTGTATGGTAAGTTTTCTAGAGTTCAAGTCTTTATTTGTGTGAGGTTTTGTTGTACAAAAGAAAATATCAATTTTTTTTAAAAAATATTTTCGTTTACAAATTCTATACATGATACCTTAAAAATCAGCATGAAAGTAACCCACAGTGGTTTTATGAAGCACCAGCCTAAAAACATTATATTGGGGGTCGTGTCCAGTTCATTGACCATGTTCATGTTTCAAAAATAAGTTATCTCAATTCAAGAATATGGCTCAGATACGTAGATACAATAATGAGTCAGTCGCATTTTGGCACAAATATTGTAGACTCGATGAAAAAATGAGGCTTGTTTTAACTGATTTTAAAGTTAATTTAGTATTCAGAAACATCCCTCGAGATGGAGTAATTGAGGTTTACTTTGAACATTTAGATTCCTATATTGGAATGGATATCAGCAACAATGTAGAACAATATAGAAAAGAGGGAAGGGCAGAATATTCTTAAAGTGATGATGATTTTGAAAACTCGGATAATGATTTGTCAGATGAACATGGTGTTTTAGAAAGGAGTGAAAATGGGACACGTGAATATGAAGTTAGCGAAGAAGTGAGAAAAAAGATGGCTCATGAAGAGGGAGATTTTAGTTGTGTTATTTCTGAAGGGTTCAAGAGCCTAGAAAGTGATTCTAATTTAGATGGTATGAACTTTACTATGTTCAACCCAAATACAGATGGGTTGTGTAACACCCCGGAAACTAGTAGACTAAACTAGGGCCTTAAGTTAGGGTTCTAAGCCTTGGTATGAGGGGCTGTCAAGTCTAAGGAGTGGGCAAGAGCCAAAGCTATCAAGGTAGAGTGAAAGAGAACTTGTTCTCCTAGGTGCCTAGTTGGCGATTGGGCAGCATGATCACCCAAGTGACTTGGCGATGCGCCAAAGTGCACTTGGGGTCGCCTACTGGGCTGTCCCCTTGGCCTAAGTTGTGGAAAGATGGGCGAGCAAAGTCATGGCTCGCCGAATGGGTTGGCGAGTCGCCAAGTTGCCTCCCCCATCACCTAAATGGCCTGCCCAATTTATAGAGCTACTAGAAAATTGGGCGAGCCAAGGGTCCACTTGGCGAGCCATGAGGGTGCAAAGGGCGAGCTAAGTAGTAAGGGTTAGCAATTTTTAAGTTAAAATATTAAGGATCCTTAGTTATTTACCAAAGTTGACCCTACATTGTTTTATTCCTTTCCTAGCAACTATATAAGCTCATTAAACCTAAGTTTACCTCAATTAAGTCATTCTCCCTAGAATCCAAAGAAAACCCAACTTCATCCTCTCCATAGAATATTTCTCTCTCTAAAAAAAACCTCCATTGAGGAAGAAGCTAGGGTTGAAGCTAAGGTCAGAACAAGGGCTCCATTGCTAAAGGCTTGTGCTAGGGCTTTGATTAAGGTATGTTTAGATTTTCATCTATGAGTTCTTTCACCCATAGAGTTCCCTAGAATTTCCCCTAATTTGTGAAGAAGAAACCCAATCAAGATAGGGTTACTTCCAATGTATGGGTTTTAGGTGGGTATGATTCCAATAGGTTGGATAATACTCATAGATGATTAATTTAGTGTTGATTCATGATATTATGAAGAATATATGTGAATTCCTTGATTTACCCTAATTTTCAAAGTATGTGGGTTTATGTATTTTGATGAGGAGTTGATGGTTCTTGATATATTTTCTAGAATTGTCACCATGAATAGAATTTATCTAAGAATGGGAATATGAAATCATGAATTGATCTAAACTTATGCATGTATGATAGAATATGAATTGAAACGATTAGAATTGGGACTTTTTGATGAATTATGCTTAGAATTGCCTATGACTAAGGCTTAGGGCTAATGAGTCTTGTGATCTAGACTAGTATGATGATTGTGGAGTAAAGCTTGAATGTAGGGCTTGAAGTCATAATGTTGATAACTAGGGCTTACAGAATAAGTCTAATATGATGAACTAGCTTGCATAGAATTGATACACAACATAGATAGAGTTATGGTGGAAGGCTTTCACCCACATGACCTACCTAGGACTATATGAATGCTTGTATGTAGAATGTGAAAGGTCTTCTTACATAGGATGATTCTAGATTGAAAGGATAATAACCTAAAATGAATCATGCTTGTTAGAATAGAATAGCTTAAAGTTGATCCTTAGGATTCCTTCATGTATAGTTGAATTATGTAGCTTGGGATGGTAGATCTCATGGTAGCTTAGGATTGAGGAATTATGCTCTCCTAAGGTTAGCTTGAACTAGTATTGGTAGGATGCTTTTCATAGTAGCTTGCATTAATATAGGCATGGTGGCCTAGGATTGAGGATCTATACTCTTCTATGGGTAGCTTGAACTAGAATTGTTAGAATGCCTTCATGATAGCTTGACTTGGTTAGGCCAAGACCATTTCACAGTAGCTTAGGATTGAGACACCATACTCTCCTAAGGATAGCTTTGGGCTGAGGACTCATACTCCCCTAAGGATAACTTGCATCGTATTGAATGTTTGCATGGTAGCTAGGTTGGTATACTTGCATGGACGGATCTATGAAGGTCAATGGGGGTGCCACGCCACCCCCGAACTTCGACGGAAACTCTATATATACATAGGTGTGTATATATATATATATATATATATATATATATATATATATAATATTTATATAAATATAAAGTGTGTCACCCAGTGAACAAAATTGGCTTGTGGTGCCACGGTAGGAGGGCAACTTTATATGGCTAATGTTGCGGGTTCGAATTCTATTTGTACCTATTTTTTTTTGAGAAATTTGCTGCAGACATTTTTTAAGAAAAAAAAGGCTCCAAGCACGTTTTTTAAGGCAAAAAGCTGGCACATTAATCGATAAGTCTATTTGGCACCCACGGACTCTAAATCCTGGATCCGCCACTGTATACTTGTATCCTTTCTTGGATAGCTTGGATTGCGTGATAAGGTGTTTTCCATGGTAGTTAGGTCTAGCATAGTAGTATGCTATTCTTTGGTAGTCTAGAATGATGAATAGTAAGCATTGAGTAAGCTAGCCTAAGGGAGTACTTTGTGTGAGTGGTAGTATGGGATGCCATTTGCACATGGCACAAGTATGACTTGAAGCTACTTACGAAGTGTCCTCTTATGTAATGTATGCCTAGCTTGGATTGTTGTTATAGTTGCCTTCCATGATATGATTGACTTAAGTTTACAGTTCCTTGTCAATAGGAAGTAGGTCAATAGTGACACCTAGAAATGGTAAATATGAATATGGTGACTTCAAGGATATGCTTGGTGTGTGTGGTATTATGGGATGCCCCACATGCATTGAAAAAGTGTGCCTTGAGGTTACTTAGGAGTATAGTGCTCTTATGACATGAAAACTAGGTCTTGACTATGAAGGTGGACTATGACCAAGAATGACTAAAGAGAGATACTTAGCTTGGATAGTATTTTTGGATGCTATTCTTGCCTTACACAAGTATACTTGGAGGTGGCTTGTGAAGTAGTTCTCTTAAATATGAAAGACTAATGATTGAAGTATGAAATTATGAATGTCTTATGTTGACTTGTGGTGATATGATGCTTATGTTGGAGTTTATGTTATGAATATGTTATTGTCTCTTATGCTTATGTCTTATGTTGACTAACCATTTTGAGATGCTTTATGATGTTATGCTAGCTTTCATACTTGGTATATTTTGTACTAACGCATGTTGCCTACATTTTAATCAAATGTAGGGTGCTGGAGATTGAGTTGCTTGAAGGCTAGGTTTCCAAGGATCTAGAAGACTTGAAGATTTGGTGAGTCCTTATAGCTTCGAGGACAAACTCGCTATGTTTCTTTTATGTGATTCTTATGTTTTAGACTTTATATGGGCTGCGTCCAAGACTTTTATTCATGTTATTCAGATGGTTTGAGACAAAGACTTAGTAAAGACTTTCGCTTGCTTATGAAATTGTTTTAGATTGTTTGAAAGAAAGTTTTAATTTTTCCCTACTTTTCTACGATCTTATGTTATGATGATGCTAAGGGCTTGTATGAGACCCCTTCGGGGTCAAGTACGCCAGGCGACGTCTAGGGTATCCCTGGATCGTGACAGGTTGTATCCTATCCTGGCACTTGAATTGATAATTAAAAGTAAAGAAGAGTTCAAGAATTCTGTGATAACTCATAAAGTCAGTCAAGGAAAGTATATAAAATGGCGCAAGAATGATAAGGAAAGGATACGAGAAGTTTGTGCGAAGCATCCAGATTGTGATTGGGAGATTATGGCTTCTAAAATGTACAGAGATTGTGCTTTTCAAGTAACGACATACAATCCGACCCACAAGTGCAAAAATTGGAACCATGTTAACAAAACCATCACATCATTGTTCATTGCTAGAAAATATCTTGATGCCATAAAAACAAGCAGGAATTGGAAGATCTCTGAATTTAGAGATCATGTTACGTTAGTATTCAGTTAAGAGCATATGTGATATTATCTAAACGTAGAAGGGCAAAAAAGAAGGCAATTGCAATGATCGATGGAGATATCTTTGATCAATTCAAGTTGTTGTGGAACTATTGCAATGAAATAGTGAGGACAAATCCAAGTACTTCTGTTTATATGAAGTTGGTTGAAAATGAAGAACCATGCAAACCTGAAAGATTTCAGAGATTCTACATTTGTTTTAGTGCTTGCAAGGAAGGATTCAAGAGTGGTTGTAGAAAGATAGTAGGAGTGGATGGTTGTTGGCTGAAGGGTCCAATATATGGGACTCAATTGTTAACTGTTATTGGGCTTGATCCTAATAACAATATCTATCCGATAGCATATGCTGTTGTGGAGAAAGAAAATTGTGAGTCATGGGCATGGTTTTTGGATTATCTAAAGCTTGACTTGGAGATCTATGATGGAGTTCACTGGACCTACATGTCAGACAAGCAAAAAGGTCTGATAGAAGCATTTAATGATAAATTACCTTTTGTCGTTCATAGATTTTGTGTTAGACACTTGCATAGTAATTTCAAAAGGGACGGATTCGGTGGTAACACACTAAGAAATGTACTTTGGAAAGCTGCTAGTGCGACAACAGTAAGGTGGTTTGATGAACGCATGGTTGAAATATTTGATTTGGATCCCGAAGCTGCTATTTGGTTGAGAGATAAGTCACCTAGTGAATGGTCTAAATCTCACTTCTGCGAAGATGTAAAATGTGATACCTTAGTGAATAACATATGTGAATGTTTTAATAGCATGATATTGGATGCAAGAGATAAGCCTATTATAACTCTTCTGGAGAAAATTCGGTATATGCTCATGACAAGAATGCAAACAAATAGGGATAAATCTGCCAAGTGGAGTTCTGATGATATTTGCCCCAGAATTAAAAATGTATTGTGCAAAAGTCAAGCTGCCGCTGCTGAATATATTCCTAGAAAATCAAATGAGTGGAACTATGAGCTTATAGGAGCTAGCATAACTGACATTTGGGTCGTAGATCTGTTAAACAGAAAATGAAGCTGTAGAAAATGGTATTTGGTAGGGCTACCTTGTAAACATGCTATAGCAGCAATTTGGGCTATAAATGATGAAATCAGTTCGTATATTGATGATTGCTATAAGGTGGAAACTTATATAAAGATCTATGAATTTGCTATTCTTCCTATGAATGATCAAAGTATGTGGCCGCAACATGATAATATTCCTCCTTTGCCTCCAACAGTAGTAAGACAAAGTACTAAAGGGAGAAAACAAAAGAAGAGAAAAAAAGAATCAGATGAAGTGGGCGCGAGTTGGACAAAAGCGAAGAGGAAGCAAAAATATTTAGGATGCAGTAGATGCCACAAGCTTGGACATAACACAAGAACTTGCAAGTATAATTTGTTGCAGACAGAATCTCAAAATGTGTCTCCGCTATATCATGAATCATCTTCATCATGTGCTCCTACAAAACTACCAGTACTTTTTCTTTTATCTATAGCGTATTTCACTTACTTTATTATAATAAATTTGTGTAACATTTCCACTAATTCATTATACTTCACAGGTTAGAAGAGCTGTAGAGAGTCGAGCTAATTTCAACTCAACAAAGTGACGTGCTCTTGTGATTGATGTAGTTTGGCGAAATTTGATTTATGGTGCAATTTTACATTTGAGTGATAATTTTATGTGATTAGCTGTTGTTTTTTGTTGTTTTATGTTATTTTCTTTAGCTGATCATTGTAGTGTTTTTTGGTGTTGTTTTTGTGCAGTTTAGGGTAGCTTGGTGATGTTTTTTGGTGCAGTTTTTGTGTAGTTTGGCGCAGTTTCTATGCTAGTTTTTGTGCAGTTTGGTGCTAATTTTTGGTGGTTGGATGCTGCTGTCTGTGCAGCAGTTTGGTGCTGTTTTTTGCGCAGTTTGGTGACGTTTTTGGAGCTGTTTTTGTGCAGTTTGGTGACGTTTTTGGAGCTGTGTTTTGTGCAGTTTGGTGCTGATTTTTGGTAGTCTGATGCAGCAGTTTGGTGCTGATTTTTTGGTGGTTTGATGCTGCTGTCTAGTGATGTGTAATGTATAGTTTGGTGCTGATTTTGCAGTTTTCTGCTGATTTTTTGGGTGTTTTGGTGCTGCAATTCGATCAAAGTTTGATAGCTGCTATTTTTTGTTGTAGTTTAATCTATTTTCTGCACAAAAATTGTTTAAAACAGAGCACTATAGTTCAATTTAGTTGCTGATTTTTGAATTTTTCTGCAATTTTATGCAGTTTCATTGATGTAATGACCGATTATTAACATGAAAATAGAATCATATGTTTTGCTCACAATATTTTCTCAATTGTGTTTGGTACTTTGCATTTTGCTCTAACTCGCATGAAATAACGACCAATGACATAATTGCAATAAGACAATTAAGAGAAGAATTGAAAAAAAAAGTGAGGAAATAGTGAGATAATGGACAAAAGAAATGACAAAAAGAAACTCAATGGAGAAGAATTGGAAAAAAGGAAGTGAGGAAACAATGAGATAATGGAGAAAAAGAGGTGGAAAAAAGATAGGAGACAGATTGACTTATAATGTGTGTTAACGGTGTTTGTTAACAGTTTTTGTAAAAAGTGGATAGAAATCAAACTTGACAAAAGGGTGGATAGTTAAAGGAATATATCCGTTAAGTGTATAGTAAAGGGACTATTTTAGACCTACCGTAATATTTTAGGGACCATTTATGTCATTTTCTCACCGAAATTACATGCTAAATATTTTAGATGAGTTTTAGGGATTCTTGTGTCGTCTAAATTACTTGAAATGGTGTTGAATCATATGTGAATTGAGTCAAGAGAAATAAGTAAAAATTTTACCGGTTAATACAGTAGTTGGTGGATTTGAGATCATAAATAAATTCAGTAGGAAAAACTCTAGTATTGACAGAGTGAGTGATTTCAAAAAGTTATTATGTGATAAAAGGGTTATGTGATGATCAGTGGGAAGGTGAAATAACTCTTAATGGAGTAGTTGACAGCAGAATGAGATGAGTGACTTGGGGATAGAGTGTATGAATTCAAGTGGTTAGTTTTTTATCACAAGGGAGGTGGTTAAAGGATCAAGGGTATATAGTTCACGTCTTATGTTTTTTTTTTATTATTTACATGTTATAATTATGTAGTGGATTCAGATCGATTGATGATGCCTACCAATACGTGTTGTTTGTACTGATAATATTTTTGCTATGTTACTTGACAAGTTTGGTTGCAGGATTTGTGATATTTCTTGGGTGAAGTCGATGTTGATCTCTGACAAGTTATTCTTTCCTTATGGTGGAAATTGTGTGTCATTTTTCATGATTCGTACTCTGTTAGAAGTTCTTGTACCTGCTTAGACTACTTACTAGGAAGGGTTCCATGTGTTTTTCAAAGACGGGGTATTTTATCAAGGTTGACAATTGATTTTTATAATTAAATAAGGTGATATATTGAATTTTGTTTATTTTCGTGATTTTTCAGTTCTAACATGGTGGTAAGAGTTCTCCTATCTAGGTGTTAGAATAGGTGTCCGTACAATCCGATTATTTAATTTGGATCGTGACATTTGATATCATAACATTAAACACGGATCTCTCAATATAAAATCAAATGTCGAATATAGTCCACATTTAATTTTCAGAAAACTATGAAACATTTAGGAAATTATTCCAAAAATGAAAAAATCATATACTTCCCATCAAATCCTTAACTAATCCTCTTTTTAGTTTTTCTTTAGGATTTATGCAAATACGTTTGCTTGAATTTTCTACTATGCATGATTGACTTTTTGTTTGAGCAATTGCTACGAACTTTCTTGAAGGCATATTGATTTTTATTTTAATAGTATTAACTACAAGAGGTATTAAATAAAATTATTTTGATCTCATTCTCAAATGACTAATTAAAGACTAATGATTATAAGAATGTGGGGGGTAGGTCGAAATTTGGGCTATGTTTTATTTTTATCATAGTCTTTTTATTAAGTGAATGTTTTTTTGTAATATTCATCTTCTTTTTCCTTTTTATGTAAAATAATTTGGGCTCCTTCTATAAGCATTTCTAAGTATTGTAGGTCCTGTGTTTTAAAATACATTTCTAAATATGTTTTTATAATTTGTTCCCATGAATCTATTTCAGTTGATATTTCTTTCCATAGTTGAAAATATTCTTCGTTAATCATTATATGTTAATCACTATTATAGTCTGATGAGTATATGAAATCTAAATAATCTGTACTTTGTATTATATGTCTTATGTCGTCAAACCATTCTTGTTTTAATAAGTGATTTATCTCGTCTTTCTCGTATTTTAATATTTTTTCCCATATTAATTTTCTTAGATTAGGTTCGTTTATTTTTTCTAATATTTTAAAAATAAGTATCTTATAATTATCATCAAAATAATTGTTATCAACTACTACGGTTATTGGATTTGTTATGTTCATAATTATTATTTTTGCTCTTATCAAATTATTTATCATTCCTGCCTTCCATGTCTACCATATGGTAATCTTATGATAGCTTATTATGACCTAAAGTATTCATCTTTTATTATCTTGTCACTACTAGCATGATACCTTTTTCAGATATTATCTTCCTAAACAGCGCCTCAACAATTAGGTACTCCCCTAACACGGCCTTCTTGCCTTCACTGATTTCCCTCTTTTGGATGGCATAGTTCTGGAAGTTTTCTCCTACTTTTCTCTATGCTAGTAAACTAGATAACAAAATATTGAATAATTTTAAATCATAATAACAAGCATAAACATATCACATAATATAATATGGTTGACAGGAATTAACTAATTTAGCTAAGCATATTTATCAATATCATAATTATTGCTATCATAAATATCAATATGTATTATATGAATATCATAATATTATAAGTAAAATGGCATGAATATGATCATACCTATTGTAGGTTTGCATTTCCTGCTAAGTTTTGCTCCATAACTTGGGGATTGAAAGTTAAGTTTTTTATTGATAATATAACTTTTTACAAAAACCGGAAAATATTGAGAGAATTTGAGAGGATTGTCGGATTCCCGATGCTCCTTTCTTTACAAATGACTAGCCTATATATACAAAACTCCTAAGGACTAAGAATGCAAAATAAAGAAAATAATTTACAAAGTAGTCCCTAACTATTTACATGTAAGTCCCCGACATAACTTTATATCTTTTCTTCTTTAAGTCGTTTTCTTTATCTCTTTATCTTTATCTTCTTTCCGTCATATTCTTCCACTTGTATTTGTCTTTTTCTTCCTTTTTCAAAAGTAGATTCTTCCATCAATAAGTGATTTCTCTTTAATTATCATCCGTCCACATATCTCTGTTTCTTTTAATCTATGTTGACTGCTGGTATGTAGTTGCTTACTCCGCTGCATCTGCTACATTCATGTTCCGTATATTTTGTTCCAATAGTTTTGCAATATTGCTCTAAACTGTCTTCTGAAATAAATCCTTTTCTGATAGATTTTGTAACTGGTTCATGCTCCGGCTTAAGTAATGATATGGCCCATTGTTTAACTTCTAATTTATCCATATACCTCAATTCTTTTGTTGTAGAATAAATTAATAAATGGTTCCTTGAATGATACTTCCATATATAATTTGTTTCGTCATAAGCATTGGATAACTCCGCTAGTATAGTGCTAAGTCCTATAATTCTTTTGTTTGCGTAAAAGTCTGGTATCTCGTTTTTCTGTATAATTGGTTGTTTTGTAATTTCTCCTGGGATAATATAATCCTTTGTCATACCTATCTTTATAACTGTAGTAACTGGTTTAATTTCATCAAATTATACTTCTGCTGGTGCCGAATAAAATCTGATGTAAAATAGTTGTCCTTTTGTAACTCGTTTGTAATTCATAAGTGCTTGGTATAACTCTGGTATATGTATGAGTTCGTCTCCCGTAGTTGTGTAAGCTGTTGATATAAGTCCATATGAATAACATGTTGCCACTAAATTAGGTTTTGTTCCTGGTAAAACAATTAATTTATTGTAATTTTGTAATTTATTAGTAATGTATCCTTGGTGGTTTTTTAATTTTTCTGGTGATTCAATAGATTGGGTGTTTAAGAAAGTTTGTATTTTATCAAGATTTTCTATGTAAGTTCGGGTTATATGGTTGTATGTCTTTTTTGTCTGCTAATTGAAGTTGCATAAGTATGTATCTGAGGTGGTATGAATAATTCGTTTTTTGGTATGTTTGGTGGGGCATAAGGTTTATCAAATACCTTATTCAAGTTGTAATTTTTTCTTTTGGTAACAGTTGTAAATAATTCTTTAGTATCTGCTGTACCTGCATCAATAGATAGTTTGTTAGTAAGTTGGGTTTTTAGGTGTTTCCAATCGTCACCTTCTAGGTCTGGTTTTTTAGAGTGCTCCAACTACACTACTAGCTCTGGTTTTTTATTGTGGTCCGACTCCACATATCTTTCCTCCATGAGGGATACTCTGCTGTTAAGCATCGTAATTTGTTCTAATAACTTTTCCATAAGTATTGTGTTTGTAAGTGTTTCTTCAAAATCTGTCTGTACTGCATTGTCTTGATAGATAGTCTACAATAACATTCTTGTCAGCCTTAATTACTTCAATAGTAAAAGTAAAATTTAAGATATTTAATACTAATCTTCTAATTTCTTTTGTTGTAACTGAGTCTTGTACCTTTTTTGTTAGCCACCATTTAACTTGTGTATTATCTGTTCTAACAATAAATTTATTATATACAATATAAGGTTCAAACGCTAATAAACATTTATATAAAGCAAATAATTCTTTTCTATTAATTTCCCATTTTACCTCTGTTTCCGTAAATATTCCTGAATAATATCTACAGTGATGTTCTAATTTATCATTTTCATATTTATATTTTAATACTCCACCATAATTATTTTCACTTGCATCTGATTCTACTATGTAATTAAACTTTTTGTTTTCATCTGGAAAACATAATTTTGGTAATTGACATTTTTCTTTTATCTTTTTAATATGTTTTTTATCTTCTTCATTAAAATTATATTCTATGTCTCTTTTCAATTTTCTTTGTAAAGGTTTTAAATATTCAGCTAATCTAGGTATATATTCTCTTACTTGGTTTACTAATCTTAAAAACGATTGTAATTTCTTTTTTGTATCTAACATTTCTTCTAAATTTATAATTTTTTGGACTATATGCTGTTGCATTTTAATTCCATTTTTATCTATTTGTATGCCTAGGAATTCTATTTGATTTTTCATAATTTCTGCTTTATTTTTACTTAAACTTATACCTGATTCTTCTACTATGTTTATAAATTGTTCTAGTAATTTTATATGTTCATCATATGTTCTTGAATATAATAGTATATCATCTATGTATACTATGCAGTTATGTAATCTTGTGAAATAAGTATCCATAAAATGTTGAAATCTACCTGGTGCATTTTTATATCCAAATGGTAATACATTCCATTCATAAAATCCTTGTGGTACTGTAAATGCTGTTAATTTTTTAGATTCTTCTTCTAATTTTAAATGGTAAAATCCTGATTTACAGTCAAATTTACTAAAGTAATTATATCCTTGTATTTGTCTGATTTTTAATATTTTGTTTGGAATTGGGTAATTATAAGTTTTAGTTTTTGCATTTAAATTTCTATAATCTATGACCATTCTACTTTTTCCTCTTTTTTGTTCACTATGTTTATTAACAATAAATGCTGGGCTAGTATGTTTACTATTACTTTCTTGTATATATTCTTTTTCTAGTAGTTCTGTTATATGCATCTTGAATTCTTTTAAGTCATCAAAATTATATTTTAAAGGTTTCTGAGTTATTATACTATTTTCATCTATTAATTCTATTTTTATAGTTGTTTTATGTTTATTCCATCCTTTTAATGGATCTTCACTATATAATTGTTCTAATTTATTTTTTATTGGGCTCAGTTTATCTATTGTGAATATTATATATTCTATATTATTGGTATTATTTGGCATATTTTCTAATTTTTGTGTAATTTTTTCACTTCCTTTAATCCATTTTGTATCTTTTCGTATTTTATTTACTACTCTTTTTGCTCCTACTTTATGATTACATGGTGTTGTTAACCACCAGTGTGTTTTAGTTATTACATGTGGATAATATTTTTCTAAGAACGGTATTCCTAAAATTATATCTTTAGTAGGTAAATCATAATTATATATTTCCTCTATCTTAAGTATCTTATCCCATATTTGTATTTTTATGTCTTTTGCTTTATAATGTAGTAAACTTCCTTCATTATTAAATCTTTTTACTATTATAGGTGTTTTTAATTTTATCCATTTATCCTTTGGTAAGCAGTTATGTTTACATATGTTAACTTCTGCTCCTGTATCTATCATTGGTGTATAATATCTATTATAATATCCTTCTATTATTATTTTCATAAGTACATGTATATTCATATTATTATTCTTTTTATTGTCATCATTTTATTTTTATAAGTAATGATTATATGAGTAGATTCTATTTTATAAGGTTTTAATTCTTCTAACTATTTTAATCCAAATATAATATCTGCTTGTAAAGTTTCACTGATTTCTAATTTTATTTTCGTAGGTATATCTGCTATTATTATTTCTTTTTCTATTTCTAATTGTGCTACTATTAGTGCTGGTAAATCTGAACATTTTTGTTTTGTAGCTTTGTTTATTTCCATTTCTTCTTTATCTAATAATTTATCTATTATATATTATCTTCTCGTTTAGTATCTATTAATATTAAATGCTCTTTTTCTTCTATTACTTCTATTATGTAATATTTATTTGGGATTATATCATATGCTAACTTTTTTGTATATTCTCTTTGCAAATTATGTTTGATTTTTCTAGCTCTTCCTATTCTTTCTTCTATAATGTCTAAATTTTCAGTAGTATCTATTTCTTTATATGAATAATTGTTATTATCTATTATTTTAACAAACTGTTCAAATGGAGTTTCTATCTCTATACCTTTTATTTTACTTTTTGCACTTATCTTGTGTTTAGTAGTTAATACATATAAATTTTTACATCTAGCTGTACATATTTTACTTCCTGGGGTTAATGTTATTCCATTAATTTTCCAATATAATACTAATGATTTATCTATATTTTGGTCTGTTAGTGCAACTGAATAATTAGTATTTACTGTAAATTTAAACTTTTGGTAAATCAAATTTCCTCTTACTGCTGTTATTACACTTTTTTCTATAGGTTCTAATATTCTATCATCTGCTAAATATATTTCTATTGGTGTATCTATTCCTTCTTTAAAACAGGCTTTTATAAGTATTTCTATTCCTTCTAAATGTACATATTTAATTTGTTCTTTACTTTTTATTTTTTGTACTTCCTTATTTAATTCTCTTTTGTTTATAATTGGTACTTCAGCTTTTCCCTGAGCATATTTACAATCTATAATATGTTCTTTTTGACTAATTATATAAAATTCTTTTCTATTTCTTTTAAAAGGATTCTTTATTAGTGGTATATTAAATATTTTTTCTACACTTAAGTCAATTTCTTTTTTTTTTACTTTTTCAAATATATTATTATTGAATATTATTTTTTGTTCTGAATAATTATCTGTCGTATATTCTTCTTGTATAATTTGTATATTTTCTTCAGTCATCACATTGTTCTATTTCGTTATCTGTTTGATATTCTTCTTCATTATCAGATATTTCATAAATACTATCATCACTTTCTAATTCATAATCTATGTATTCTAATTGTAAACAAATTTCTTCTTCTATAATTATTTCTGATATTTGTTTTTTATTCAAATTTTTTGGTACTTTACAGTCTCTAGCTAAATGTCCTAATTTTCCACAATTATAACATTTACATTCGCTTATATTTTTCTTTTTTCTATATGGTCGTTTAGTTTTGGTATGGTATCTTTTTCTTGGATTTTTATATTTATGTTTCAATTTTTTATATTTTTTAAATCTTTTCTTTTTATATTTTTTGTAATATTGGTCATTACAACCAAACTGTGGTGCTATCTTGTCTTTACAACATGATAAATTTTTTCTTATAGTTTTTTCCATTTTTATTTCTTCTCTATATTTTTCACATATATTTGCATACCATTGTTTAACAAATTTTATTCTAGCTCCTAATGTATCTTGTAATTCTGCTTCTTCCCATGCTTTAATTATTTTTGAACTAAATGGTTCTGGTAATTTTGTAAAATATAAGTGCCTTATTCCTGGACTTTCTTGATTATTATAAACTCCTTTATAATAATATTCTTTGTATGCACAAGTATATTCTTCCAAATAACACATATTACATATTCCTAATTTATTCATTAAATTTCTGTTTATAATCTTATCTTTTTGACGTTCTTCTTCTTCTGTTGTCATACTACTAAATTCATTTCTTATAGCTGTTTCATATTTATAAAGTATGTCTAATGCTGATGTCGTTTCTTTAGCTTGCATATCTTTATTTGATCTTAATGTCTTTTTACTTTCTTCTTCTAAGTTTAAAAACCATAATTTTACCTCTCCTATTAATGTTCTTTCTATGTATCCTGGTACTTCTGTTATACTAATTTTATTGTCTATAATTTGTTTTGATATATGACCTATCCATAATTGTATAGTTTGATTTATATCTACTACACAGTCTAGATCTAGATATTCAGGATGTTCATTTATTTGTCTAGGACTCCATTTTTGTATATCTAGTCTTTTATTCCATAAAATTTTTTCTCTATCTGAATTCGTATAATCTAGGGTAATTAATTGTGGTTTTTTATGTTTTAGATATACTCTTGGATTACTGCTACTACTAGGTTCTTCTTTTATTTTTTCATCATAATATTATCTTAATATACAAACCATACTTATTTTTATATATATAGAACTTAAAAGAAAATACTTTTCTCTGGCGGGAGAAGTTTCTTACTCACTAAAGAAGGTACCTATTATTTTTCTCTATTGGGAAGATATAGCGAAAATGTAGTCTGCCCTCTAGTGTGTTTTATCCTCTCCTTTTATAGATGTAAGGAGGGACTAACATTACACTTTTTTCTTTTTGCAGGGATTTCCCGCAAAGTCTTGATAATTCTCCTTTGGTCCTTCAATCATCTTTGTGACAATTTTGATGGCTAGCAAGAGTGGGTATCTCTTTTTGACTAAAGAGATCAACTTTTGGAAGAGATAAGATTCCTTTCTAGTCTCTTTCTTTATGACATAAGTGTTTACGTCAACTTCTTTGTTTTCTTCTGACTGCTACATTTTTGTCTTTTTACAGCTGTCTGTTTTTCTTTGAGACGCTACTCAGATGATTCTTCTTGCGTTGTATGTTTGTGCTCCAAAAACTTGCAAGCAAGCTTCCAAGTTTCTTCAGTGGCTTCTAGTCTATGGAGATCAATATCAAGAATATTTTCCTTTAATATTGATGATTTAGTTTTTCCCTTTTTCATTAACATCCAATAGGGAGTATAATTTATAACTTTATATTCTTCATTGTAAAATCGCTTAAGAATAAAATATAATGTTTTTATTCCTAATGCTCTTTTAGTTTGAATCCATTTTTTGTTAAGATGAGGGAGTTTTTTATTTACTCCGGTTGTCTTAACGTTAAAATCTTTTAATTTTTCCACAGTAATATAATTAACTGTTGGAAAATATGTTTGTAAATCTTTACTTTCCATAGCAATGCTGAAGAATCTACAATAGACTCCTTCTCCTTGTGCATAGGATTTTACTGTTTTTTGCAGTTGTTCTGGTAATTTGGACAGTTTTTGTAGGTCAGGTTTTGCATAAATCCTGTCAAGGTATCTAAATTCAAATAGTTGAGCTGCAAATCCCGGTGATCCATTAGAAAATATTGAAATTCTAAGAAATAAACTGCTAGTTCCTAGAACTCCAAAGGTTTCTCTACTTTCTTCAGGAAGACCGTAGATATATCTAGTGAAGGCAAGATATTCCTCTTCCTTGGGATTCTGCGTTCCAACCTGAAAAGAAGAAAAAACTTTGGTTCCTAATGAAATCTTGTTAGAATTGCTTTCTGGTTTCCCAGAAATGTTTTTTTTTTCAATTTTCTTTGAAGGTGTGCCTTCTTCTTTCGAAGTGTTGACATCTTTTTTGTTTGCTAGGCTTTTCCCTTTGTCCTTAGACTCAGGTTTCGGCATATCCAAGCTTACCGATGATATGTTTGTGGCACTAGGTGCTAGTGGGACATCTCCTGCCACTTTGTTGGGATTAATATTCCCTACGATTTTTGAATTCCTTTTTGGACCTGTGTCCAAATGTTCACATAATAATAAAAATTCATTCATATTTTCAGCTTGAACTTTGCTAAGCTGATTAATTGCATATTGCATCTTTCTGGCTTGTTCGGATAAATTTGCTAATTCATCCCTGATGCTGAATAATTTATGGCTCTTGTCATCTATGGACTCGTCCACTTTTACCATTCTTTCATAAATCCTATTAACAAGGATTTGGGTATGGTTGTCCATATTGAACATTTCTGGAGAGAAAATTTGCAAAAGAATTGTCAACTCCTTTAATATGCTCTATTTTAAATGTATAGAACGATAATAAAACCTGTCATCTATGCAATCTTCTGTATTGCGGTTCAGACGGAAGTTTGTTTGAAATTAAACCTGATACATGTGTATTATCAGTTCTAATAATAAATTATTTAGGTAATAAGAATGCTGAAAATTTTCTGATTCCTCTAACAATTGCTAATAATTCTTTTTCATTAGTAGAATATCTTGTTTCTGCTTCATTAAATGTACCACCTGTGTACCTGCAGATTTCATTCAAATAAGTCTGTAATAATGCACCCTACTGATAATCTGATGCATCTATTTGTAATACCAGGTTATCATTTTCATCTGGTAATCTAAGTTTGGGAAGTTTAGAACATTCTTCTTTTTACACATTGTGTGTGTTCCTCAGTCTATCCCAATCTATTGGATTTTCGTATTAATTTTTGCAAGACATTTCCTTTCTTTGCCAATTCAGGAATAAATTCACATGCATAATTTAAACATCCAAGAAATCTTTGTATTTCTGCTTTGGTTGTTAATTTATCGGGGAATTCTACAATCTTTTTTGAAATATGTGATTGGAGTTCTAGTCCATTTTTTGAAACAATCATTCCTAAGAATTCTATTACATTTTGATTTATTTCTGCCTTTTTCTGTCTAAGAATAATTTTATTTTCTAAACAAATGTCTGAAAATTCTTTTAAATGTTCTTGATATGTTTTAGAACATATTAATATATCATCTATATAAACAATTAAAAATTCCTTTTCAGAAAATATTTTATCCATTTTTCTTTGGAAAATTTGTGGAGAGTTTTTTTAATCCAAAAGGCATTACCATCCACTCATAATGTCCATTAGGCATACTAAAAGTTGTTAATGAAATTGATTCTTCTGATAATTTTATTTGCCAAAATCTACTTTTACAGTCGAATTTTGAAAAATAAGTTTTTCCTTTTGCAAGGTTTATTAAATTGTTTTTATTTGGGATAAAATATTCATCAAATATACAATTTTTATTTAATTCTTTATAGTTTATAACCATTCTCACTTTTCCTCTTTTTATTCCAGCATGGTTTCTTACCATAAATGCTGGACTACTGTGAGGACTTTTACTTATCCTAATAAGTTTTAGGTTGATTAATTCTTTGAGTTGTATTTTAAACTCATTTTTTCATCTTATTATAAAGTATAGGTTTTACTCTAATGATGACACTAGGATCTTTAAGTGTTAGAATGACCTTTTCTTGGTTTCTTTCCCCTTTTTCTAAAGGGTTTTCACCATATGATTTTTGTAAGTTTTCCTTAATTCGTTCTAGATTAAGACATTTACAAGAAACTTTTCTTAGATTTTCTAAATATTTTTCTTTATAATTTCCATTTTCTTTTTCAAGATAATATGGATTTTGTTTTCTTGGGACTTTAATGAAGTGTCCACATGGAGTTTTAAGGCTTATCATATATATTGTTTGATGATAATCCTGAAATTGTTGTAGAAAAACATTATCTAATAATAAATCGGTTTCTAATTTATCATAGGCAAATATTTTATTTATAGAAACAATTTTAGATCCTAAAATTATTTCTACTTTTTTTTTTTGACTTATTAAGCCTTTCTTTTACTTCTGTAATTCCTATCATGGAGATATTATTTTTGTTAATATCCCAATCTTTTATCAGGAATGATTTTGCTAGACTGGCTTCTGATCCATTGTCAATGTGACAACAGGTTGTTAATTTTGTATCATAAAAAGTTAATTCTATGAAGACTGATACTCTAAAAGTTATTTCTTTAGGCATCTTTTATTTCTTTGGAATAAAACAAGTCTCATTTTTATAACTTATTTCTATTCCATTTTTCCCTATATTATAGTCATTAAGACTATTGAGGAACATATTTCCTAGAAGTAGGTCATTATCATTTTCATGATTAGTAATATAACAGGGAACTGTTATTCTTATATTGTTTAGTTGTATAGTTAAATCTACCATATTTATACAACTATAGTTATTTCCTTCAAAGGTTTTGTAAATGTAAGGAGTACCTTCGTAAATTGGTAGTCCTTCTAATAATATCCCCTTGATATAATTTGTTGTTGCACCTGTTTGTATCAAGATTTCTTGATTTTTCCATTTTACTCCGTTAAAAATTCTTTCTGAAATTCTAGAGATGTTAGTAATTTCAAGGGTTCTTCTAACATATCTGTTCGAATTGCTTTTCTTGATGGAATTTCTTCCATATTCTAAGGAAAGTCTAGGATTATGGCTAGAACTTCCTATCTCTCTTGTTTTTCCAAAATGGATTTATATTCATCTGGAATAACTGTTTGTTGAATTTTAGCTTCAACTATTCTTGCAATTCCTGTGCATTCTTTATCAATTTCAATCATCTCTTTATTCTTATATATACTTCCATAATTGGAATTTGTAATAGTATATAACGCTTGGTAATATATACTCATAATATGATTACCTGGTTTAAATAGGTCATTTCTTTTGACTTGGAAGTGTAAACTTAAGGCATCATTAAAATCTACATCTTTTAATGAAATACAGTATTTTGGATAATAAGTGAATAGAACCAAGATTTCCTTCTCTTGCATTGCTAAATCTTTCATCAGAAAGATTAATAACAATAGGACAATTGATTCCTTCCTTAAAGGTTGACTTGACTAAAATTTGGATTTCTCCAAGATGTACATAATTCATTTTTTTCCTTTTTCTTTTAGGAATTTTTCTTAAGATCTGATCAATCATTGGTTTTGTTAAAAGGTTTAACTTGTGTTTTCCTGTATTTTAGGTAATTTTAATTACCTTTTCTGCTTCTTGATACTCATGATAAGAGATTTTATTTCTTGCAAACATTCTTTACATCCTACTAAATATATTATCTTCAGCTTTTAACCTGAGTTGTAATCCTTGGATTTTCTCAATAATTCATTATTGAATGTTGTTTTTAAGGCATAGCCTCTTTGATCTTCTTCACTTTCAATAACTTGTACTGAATTCTCTGTGTCTTCTATTTCTTTATTCATTTATTCAGATTCTTCTGAACTAGTTGAATATTCTTCATATAATTCTTCGTAGAATTCATCACTTTTAATTGATGTTATAGATTCTAAATTTGAATCAATTTCTTGTCTATCAATTTTTGATATTTTTACATGTTTTTTATTACATTCGTAGCTTTTATGACCTTCTTCGCCACAATTGTAACATTTACATTTTTCCTTAGTTTGTTTGAAATTGTTTTTCTTCCTATAATATATTTTCCTAGATATATAATTTTTCTTTGATATATTTCTTCTTTTTATCAAACTTTTCTTAAATTTTTTCCTTTTCTCATAAGGTTTTTCATTGCATCCCCATTGAGTTGCTGCATTTGTATCCAGACAGTAAATCTGCGTATTAATTCTTTTGGCTTTTCTTTGAACATTATGTTCCATGCATAATTGTCCAAGTCTAATATTTAAAAAGGACATTCTTTGTCCAAGAGTATCTTTATCCTTATTTTCTTTTTCATATTCTTCTCTGAAATATTTAGCCCAAAAGCCTGGTAATATTTTTTCATATATGGTAGCATTTCTCTACTGCTATCAAATATCTTATAATAATATTCTTCGAATTCACAAGTGTATTCTTGAATATAACTCATTTTACATAGCTGTAATTTTTCTAATTGTTCTTTTGCAATTATTCTAATTTTTTCTCGGTTTAGAGAAGGACTTCCTTCTCCTCCTAAGAATTTATTTCCTATATATTGTACCATGTTCCTATTCCTTCTTGCAAGGAATTTTTAAATCCTTCGATAGTACTATTTTTAATGATTTCTCTAGCATCATTAGATAATCCTGTATGCCAGTGGTTTACTTTTTCAGTAAATATATTTATCATAATGATATTTTTTTCTTCGTCTGTGTAATTTATTCCTTTTCCTAATAGGAAAAAGAGAAATATATTTTGTGCCCATAAATCTAGATCTATTTCTAGTTCTCTTTTACAATCTATATTTAGAAATTGAGTTATTCCTACATCTCTTGTTGAGAGTCTGTTAGGCATATATTTAGATCTATTATTGTGATATTGACTAATAAAGTCTTTATTTCTTTTTTCTCTTGAAGCAAAGTTTTGCTCATCATTATGTTCTTGTTGTTCTTCTTTTAAGGTGCTTGAACCTTCTCCGAAATTTCCTTGGGGTCCACCTGTATCCCCTTTGTTCATAAGAACTTTTAATTTTATATTTGAAATATACAGATCTTCCATTGCAAAAACTTGCTCGTCTAGTTCATTCATTTTTCTTGCTCAATATTTTTATCTTTTTCTTGATTTTCTTCTTCTTCTAGCTTATTACTAGATTCCATTTTTTCTTTGTTTATTTGTTCTATTTCTTGAGCTTTTTGTTTTTCCAAGAATTCTTCTATTAGGTTTTCATCTAAGCTACCTTTTTGATATGAACTTTTTCTAGCAAATTTTTCTGCCAAGAGTTCATTTATGTATTTTTGACTCAATTGTTTGTCAATTTTTCCTGTTTTTTCTATTATATTTGTTATTTTTCCCGAAAGATTTTCTCTAATTGATTTTATTTCAATTTCTAATAATTTTAGCCTTAGAGCTATTTGTTTATGACTTTCTAATAAGTCATGTAGCAAATCTATAGTTTCTTTTAAGCTCATTCTGAAAGATAGTAATTAGATGTATCCATTACTTCTTCATATCCGAATACTATATAATCCATTGGAAATTCATTTTTGAATTCTTCTTCAGATGGTATATGAACTATTTCTTATATTATCTTCTCTTAAATCCCTATTTAAAATATTAATTGCTTTTAGTATGGTTACTAAGGTTTTTTGGTCCATAAAACATAAAGGAGTTATCATTTTCCTTTCTTTTTTTTTTTTTTATAATTTAATTATAAAATAATTAATTATATAATAATTTGTATATATATCTTTTAATTAATTTCATTTCTATTGTACATAGCAAATATTTCATAGTAAATTATGATACACAATACATACAAGCATTTATTGGCAATTGATCCTTTTAATTCTTTTAATCTAAAAAAAAGTTAAAAAATATTTTCTATAATTGTTATTAAATAAAATAAAAATGAAATGAAAATCAAAAAGAAACTAAAACAACCATTGAGTTAAATTTTTTTGGGCATATACTATTTTCCTATTGTTTATCCTTCGCTAATGCCTCTACTATTAGTTTGTTCTTTTTTTCTCCCTATATGTTGTACAAGTAAAAGAACACATATAAAAATAAAGATGGAAAAAGAATTGTATGCAAACTACAAACAGTAGTGATTCAACTTCATTAAATTGAAGTTTGCTAATAATTACTTTTAACAATTGGAAAAATGAAACAAATCCGTTACCGATTTAAATGCTAAGTATTGATGTTAATTACTCAATAAAAACTAATACCCTCCTCATAATTAAGACTCATAAATATGTTATAATAAAAATTGTAATTTCATAATTATATATAATAAAAATATTATAAAAAGGATAAAGAAATAAAAATATTATAATGCCAGTATTTCGATATAAAAACAATTATAAAAAATTAAATATGAGTAAAAGAATCATATACCTTTTTATAGATTTATTACAACAAAATGTTGGAAAATTTGTCAATTGAAGAACAAAACAAGAAAATAAAAGTAGCATAAGTCTTTCAGCCTTTTGTTCTTATTTAAACGGCATTTGTATATATATTTAAACGGCATTTGTATGTATGTATATATATATATATATATATATATTAATTAATTAAAAGGTTATTTCGTGTTGTTTGGTTATAATATTGTTATATCGTTTATTCTATTACTTTTTATTGACATTTTTATGAGGAAAAATAAGAGACCAAATTATATAAATAGAAATTATACAACAAATAACTCTCATACTTCTAAAATTTAGTTACTCATACTTCGAATTAAATTTTAAGTTCGTATACAAAATATACTTAAGAGACATCATAAAATACACAAGAAAAAAATGAAAGAATGAAAGAAAGAAAAAATAATGCAATACACATATCATTGTGACTTTAGTCATTAAATTAAAAGTAGAAGGGGAAAAAAAATCAACACATAATTGTATAAGATCTTGTCATAACCACTTCACAAGCCTATCGATATTCAAAGCTTTCTTCTTCTTTTTCAAGTCAAACAAAGGCATAGAGGCATTACACTTGTTGATATTTACTTCACAAATCTATCACTATTCAAAAGCTTTCTTCGTATAAAAATTAAACCTATCAATATTCAAAGCTTTCTTTTTCTTTTTCAAGTCAAACAAAGGCATAGAGGCCTCACTCTTGATGATATTCCATTCACAAATCTATCACTATTCAAAATATTTCTTCGTATAAAAATTAAATTTAAGAGGCATCATAGATATATATAAGAATAAAAAGAGAGAAAAAATAAAGAAAGAAAAAAAAGAAATAGTACAATACACATATCATTAAAAAATAGAAGAGAAAAGAAATCAATACATAATTATCTAAGCTCTTGTCAATATTCACTTCACAAGCCTATCACCATTCAAGAGCCTTCTTCTTCTTCTTCTTCTTCTTCTTCTTCTTTTTTTAAGCTAAATAAAAGCATGAATATAATACTATGGTAATAATGAAGGGTAACTTTGGATAGAATATCATGAAACAAAAAATATGAATTCATATAGAAAATATGGAGAAATACCGTAAGGTTTCATATTTAATATTTAAAGGTTATGATTACGAAAAGTTGAAAATTATGAGAGTTATGAATGTATGCACATTATATCTAATAAAGAAGATATATTATGATGGAAGGTGAAAAGTTGAGTACTTGAGTCATGAATATAAAGACTGTATGAGATATTAAAAATAAAACAAATAATTAAATGAAGAAAATGGCCAAAAAATAGAGAAGAGAAAGAGAAATATGAATGGAGGTCATAGAGAAGTGTCACATCACCTTCTCTCTCTCTCTCTATATATATATATATATATATATAATAATACTAATCAATCTAATATTATATCAATAAAATGTCTTTAAAAAATGATTGGTGATGACAATGACTAAAGATGGATAGCGTTGGCAGGCTTGTGGTGATGGTTACAGTTATATGTAATATATAACTAGTGACAATAGTGGTTGATAATAATGATTAACGATGATAGTGATGGTAATGATTTATAACTGTGGTGAATGATAATGATGGTTAATGGTAATACATACATACATACATAATATCTATGGTTAATGGTAATACATACATACATACATAATATCTATGGTTAATGGTAATACATACATACATACATACATAATATCTATGATTAATGGTAACACATACATACATACATAACATATATGTATGTATGTATGTATTACCATTAACCATCATTATCATTCACCACAGTTATAAATCATTACCATCACTATCATCGTTAATCATTATTATCAATCACTAATGTCACTAGTTATACATTACATATAACTGTAACCATCACCACAAGCCTGCCAACGCTATCCATCTTTAGTCATTGTTATCACCAATCATTTTTTAAATACATTTTATTGAGATAATATTAGATTGGTTAGTATTATATATACATTTATATTTATTATTTTATAATCAAATAAGTTAACTTTTAATTCATAGCATATATATATATATATAACATTTTACTAAATGACTTATAGTATTGAAAAAGCATGGTGAAATTACTATATTTAATGTTATTTTTTTTAATTAATCTATTAAAAATGATATATTTTCATATTTAAAATAACATATAGCTTCAAACTCTTATTATTTTACTTCTCATTAATTGTATGATCACAAAAATAGCATGATAGATTTAAATTGCATACTGAATTAACAATCGCTACATAAATTAAAAGGAAGAAAGTGCCTAATCACTATAATGAAAGTCATTCGCTGGCAATTTTTTTTAACGATAATATTAATTTTATAAAAGCATTTAGCAATAATTAAATTAATATTATTACATACTAAATCAACAATCGCCATAAATTATAAATAAGAGAATGAATAATAGAACCATGAGTCCATCATCGATCTTATTAAAATTTGGATAAATTACGTAATTACACAATTTATTATAACATAATATCTAAAAATTTCTACCATTTAAATTAATTACAAAAATCTCATTTTTTTTCTTCTCTCTCTTACCATTCAGATACATTACTTCACCTCTATCATATACATTACAAATTTATTTGTGTACATGTATATGATACAAATGTTATAGTTGATACATAACCTCAATTACTTCACCTCTATCAAATACATTACAACTTTGTTTGTATACAATGTATCTGGTACAAATGTTATTGTTGATGCATAACTTCAATTATTTCAAACCTAAATCAGTATGAATCTGGTTTATGATTATGAATATGATACATAACTTATATATCTGATACATAATTTATGTATCATTTGCTATGTATCAAACGAAAGAGCAATGCGTCCGCAAGTTTTGAAAACCCCAAAACTATTGTAATTTGAACTTAGAGTAATCCTTTGAAAAACTTTGTTGATTGTTAACAAGTATATAAATCTTGTTCCTGCTACGATATTCTTTCAATTTATTTTTTGTACATTGACCTAGTCGCCTCCCTATAAAATAAAATCTTTCTAGATCTTTAACGTTTAGACCAAGTTGGTAAGGAATGAAGAATTATACTTGGACTTTATGTCACACCCCAATCCTACACCCACCCTGGGCGAGACTGACACTTGAGAACCATTGTTGGCCCCAAGTGAACCCTTGGTCTGACATACTTACTCAGCGGAAGACTTAAACATAAGAAATATAACTTATGCAATAACTTACGAGATAATAACTTAGCCAAAATGGCAACTCAAGTCTTAAACGTATACAACTGAAATAAATAAGACTAAAGAACTATAACTATCTGTCTATGAAGCCTCTAAAACAAAGAGGGATGTCGGGACAAGACCCCCGATCATCCTAACAATGAACTACTAAAAGCAAATGATAAAAGGAGCCTTCCGAAAAACTAGGAGGCACACCAACAAACTCTGAGTGCTCAACTGGATCAACAAGGTGCTGGGTAATAATCCTGGTTACCTGCGTCTGCATCATAAGACAATGCAGGCCAAATGACATCAGTATATTGAATGTACGAATATGCGAGGGAAAAACTAAACATAACATAAGCTTGAAAGAATCTGAAAGAAACACTTACCTTGGCTTTATTCAACTCATGAATAACTTAACTCAATATAAGCAATAAAACACATGCAATATATGGAAAGCTTTATAAAACAGTAGAAAGCAACTTAGTTCGTTAAAGAAAATGCAATAAAAAACTCAATTTTACTCATATAATAAAGTAATATAGTTTCTGTGGGAGTTTATCTAACCAACAACCACCACTATGAGTCTAAGTGGTGATATAGCATTTTGCCCAGGCTGCCAGAACTGTCCTATACTTTGCCGTCATATAGGACGTCTTAACTATGTGGATCCACTAGTGTATGCTTAAAAGCACTTAAGAAATCATCTAAAAAGTATGATCTTTTACTACCCATAATGGCTATATGGTTTATGGAGACTTGAGTTATTATGAACTTGCATCCCCATATCGGTGCTCAATACTACTCCCAAAATATACTTAGCTTATATGTTTTTAGAACAAAACTTTTTTCTTTGATTTGAGATAATTACTGAAAACTTAGCTTAAAAGCTCTCTTGGAATCGATGTTCCCTTTCTTGCTCAAATGTGAAAACATTTCTAACTTTTGGGAATACTTAGTTCCCATATAATCTTTGAAGAAATGAACTTTACTCTTAACTCTCTAGTCAACTTGAAACTTAAGTCTTAAGAGAAAGTTTAAACGTTTGCAAAAGACTTTTGAAAACTTTATGAACTTCAATTGACTTGCTTTTTAACTTCTAGACTTGACTCTTAACTTTCCTTGAATTGAATTATGGATTCAACGTTCATGATCTCATGTTTATGGATGATTTCATGGTGTTTAGACGTACCTTATAGTGTTGGAATCAACTAGAAAACATAGGTACGTTGCTAAGGAACTAGTACGGAAAGAAGGAGGAAAATGGGATGAACTGGCGTCCTTGGCGCTCTGAAAGGAGTGGGGTGCCAGAGCTTAAAGTTCAGAGACCTCTTCTTGAGGCTCTGAGAGGGGAAAAACGCCCCAAAGGCAAAAGATCAGAGGGTTCTGCTTAGGGGTATGAGAGGGGCGACGCCCCAGGCCCCTGTCCAGGTGCCTCCAACTTTTCTTCTTCGTTTTTCAACTCTAAACCCCCTATTTCGACTTGGTTATTTCCCAAAACACTTAGAAACAACTAATTGATTAATATATGAAATATTTAACTTGAATTCACACCTAAATACATGAATCAATCTCAAGAAACTTCAACAACAGGAACCCACAAGATTCCAATTGAATTATCATCAAGAACTCATAGGAATTACTTTCAAATCAATATAACTTTGCTGAATTTTATCATGAGTAGTGCGTGGGTGAACTAACCCAACTCTATGTGATCTCACATACCTTGTAGGATTGAATCCTTGGCGAAATCCACAACCAAACTCAAACGTTCTTGACGATTCTTGATTTCTCCTCTCCTTTCTCCTCTTTTCTCTTTTCTCTTTTCTCCAAGCCCTAACGTGAACTTCAAATTTTCTAAATTGACTAAAATCTGATTTTACCCCAATTAAAATCCTAAAAATGAATTAAAACAATTGGGTAAGGAAAAGACTAAAATACCCTTTCAAAATCCGGATTAGACTTTCCTTATTTGAATAACCCAACTTCAAATGGGCATATCTCACTCATACGAACTCAAAATCGTGTAAACCCAGCGGCATTGGAAAGATTATTCCAAGATCTTTCCTACGGTATCTGAAAATATACCTAACTAATCCTGAACTAGGAGTTGTGGTCGTTTGAAGTTGACTAAAAATTCAACTTAACATACTTGACAATTTTTCCAAATTTCAATTCTTTCCAAAAGTGACTATTTCCAATTCTTAACTTCTTCCTAGTTATTTCAATTTGCGAGATGTTACAATATCTCCCCATTGGGAACATTCGTCCTCGAATGAGCTTACCCTTAGTAGGCTAAGGTTGTAGCATGTAACATTCAGCTCAAACACCCAACAAGCAATGTAAATACAACATGCCAACTCATAAATTAAAGAGCACTAAGAAGAGAATTAGTACCTTGGTCTAGAACTACTCCAGTTTCAAAGAGGTGTGGGTATCTCTTCTTCATATCTTTCTCAACTTTCCAAGTAGATTCCTCAACAAATTGGTTCCTTCAAAGAATTTTGACTGATGCTACTTCCTTAGTCCTCAACTTGTGAACTTAGCGATCTAGAATCTGAATCGAAATCTCTTCATAAGATAGGATATCCTTGATCCCAATATCTTCAGTTGTTATGATCAATGAAGGATCGCCCAAGCACTTTTTCATGAGATGTGAAACACCGGATGAACCGCAGCTAATTCTTTTGGTAGCTCCAACTCATAAGATATATTACCTACCTTTTTGATATTCTGTAAGGGTCAATATATCAGGGACTAAGCTTCCCCTTCTTACCAAATCTCATAACATCCTTTATGGGTGAAACTTTCAAGTAGACCCAATCATCTACTTCAAACTCTAACTCCCTTCTCCTAACATCAGTATAAGACTTCTGACGACTCTGCACTGTTTTCAACCTCTCTTGAATCACTTTTACCTTCTCCATAGCTTGATGAACTAAATCTGGTCCTATCAATCCTGCTTCACCAACTTCGAACCATCCAATAGGAGATTTGCATCTTTTCCCATAAAGAGCTTCATAAGGAGCCATTTGGATGCTAGAGTGGTAACTATTGTTGTAAGCAAATCCAATAAGAGGTAGGTGATCATCCTAATTACCTTTGAAATCAATCGCACAAGCCCTCAACATATCCTCTAAGGTCTGAATAGTACACTCTACTTGCCCATCGGTCTGAAGATGAAAGGCAGTACTTAAGTTCACCTTTGAACCCAAGCCTTTTTTGAATGACTTCCAAAACTGTGCAGCAAATTGCGTACCTCTGTCTGAAATAATGGAGATCAGAACCTCATGAAGTTTTACCACCTCTTGAATATACAACTTAGCATAATCTTTTGCTGAATGAGTAGTCTTTACCCATAAAAAATGGGTTGATTTTGTCATTCTATCGACAATTACCCAAATAGAATCATGTTGCCTGCGAGACCTTGGAAAATCTGTGATGAAGTCCATGTTAATCATCTCCTACTTCTATTCTGGAATCTCTATATTCTGAGCCAAACCACGAGGCCTTTGATGCTCTACTTTAACTTGTTGGCAATTTGGACACTTAGCCACAAATTCAGCAATGCTCTTCTTCATACTACTCCACCAATAAACCTTTCTCAAATCGCGACACATTTTTGTGGAACCCAAATGAATTGAATATCTAGAGCTATGAGCTTCCTCCATGATCCTCTCTTGGATTTCATCCACCTTTGGTACACACAACCTACCTTGATACCTCAACACACCACTCTCCCTTGTTCAAAAGCCATTACTTTTTGCTCATGAAAATTTGCCTTCAATTCAAGAAAAATGGGATCTTGGTCTTGCTTTTATTTCACTTCTGACACTAATGAAAATTCAGCTCCATTCATCACCACTACTCCTTTTTATGTGGAATCCATTAGTCAAACTCCTAAGCGTGCAAGTATATGCACATCTTTCGCTAACTCTCTCTTATCTTCCTCAAAATAGGTGGTACTACCCATAGACATCCTGCTCAAAACATCAGCAACAACATTAGCCTTACTTGGGTGGTAAAGAATACTCATGTCATAATCCTAAAGTAATTCTAATCACCTCTTTTGTCTGAGATTAAGATATTTCTGAGTAAACACTTACTGAAGACTCTTGTGATCAATGAATACATCTACATAAACAGCATACAAATAATGACATTATATCTTCAAAACAAATACAACAGCAGCCAACTCTAAGTCATGGGTTGGGTAATTCTTCTTATGAACTTTCTATTGTCTGGAGGCATAAGCTATAACCTGGCCATTCTGCATTAATACGCAACCCAACCCAACTTTAGATACATCACAATATACCACAAAACCTTGAGTACCTTCTGGTAAGGTCAAAACTGGGGCAGTAGTCACCCTGTTTTCAATTCCTGAGAGCTTTTTTCACAAGCTTCAGACCATTGAAACTTCCTGTTTTCTAAGTTAACTTGGTCAAAGGGGATGAAATAGATGTGAACCCCTCTACGAACCTTCTATAATATCCAGCCAAACCCAAGAAACTCCCAATATCGATTGGAGATGAGGTTCTAGGCCAATTCTGCACTGCTTCTATTTTATTGATATCAACTTTAATTTCCTCTCCATACATAATATGGCCTAAGAATGCCACATACTCAAGTCAAAACTCACACTTAGAGAACTTGGCATACAACTCTCTATCTTTTAGATTTTGGAGAACTATTACGAGATGACTGGCATGATCTTCTTCATTCCTTGAATAGATTGGTATGTCATCAATGAAAACGATAACAAACATATCTAAATAAGGTTTGAATACTCTATTCATAAGGTCCATGAATGTTGCAGGCGCATTGGTCAAACCAAAGGACATGACCAGAAACTCATAATGACCATAACGAGTTCTGAAAGTTATCTTTGGAATATCATATTCCCTTACTCTTAACTAATGGTAGCCAGATCTAAGATCTATCTTAGAGAAACAAGTAGCACCTTGAAGTTGATCAAAAAGATCATCAATTCTTAGAAGAGGATACTTATTCTTGATGGTAACCTTTTTCAATTGATGGTAATCTATACACATCCTAAGGGAACCATCCTTCCTCCTCACAAACAAGACCAGAGCTCCTCAAACTGAAACACTTGGTCGAATGAAATCTTTATTTAGGAGAAATCTTTCAACTGTTAGTTAAGTTTTTTCAACTCTGCTGGTGCCATTCTATATGGCGGAATAGATATAGGACAAGTATCTGGGAGAGCATCTATACCGAAGTCTATCTCTCTCTTAGGAGGGACTCCGAGTAAATCATCTGGAAAGACTTCTGGAAACTCTTTCACTATCGAAACTGACTGAATAGGAGGTATCTCAACACTAAAGTCATTAACTCAGACTATGTGATAGACACACCCCTTGGAAACTAACTTTTTTGCCTTAAGGTACGAAATAAAACGACTCTTAGGCACTGCTCAACTACTTTTCCACTCTAATACTGGCTCTTACGAATTTGAAACTTAACAAGTCGAGTTCTACAATTAATGGAGGCATAACAAGCATGAAGCCAGTCCATACCTAGAATGACATCGAAGTCTACCATGTCTAACTCAATTAAATCAGCCATGGTGTCTTTGTGATTGCTGGAAATAACACAATCACAACATACTTGCTCAGCTAGAATAGACTCCCCAACAGTTGTAGAAACACAAAAAGGTTCATATTTTCTCAGAAAGAACATCAAAATTATTTGCAACATAAGGGGTTACAAAAGATAGACTTGCTCCTGGGTCTAGCAAAGCATAAACATCAATAGTAAAGACTTTGATCATACTAGTGACAATATTTGGAGAGTTCTCTTGCTCTTGGTGACTAATGATCACATAAAGATGGTTTGCTCCTTCGCCAGTACTGGAAATAGCTTCTCTAGATGCAGCCCTGTTTGGTGGAGCAATTAATGAAGATTGGGCTCTATTGCCCTGATTCCCATTACCTTGACGGTTCTTAGGGCACTCTTTCATAAAATGACCATTCTTACCACACTTGAAACATCCAGTGGAGCCATCACGACACATCCCTGAGTAGTTCCTACCACACTCAGCACATGCACGAATCTTAGTACCCCCTTGTGCCCTACTACCTTGCGACTGTGCAGGTCTAGCTCTGAAATTCTAGGAATTTTGACTATTGTACTCACATTTGTTTCTTGGTGCAGGTGCACCAGCAGATGATGGAGAAGGTCCTTTCTGCTTATGTTGGAAAAAAGACCGTTTCACATTACTCTTTTGTTGCCCGGATTCATTCCATTATGCCTTAGCCCTTTTATTCTTAAACCCTTTTCTATCCCTTAGCTTGTCCTCCTCAACTTGTTGCACATGGATCATCAGCCTTGCTATGCTCATGTCACCTATTAGCATGGATGTCTTACTTTCCTTATTTGACAGACGAGGCAACCCAACAACAAATAAATTCATCCTACTCCTCATGTCGGCAACCATCTTTTTGCTTCTCTTATCTCATGGGAAAATAACCACCTCATGAAAGCACTCTCAAAATAGTCCAACTCACAATCGGTTACGCGCAAGCACAAGTTAGAAAGAAACTTTTTAGAGATAAAACTCTAACACACGAAATAAGTATGAAAGAAGTGAATGAATTTCGTAAATACTGCAGCTTCCTAATTATAGATGTGGTGCGCTTCACACCGATAACTAGGACTCTATAGACACGACTTCATAGACTCCCTAGGACTCTTGAACTCTGATACCAAGTTTGTCACGCCTCGAGCCTACATCTTGGGAGGGATTGACACTTGAGAACCATTGTTGGCCTCAATTGAACCCTTGGCCTGGCTTACTTACTCAACGGAAGACTTAAACATAAGAAATATAACTCATGCAATAACTTAAGAGATAATAACTTAGCCAAAATAGCAACTCAAGTCTTAAAGGTATACAATTGAAATGAATAAGACTAAAGAACTATAACTATCTGTCTATGAAGATTCTAAAACAAAGAAGGATGTCGGGACAAGACCCCTGATTATCCTAACAATGAAATACTGAAAGAAAATGATAAAAGGAGCCCTCCGAAAAGCTAAGAGGCTTACGAACAAACTGTGAGTGCTCAACTGGATCAACTAAGCGCAGGCTGATAATCATGGTTACCTCTGTCTGCATCATAAGATGATGCAGGCCAAATAACATCATTACATTGAATGTACGAGTATGCGAGAGGATAACAAAACATAACATAAGCTTAAAAGGAATCTGAGAGAAACACTTACCTTGGCTTTACTCAACTCATGAATAACTTAACTCAATATAAGCAATAAAATACATGCAATATATGGAAAGCTTTATAAAACAGTAGAAAGCAACTTAGTTCGTTAAAGAAAATGCAATAAAAAACTCAATTTTACTCATATAATAAAGTAATATAGTTTCTGTGGGAGTTTATCTAACCAACAACCACCACTATGAGTCTAAGTGGTGATATAGCATTTTGCCCAGGCTGCCAGAACTGTCCTATACTTTGCCGTCATATAGGACGTCTTAACTATGTGGATCCACTAGTGTATGCTTAAAAACACTTAAGAAATCATCTAAAAAGTATGATCTTTTACTACCCATGATGGCTACATGGTTTATGGAGACTTGAGTTATTATGAACTTGCGTCCCCATATCGGTGCTCAATACTACTCCCAAAATATACTTAGCTTATATGTTTTTAGAACAAAACTTTTTTCTTTGATTTGAGATAATTACTGAAAACTTAGCTTAAAAGCTCTCTTGGAATCGATGTTCCCTTTCTTGCACAAATGTGAAAACATTTCTAACTTTTGGGAATACTTAGTTTTCGTATAATCTTCGAAGAAATGAGCTTTACTCTTAAATCTTTAGTCAACTCGAAACTTAAGTCTTAAGACAAAGTTAAAACGTTTGCGAAAGACTTTTGAAAACTTTATGAACTTCTCTTGACTTGCTTCTTAACTTCTAGAATTGACTCTTAGAATTCCTTGAATTGAATTATTGATTCAAGGTTCATGATTTCATGTTGATGGATGATTTCATGATGTTTAGACGTACCTTATAGTGTTGGAATCAACTAGAAAACATAGGTACGTTACTAAGGAACTAGTACAGAAAGAAGGGGGAAAATGGGATGAACTGGTGTCCTTAACGCTCTGAGAGGCGTGGGGCGCCAGAGCCAAAAGTTCAGAGACCCTTGCTTGGGGCTCTGAGAGGGGCGACGCCCCAAAGGCAAAAGATCAGAGGGTTCTACTTAGGGCTATGAGAGGGGCGACGCCCCAGGCCGCTATTTCGACTTGATTCTTTCCCCAAACACTTAGAAACAACTAATTCATCAACATATGCAATATTTAACTCAAATTCACACCTAAATACATGAATCAATCTCAAGAAACTTCAACAACAAGAACCCACAAGATTCCAATTGAAGTATCATCAAGAACTCATAGGATTTACTTTCAAATCAATATAATTTTGCTAAATTGAATCATGATTGGTGCGTGGGTGAACTAACCCAGCGCTATGTGATCTCACATACCTCATAGAATTGAATCCTTTGCAAAATCAACAACCAAACTCCAATGTTCTTGACAATTCTTGATTTCTCCTCTCCTTTCTCCTCTTTTCTCTTTTCTCCAAGCCCTAGCTTGAACTTCAACTTTTATAAACTGACTAAAATTTGACTTTACCCCAATTGAAATCCTGAAAAAGAATTAAAACAATTGGTTAATGAAAAGACTAAAATACCCTTCCAAAATCCGGATTAGACTTTCCTTATTTGAACAACCCAACTTCAAATACGCATATCTGACTCATACAAACTCAGAATCACACAAACTCAGCGGCGTTGGAAAGATTATTTCAATATATTTCCTACGATATCTGGAAAAACACCAAACTTATCCTGAGCTATGAGTTATGGTCATTTGAAGTTGACTAAAAACTCAATTTAACATACTTTAAAATTTTCCAGATTTCAATTCTTTCCAAAAGTGACTATTTCCAATTCTTAACTTCTTCCTAATTATTTCAATTTGCGAGATGTTACACTTTGTTTTGAGGAAATAATTGTATTTTCCTTATACTTGTTTATTCTTTAAGGTCAAAGTCTTGGATAATAAAGAAAAATGGGATGCTATATTTTTGGTAGGGGTGTACATGACAGGGTTGGTTTGGATTTTTCAAATATCAAACCAAATTAATTGTGTAAAAGTTTTAAATTTATAAACCAAACCAAACTTACAAAACTCACATTTTTATTGAGTTTTTCAACCTCGGGTTGGTTCGGGTTTTTCAAATACTAAACCAAACCATTTGTGTCAAATTTTTTAATTCTTAAATCAAACCAAACTAATAAACCTCAGATTTTTTCAGGTTTTTGGATTTTTTCAGTAAAGTATTCATACAAACATATAATTAACTTGTTCTCCAAATATTTATTTATAAGTCCAACCAAAATACAACTATCTAAGGTGTTTCTTAAGAAAATAACACAAAATATGAGATGAGTGATGACACTAAAATATTCAATAAAAAATAATAATGAAATCATATAAAATAAATATTGCAAATTGATAAGTCATAATGAAAATGATCATAATTTAAATACTAAATCATGAAATAATAAGTCTAAAAAGTATTAATTACATGATTAAACATTAAAGAAAAATTAAAATTAGATTATGTATTTTAAATGTCTAAACCAATGTAAAACTAAAGAACAAATATTCAACATTGTTGTCATTCTTAGTGTTGAATTAATTTATTTTATAAGCATTAGTATTGATTTACTTTCAAATTGAGCTTTATTGGAGTTACTAATATCTATGAACTATAACATTTATTGGACCATTCAAAATTTTAAGTCTCAAAAAATTGAAAAACTATGTTAAAAGATAAAAATTATGAAATTGTATAAGTAATATTTAAAAATTACATCAAAGTCAATACTTTTATATATTAAATAAATTTTAAAAATTATATATAAATAACGTCGGGTTGGTTTGATTTCGGGTTGACTTTTTTTTAGTTCAAAACCAAATCAATTCAAGTATAGTGGGATTTTTTTTTTTCAATACCAAACTAAGTCAAACCAAACCATTCATCAAGTTTTTTTTTTATTAAACACAATTTGTGATTTGATTCGATTTTCGATTTGATTTTGTACACCCCTAATTTTTAGGATATCTTATTTACATTATGCACTTAGGGCCCGTTTGGATTGGTTTAAAAAAAATAACTTTTAAATCAAAAATAAAAAGTTAAACTAAAATGACTTTTAAGTCAAAAAATAAAAAGTAGGAGGAGACCTACTTTGGTTTTTGACTTATTTTAAGTTATTTTTTATATTTGTCAAACACTTTTAAAAATTAAAAACTGACTTTAAAAATAGATTTGACCAACTTTTAAGCCAATACAAATACCGTCTTAGTACAAGAGTTAGTAGAACGAAAGAATCTGGTTTCAGTATTGAAGGTTGTACTATTTGGTGTTTAGGCTGAAAATCTTTTAAGACACCCCTCAACCCCCTCTAGTTTCCAAATGTTGTACCAAAGCAACACTTATTTTTTAATGAAAATTGATTAATTTAATTAAACTCACCTTATAAATTAAAATAGAAGATTTTTATTAAAGATGACATCATTTTTATATTCAAGCTCAAGATTTCTAATTAAAAATTAAAAAAACTCGAAGTCTTTTAGAATAAATTTTAGGAGAAACTTCTCCACTACCACTACTAATTATCTGGATCATTCACAAATGTACAAAACGTAAAAAATCTAGAGCAAGAAAACAGAAAAACAAAGAAAAAGAAGGCAAGAAGAGTGTGGTAGGTAGCCAAAAAGAGAACGTGTCACAAAAATGTGTTGCAAAATTTCGTGAATGTGTTCAAACGTGTCACAACATGCAATGCTACGTGTATCCAAACTTTAGCCCCTCCATTTCCCATGCCATATAAATGTCCTTTAATGTATTTTTTCTTTTATAGTATAGTATCAAAAATCTACACCCGCTACGATAGATCCGTTGTTTCGATAGAAGTTAAGATGGCTCAGATTACAATAGACCCACAAGGTGAGAAAATTGAATCTTTTGCACTGTTGAGTGGTCACAAGATTCCTGCTATTGGCTTGGGCACTTGGAGAGCTCATAATGCTAGGGATTCTGTTTATACTGCTATTGTTGAGGTACTCTAACTTGTCCTATTGTATTGTATTATATTGGTATGTTAAAGTAATATTGCGAATAGATTATATGTTGATTTGTGTAGATGAAGTAAATTAATAATTTGATTCAACTAGATAAACAAGTATTCATTAGTGGTTTGGTTTAATATTGAGAAAACAAAACTCGATCATAGTTAATTTAGTTTTAACTATAAAAAAAACAAATTGAACCAACTCAAATCGACGTTTCATGTATACATTTTTAAAAATATTTAATCATACATAATAATATTTATTGTAATATAATTTATAATATTTTTTGAACTTTTTCATATTTTTTGTCTCTTTAACATATACAAGTTCGGATCAAACTTAGAATTTTAAATGATTCAATAAATTTTATAGCACATAGATATATTAGTAATTTGAATAAAAACTCAAATCAGAATCAAATCAATATTAATAGTAACAAAAGAAATTCAATTCAGCAAGAATGACAATAATATTTTAGATAGTGCATTGTTTGGCCAAGAAAAAAAAGCACTTTATTCGAAATTTTCAAAAGTTGATGTTGGAGCGTGTGTTCGGTATACTTTTTTCAAGTACTTTAAAAAAAAAAAAAAACACCTAGACACCTAGGTGTAGGATTAACGGTATGGTATTTTCGATTAAAAAAAATTATCTATCAAATTATTTTGGTATGGTTTGGTATTTGTAAATCTCATTTTGAAATTTTGTGTTACTCTGAATTGATAATTACAGTTTGTTCGATTTCGACTTACATATACTCATATTATTTAGTATGACTTTGATTTTTCGCCTCATTCATTCTGGTGCGTGTGAGTCACTTAGAATGTTTTGTGATCTTCATTCCCCAAGGCTTGCCCTTTGGAGCATGAAACCCAACCTTTTAGCAAATTTGATTATTTAAAACTGTTTTTTATGAGAATTTATGCTCTTGACTATGGCTGCAGGCTGGCTACAGGCATGTTGACACAGCGGCAGAGTACGGAGTCCAAGATGAGGTTCTTTTTCATTTGTGATTATCCCTTTTAAGTTGCTGAGTTACATCAATGTAGTAATATTATGTACAAGTTGTTTAGCATACACATACGAACGAGGCTTAGTTTTCTAAACAGAATTGTTGTGCACATAGTTTAAAGTTTTCTATAACATAATTGGTAAATAGCTGTCACTTTAGACATTTAGGATCGACGTGCAAGTATGAAATTTCATCAGCTTAAACAGATGTTTAATGATCTTATTTGTCGTTCATGAGATATATACATTTGTGTTTTGTTCTTACATATAGGTTGGTCATGGAATTAAGGCAGCTATACATGCAGGAGTAGAGAGATCTGCCTTGTTTGTCACATCTAAACTATGGTATTATGCTTAACTTATTTTAAATCTCTAGGATTTTTTTATACATCCAACGTGCAATGAAACGAATTAAGGATATTTTATTGATTGTATTAGGTGTTGTGATTTGTCACCGGAGAGAGTTAGACTTGCATTGATGAAGACACTAAATGAATTGCAACTGGATTATCTTGATCTCTACCTGGTACTTCCTTCACAATGCCTTTTCGCGGTATTTAGTTGGTAGTTTTGAAATTTAATAGATGAATCTGCACATTTTGTGTTGAAGATTCATTGGCCCTTCCGTCTCATGGACGGAGCGAGCAGACCTCCAAAATCAGGGGAAGTGTCTGACTTCGATTGGGAAGGCGTTTGGAGAGAAATGGAGAAGTTAGCTACGGATAAACTAGTACGAGATATTGGAGTATGTAATTTCACTGTCAAGAAACTTAATAAGCTCTTAGATATAGCACAGATAATGCCTTGTGTATGCCAGGTTAGTTGAATATTAATTCTCGTCTTTCAATTAATCGTATGGATGTCCTCCTCTTCTTCCTTTTAACTATTTATGGGTAATGTTATGTACTGATCAGATGGAGATGCACCCTGGATGGAGAAATGAAAAAATGTTGGAAGCTTGCAAGAAAAATAATATTCACGTCACAGTAAGTAGATGAAACTTTATGCATAACATATATTGACTTGAGGTACTACTAATACCTCGCGGAGTTAGAGACTTGTGTATATGTTTATGCTGGGTGCTGAGGTTGTTGAGTCGATTGCATCCACTTTTTTTCAGGCGTATTCACCATTGGGTTCGCGAGAAATTGATCTAATTCATCATCCTGTAGTAGAGAGGGTAGCAGGAAAACTAAATAAAACGCCGGGGCAGGTGCTAGTGAGGTGGGCTGTACAAAGAGGAACAAGTACAATTCCAAAATCTGATCACTCAGAAAGAATAAAAGAGAACATTAAAGTGTTCTCATGGGAAATTCCAGAGCTAGATTTCCAAGCTATTTCTGATATCCCAGATCAGGTACTTCTCTCTTGTCATTTAAAAGTTAAGTTCGTTATTACCAGTTGTTCCTATTATGTAAACAATAATTGAATTCTGGATGTGGATAGTAAATTAGTTGGTTTTCATTATTTGTTTGTGCAGATGCGAGTATTAGATGGGGAAGAATTGTTTGTGAACAAGAGTGATGGGCCTTACAAGAGCGTAACAGATATTTGGGACCACGAAATCTAATTTATGTTTTTTCTTCAGTTTGCCTTGTTTTATAGTATATTTCTTTCGCCCTTATTAGCTTTTAAATTTAAAATAAGATGAAATGTTGTAGTTGGATGATAATAGTGGGTAATAGTACTACATTAATCTTTGAATATATTAAATTTAACTTTTTGAAAAATATATTAGATATTGAATAATATTTAATATCAAAAGTAAAATAGACACAAAAGGGTAAATTATTTCTTAATTTTTCAAACTGAATAAGTATTTTGCTAGAAAATTATTTTTAGTATAGTTGATATCTAAAGATAGACCGAGCTTCATTTTAGCATGCAGTTCCGTTTCTTCAGTTTTATGTTTCATGGCGCAGTTGTGTCAATATATCCTAGTATTAAGTTGGAGGTGGCAAAATTAGTTTATTAAAATGTTAGTATTAATTTGGCCATTTATTAGTTGAGTCTAGTAAAATTGGGTCAATATTCAACTCAAATTGATTTTCTAATCATGATACACACTATTCCAAAATAGAATTTTAACTTCTTAACTATTTTCCTAATTTATTCATTCACTCCAATTAGCTCACTTCCTCTCCTATTTCTTTGTTCATCACTTAATTATATATCTCTCCTTCTTCCCTTACTCCCATCTGAAAATTTGAATGGAAAATGGAGCATTACAAATCAGATTCTTTGAGTTTTATAACTAATTCAATTATTATTTGAGTCATGGCCTAGGGCTTTTCAAAATCGAATCGAAATCGATAATTCGAATCGAAAAAAAGTTATTGATTTATCAATATTGGGTTATTGGTTTAGCAATTTTAATAACGGTTTTGATTTTTATTGTTATTGGGTTATCGGTTTTTAATGGTTTGAGGTTTTTTTAACGGGTTAATCTATAACCCGATAGTAAATTAAATAATTATATTTATACCATTTTGTATATAAAGTCCTTGACTTAGGGTCATTTGGTGTGAGATATAAAAATAAATAGTGATGGGATAAGAAAATAATGATAGGGATAAAAATTTTGTATCTTGTTTGGTTGTCATATTTGGGATAACTTATCCCACCCTTTATATCATAATGATGGGATAAGTTATCTCATATACATGGTGGGATAAGTTATCCCAGGATAGCTAACCCCAGGATAACTAATCCTGGGATAACTTGTTCCCAACCAAACGACCCCAAGTTTCCTACTTTTATTTCTGGTTGTCTCAAACACTTGATTATTCTACAATGTAAAAATATTTACTTCTAAGCAAGATGTAACTTGTGAACTATGTGTGTGGTTCATTTGATTTTTCACCTTGTTTCTAAGTGATTTTCAATGTTTTTTTATGTCAAATCTTAACGGTTAAACCGATAACCGAACCGATAACAATCAAAAATCGATAAACCAATAACCGATTAGCCAATATCTTAATGGTTCTATAATGGTTTAGCATCTCTACAAACTGATAACCAATAAGCCAAATCGATAAACTTCAAAATCGAACCGAACCGACCGATACGCAGCCCTAAGTCATGCTCTTGATTTTCATCCCTCAAAAATCTCAACCAATCTTCACAATAATGACAAGATTAACACATCACTACGTAAGAAATGACTTTTAGTAGTGATTAATTAATGGTAATAACTTAATTGTCACAAAATATTTATTTTTAGCAGTAATTAGCACTCTCTGTATATGTCCCTAAAGTTTAGCGACATTGGTTCTAATGACACTTAACTAATACCAATAAAAACTTTAACACTCTTTATTACGTAATATGTATATTTATTGCCGTTATAAAATTGTTTTTGTTATAGTAACGGTGAAATCATATATGAATCTCTACAACACACCGTTGTATGTTTCTAGGCATTTAATTACCTAAGCATGTAAGAATAATATATCTGGTGTGTATCTAAGAATGTATTTGCATTTATGTATCTGTCATGTATGTGAGATGTACATATCATGTAGTTGAACATGTATCTGAGTTGCACCCATATTATATCTTGTATGTATCTGTTAATGTATTTAAGTTGTATATGTGTATCTAATATGTACATGAACTCATGTATCTAAATATGTATCGCATATTAGACTCATAGCATCATAAATAGTGTAAGAAATTTAAGCTCTTGAATACCTCAATAATACAGTGATACAAGATATTTCATTATGTATTTCATAAAGCTTGAAATTCGAATTAACATAAACAATTATTGGAGAAAAAATTCAGGGAAAAAGTAGTGAATTTTTTGTATGCTCGGAAAAAATGGGAAGAATTTTTTGAATTTTTTATTTTTTATGGATCAGGGATACAACAGATACTCTTGAATCATTATACACATGATTTGCTCCTAAATTAATGTCTTTCAATTACATTTCATATTTAAATACACATAATTAGATATATCTGATTAACATATATTCGAAATATATGTATTTGAATAGCATGAGAAATTTACTAAATTTACAGCTAGTGGGGCAGTGGTTCACATAGGATGGTTCCCTAGTGGAAATATACTAAGCTTACTATTGACAAGAGATTGCAAAAGGAAATATAAAAATATGACATTTGGAATTTGAAAATGGTAGTATCACACACTACACATCCCTCTTGGCAAAAGGGTAATGTTTATGATTTTTTCATATTCACATGTAAATAATTTTTTGGAGATTGATTAAATAGGCTTCAAAGCCTCTTAATTGACCCCCTTTTTTTAATCTCGTTGACATAGATTATAAAAACTCCATTGCAATTTGCAGCAGACATGTGCACCAAATCCAACCTCCCCCACACCCACCTTTTTAATTCTTGTTCATGATTGCAAATAAAATGATTGTAATTAAACAAAACTAACTAAACTTCAACCATACATAACTCAAAGTTCAGATAAATTGAGAAGATCAATAATTATTTCCTGGAGCAAAAATGCACCAACTTCTTTACTCATGCAACTTTAAACATTTTTGTATAAAGAAGACTAAAATTTGATTGACTGAATCAAGCTTTGGAGAACGCAGGCCGTCTGTACAAGCTTGGGGTCTAAAGTCAAATTTCGTATTGAGATCTTATTTTTTTTATTTCATATATATAAATTGAATAATTATAACCTACCTATAAATGAGGTTTGGAAAGGTAGGATATTTTTATAAAAAACCTCTCAAGAAAGACAAAGGGTCAGTTTCTTTCAAGATAGACTAGCAAATAATATACTAGCCAGAATAATGAACTCGCCCAAACCTAGTAGCAGTCAACAACTAGATGAAATAATCGACGTAGACAAAGATATAGAAATCTTCCAGCAAAATAGACTAAAACTTCTAAACCCACAAGTACTCTATAATACAGGACTATTCTCTTCACAAGCACACTTATATAGACACTATAGAGAAGAGCAGAAGTGCATATCAGGAGACAATAGTGAAAGTATAAGTTTAATTAACAAAGAATCTATGAAAGAAATACAAAAGAAGGATGAATCTCATGCATATGGGATTAGTAGTAATTGGACTTAAAGGTTTAACTAGGAAAAATCTAGGAACAAAAGTGTTAATTACTTTATATGATGATAGATGGGCGGAATCAAAAAGATCTATAATAGGTCTAACAGAAGTAGATATGACCAACAACGGAGGAATATTTTACTGTAGCTCAGACTTTATGATAAATTCAAATGAATTTGGTAAATACATAAAAATAGGAATTCAAACAAAAGGTTATGAAGAAATGAATTGCGGAAATAATTTGCTAGTATGCGTAGGCTTCATAGGAAAATTAGCCACTAGCAGCAACTCCAAGTTTAAAATCAAAATAGACGATGCAGTGGTTTTAATGGGAAATAAGGGAATAAAACTAATGAAACCCTTAAAAATGAACTCGGAAGAATATGCTGGTAGAGAATGGAATTTAGAAAAATTTTGTAAAAAGGAAGTTCTAAGACCCAATGACCACCTTACATATATAAGAATAAAGGACAGGCCTCAATTATGTCACGCCCCGAGCCTACACCCTGGGCGGGACTGGCACTCAAAGACCATTGTTGGCCCCAAGCGAACCCTTGGCCCGGCTTACTTTAACTCAACGGAAGACAATATTCATACTTATAATGATCAATAACACTTAACTGAATTGAATACGAAAATAACTGAGAATATTGCTTAAAGGTTAAACATTCAACTTGACCAAAAGTGGCAACCCAAGTCTTAACAATAAGAAATAATAATGAAAAGACTCAAAGGACTAACATCTGACTGTCTATGAAGTCTCTAATAGCAATTGAGATGGATGGTGGGACAAACCCCACAACATCCTAATGAACTAAACTAGAAAACAATGAAATGGATTCTTCAAAATGCAAGGAGGCTCACCAACAGACTCTGAACTGCTCACTAGAGCAACGACGCGCCGGAATGTTGATCCTAGTTACCTATGTCTGCATCATAAGACGATGCAGGCCAACTAGAATCAGTACATTGAATGTACGAGTATGCGAGTTGGAAACCTAACCATAGCATAGGCTTGAAAAGGATTTGAAAGAAACACTTACTTTGGCTCTTCTCAACTCATGAATACTTAACTGAACTCATTTCATTATAAAGCAGTTTAAGACAAGTGCAATATAAAGAGAAAGAAAATTGTTTAAAACATGTTGTCAACTCATAATCATAAAATCATAAAAGACATATCATGATCCCTCTCAAAGTCTACTTGTGCAGTACATGAATGAAGTACCATACCACCCATCCATACTAAGCAGAACCCCTTGAGGAACCATGCAATTACTGCTATGGGATTTTCTCTAACCAACAGCCAACACTTAAGAACTATAGTGATGATACAGCGTCATTAGCCCCACACTGCCCGGGCCATCCTATACCTTACCACAGTATAGGACCTGAACTACTAAGTTGATCCACTAGTCTATGAGAAAAGGATTCATCTAAAAAGTATGAATCTTTTCTACCTATGATGGCTATATGGTTTATAGAGACTTGAGTTAATATAAACTCGCATCCCCATATCGGTGCTCAATACTTCTCCCAAAAATATAATATTAGCTCTTATGTTTAAAAACATACTTCTTCTGTGATTTGAGATTAGTGCTCAAAAACTTAGCTCAAAGGTTATCTTGGAAATAAAAGTTTCCCCTCTTGCTTAATTATGAAAGCATTTACTCTTTTTTGAAAACTAACCCGAAGTCTCTTTGGAAATCGAGATTTCCTTTCTTGTTTAAATGTGAAAATATTTTAAACTCTTTGGGAATACATAGTCCCCATATACTTTTGAAGAAATGTACTTCAAACTTTACTCTTTACTGAACTCAAAACTTAAGTCATAAAATAAAGTTAAAACATTCGTAAAAGACTTACGAAAACTTAAAATGAACTTCTCTTACTTGACTTTTGACTTCTCTTGACTTTGATCGTAACTACTATTAACTTGACTCTTAACTGATCCGTGAATTGAATTATGGATTCAAGGATTATGATTGGTGTTTGGAAAGATATCATGTTGTTTAGAAATGATTTTAGATAGCTAAACATGAGAAAAGACCGCAAATCAAGATTTGAAGGTGGGTCCACAACGCGGAGGCATAATTAAATTTTGGTTCTAGAAACGTCTTTTGAGGCAGAGCACCTCATGTCAACTCCACGATGCAGAGCATAATTTTTCAATTCTGGGAACAAGTCGTGCAACGCGTTCCCATACTCAAATTTCGTCCGATGAAATTTCTTCTTCGTTTTCTAGCCCCAAATCACCCAACCTCGGTTCTTTTTCTCAAATTACCTTTAGATATAGATACCCAACAAATTTACCTAAGAACCTAACTCGAAACAAATCTATAATGCGACGTAAGGAACTCAGAAACTTCTCAATTCATCCCAATTCAAGAACATTCAAATTCAAGAATTCATGTCAAAAACATCAACTTTCAAACTCTTTCAGGACGAATTTCGCTGAACCAAAACATGTTTGGCACATGGGTGAATGAACCCAACGCTATGAGAGACTCACATACCTTGTAGGGATCACCCCCGACGAAATCCACAAGCTAAACTTGACAAACTTGACGATTTCCTTGCTTCTCCTTCTCTTTTCTCCTCTTCTTTCCTCTTCTCTAAAACCCTAACTCTTTTCCAAAAGCGTAAAACTGAAAAGGTTCAGTTTAGACCCTTAATTAATTCACTAAAACGAATTTAATTAATTGGATAAGGAAAAGACTGAAATACCCTTCAAAAATTCGAATTGGACATTTTCTTATTTGAACAGCCCAAATTTCAATGGGCGTATCTCACTCATACGAACTCGGATTCGCAAAATATTGGCAGCGTTGGAAAGATCGTTCCAAAAGCTTTTCAACCATATCTGAAAATGCATCTAACTCATCCTGAGCTAGGAGTTATGGTCTTTTGAAGTTGACCAAAAACTCACTTTAAACTTGCTTAAAATTTTCTAGATTTCCTTATACTTTTCAAAAATAATTATTTCAAGATTTTAAACTTCCTTCTAGTTCTTTCTAGTAGAGAGATGTTACAAAATAGATTTACCGACTATAAATATTCAAACCAAAGAGAAATAGATGAAGACCTCGACGACAACACCAGCAAAACAACAATAAACATGGAAGGAATGAATATCCAAATCATAAAAGAAGACGACTATGAAATAGATAGATCGATAGAAAAAGCCAAAGAAATACACGAATCAGATAAAAAAGCAATCTTTAGATGTAAAGGCAGTAAACAAAAGGGAATAAATTTCTCTATGGTAGAAAGTCATTTTAAAGAATGCAGAGTTAGAACAGACAATTACGGATATAGACAGGAAGAAGACGTACAAGAAGAAAGTGATGACGAAACAACACGGAGTTTAAAAGAATTTATGGAAACCGCCTCGACTAGTTCAAGTCCCTTCCAAAAAAATCACACCCGTACCACCGGTAGAATATACTATAGGTAACTTGCCTAGGCGCAGAGTCTTTAGACAAGATCCAGCTACAGAACCAGAAATTGTTAGACCAATAGGAATAAGAATACAAATAGAAGCTCATATCAAACTTCAAGACGGAGGAGATAGAGAAAAAAAATACTAAATATAGCAGCACATGATCCCCAGTTATGGAACTCAGTAATAGACGTATGGAAAGGTATAGTTGTAGCAGACTACATATATCACTACAGTGAAACGAATGCAACATGTATAGGTATATGGAGACCTTTTTAGGAGAATCAATTAAAGGAGTATGGGAGGCATACAAAGTAGTTTACCCTCAAGAGTTTCAAGAATCGGTAAACATGGGACCAAACCCGTACAACTTTACTAATAAAATACACAGCCTAATAATAAGAGAAGACTCAAATAGCGGATTAGTAGTATTACAAAAGAATGCATTAATAAAACTAGAACAACTTAGCATAAACAACTGGTGCCATATAAAAAACTTCCTAAAAGACTTCTTCTATTATTACGCCATAAGCGGTAACGCGTTTGACCAATGTCTAGGAAAGAAACTTTTCAATAAGCTCCCAGGAGCACTAGGAAGAGAAATAGAAGAAAGATGGAATAAAAGAGAAGTAGTAATACAAAATCCAAACGCATATTGGTCCATAGGACATCAAATACAGCATGGAGGTACTACAATAAAAATGTACAAATATACAAATACAAAAACAGTTGAAACAAAGCAAGACTAGTTTCTGTAACAATATATATACAACACAAAATTACGATCAAAGTAAACCACAAAGAAAGTATAGGAAAACATATCAGAGTACACAGGAATACAACCTAAGAAAAAGTACTATTTAAGAAAATCAATGGCAAGAAAATGTTACCTAAATAAAGCCAGACATGTAAGAAAACATAATAATAACAGAATTTACAAAAATAAACTAGCTTGTTTCACATGCGGAAGTGAAGAACATCTGGCCAATACTTGTCCCAGAATAAATAACAGTAGAACAAGAAATGTCCAGCTTATAGAAGATTTCCAAGAAACCCTGATAAATGTAGGCGAATATATGTCAGATAATGAAAGTATATATTCAATAATAAGCATAGATGTCATAGGAGAAGGAGAACAAGATTCATCAGATTCAGAAGAAGAAACATTAATAAACAAAATAGGATTAGAGAAGCCAGATTTAAACAACCTAAAAGATTACACCTTTGTCAATATACAATGTGACCACCAATTTTGCAAAGGAAAAGGTGTAGATATCCAACGATTTTTTAATTGCATAGGATATCCAAATAAAGATAAAAGAGCAAAATGCATGATCTACTATATAGAAAGATGTATTCGGTGCATTGATAAGACATTCAATATTAAGGTCAAAGATGAACAAGTTATTAGAAAAATCGCTAAAAGCATTGGAAGATAGGATAGATAATTCAGAAGAAAGAATGAGTAAACTGGAAAAAGGGAAAGGCGTAGAACTAGAAAAAGGGAAAGGCGTGGAAATATAAGAAACCAACCAAATTAACCATAACTCGCCCAAACTAGAAATAGAACTCTTAAACAAAAAGGAAGACGATATGTCATTTTGAAGCATTAATTTGTAACGAAGACAAAAAAATTAATACCATAAAAATCTTAATTAGAATAAGAATTCAGGACTATGAGATAGAAACCATCACTCTAGTAGATTCAGGATGTACAAAGAGTATAGTAAATAGATGCATTTTGCCTCTAGAAATAATAAAAAAATTTCCAGAACCATAAAGCACCACGCAAATGGACGGATCTTCTAACATATATATGCATTACGTTAGCAATGCAAAAATAAGTTTTTTAAACACGTGTGCAGACTTCTATAAACCCACCTATAAGTTAGAAAAGATCTGGGTAAGAGATCTAAATATTAGGGTAGACTTTGTTTTAGGATTAGACTTCTTACTACATAATAATGGAAGTTGTCTCCTTACCAGAGATGGAATAATATTCTCAAAAAACACTACCCAAATCGCAATAACAACAGAATCTATACCAACAAAATCTAGGTATCTCATAGAAACTAATAAACTTAGCCTAGATACTTCAAAATGCGACAAAGGAGAAGAATGCACTTGTACAAAAATACATATTACAAATGAAAAGGAAGAAATTGAACTATTAGAACTTAGCCTTTCAGATACGGAAGATGTAGAAAAGAATTACAACTTAATAGAAATAAATATAGGACTTTACAATTTTAAAAGGGGGTTACAACACATATGAGTAATAAAAAAATCGAAAGGATCTAAAAAAGATAATTCTAATTCTAGATAAACTAGAAATAATCGGAGAAAGACCCCTGAAGCGTTGGGACGCCAATCACATAACCTGCAGACTAGACATAACTAACCCAGAATACACGATAAAAACAGCCTCTATAGAATCAACAAATGAAGACTTGAAAGAATTCAAAGACCAAATAAGAGAGTTACTAAAGTTAGGAGTAATCAGAAGATCAACATCAAGGCATAGATCAACAGCATTCATGGTAAGAAATCATAGTGAAATAGTAAGAGGAAAAGCAATAATGGTTATAAATTACAAAAGACTCAATTATAACACCCGAATGGACAGATATAAGCTACCAGATAAAACAGAGCTAATAAATACAATACAGGGAAGAAAGATTTTTAGTAAGTTCGATTGCAAATCAGGATACTGGCAAGTAAAAATGCATGAAGATAGTATAGAATGGACTGCTTTTACTTGTCCAAAAGGACATTTCGAATGGTTAGTAATGCCTTTCGGATTAAAAACAGGCCCTCCAATTTTCCAAAGAAAAATATATAATATTTTTATAGACTATAAAAACTTTATTCTGGTATACGTAGACGATATTTTAGTATTCAGTAATAATACCAAAGAACATCTAGGACACTTACAAACAGTATTCAAGTTATTTGGAGACAACGAAATCATAATTAGTAGAAAAAAATAGATTTATGTAAAAATCTCATAAATTTTCTAGGAGTAGAAATTAGAGATGGAACGATAAAATTACAACCTCACATAGCAAAGAAAGTCCTAGATATGCCAGACCAATTATACAAAATTAAAGATTTACAAAAATTTCTAGGAACTTTAAATTATGCAAGAAATTTTATAAAAGACCTAGGAAAAGTAGCAGGACCCCTATATTCAAGAACAGGAACTAATGGACAAAAGACGTTCAATAAGGGAGACATAAAGTTAGTACAAAAACTCAAACAAATGGTTACAACCAAACCATACCAGACTTATCTCTCACATTGGAAACTGACTATCCAATAGTAGAAACGGACGGAAGTCTAGAAGGGTGGGGAGCAGTACTTAAAACAAAGAAAAATAAGTATTGGAGACAAAAAAGATGAAAAAATATGCGCCTACCAAAGCGGAAAATGCAAAGAAAAATGAAACATGAGTAGTATAGACGTAGAAATACTAGCAGTAATCTACGGCCTAAATAGCTTTAAATTATATATTATCAATAAAAAATAAATTTTAGTAAGAATTGATTGCGAAGCCATTGTAAAATTTCATCAAAAAATAAATGGAAAAAGTAGTAGTAAAAGAAGATGGTTAAACTTTTTAGATGCCACATCAATATATAATATATCTCTAGAACACATAAATGAGAAAGATAATTCTTTAGCAGATCAGCTTAGCAGACTCATGAAGACTAACTATTTATTTTCAGCATGAGTACAAGAAAAGACAAAGTCAGGCCTCCGGCTCAAGCAGCACTACAGACCAAAGGGACAAAGACTTATATCTCCATACTTTATTGAGGAACACCTTGTTCAAATCCCAGACAAAACTAGATGAGGCAAGATTGAACACCCCAAGCATGGAAAGACTGCATTTCGGAAGACAAAATTTAATATTTTATCCCATCTAACCTAAGTTTCAGAGTAAAACCAGAAACAAAGATAGATAGACCACAGAGATGTTTGATAGACAATCTATGGATAGCATATAACAAAGTACCATGAGACAATAGTTACTTCATTTCAGTAATGAATTTGTTAAGCCATTATTTTATAGAAAAAAATGAAGACAAAAAATTCAAATTCTATGTGGTAGTCCAAGGAAGACTGGCCGGAATTTTTCAGACATAGACAGAGGTAATAGACTTAATAAAAGACTTCTTCACTCCCCTCTTCACAGGGTACAATGACCTAAATGAAGCTCTGGATTACGCAAGAGGGACTCTAGAACCAAATTATTTCATAAGTCCTGCCTTAAGACAAACCACAAATTCTTTTCTACAATATAATATCTGAAAAGACATAGACAAAATAATATTTTGCAATCACTACTCTTCAATGACAGAAGGCTTTAGAAGACAAAACCAAACCATTGAGAGACTCGAAAGAGAAAAAGAAACAATGACACAACATATCCACCTTCTACAAGAATGAATAAAAATTTTACATTTTGAAATCAATCAGACCAAACCATTACAAATAGAAGAACATCCAAAGGAACAAAAGAGTTCTTCATCTTAGTTTAAAATGGATAAGAAGGGTGTAAATTTCCCAAAGAATGTAGAGAAAGCTACTGTATCGGGTAAAGGTACAGCTAATCCCGTTCAAATGATAGCGGATAAAGACTTATCAAATCCGTTGATGGCAAATACTTTGCCAAAAAGAGTGAGAATATTACCAACTAGTTTTAATACAACAAGAACAACATAAAAGGGAAAAAAGACTAGAGGATTCCTGTTAAAAAGAAAGAAAAATAAAAAAAAATCGAACAAATGATACACAGTTCCCTCAAGTTACTCAGTGAAAAGACTAAAGAAGTTATAAGTGAAAACTCAAACCCCGAACCAGAGTCTGCAGACACTGAAGATTCAGGAAGTAACGAATACAACCTATCACTAAAACAATTTGCTCAAGACCCAAATGAAGACGACGACTCAGGGATGAGTTTCGACTCCATAGCATTACACAACCTAGACACGTAGAAAATACGTAAGAAATGACGAATCACGAGAAAATACAAAGAAGAATAAGTAAGTCATGACGTAATAAACCACTACTCTAAAGAAGACAAGAAAGAAAACACCACTACTCTAAAGCGGACAAGAAAAAGGACAATTATTTTAAAAACGTCTTTCAAAAGCCATGTGACGATGGGCCCAAAGAGCACCCTACAGGTAAAGAAAGACTATTCAATATTTTGAAATCCGAATTTCAAATCCGGAGAAGACCATCCTCACCTATAAATATGAGACCATTTGAAAGAAGAAAGGGCAGCAAAAGAGAAAGAAAAGCAAGAGCAAGCAGAGCAGAGCAAAGAAAAGGAATTAGTTTTTCAGAGTTAGCTTTACATATTTCCCTTCCCTTCAAAAAAAAATAGTGAAGTGAGTTTGTAAAAAGAGTGTGAGTGTTTAGTTTTTGAAATAGCTGCAAAGTCACTCGGGGACTCTCAAAAGGGAAACCTCTCTCCAACCACTATCAACGTAAATAGTTATGAGTTTTCTAAATCTTAGTAGTTTCTCTCAATTTATGTATTATGTACTATAGTACTGTTGTTATGAAAATATAATATAACGTTTATACATGAACTGTTTATACCCATATAATGGGTCATTACTTACTCTTAGTAAATGGTTAGTTTCTTAACTTCTTAGTAATAATGATGGATTAACCTGTAAATAATTAGGGAAGTTGAAAGTCCGCCATGGTCAGAGAACCAAAGGACTATGTATCCCAGGATTTGGTTAAAAAAGAAGTTGTTAGAAACATAGGCTAAGGAAAAAGGATGAACTGAGTAAAAAAAAAGAGTAATTTTGGGAAAAATTACATAGATTTAGTAACAACAAATTACTAAACTAGATAAGAAAACCGGAGGAGGGAGTACTGAGTAGGATTTTACAATATTTTACAATATAAGTCACAACCACATTTATTAATTTAAAACAACTTTATTCATTTTGATTTAAACGATCTTTTTATTTGGTATCAAAGTATATGTTATAATCCTGGTAGACCACCTGTTAAAAGCATTTAATATTTTAAATATATGCCAACCAGAATAGCTAAAATAAAGCCTCGACCTTACGAAAGACGGATAATACTTGACCAAGAATATCATTGTTATCTTTTAAAGATAAAAGAAAATTATTCGAATATATACGACTTTATGATAGAACAAAGACAACTATATTTAGTAACAACAACTAAACTAGATAAGGAAACAGGAGGAGGGATTATTGAGTAAGATTTTACAATATAAGTCGCAACCCATTTATTAATTTAAAACAACTTTATTCATTTTGATTTAAACAATTTTTTATTATATATATATATATATATATATATATATATATATATGGACATTATGAAGTAGAATTGTTGGCAAAAAACATCCTTAAATTATAGAGTAAATTTTAGGTTTAGCAAACATAAAAATCATATTTGTATGCTATAGTTATAGTTTGTATAATTGTGCTCCATAGCAAACTTTATGTTTGTTATGGCTATAAATCTGTATATTTCGGTATACATATACATAAAAAAATATGTATTTGGGTCTCTTTGTATATTTCGGTATACAAATGGGTCCTGCATTTGTATATTTCGGTATACGCATGGGATGACAAAAAACATGGAATGTTTGCTGCGAATTACAAATAAAAGAAACTATGGCTATAACATTTAATTTGAATTAATAGTTTGTTATTTCATACAATTTTTCCTAAATTATACCTTCAACTTAAACTACATCCTTAAATTATTTTTCTTAACAGAATACGACCCTCAATTATTTAAAATTTGACAACTTTCATCCTTTTGTTAAAATTTATCAAAAACTAACAAATTCTTCACAATATGTATGGTGCACATCGCTCTCAACAAATTAAACTCCCTAAATCACCCCAATAAACCAATTTTGTTCATTCTACATACATCTAAAATAATATTACAAATTTTTTTAGTAACAACGTTTTACATTGTCTTCCTTTTAATTAGCAATTTTATTTTCATTTACTTTTCATTTGATTTGATATCAAAGAATTATCAATGGAAATGTTTTCTTTTCATTGAATTTGTTTACTTCTAATAATGGAAAACGAAACTTGAGTACTAGAGATCAAAATTAGTTGAATCTTGATCACATCAATTATCAGTTTGCCCCAAAAACTTATTGATCTAACGGCATCTTGACTTTGCAAGGTGAAGATGGTGTGAAATTAAGACCCAACTTCATTCATTCAGTTTGTAAAGGAGAAGAGAAGATCATATCTCCTCGTAGACTCACACCGTTCTAACATTATTTTTTTAACAACAAACATGAGTCTCAATTTTTTATTTTTTATTTTTTATGCTTTTTTCCAACTGGTAATCATATTATAGATTTTTTTAATAAGAATAGTATGAATTGCATATGTTTTTGTGTGGAATTCACTACTTTTTTTATATAAATTCAAATAGAGGGATGAAAGTTGTTAAGTTTTAAATACTTGGAGGATGTTTTTTGTTAAGAAGGATAACTTAAGGATACAGTTTAAGTTGGGGGTATAGTTTAAGGATGTTTTTAGCCAAAAACTCTTAAGGGAGTAAGAAGGTAAAGAATGTAAATTTCCAATGAAATAAAGTTATAAAAAAAATAAAATCTAACTCAAAATTTTGAAAAGCTTATATAATGATATCGAAATAGTGTTGCGTTAAATTTGATAAGTTGATATAATGATATTAAAATAGCGTCTATTAGTTTAGTGCTTGAAATTTGAAGAAGACATCAAAAAAATAATTTGATCTTTCTATAAACACACAATAATAATTTTGCGTAACATATGTATGAGGTTTGACTGTTTGAAAGACTTAACAATATTTAATAATGAGAGAATAAAAATAGTGAAAGGGGATTAAAAAAATTAAAACATAAGAATAGTAATTGATTCATGATAATCGTCAGAATATATATAAGGCAACAAAATAGATAGCCACATAAAAAAGATGCTACAATTAACTAAACATTATTTCATTTCTCAATTTAACAACGATTCATATATTTAATGATGTAAAAAGCTATTATCTTTTCTATCCAAGAAATTCTTTTCAAATTTATTAATACATGATTTTTTTACACAATATATATATATATATATATATGTGTGTGTGGGAGAAAGTGGGGGCTGCAAAAAATTTGGCCCCCAAACGGTTGATTTAGTAGCCTTATCGTCAAGAGGGCCCTGGAGAAGGAGGATCGAACTCTCTCAAGATCTTAAGAATCATCCATGGTAGAGTCACTACATCAAAAATAATTTTTAGCAGTAATTAATGGCAATAGCTTAATTATCGGCAAATATGTTTTTTTAGAGGCAATCAACACTTTTTGTAAATGTTTTTAAAGCCTATAATGATATTAAATCTAACAACTATTAACTAATATCAGTATAAGTTTTAACACTTTTTGCTAATATGCATATTTATTACCACAAAAATTTATTTTTATAAGATTGAACTTCTTCAGATGTTATATCACAAGAGAAGAAGGGGAAAAGAGAAAACTCCAATTATGAATTGTGAAAGATGCAAACGGATTGATTTCACTGTATCTGAAATTTATATTTCACGGTAGGGGTGTCAATAAATCCTATTCAACTAGTGGTGGCAAAATTGATTCATTAAAGCGTTATTATATTGTGTATTTACTAGTTCAGTATTGAAAAAGTTGGGTCAATATTTAACTCAAATTGATTAATGAGAAATTTTGTCAAAAGTATTTTCAAATGAATATTTTTGTAGTAGATATATTATGTACTTATTAAAAAAGTAATAATTTTAAAGAATAAATAAAGTAATTAAAATTTAATGAAAGATGACGATTGAGTTATGATTTACATTTTTATCAATTTCAATCAAGTATGATTTGCATTTTAATTCATTCAATCAAGTAATTTTTGGATCGGATTCCCTTTTTGGACTGATTAAATAGTTCATTTGTTTTGATTCTTCAAATTCCTAGTTGTCCTAGTCACCCCAACATCAACCTACTCTTTGAGCGTCTCTAATGTTTCCTTCATGAAATCGATAGTGCTCAATGCCTTCATGAGTTTGCACTCTAAAATATTGACGGTTTGCCTCACCTCTATCTTCATATGTGTATGCCTATTCAAGTCATTTCGAATGTTTTCGATCTCCTCGAAAGTATGTCCCACACAATAGCTTAGTGTGCCTTCTACTTTCCCAAAGCATTGGCTAAATATCTCAATTGCATCAATCCCTGCATTAACCTTCGTGAACCACTCTCTACCAAACAAGACGTCCTCAAGCAAGACCACCACATCATCTTTGCTCACCTGAGTGGTACAAGGTTCTTGGAATGTAAGTCTTTCATTTGACTCAACCTCGAGTGGTACCTTCTCGTTCTTGGTGGCAACATTCCTCTTTTTGGTATAGTCCTTGTCGGCGGCATCCTAGGTGACGTTAGCTTGAATGTTAGCAACGTTAATTTTTCCGTCCTTTGTCATTCTCTTAGTTGCAACCTTGCCTACCACATTGGCTTAAGTCTTTTACTAAGCACACGTGTGATACTTGACAACTTGCTCATGATTTTGCTATGTCAAGTCAACCCAAGACTATATATAGAAATCACTAAGAGAATGATAGAGAGAACACAAGAGATCATTGATATGAATACTGTCGTTGAGAACTTTGATTGATTTTTGTTTGATAATTTTACAAATAAATGTCCCTCTATTTACACTACTCTCGATCACTTAGAGGCTGATATATAAATAACAATTGTCAAACAAGTTCATACATATTTAACAAATAAATTTTTTTTTCTAGAATTCTCTACCTGACTAAAATATTCTCTAAGGCCTTTCATGATTCTTCCTAACTATTCTAAAGTCTTTTCAAGAAACTTTTCATACTCTTGAATCTTCCCACAAATGCTAACATTCTTATCGATTCTTTGGTAATTCGTGATTGAATACAACCTAGGTAGAGTTGTATGCCTACATAACAGCCTATGCATCCAGATGAAAAACTCTATACCACGTGACACCTAAGTTTCATGATAACATAATGTATCATCAAATAATAGTGAAGCCAACTATTTGACTAGAAATTGAAAAAATAAAATGTAAAAGTCAAGCCAGTCGTGTAAGGCGAACAGGTCAAGCCGAGTCAAAAAGGCTTTGATGACTCAAGGTTCATATTAGGGAAAGGAGAGTAGAGGAGGCATCCCTCGGCCCAATCATCCAATTCGCTCCAACAAACAGACATGGTTCTGTAGTCGAAGCAACTTCGTCATTTTCGCATTTGCACCTTTTAATTTTGTTAATGTCTATTTTATTCTTAATATTTTTCAATTACACAAGGGTAATGTTACTTTATTTTTATTTTTTCATATTCACTTTAAAGAAAATTTTGGAGATCCGTTAATTAGGCTTCAAAGCCCCTTAATTTATCTCTTTTTGATCTCGTTGACATAATTATGCAACTCCATGTGCACCAAACTTTGATAATTACACCGAAAATTAATGATGATCTCTTTGCCAGGTACAACATCCACCTAGTTCTAATTACTAGCTAGTTGCCTCACACAACGTCAAAAATATTTCATTGCTGCTCCCTAAGAAAGATATGCTAGTATATACCTCCGTCTTATATAGTAAATATTTTATTAATTTGATTATCGTTTTAGCTGGTTCACAAACTAAAATTTAATCAATCATAACATTAATACATAAAATTGACCAATCGATGCATATTCCTACTTTCATTTCATCTCCAAGGAATTTCTAATTAATGAAAGGGTTTCGTTTGATCCCTTATAAGCATATCAAAACGTATTGGGGGTGTGAAATGAACCACAATGAGTTAAAATTGATCAAATCAATAAATATCTAAGCTATAGTTTGGTAATTTAATGAGAAATCCCTTAATATATCATCACAGGATAAAATATATTGATATGGTATCATATTTCAACGAGGCACTCTTCAATCCTCTATAATACCATCATGGTGTATGGATATACTGGTATGACTGGTATCATGGAGAACTGGTTCAGTCCTTCAGTGAGATATTCCTCAGTATACAACCACAATATACCTATATATTGTTATAATATCATCTTTCAATTTTCCATGTAACATAAGTCGGTATACCTATATATTTTCATGATAGCAACCTTCAATGACACTCATCAATTTTCCATGTTATTTAAGTTGGTCAGAGCATTCAGATGAGCTAATTTTAATGACGTTAAAAATAGAAGGATTTCTTACGTAATTATATAGGGAAAAAAGATAATTCAATAAAATGATCATATATTTATTTAATGTATCAATATTATATAACAGTGTATATATAATGTATAATGAGTTGAATGTTAATGGAATTAGGCAAATGTAATATCAACCAAACAAGTCAGGAACAACAAGGAAGAATTCATTTTCCATTCTCAATCAACATCTAATCTGGAATCAATTGAGGAAAGCAAGCAAAGCTTATTTCTTCAAACAAGTGTGTAAAAACCGAATTGTCGAACAAGAACAAACATGAAGATGAACTCCATTGAGTAGAGAAGAGGTAAGGGGAACAAAGTGCTAGCACAAAAATTCTAACATCATAATCCATTAAAAGCTCAACTTGTTTGATTGAAAGAGAAAGGAATATCTTCGTGAGCTTAACTTCAAGACACAGTATTTAATCACAAATATTGTTGTTGTAGAAGCAAACGCATTGAACGTAATTCTTTATATGGGGCAAACAGTACATACATATGAAAATTTGAAGTAAAGGAGAGAATTTTTGACCTGTTGTGTAAGAACTAAAGAGCTAGGGAAACTAGACTGTATTATTCATGATTACCACCATTGATGAACAAGAACTCCACTTTCTCTTAGAGAAGTGAAGAGATCCAAACACTGGCTATACGTATTCGGATACTTTGAAGACCTTTCCCCAGGGCAGCATTTCTGCCACCTATTGTAATGGCATTCAAGAAACACTTCATCAATCAAGCAAATTGCCCCTGTTTCAATCAATCTTGGGATCAAATCGAATTCAGTCCCTTCAACATCCATCTTCATCACCACATAATCCTTCTCTGATACTGCGCTCATCAACCATTCAGCAAAGTCAAAACCTTGGATTACATCCACCTCACTTGCAGACTCACTAGAAGATTCAACAGGTTGAATTCTTCCCATTCCTCTTCCTTTAGCCACATCTTTATGACCCGGATCTTGATTAATCTCAAACGACAACGTCTCGTTCTTAACCCAAGCTGCATATGGCAACAAAGTAACCCCTTTCTTCTCCTTATACTGCCCATGGAATGTCTTGTCAGCCTCAACAGCATATATCTCAAAGGTCTTGTTTTGCTTAGGATACTGTTTCTTGAACCAACTCACAATGCTTGAACCATAACTCCTCGAACCAACATCAACATAGACATATCTCTGCTTAAAACTAATATCCGCCATGGACGACAAGTACTTTATGCTCTGTGCATTCTTCTTAAGTGTAATCCATGGCTTCTTAGGTTCCTCTTTAATCAAAGGCTCAGCTTTTCTAATCAGTTTCATTTTATAATCGGGAACATGACGACAATTGTTCTTGGAATCACTCACTTTTTCTTCAACAAATCCATCCTTTTTCATAACAATCTCACGAATAGTCGAATCGAAACCATCAATATTCCTAGACTTAATCAATGTACAACAATTAAACAAATGAAGGAATGAATTGAAACTGTATGTATCATTAGAACCTGTATGGACAACCAAAAACCCTTCGGGTTTTAGAGTCCGGCAAATCTCCGCCGCAAAATCTCCCGGCTTAAGTGACTTATCTATCATTCCGGCACCAGAAAATATGAAATCGAATGTATCATCTTCAAAGGGTTGTTTAACAGCTTTACCTGTAATCACCAAAGGCTTTGAACCTTTCTTGTAAATCCCCACGGAATCGGCAACCCCAATTTCCCTCAACGCATAAACATCAGCACCCATCGGCGTTTCAACGCAAAGGGTTTTTGAATTTGGGTTCAAAAAACCCTCCGCAACAAGATCCTCAAACACCGAAGAATAAAATTGGGCCGACTTTTGGAAATCTTTGTTCGCCCATAGATCGGGAAGTTGGGGCTTCGCCGGAGCAGATTTTCCGGCATTCTCGGTGGTCATGACCGCTGATACAGACCCAGCAAGCTGTCCGACGCCGGAAATAACATTGAGATTTTCCGGTAAAGAGAAGAAACAGAAATCGCCGAGGTCACAAGTTTCCCCTTTGAGAGTCACCACATAGGCAAACCGACAACAGACAATAACAACACAAAAAAGGCATAAACGTACCAAAACATTCCTAAAAAATCCCGGTTTTCCCGTACTATGATCCATCAAAATCACTCCTTCTTCTTTTCAAAAATGAATATCTACAACGAATTTTTAGCAAGTATATAGAAGAAAAAAGAATGGGTAAAGATTGGAGAGGAGAGAAGAGGGGTTTTCTGAAAAGAATGGGTTACCGGGAACAGAAACGAGCAGAGGTATGATTACCACCGATGAGAGAACGATGAGACATAGGTTTTGAAAAGGGTATAAAGAAAGGAGTAAAATCAGTAAAAGGGCCCAACATTTTGCAGGAGAAAATCACTCTTTCATAGATTTATTCCAGCAATCCCAAACCCAAATTCAATTGTTTTTTGTTGTTTGAGTGGATTATTGAGATTCAAAGAAACCCAATTCTTGAAAATTTGATGATTTTGGATGTGAAGAGAGAGAAAGCAAAGGCGAGAAAACTGTAATCCTAGCAGAGAGAGAGAGAAAGAGAGAGAATGTAGGAAAGCGAATTTATGGAGGGCTGGAGATGAGAAAAAGCGTGTGAAGAGGAAGAGTATTTCGGGCGGGTCGGGTCGGGTGACCGAGTGGTTTTGGGTAAATTTACTTCCATAGGATTTGGGTTTGACTTTAGAAAAAATCAGTATTGGATTCTATTTCCTAAATTTTAATACTAGTAAATTAATTTCATTAGTAAGTACTCCTTCTGTCATAATTAGTTGTTCAAATTTTATTTTTTTTAGTTATTCTTAAATACTTATCTATTTTGATAAATCAAAAAAGAACAAAAAAATTGTACCTATTATATCCTCAATTAAATACTTTAAAAATGATAGAACTAGTTTTTAACCATCCACTTCATAATTAATATGGGTAAAATGATAAACTCACTATATCAATTTTCGTAATAGGTGTGTCAATTCAAAAGTGGACAAGTATTTAGGGACAAAGGGAGTACTAATACAAACTAGTTACTTTATCTCTTTATTATGATATATATATACTCTTCTCGACATAAATTAGTATTTTATTACTCCCTATTTCCCTAATTATTTGTCTACTTTTTTTTTTATAGTTGTCCTTAATTACTTATCCATTTTGACAAATCAAGAAAAGACAAAAAAAATTTATCTATTATACCCTCAATTAAATGACTAATTACTTTGAAAAATCTAGAACTTTTCATCCCCTTCATAATTAATAGGGGTAAAATGGTAAACTCATTATGTCATTAATTATTTTTTTAATAGATGTATCAATTCAAAAGTGGACAAGTAATTAGAGACAGAGAAAGTATTTTCTAAATCTTTTCAATTTTAAATTTGATTGTGACAAAGATAGAAAATTAATATTGTTTTCGTAATTTAATTTATGAGATTTTAGAAGAAATTATTCGAGTAATTTTATCTTAATAAAAAATGATTAATATAGAAATTTATATTGCACTTTAATGTAGAAATGATTAATCAGTTTTTAATTTGTGATCACACATCATTAAACGAAAATTAAATATTTAAAAATAGAAAATTAATAATAATAAATATCTATTCATTTAATTATGTGTGATAATTAAAAACTATAAATCGAACCGATGATGTGCACTCATAAATTGACTAGACGGTTTAGAAGTGGGCTTGGGTTTCCAATACAATTTTGCCCACATGCAGATGCTATGCCAGCTCATATTTAAGTCATGTACGTCTTTCATTTTGTATTTATTTTTCTTTCCTTTTGGTTAAGCATTAATTACTGGACGCGCAAAGAAAATGGATTCCTTTTAATGATTGGCTACTTTTTTTTTTCCCTCTGTACTTAAATTCCTAATGCACTGAAAAGTCAATTTAATTAATTTTTAAAATTAAAAAATATTTGATTACATTAATTTGATATTTTAAATAAAAAAATAAATATTTAAAAATTATACAAAAAGTATATAAATTGCAATATCTTCATATCAATATGATAAAAAATATATTGTAAAATGTTAATTAAAATTTTATTGTTTGACTCTAAAAAAGGAAATAATGACAACTAAAAGAATGAACGAATGGAGTATTTTTTTTAAAAAAAAATTGTTTTATATGGACTACACTATATATAATGTTAAACTATAATAATGGAATGTTCAAGTTAAGAATATGCATTTATAAAGATAATAATACTACTAATAATAATAATTACTTGGATTCGCTTTAAGTAATCTTGTTGTATGGAGCAAAAAATAGTTGCAGACATTCAACGCATATTATTAAATCTACTCTAGTCTAGAGGAGAGAATTGTTAGTAGTGGTAATAGATTGATTAACTTCATAGAGTTCAATATAAATAACCGTCTCTAGTAAAATTAATTGAATTGTAGAAAGTGTACCTTCGACACATCCCATAATAAAAAGTGGTAGAAAGATGTCAAAATCACTACTATGTCAAAAAAAACAAATCATAACATCAGTTGGGAGGGTTATCTGTTATTGATAAAAAATTAAAATTAAATTAATTTAATCAATTTCTAATTTAGCCTAATTAAAATATAATACCATATATATGTATTGATTGATTGTTATTGATTTTGATTTGGTTATTAATCATATATGAAAAATAAAGAAACAATTCATTCAAACAAATAGTCATTATAGAACTTCTGATTACTGAACTTAATGTGAATAAAACCCAAAAGTGCACGGAATCTCAGTTTCCCAAAAACTATCATAGACACTCATATACATAAAACCAACAAAATATTGCTCACTCTTCGGCTTTTTTCCTTTCATAAATAAATGATAAATAAATTTTGATGATTAAAAATTATTCATAAAATTATTAATATATTATGCATATATAATTAAAAATATATGAATGTAACTTATTGGTTTAGTTCGATTTGGTTCAACATCTTCTAAAAAAACTTTTACAAAATGAATATTAAATTAAAAATAATTGATTCTTAAATTTGTAAAACCAAATAAAATTCAAATAAAATCAACTTTATAGAACGTTATGTAGGACAAATGTGTCTCTTTGTTTAATTTTATACAAGTTTAAGTATCTATTTGTACACACTCAAAATTAAAAATAATATGCGTCAATTGAAATCAAATTAAGAGTTATGTTTATATATTATGTCAATTAACAATTGTTTATTTTTGTAATCATTATTACAAATTCACAATAACTACTACGTGTAAAAACAATTTTACTTATTTATTTTCATTATTGAATACATATAATGCAGTGTCACCTTACTGGATTAATAAAAAATGTATTAAGAATTGAATATGTAAGTTTAGAGATAAGAATATGATTAAATGATTGATTATTCCATGACCACTAACGTGGCATATTATGGTGCCTTCTCTGATGTATAAAATCTGTCAATATAGAACATGGGCTACTAGCTTTCTCTTAAAAAAAAAAACAAAACAAAAAGAAGTTGCCAGAGATTGATGTGGGCCCACTCACCTGCTGTGGTCCCACATTTCCCATAGTTTACATTTTACGATTAAGCCGACTTTAACGCCATTCCCATAGTTTAAAACTTCCTCTTTTCGTCGTTTTCTTGTTAAAAGTATACCTTGTTTCATTTTAGGTGATATTATTTAATTTTAAAAGGTGTTTTAAAAATTCTTTATTTAGATAATTATGTAATTATAAAATTATTTTATTAAGGATAAAATAACAATTTTAAAGTTAATTATTTTTAATTGTAGTAAGATGATTTTTAAATAAATTAAAAAAAAGATATCAAATAAAATAAGACATAGGAAGTATATTATTCTATCAGTTTCAATCAGGGGCGATTCTATGAAGGGCTTGGGGTGTGCCACGCCACCCCCCAACTTCGACGGAAACTCTATATATACATAGGTATATATATATATATAATATTTATATAAATATAGAGCGTGGCACCCAGTGAATAATCGATAAGTCTATTTGACACCCACGGACTCTAAATCCTGAATCCGCCACTGGTTTCAATGTATGTTATTGTTCTATTGTCCAATCTGTAAACTAAGATAAGATACTTGGAGTAATAATTTTGCAGAATTTCATAAGAACAACAAAGTTTAAAATATAAAAATGGGTCAAAAATATTCTTTAATTTTGATTTATTAGTTGACCGTTAAAATAAAGTTGTTCTTGTTCCTACCATTATAAAATCTATCATTCATGTCCCTCCTTGAAAGGAAATCTTCAAATCAATCAAAATTAACCTGATTTTTAAAAAAACATGGGTGTGATTTTCATAAACTCAATTTGAAACAATACAGTGAATTCAAAATCTGATTTTTCAAGAGAACACTACACTTGTTTTGTTATAGAAATGGAGGAACGAGATGAAGATGAAGATTGGAGAGCAGTAATCAATGAAGATTGGAGGAATTGAATTACAAATTCTACATTGCATTGTAACTCTATAAAAAAAAAAACATAAATATTTTTTCACAGATCTTATACGCTCAAATTCTGAAGGAAGTAATTGCTTCAACTTGTCAGTCTTCTCAAAGTTGGACACACACCGTATATGAAGATACCTAGAGAAGCAAACCTTGAACTTGGCCATATCCTTGTTTTTCTTGGCCTTGACAGTTCGTGCATCAGTCATTCGATCTGTCACACGAAATTTCATGATCTCATGAATTCGCTTCACATTTTTGGGAGGGGAAAGTGGTGATAGGAGAAACGACAAACTCAAAGAGAGGTTTGAAGATTTAATTGTTATGCATTTATTTTTTTTTAGGGACAAGGGTCTGAAAAATACTTTAATTTTGATTGAAATTGTTGTTACGATACCAAACTTTATGGATGACCTTTTACCCCTGTACTATTGAATAGTGTGTTTTAAAGGCATATATGTGTCCACGTGGACACGAAACTATTTATAATGATGCAATATTTATGATGTCCACGGGCACATATATACCTTTAAAACACACTATTAAATAGTACAGGGGGTAAAAGGTCATTTTCAAAGTTTGGTATTGTTACAACAATTTCGGTCAAAGTTTGAATATATTTCAGACTTTTTCCCCCCTTTTTTAATACAATGGATAGGATTTAGGTTAAAATAGATAATTGGGTAATTTTAATTAAAATCAAGTTAATTTTTGTTAATTTGAGAATTTCCGTCCAAGGAGGGGCACGGATGATAAGTTTTGTAACGATAGTGGTAAGAACATCTTTATTTTAACGATAAGGATATATTCAACCAATAAATCAAAATAAAGGAGTATTTTGATCCTTTTCCCTTTAAAATATACATTTTCAAAATTAAAAGTTAAAACCAATAAAAAAAATATAATATGCAATAAAACAAAAATAATATTGAATAGAAGAAAATTGAGTTTACTAAATACACCAATATGTCCTTAAGAAAATCATTCCTTTCAAATACTCAAAATTAATGAAATATATCCTCACAAAATAGAACTATTTTATTCACTGATATATTGATATTTCATACCTAAAAATTTACTAAATACCGAATAAAAAAAGAAGAAGATGGATGACAGGGACATGTTGCAAGGCATCAACGATATCTTCTAGTAGAGTCCATAATGATATAAAATATAATACGTATTATAATTTCATTGCTTGCGATATTAGACATATTATAAAGTCATTTAGAAACGATTATTTTTTTCGCAATATTTTACTTTCCCACCATAAAGAAAGGAATGTCTTTCAATTTGCCAACAAACACATTTATTTGCCATATGACGTTCATTTTATTTGATTTATATTAACCTGATATAATTTTTAAAAAAATAATATTACAAGTGTAATTTGCTGAACTCTAGAGTCAAATAAAATTAATTGATTGACTTGTATTAAGTTTGATATGCTGATTTGATAGATAAATTAATAATTTATAATAATAAATTAAATTGCACTTAAAATATTAACCTTCTTTACTTTGTGATTATTGTTAACTAAACTAAAATTAGATGATTTTGGTAGTTAACAAGTAAATGTAACTAGTTGTGTTAGGAGCTGGTAAGCAGTTATCCCTCACTCACTCTAAAATGTGAAAATGTTGGTAGCCGTTGGGACACAGAGACTTGAAAGAAAAATCCAACTTTTTTTCAACCATTTTCTGGTAAATAAAAAAATCACTTTTCACTGATTTTATTGCTGGTAAAGCTACTTATAGTATTGTTTAAATGACGATATGTTTTTAGCATAATTTATTTTTATTTAAAAATGACCAGAAAAGAAGGATCTATTCCGATCAAAGATTCTTCAAAAACAATTTTTTATCTCTACAAGATAGAGGTATAATCTACCAACATTCTATTTTTTTCAGACAAAATTTGTAAAATTTCATTAGATATGTTATTATTATGGGAAAAAAGACAAATATATTCCAAATTATCGTAAATGGTATGTATATACCCTCCGTCATACTATTGGAACATTGATGCCCTTGCTTTCTAAAATCTAGAGCATCTATGTCCTTCACTCTAACGGAAGACTAAATAGGGACACGCGGCACAATCTTATCCATCAATCTGATATTTAATTGACAGATAAAATTATGACACGTGTATGTCTGTTAGTATAAAGGGTATCTATGTTCTAGTTTTAGGTGGCAGAGGCACCAATATCCCAAAATATAACGAAGAATATCTGCATATCATTTATAATAGTTCGGAGATATATTTATCCTTTTTCCCTATAATTGTTGGAGAAAAGAGATCTACAAATCAATGGGCTTAGCAATGAACTAAAATATCCTTTCAATAAAAATAAAAAATAAAAAAATATAATATCCCCACTTCTCCAAATATTTGAGAAAAAAAAAATATAATAATGGATGATATAACAATTTTCAATAAGTTTTGTCAGTAGTTATCCTATTTGTCATCCTTTGCATTTGAGGTCGGTCATCTTACTTAATATATTTTGTAAACAAATTTTAAAGTGACAAAAAATAAATTATAATCACAAATAAAATATGAAAAAATATAATTTATTGATAAAAAAAAAGTGTAGGTACAAATCTGTTCCTCTCTGGATTCTATTTTTATAAAATTTGTCGATAATTCGAGGATAGTTAGTGACGTATTTCTCGAACTAAGATGATTGATTTTGATCTCTATATAAATATTTCATGAATTTGTGAAATTTTTAAGATTTTGATTTGTTTATGAATATTCAATGAATTTGCAGTGGATTTTTTATATGTCTTATCAAGGAAATATAGTACCCTTTATATATGTATGAACTACGGTTTAGAGTTGACTAGCATCCAAAAATTTTAATTAGAATTGAACACACTTTGTAGAGTCTCAACTCGAATTGAACACATCTTGTACCCCACAAAATTTCAATGTCTACACTTATCCATAGTAATTTTTTGTGCATTTTAATAATATATAAAAATTATATTATCAATGTTTATATATAAAAAAATTCCTCCATTACTATTTGTTTATTTTGATTTTTCCTTTTCATCCATTATTTTTTTTAAAAAAAACCCTCTTTTTCTTTTTTACAATTTTTTAATTTTAACTTTTTACATGACATATTTAAGGTATAGAAACATTTCATGTATTTATAATATAAAATCATAAAAATCAATTTTTTTTTTCTTTTTAAAATTTTATGTTAAGTTAAAGTCTGACAAATAAATCATAGGGACTAATTTTTTTAAAAAAACTATAAGTTATGGAATTAGAATTATTAGGTATTGTAATGAAGGAAAAAAACAAATTAGTATGGGTCATGTGAGTTTGAAGAAAAGTTTCTGAAATTACACTCGTGAATTATATCTCCTTTTGATGTATCTGTTTGTTGATGTAAATTCCAAAGTCTAAATAAATTGCTAAAAGTGGTCCCTTCAAGACCGTTGGGAGGTTGGAATAACAGGCTCCTTTTATTTCTTTGGGACCAATTCATAGATATTTTGAACGTGAGTTATCTAAGTATTTTAAATCACATATAAGTAAAATATTTTAGATCACAATCGTAATATATATTCAGGTTAATTTTCATATATTTTATTTAATTTTATAGAATATATACCTTCTCTCATCGATAATAAATACCATAAAAAAATTAGATAAACAAGATGAAACTTAAATTCAACTCATGAATCCATTTATTTGATAAACAAATTGTTTTTTTTATTTGATAAACAATTTGTTTGAGCTATATTGTTAAATTTGGATTTTGCATCTTGCTAAACAGTTTATATTAATATCTTTTAATTATCACTAGCATAATATACAAATCAAATTAAACATTATGTTAAACTAAGTGGTTAACAAATATCACCATATACATTTATTTATGGACATTTATCACCATATTAAAGTTACTTCTTTGAAGTTTTAGTGTTTTACATCGGAAATTCAATTTTTGAAGAAATAACATTTGCGTAAAAAAAAATACGATCAGACTTTCTTATAATAATCTTATTTGTCCAAAGTTCTTATACATCTATACTCTCTCCGTTCCTAATTACTTATCCATTTTTCTTTTTTTAAGTTGTTTCTAATTATTTGTTCATGTTGACAAATCAAGAAAGGACAATTTTTTTTTTACCTATTATACCCTCAATTAATTACTTTGAAAAATATAGAATTTTTTGAAAACCTTAAGGAGTCGTTTGGTAGGTCGCATTAAAACAAATAGTCCATGTATTATGTATGGTATTATTTAGTACTATGTTTGGTAGAAAATTGGGTCTATGTATAACTAATCCATGGATTAGTTATACCTCCTATGGTATTATAGGATGTATTACTAATACCTTTCATTTGGAGGTATTAGTAATACATGAGATATAATACCATGGGATAAGACTATGTAAAGACAAAAATATCCCTTAAATCATTTTAATTATTTTGTTTATTTTGTTTATTTTATGTTTTATATTTGTACTAGTAAATTTATTTAAATAAATTAGCTTACAACTTATTTAGAGAAAGTTGTTTGTTACTACATAAATCCAATACAAATTAATACAATATTTGAAATGTGAGTTATTTAACATTAACTAATTAAAAAGACAAATATATCACCACATGACGTTTGTGATCTTAATTGAAGGTATAATTTGTATGTATGTATGTATGTATATGTTTGTGCGATTTTCTAATTATTTGTATTTTGAACAATTTATAAATTGAATACATATTAAAATTACAACTTTATGTGTAAATGTAGATGGCTTATTCAATTTTACTATTCTTTACCATCTTTTCAATTTTAAAAGCTGATAGTTTATCTTTTTAAAAAAATTGAAAATTGACATTTTATAAGTGATCAATTTACTAAGATGAATTATTTATCCTCAAATAATTTAAGTGAAAAAAAAAAAAGGCAAACATGACAACAAAATTGTTCTTCTCATAACTAGTTAGAAGGCAATAAAAAATAATATTGTCCGGCAATTATTTACCTTAACCCAATTGCATAATAATTTAAGGGTATAGTTGGAAAGAAGTTTTTTATAAAGTTTTAATCTAAACACAAGATGAGGTGGGAAACAATGAACCAAACACTTGATAAAAATAATCCTTGCATTACTAATTCCTGCACTATTAATTCCTGCATTACTAATTTCAGCATTACTAATCCCTGCATTATTAATCTTTGTACAAACGACCCCTAAGTTTTTAATTCATCCACTTCATAATTAATAGGAGTAAAATGGTAACCTCGCTATATCAATAATTGTTTTCTTAATAGGTGTGTCGATTTAAAAGTTGACAAGTAATTAGGGACAGAGGGATATGGATATTAGATTTTATTGGATTGTTATTGATTAAAAACCACCAAAAGATTAGTTACAAAATTAATAAGGTAGACTCTGTGGAAAACAAGAATAACACAAAAAATCTGCAAATTTCACCTTTTAATTTCTCCTATTCCAAGTTTGCAAGAGTTTTTTATGTTCCAAATTTCTCTTCGGAACTTAACAAATTTATTAAAATGATATGTCCCATAAAATATCAATAATAGGCTACGTTTTTATTATTATAAAATATTAAATATTTGAATAATATTATTTCAAAGAGATAATTTTACAAATAATACATCATTAACTATACTTATAGGTCATAAATATAATATAATATAAAATATCAATTCTATTTTTTGTTTTGTTTTGCACATCATAGTAACATGATATTGAAGAGGATGATAAATAACTTATTATAGAAAAGAATGAGGGATATATTTAATTATTGGGGCAACTAAACAAGGGGGACACCCATATATTATGAGGTCTACTTTTGTTTGAAGAATAACTTCATTCAAAAAGCATAAACTTTAATATGCAAGAACAACAATCATTATTTTTGGAATAATGTCTCCACTTTCTTTTTTTTTTTTTTTTTTAATCTTTCTCCCATCCCAATTTTAATTGCTTAGTAAAAGTGCTAATCTCAACCCTTCTCGGCGTTATTCTCGCAATCTTTTAATTTATTTTTTCTCGATTTGGTAAGAATCAGTGTTTTAAAAAGCTGGGGCGTTAGGTGAGACATTTTATATTGCGGAGAGAGGCATAATCTTAGAGACACGGGGTATAAGTCTCATGAATCTATAGGGCATGTATATTCAATTTTATAACTTCATCTCTTTAACCAATTTTTTATATATAATTTTATTACTAAGAAAATAAGCCAAAGTAGAACTTTTAATGATTTTACAAATAAATATTAAAAAATAACCAATAACATAGAAAAAATAATTGTAATTATTATTTGAGAAACATATTAATAAACCAATAATATAGAAAAGTATTATAATTACTATTTGAGAAAGGTAACAATTAATTAAAAAAATAGCCAAAATAATCTTTAAGATGAAATTATCATCCATCTTCATAGTTACTAGTCAGTTTTTGCATTGATTATTGTTTATATATTTTAAAGAAGAAGAATGATATAAAGTGAAAGTGTAATGACAAAAAATGAATAAGGTTGTCTCAGGGTTATAATGCTATGAAAGTTTTACCCTATCAATTAAGACACGTTTCAGGCAAAACATAAATAAATTTATGTTTAATTTTAACAACACTTGTGCACAAAAGATATATTCTTTTAATTTACGTAAATATTTTTCTTGAAAAAAATTCTCCCACAAAAAGAAAAAGAGATAAGATAGAGAAAGGTAATGTACATTAGCTAGGCCATGGCCCATGATAAAGAGAGCCTTTTCTAGATGCCTTAATTTAGAGACATACAACATTTAGTCATGCTGTATTGTTTCAACTTTTAATGGAAAATGTTTTATATTAAGAAATATAACACCATTTTTTGGATTCTACAAATGAATGTGAAAATAACATTTGAAGGGTCTAATGTTATTTGTGAAGTGATGTTTAGAACCAAATTGGATTAATGTTACATCATTTGAATTTTAAAAAATTAATATTTGACTTATTGGGGCACATTTGGTAAGATGTGTTTACATTGGAACATCCCATATGAATTGCATTTGCCGTCTCTTTTATACTATGTATTGGCTATTAATGAAATGACAGTACAACTAAACATACACTTAATTTGGCATTTTTAATTGGATGGAAGTGGATCAAGAAGAGGTGTATTTTATGGGGTCCTGCCAGCACAATTTTGGTAGCTACTCGTTTGCCTCAATTTTGATTTACTCTTTTCTTTGCCATCCAAGTCATGACAATTTATTAGGCATTCGCGGGTGGAGTTGGTAAAGGTTTAAGAATTTTATTCGAATCTTTTTCAGTAGAAAATTATACTATTTATATATAATTAAAAATATTCACTATGTATATACTCTATATAGTAGATAATAAATTTTCTAGACTTCTTTGTATTTTGAACTTTTTGAGTGAAAATCTTGACTCTGCAACTAAACGTTTGAAAAATATATTGAAGTTGGAAAAAAAGATGTATTTGGAGTTACAGTTAATCTTAAGCTTGAATTTTCACTTCATAGAAGAAGTCAGTAAAAGTTAAAAGTCAGTAAACGTTAAATACTTTTTTGACTTTTGAGTGCAAAACAATAATGTCTTACTTGAAATATTGTTCAGACTAATATTTCAATTTTTCACTTATCACATAATCAAGTGCTGATGACTAAACCAACATTTTAAAATGCTGAACTCAAGTATTTGAATTGAATTAATAATATTTGATGTCCAAACAGTCCATCAGATTCCTGATTACTTAAAGTGGACCTGTTATAACTTTGAGATGTTCTTTTCTGACTGAAGAAAACCAAACTGATACGAAGAGTGGGTTGAAAGAATAAGTGGGCTGAAAATCCATCGCAATGTGATGTAAAAATCATTGGGCCTTTTTGGTCAACATTTAAATAAATTTTGGGTAATTTATAATAAGGAAACTTTCGCATATAATCATAGCTTAATTATGCTCCATAACTATAGTTTGTTAATTATGATTTGTAGTTACATGTTATAGGGAGGAGAGTGGGCGAGCGATATTGGGAGAGGAAGGAGAAAGGCGAGCGAGATTGGGAGAGAGGCGAGCGAGAGAGGGCTATAATATGTATAATTCGCATCTCGTTTATATAATTCGCGGATAAGTTTGTATAATTCATGTGTTTTGGTATAATTGAGCAATACAAAGTTTGAAATTATACAAACATGATACAACTCGAGATAACAAATTGATATAAACATAAACATATGAACTTTAAATAGTTATACAAATTATATTTTACAAATTACATTATATAAATTATATTATACAAAATCCGAAAGCTATACGTTCATATAACCTTTAAAAAGTTATACACAAAAAGATTAAATGTATATGGTGATAAAAATAAAAAACTAAAGGAAATCATCGTCATATACAAATACAAACCATCGTATACAAATACAAATCAAAGAAGAATAGTTACTTGCCAATTATACAAATGTGACGAATTATACAAACGTAGCTAATTATACAACTCAAAGTAAGCCCACCTAATTAATGGTTAATGTTAGTCGCAAGTGATAGTTATAGCAAACTATAACGTTAATGACTAATTAAGTAGTATAAGTTTGTTTAACCACGTAAATTTTTCCTTTATAAAAATCTCACTAGTTTAGGAGCTAGTTACTTAAATACATGATAATTTGCAATATAAGAAATCTTACCAGATTTTGGTGTATCCAAATACATCAAAATATATGTATCTTTGGATACATGAGGTCAAAATTAGGTGTAATTTATTCTAGATACACTATATCTAAGTGGATTCATATGTATTTGAGATACATAGACAAATCTCACTCACCTCCATTCCATCTCACTCGCGTATCTAGTATCCCAGATACATGCGAATCATACCAGATACCTGTACATAGTGGGATACATATAAATCTCACTTGCTTCCCTCACTTCCCTCCTATCTCACTCGTGTATCTAGTACTTCAAATATATATAGTCTCAAAGCCATCTAGTACATAAGAATGAATCTGGGCGAAGCCCGTACATCATGTTCAAAAACTGAAAATAAGGAAAGATTGGAAATAATAAATGTCCGTCCTCGAAGCATGAGGACTCACCAAAGCTCGAAATTTCCTCAATGAACTCTAGCCACGAAACTGGACACCTTGATTGTCGGATCCTACATTTGGGGAAATGTAGGCAAGAGTATGCGTTAGTACAAAATATGTACCAAGTAAAATAGTCGTGCATAAAACGTATGAAAACATGCTTAAATAGAGATACCTTCATAAGATGTAATGATCAAGCTAAACATGAGATAAGAGTTGGAAAACATGAGTCATAAAACACGGTCAATGCACATAGTCATCATCTTAAAGCATGCATGAGATACTTCTTTGAAGTAACCTTAGTTCATCATAACTTACTTGTGGTAAGTAGCCTCAATCGACATATAAGACCATGTGAGTTATTAACATGGAATTCAGTGTCTTCCCCACGCTGAAAAGAGGTTGTCCTACTTGCCGAAGTAAGGACCATGGACTTCTAGCTTATATGGATCCACTAGCTTATGTCTATTTAGACAATTCTATGTTAGCACATAGTTTATGGGACACAGGTAATCGCCACTTGTCCACTCGGTTTATAGCTTAACTTCAACGGAATAATTCTTATTCATATTCATCTTAGCTCTTAAAGGAACATGAGTAATCACCTCTTGTCCTTACATCATGTGACATGAGTAATCGCCTCTTGTCATTCAATTAGAGAGCATGGATAATCGCCTCTTGCCTCATTATTAGAATAGCTTCTTAACATTGGTTCATTTTAGGTGAGAAGACCTTTCAACCAGTGGCGTACGCAAGATTTTTCATAAGCGGTGTCACATTATATATATATATATATATATAAACAAAAGTTTAAAAAAAATATTTCAACTTTTTCTGGATAGATTTTCATTTTGAAAATAATCTCACAAAGTATAATAGTGCTACATATTTATTTTTAAATAAAATATCAAAAGAAGAAAAAATAATAAGCAAAGGAAGAAACGAAAAAATAGAAAAAAGAAAAAAAAAAAATTATTTTGATTCAAACATGCAACACTAAAGCAGCAACTGATACTCTAAACCAACTAAGCTGCGTGCCTTTTATGTCAAGAGTTAACACTGTACAGTATATATTATTTTTCATTTGTTTAAGTGTATATATATATATATATCAATTTTTGCTGAAGTAGCCGTGTTCCGTGACACGCCTTGGGCCTTCCTAGATCCGCCTCTGCTTTCAACCCTAAGAACCCTTATTATGTGAGAGTCTAGAGCTGTCAATATGGGCTGGCTCACCCCATCTGGGCTAACCCATACATGCTTTGCAATTTGACGGGCCAGGCCGAGCTAGCCCACCCCATTCGGGCTAACCCATACATGCTTTGCAATTTGACGGGCCAGGCTGGGCTAGTCCAATTTTTATGTGGGCCAGAAAATGGTCGACCCAGGCCACAAATGTGTGGGCTACAGGCTTTGCTGGGTCAGGCCTCTTTTCTTAGAAGTATATTTTTTTTATAATTTTTTAAATTAAATTATAGTTTAAAAATATTATCATAAATATCAACTAGTGTTACTACTTGTTAATCAAATACACAAATAAAATTATTTATATAATATTTATTAAGTTTGATTTCAAGTATAAAACATAAATAGCTAAATAGAAATATTAACCTAATTATTTTTCCAATAATCATAACAAAACACAAAAACTATGATAATATTCCATAGGTTATAGCCTATGTAGTGATTCCCTAGAAATTATAGGAACTTTATTTTATGTAATACATATTTTATAAACATAATTTATATTTAAATTGTAATATTTCAAACTTTAAATAGATTTTGAGTGTAGACTCCTATTATTTTTAATACTCTATTTTATTTTTATTTTTTAATTAATTTTTATTTATCCCACGGGCCGGCCCTATTCATATTTCTCAAGCCCCACAAATCGACAAACTTATTCAGACCAAGCTAAAAAGCCCTTTTCTTAAATGGGCTCCAAAAATCGTAGCCCACCCTTATCAAATCACAGGTTAGGCTAGGTCGGCCCAACGGGTCTAGCCCATATTGATGGCTCTATGTGAGACTGCCCTTTCACAAATTATGCTTACATGTGTATATGAGAAATTCTTTCAACAACACAATAATAGCAACATCATTAATACTTCATTCTCAAAACATCCTTAAAACATTTACATAAGTTTCATGAGAACATGCTTGATTTCATAAACTTCTCTTTCATAATCCTAAACCCATATTATATAATCATAACTTGGAAAACATGGGGATTACATGAGTTCGTGGGGATAGCCATAAAAATATGAGATTAACTCAATTCATGCATAAGAGATCATTATTCAATCAATCAAATCAATAATTAAGAGAACCATAACATAGAAGAAAACCCTAACTCAATTGGGAAATTCTAACATTGAAAATTGGAGAACTTGGGAACTCCATGAAGGAAAGGCTTCCATGGATGAAAACTATCATACCTCAATGCCAAAAGCTTAACTTCAATGGTGGACTTGGAGACTTGCCTTGAAACTCTAAGTTGACTCCTTCTTCTTCTTCAAGCTTTCTAGAGAGATAGATTTGAGAGGAAGACTTGCTATTCTTTTAGGAATTTGAGAGAATGATTTAAATTGGGGAAATTTTTGGGGTAAAAACACTTGTGTAGGTCCTTAGGTGAAGGATAAAATGACATGACATTGAATTAAAATAATCTGAAAAGAACCAGAAGGCTTTGACTTAAAAGTGAAAAAAAAAGAAACGCTAGAGCTCACCAAAAGCCACTCGGCGACTCGCCGAGTGTGCCTTTAGCTGACCAAAAGTTTCAGTGAGTCGGCTCATGGACAAAGCCAACTCGGCGACTGGAAATAAATTTTGGCATCTCGCCGAATGGAACGGTGTGATTGATCCAGTTTGCCTAAAGTTCCAGAACAACTAGATGCTCGGTAGATCGCCGAGTCGTTCGTCGTTCTCGACTTACTTCACTGAATCGGCTGTGAAATGAATGTTTCTTCTCTTTTTTTATTTCTCTGAACTCGAGGTGTTATATATATATATATATCGAGTTTCCTTCGTTATTTTGAGTTTATACAAAAATAACTGAATTATACAAATGTACCCACGAATTATACAAACATGAGAATTATACAAATCCATGAATTATATAAATGAGGCAGCTTAAACTGTAGTTACAACCTGTATATATGCAAACAATAGCAATGAAGCATAATTAAATTTATTATAATGACTATTTGTGAAAGTTCTTATTTATACAAAGACCTTATCCGTATAAGGATTTGCTTCTCATATCAAGAACACCAATTAGGAGAGATATTCTCGAGGATCATCTAGTCTTAGTAACAAAATTCAAGGAGAAAGAAAATTATTCATTTATTAATTAAACTTTCATAACTTAACATGAATCATAAGTTGAATAAAATATTCTGAGAAAACAGTTGAAACATCTAATTTAGTTTGTCTATGAAGCCTCTAGCAATGCAAGATAGATGTCGGGACAAGACCCACGAAACCTCCAAAACTACTAAACTGAAAGGAACTGGACTCTCCCGAAAGAAATGAGGCCTCACCAAATATTGTCTGTGAGTGAATAGTGATCTCAACGAAGCGCATGCTAATGATCTTGAGCACCCGCATCTGCATCTTAAAACGATGCAGGTCGAATGACATCAGATAATTGAATGTACTGGTAAGTGATAAGGTTAGAGTAAACAACTTAGTGACTTGAATGACTGAAAGCAACATAACTAGATCAATATATGAATATGAAGTGAAAACCATTTAAGCTTTATGTCACGACCCAAGCCTACACCCTAGACATGGCCGATACTCAAGAACCATTGCTGGTCCCCAAGCGAACCCTCATCCTAACTGACTACAAGCGGAAGACTAACTCAAGCATACAAAGCTTAAAAATTGAATAAAATTCATGAAACTTAGATATAAAGCTTTAACTCAAAAGAAAACTCTGAATAATAAAATAAATTCAACTCGCCCCAAAATGGGCAACTTAAGTCTTTAAAACATTTAACAAAATAAATGAATAGACTCTTGAAACTCTACTGTCTATCTATGAAGCCTCTAACTAACAAATATGGAAGTTGGTACAAGACCCACAACATCCTAACAATTGAAAAATAAATAAAATCCTCCGGAAGAAAGGAGACTCACCATAGCTAACTCGAACTCCATGTGGTATCAACGAAGCTCTTGTTAATGATCCCGAATACCTGAATCTGCATCATGAAAGGATGCAGGCCAAATGGTTCAGTACTTGGAATGTACGAGCATGCAAGGGAAATTCTAAAGCATAAACATAAGCTTGAACTTGATAAAAAGGAAACATACTTACTTTTTTCGAACTTACTCAACTCAAGAAATACTCAAAACTACTCAAACTTACTCAACTCAGAAGTACTCAAGGATAAGATACTCAACTCAAATACTCGACGCGAAATACTCAACTCATGATACTCAAGGATAAACTAATAGTAAAAGATGCAATATATATGGAAAGCTGTAAAACTATAGATAACAACTTAATGTATTGAAAAATACAATAATACTCAATGTGTATATAAAAATACAATATAACTCTGTGGGAGTTTCTCTAACCGACAACCACCACTCTGAGCCTAAGTGATGATACAACTTCTTGCCCACGCTGCCAAAACTGTCCTATACTTTGCCGTTATATAGAACGCGTTAACTAAGTGGATCCACTAGTCATTGCTAAAAAGCACTAAGGAATCATCTAAAAAGTATGATCCTTTCTACCCATGATGGCTACATGGTTTATGGAGACTTGAGTTATTATGAACTCACGTCCCCATATTGGTGCTGAATACTACTCCCAAAATATACTTAGCTCATATATTTTTTTAAAAAAACTCGTTCTTTGGTTTGAGATAATTACTCAAAACTTAGCTTAAAAGTTATCTTGGAAATTGGTATTTCCTTTTTTGTTCAAATGTGAAAAACATTTTAACTATTGGGAATACTTAGTTCCTGTATAATCTTTGAAGAAATGAACTTTACTCTTACTCTTTAGTCAACTCAAACTTAAGTCTTAAAACAAAGTTAAAACATTTGTAAAAGACTTCTTAAAATATGGTTCATTCCTAATTATGGTCTTGAACGACTCAATGCTAGGTTTTTAATAACCATCGATAGTACTAAATACTTGGAACTCAAGAACTTCAATGATACTACTCATTTCAAGAATGCTCAACTCAGAGGGTTCATGCAGAATTATCAGCATAAATTATTCAACTCAAGGACTCAAAGATACTTTTCATCTTAAGACTGTTCGACTTATACATGCAGAATTGTGGGCATGAACAATTCAACTCAAGAACTTCATGGGTAATATGTAATAGTCCCATGATTAGATATATAATCTCAAAGTATTAGGAACTCAATACTTAAGACTTAGAACTTCAAGATACTACTTCTCTTAATAATACTCAATTTATGGAGTTCATGTGGAATTTATGGGCATGACCGACTCGACTCAAAGGTCTACATAACTAGATGGATGGAACTCATGTAGACGACTCTTCTCATTCTATTACTTACCTCCTCAAAACTTAGTTCAAATTGATGATAGATGTTAAAGGATTCATAATTGAACTCAAAGACTTCCTTGAACTCTACTCTTACCTCTCTCTTGAATGTGAATTATGAATTCAAGAGTTATGGTTCGTGATACGAAAGATCCTTTAATGGTAAAGTAGGCTCATGGATACATTCCTCTTACTCTCATACTCACTTACTTGAATCTTGAAACAAGTTATTAGAAAATGTAGAAGACTCTTCAAAATGACTCTCTCAAAATGTTCGGAAGAACTCTCAAGACTTAACTCTTAACTTTTACCTTGAGTTTCAATTATTAATTCAATGTTATGAATTATTTCTAAGTGTTTGGGAGTAGTTTAAAGTGTTTAGAATCAAAAGGGGCGAAGGTACACTTAAAAGGGACTCAAACGGGACAACTGACAGAAAATGAGTATGGGCAGGCGACCCTGGTGTGTTCCGGGCGCGGGGCGCCAACCCCAAACTTCAGAGGCTGCATATGGACGCACGCAGGGGAGCTGCCCCAGCCTCTTGGGCGCATCTGGGGCACGCCGCCGCAGCCTCTCCCAAGGCCAAGTTCGACGAATTTCGCCTCTCGTTTTCTGATCCTAAATCGCTTTTAATCAATTTTTTTCTCAAGTTCTCCTTAGATTCAATTAACCAAGCTAATTACACACTAATCCACTCAAAACAATCACTTTTATCTCAAGAAATCATCAAAACCCCAACAAAACAAGATTTAGAATGAACTTCAAGAACACCTATCAATAACTTAAATCCTTCAACTTTTTGAGAATGAAATTATGCTGAAAATTACATGTTTGGTGTGTGGGTGAACTAACCCAACACTATGGAAGCTTGCATACCTCTTTGGGATTCAACCTATGGCGAAAATAGGCAACAACATGCAAGAATCTTGACGAACGCTTGATCCTCTCCTCTTTTCTCCTTTTATCTCTTCTTGAATTCTCAACTAAAACCATAGGCGTATATTAGGATTATAAAACTGAAACTAATAGGATTAGAACATAAAAATCTTATTAAAACGAATTAAATCTGATTTGGTAAGGAAAAGACCAAAATACCCCTTACTGTTTTCGAATAACTTTCCTTAACTGGACAGCTTGACTTCAAAAGGGCATATCTCACTCATCCAAACTCAAAACTTAGCAACTCGGTGGCATTGGAAAGATAGTTCAAAGACCTTTCATTGGATACCTTGTAGCCCACCTAGCTCAAACTGTACTGAGAGTTACAGTCATTTGAAGTTGACCCAAATCTTAGAAGAACTTAGGAAGGACTTGAATGAACTCTCTTTCGTTCTTCTTGAAACTTAATGTGCTACATCTAGTGACCTTAACACTTTAAGAAATTTTTAATTTCTTGGTATCTCACTCACTACAAAAAACGATTCGAGTCTTAGTTCAAAAATTTTTCTGGGGTGTTACACTTTACGATAAGATATGCAATGAAAGCAAAATGAAAATAATTTACTTTACTTAGTGGGGAGTTTCTCTAATCGAAAATCATTACCATAAGCCTAACAATGATACAATGTTTCACTCATGTTGCAAGGGTCGTCCTATACTTTATCGGGGTATAGGATGATATCGTGTCTATGGATCCATCTAATTGGACTTCTTAGAGGCAGTGAAGAATCGCATGAAGATTCGATGTTATCCTATCCTACGCTGGCTACGTAGTTTTATAGGACTTCTGGATAATAAGAGACTCTAACCTAATTCGGTGCTCAATACTACTCCCAAAACATTTGATATAACTGTATGCTCAATTTACCCATAAAAAAGAATGAACTTCTTACTTACTTGAAATATTTTTCAAAACATTAGATGTGTTTACATTCTTGAAAACATATACTTATGAACTTATCTTTCAAGTCCAATAGTCAATATAGGTACATATGTATATATAGATAAATAAATAACATTTGAAACTCTTAAGTGTTTATGAAATATAGAACCTTTAAACTTTCCTCTTATCTTACGTTAACTTGAAATGTAAATGAAGACATGTGAATGTGACATGAAGACTTTCTCAAGGATTAATGAAGACTTTAGGAGTTAAGATCAAGAAAAAAACATAGGTGCGATTTAAAAAATTGCATACGGGACGAATAACGGAGATGAAAAAATCGGGCGACCATGGCGTAGTAGTAGCGCGCTATGCTAGCCCCAAAAGTTCTAGGGCTGCTTTGGGGAGCACCACAGGCGCAGGGCACCAGAGCGCTGCCTCACCCCAAAAATCTAGATTTTTGATGAATTTTCTTGCTCAATTTCGGGTCCTAACTCATCTAGAATCGATTGGTTTCTTCCATCTTTAATTCATAAACCCAACATAAATTCATGTAAATCGCACACAAAATCTACCAAGAAACAACACTCATTTGCAAGACCCTCACCTCAAGAACTCAAAACCTCCATTGTTAAAGAATACTTGCATAAAGGATTTCATGGACGAATTAATGAAAGAATTACATGCTTGGCGTGAGGATGAACAAATCCATCACTATGGGAAACCTCACATACCTGGAAAGAACGATTTGTCTTGGTGAAATTCTTTAATTCTTGAACGAAGCTTGAACTTAGCCCTTTCTTTCTTCTTTTAACCCTAAAACCCCTAAGTGTTTTGAACGTGAGTGGGGAATTCAGAATCTGACTAAATCCTTAATTTGGGTCAGGAAAACGTGTTAAGACAAGTGGGGGAAAGGAAAAGACCAAATTACCCTTTCCTAAAGTGGATGAAATGCCTTAAATGGAGAGGCTTCACTCAAACAGCCATAACTTTTTACTCGAAGCTCGAAATTTAGCAAACTTGGCGACTTTGGAAAGAAGACTCAACGACCTTCAATTTGATACCTCATGGGTCACCTAACTCTTTATTTTCTGAAAGACATAGTCATTTAAAGTTGACCCAAAACTTAATACTGATCGAATGTCAAGGTATTACAATTTTATAACAGTAGGGGTATATGAGAGCCGTTTGTATAATGGTAAAAGTATATATGAGACACTTTAATAACGAAGGCATATCATCTCCAAATGACAAAATTGAGGGTATGTCAGACCTTTTTCCCTATATTTTTTGTAGGCTAAGTTTCCTTCAATTGAGTAGTTAAACCTGTTTTTCCTGCATTATATCTTGTAGAGGTTCGAAGACAACATTCGTAGGTCTTCAAACACAAAGTCTGAATCATTATATATTGTTATTTATTGTTGTTAAGGCGAAATACAAGATAATGACTAGGGATGATTCTCTAATTCTTGTCTAGCCTTGAGTTTCTTAGTTAGAATGATTTATGTGGTCCAATAGACATAGGTACATGTTTACTGCATAGTGTATCACTTGTGTATGTAATGGGGAGACCATAGGAAAGCATATGTAATGAAAGCATGTTGATAATCTCATGTAATGAAAACATGTTAAATTGTATGTTGCAAAGGCCATAATGAGCCTTGCAACATAAAAAAATGGCGCTTTTTTTATTTTTTTAAAAAAATAATACCCCTCCTTCATTATTTTTGTGTTTTCATGTTTGTTTTTTATTTCTATTTTCACTATTTATATGTAAATAAAAATGCAAGTGATGCGGTCAAGTTAAATACTTTTTAATATAATTTGATAATATTGAGGAAAAGATCCAAGATTTTTTAAATTCAATTGATAATATATATAAAATTGCCATCAATTTAATATGTATTGTTTTAATAAATTACAGGACTATATATGTGCATACGTATAAATACAAATAAGTGTGTGCCACGAGTGATTGATTTATGATCGATTTAAATTTATTGGGTTCAATATTTAATTGATAATGATTTTGACTTTTTTGTTATCACGTTATTGGTTCTTAATGGTTTGAGGTTTTTTCTTAATTCTACAAATCAATAACCAATAAGTTAAATCGATAAACTTTAAAATCGGACCGAACAATATGTCTAAACTGCGTATTCTTTTTTATGTCCTTATATTTTGTTCTCAATATTAACAAATTATATTAAAAAAAACTATTAAACTTGACGGCATCACATACATTTTTATTTTCACATAAATAGTGAAAATATAAAAAAATAATAACAAACACAAAAATACAACAACAAAACAAACGATTGAATAAATAATGAAGAAAAAACATTGTTTTAGATTTGTTGTCTAGGTGATGGGTATTGTTTTTCTTTTTTTGGGTGGTTGTTTGAGAGTTGGGTTGTTTTGGCTTTTTTATTTTTTATTATAAAGGGTCTTTGGCCTTTTTTAATTGAAAAAAAGGGAATATTAATTTTTTTTTAAAAAAATGTTGTATATATATATAATATTCTTGGTCAATTATTATCTGTCTTTCGTAAGTTTGAGACTTTCTTTTGGCTATTCTGATTGGCATATATTTAAAATATTAGATTTTTTTTATCAAATGTTTCTACTGATCTTATACATGATTGTATCATACGCTCTGATACCAATAAAAAGATCGTTTAAATAAAAAGTATGAAAAGGTCGTTTAAATAAAAAGGTGGTGAGGTTGAAAATGATGCGTTTGTAAATTATGTTGTAAAATCCTACTCAGTACTTCCTCCTCCGGTTCCCTTATCTAGTTTAGTAATTTGTTCTTACTATATATATATATATATATATATATAGTAAGGGTCATGTAAGGCTCATTCTAGCGTGAGCCTTGTAAGACTCATTCTAACATGAGTCTTACAACATACAATTTAACACTATCTCCCCTATTATCCAAATGTTGCCCTTTCGATGTCATAGTCAATTTTTATTGTCCATTTAAAAAAAAATTCTCAATATTTTTGCCCTTTTGGCTCTAGACTCATGTTAAGACCCTTTTGGTTTCATACTAGATGAGACATCCATATCAACACGATCAGGCCTCATCTAGTATATATTGGATGTACGCGTCCATATCAACACAAGTTTAATATGTGTTACCTTTTCTATCCTAATTTATATAGCATAGATAAAAATTTATGAGTCCAATAAATTTTTTGTATGATTTATAAGATATTTGAAGTTGTTAATTATTATAATTTATACTCCTTCTGTCCCAATTTGTGTGACTTAACTTTCCTTATTAGTCAGTCCCAAAAAGAATGACACATTTATATATTAAGTAATAATTTAACTATAAAATGTCTATTTTACCCTTAATGAAATGATTTACAGCCACACAAATTTCTATCATTCATTTTGGACCACAAGATTTAAAAGTCTTCCTTTCTTTCTTAAACTTCGTGCCAAGTCAAACTACCTCACATAAAATGGGACGGAGGGAGTAGTACTTTATTTTACGTAATTTCAATACGTTACTCTTTCAATTTTTGTGACACTAATAGAATTACGAGATGCTCTTTTGAAACATTTTAAGTTGTTAATTAATGTGATTTATAATTTTTTTAACGTAGTTTTAAGATAATTTTCCTATCCCAATTTATGAGACATTGATAGTTTTTTTGGAATTAATCAAATTTTTTTTTATGTCTTTTTTAAATATTTTTAGTTAGTAATTATTATGATTTATTATATATTTTATAACATAGGTTACTTTATCTATCCCAACTTATTGAGATAAATAGTAATTCTAGAGTTAATCTTTTTTTAATTATGTTTTTTAATAGTAATTTTTTTATAATTTTAAATTATATAATAAACTACAAAGAAAATTAATGTTTTTTTTTTTTTAGAGAAATTAGTGAATTTTCAACAATATCCTCAATTTGAAGTAGATATTTTACGTTATTTTTAAGTATAACTTATCTAAATCCCATAGTGTAAGACCCCAAATTACATTCTATCCCTACTCTTTTCTATTTTACAAAAATCTCTTAAGAAATCATCCATCCGGATACATAAGTTTCACCTGGATACATTATATATGATACATTATCAACTTGTCTGTTGTGCTTAATATGAAATATTAACGCAAAATTGATTGGACAACCTTGGTTGTTCCTAACATTGCTAACAAGATCCTTCTATCAACTAGTAAGTTTCTATTCTCCTTTTTCATCTTTCGGTTATTAAAATTTAATCTTATTTTTGAAAGGTTATTTCATTTCTTGTTCAGAGAAAATTGAAGAATCTGAGAAGAAAACATTGGCGAAATCAAGAAACAGAACTGGAAAAGAATCAACATTGATTGATATAACGAATGATTTCCCCATTGTTGGTCTTGCTATGGGGAATTTAGAGACTCCGTCTTCAAAAATGTCCAAAAAAAGATTACTGGTCAAGCCAAATACTTGGTTACTCCTGGATCTGACAAGGATTTATTGAGGGAGCAAGTTAAGACTTTGTTGCAAAAGGTTGAAGAAGACATTTTGTTTTGTCGTTTTGATGGGAATATGTAAGTTATGATATAATGGGGGTAAACAGAGTGTGTGTATTATAACTTTGTATCTATGGATCATGACGTGGTCCTTATTTTGTATGTGGATGTGATTTTATAAAAATGTATCATCATAATATATTGTATATGATATATTTAATAAATGAATCAACAATTGAGATAGATCAAAAACGTTTTGAATATCAAGTGTGTGTATCACAAATTTGTACAAATATGTCAGACTATTATTGTGTATATTGTATATATAAATAGTGTAACAATCAAGATGTGTAAAATTACTTATTTTTATCAAGAAAAAATGTGGATGATACATTAATATATATCAATCTTGGATTTTGGTGAATGGTTGTATCACTGGTTATTGCTATGTATCTGGTACATGTTATAAGAAAGTTACAAAATTGTATCGCTATGTGTTAGTTTGATGCTAGAAGAAGATACATTGTTTTCCTTAATCGAAAAATATGTAATTGTGGTAGATTTCAACTAGATGAGACACCTTGTGGACAGAAGGATATATTAGTAAAGATACATTATTATTCTTAAAATATTTAGTAAATTGCTAAGTATTGTAATCCTATCAGATACATTAAAGAAGTAAAGGTTGCCCGTAAAATATTTGATTTTAGATCGATACATTACTATGTGATAGTTATTAAGTATCAGATACATGTAGTTTTAGTTTGCCAAAGAATGGATATGTATCATATACCTATTGTTGGATCTGATACGCAGCGCTCCAATTATAGAACATTATAATTTATATATAAAGATTATTATTGGGTAATATATAACCTTTTAAATTCGAATAAGATTGATGATACATTAAAGAACTTGATACATGTAGATGATACATTAGGTAGTGTTTATGTAACAACAACATTTATATTGAACATTATAAAACTAATAGAATATTCAACAACATTAGGGTTATGTATCAACACCTAAAATATGAATATGATACATTGCATAAAACAAAGACTATTGTAACAGTGATGTATCAGATTAGTGATGACACTAACAAAAGTTAATTTAAGAATCAAAATAAACGAGATATATTGAAAATTTGTATCTTTGACAGTGTTGGCCGTGTAGATTTTGAACTCGAGCATGTGGCCTTCCTCAACTTCTCCGCTCACAAATGTATCTCGAATATAATACTGTGTAAGGAAACACATCCTTCTAAATTTGGATAATTGTAGAAGATACATAACAACACTTGATACATGATAATTGATACATTTGGTAGAACTTTTGTATCTAGTATCAATACTAATTAAGGTTATGTATCAAAATTAATATTTGAACACGATATATTGTGCATGATAAAAAAAAATGTAATGTATCATAATATTGAAACGAATGCATTATACATTAGTTTAAGAAATAAAATCAACTAGATACATTAAAATTTGAACCCATATGTATTATAAAGGATGAACAACAAAAAATTGAAAAGCAAAATCAACAATTTGATTTGCTAAAAGCAAAAAAAAAATGATGAAGAAATTCTCCTACACTTTTATCTTTGCTCTATATCAACTTCCGTATCTTTTTTACACTGTCAACAATGAGAATAAATCTACCTCTTTCCATTTCATAATGCAGTTTCACCAGCAAAAGAGGATCCCCTGGAAACGATTTTGTTGCAAGGAGCAATGTAGATACATCATCTCTTTCCCCTTTCCCATATGCATTTTGTGAAGGTGGAAAGGGAGGAGATCCGATAGTCTTTGGGAAAAATTGTGGAGTGAATTAAGACTTACTTGGGTTCTTTGGAAAAAGTTGTGGAGCGATCTTAATGACCGGAGAGAGAACAAATCTGAAAAATTAAAAAATGAAGTAAAGATTGAGGGAGTGAAAATAGGAAAAGATTGAGGGAGTGAAATATGGAGAGATTAAGGGAGTGAAAATAGGAAGAGAAATGTGTGTTGAGTATTGAAACTTTTTGTATCCGGAACATTGGGGTTTGAGAGGAAAAAGAGGAATTTTGAAAATATTTTGAAATGGTAGGGAATAATGAAAATTATGGAAAATAAAAGTGTGTTTATAGGTAATTTATCCATTTTTTAAATAATACTATATAATATATTTTTAAAAAAATTAATTTATGTGGCACAGAGTGAAAGGTACTTCAAGAATATCAACATTTTCCATGGGCATTTTTGATATTTGCGTGTTCATCAATTGCCTTTTCATTTATATCTTTTTGTTGCTTCTCATATCTAGAGAAGCCGAATTAGGATATATATTCTTGAGGATCAGATTAATATCTCAAATGGTTACTCAATTAATAGTTGTTTTCACAGATAGTCATTTAACTTTTATTTTATAACGTTAAAATCAGTCAAAATTATGAATTTTTCTCACTCAAAGTCACTTAACTTTCTTTTGAAAACTCAAAATAACTTAACTATGAATATTTAACCTATAAAGTCACACGAAATGATTAATATTACTGATCCTAGATGATTTACCTGATTTTTTTTCTTCCTTTCTCTTAATTGTCGATGTATTTTTTTTTTCCATTTAATAAGTATGCTACTTTATACGGTGGTACTTTCGCACAAATATATTTAGAAAATAATAATTCAATAAAAATTATTAAATAATTGAATTGATTATCTTATTATTTTTTAAATTATTTTAAACAAGAATTGGATTTTAACAAAATTTAACAAAATAATTATATGAGTATCTTATTATTTTAAAAAGAAAATTAGTTCAAAATAATATTTATGTTTCAATAAAAAATTATTTAAATTGATTTAGTGACTTTCTAAGTGAAATATCAATAAGTAAGTGACTTTGTGATTATAAAAGAAAGTTGAGTGACTTTTAATTGAGAAAAATCCTTGAAAAAGTTCATACTTAGATGACTTTAAGTGTGTATTCGGTATGAATTCCAATTTTTCAAGGTTGGTTGACTTAAATATTTTGGATTTTTTTTTCAAATCAACTTATTTTTCTCAAATTTAAGAAAAATGACTTTCCTTCAAAAATTATAGAAAATATTTTCCAAAACTCTATTTCACAATTTTTTTTTCTTACCCTACTCATACTCTGTATTCGACCCTCCCCATCCGAAAAAATTAAAGTTTTAAAATTTTATTATTTTTTAAACTTCCAATATTTTTTTTACCCTACCCCCAAATCAGCCCTCAGCCCCCTACCCCAAAATCAGCCACCCCTCCACCAAACAAAAAAAAATTAAAATTATTTTTAAAAAATATTTCAAATTTCAAATATTTTTTTTACCTAATCCAACCCCTACCATCCCCCGCACAAAAAATATTATTTTGAAAAAACATTACAACTTTTTTGAAATGTCACTTTTTACCCTACCCATTATCCTAACCCCTCTCCCCAAAAGAACTATTTTTCAAAAAAATATTTTTTACGCTACCTCCCTTCCACTTCCCCCACCGCGTCAATTTTTTTTTAAAAAATAATTCAAATTTGAAAATATTTCATATTTACGTCATGTCCACCCCTACCCTCCCTCTCCCCTCCGGCCACCCCGTCAATTTTTTTGTTTAAGAAAATTATTTTGAAAATTATTTCAGTTATAAAAAAAATTCAATTTTTACGCCACCCTTCCCATAACAACCCCCTCCCCCTCGATGCACCCCTACCCAGGCCACCTCTCTTCAAATTTTTTTTTCTTAAAACAAATGATTTTGAAAACTATTTCAAATTTTAAAAAATTTCATCATTCCACCCCTAACATCCCCAGTTAGGAACGTCGAGGTCTTGTCTTAGTTCGGGTGTTAGGAGGGTTCTAGATCCACTACTAGGATTTTGGACTATAGCAACAGTTTCATATGCGTTGCAATAGGACATAAAACCATTGCCATAGAGCTACAGCAACGGTTTGTCAACCGTCTCATTTGGTCGCGTTACTATAGCTCTATTGTAACAGTTAATGCAACGGTTCTCGAATGCGTTGCTATAGGGACCTCTATTGCAACGATTTTCCTTCCATCTATAGGCACTATAACATTACAACAATTGTAACGGTTAACAACTGTCGCATTAGGGGTTGTGGTAACTGTTAGAAAGCGTTGCAATGGAGTCCGTTGCAATAGGATGTTCTTATCGCAACACTTTTTTAAATATTATGGCAACGATTTTTATTGATATTGCAACACTTTTATTTTCTATTGCAACCAATCTATATGAATCTACAGTTTTTCCCAACCTGTTGCAATAGTTCAAGTTTCTTGAGCATTATATATATTTAATAATTAACAATTTATAAAAAAAAAGTTCTCTAAATCAAATCACGAAAGAAAACGACTAATTATATAGTCGAATCATATATATAATTCGAAATATCCTAGTCACAATATCCATAAAGGTAAAATATACATACCAAAACACATGTTTTCAACAGTTTGCACAAGTTCCCTACTAATAGAAATTAAAACAAAAAACTGTAGCCTAACAAAAGTTTCAAAATGTCAAGAAACAAAAGAGTCGAGCTAAAGCAATAGGTTTCTACAACTTTCAATCAAATATATCAAGTAAGGTCTTCATCACTAATGCTTTCATCATCCTCTTGGTTCCACCTACAAAAGACCATAAATAAAAGTTTATTGAGAGCAAATGTGGAAGAAAGATAGTTCAGATTTAAGTAATTAAATCATTTGTCTCGATCTACTCCACATCTGTGTAAGTGAAATAAGCAAACATTTCATTTGCTCAATCAACTGTGCATAACAAATTATTTTTTTGTCTGTTGTAAAATGCAAGTTGTATCCAGCTACCTGAAATGGCTCTCAATTGAATTTTGAAGATGATCATTCCCACAAATTAAACAGGAAACACAAAAATTATTGCAAAATATACCTAGAAGAAAAAGAGACATCAATGCAGAATATCAATGGGCACAAATTGGACAAGTTAATTTATTTACTCTTATTGTCCTTTACGACCAATCAAACATTCGCAAGTGAAGTTATCACTTGTTATAAGTAGGAGTTTTTATCCTAGTGCATTCAGCGTAACAATATTCACTAGATAAGTTCTGTATAAAGCAAAAAGGCAAGGAAGTATACTTAGTTTTGTACACAATAAGCTCAGATTAGAACTGTTTTTCTTTTAGTGAGTGCAGGGCTGTTTGGGCAATACAAAAGGCTCAAAAATTGATAATCCAACTTTGTATTGCAAGAGAGAGACACATTAACAAAACACATGCAAGGGGAATATGTAATAAAATAAACATGACACCCAAATATAGCAACACTAGCAGTGTACCAAAGTATACCACATTATCTGGAAAAATAATTTTCAAGGGAAAGAATTTTAACAACCAAACAAGAAGGGACAAAACCTTCAGACTTTATCCAAACACTTCCAATTCCCCATGAGTACTAGTCAAATTCAAGCCATTGAAGTTATCAAGGTTGACTAAAATCAACAAATGACTATTCCAAAGTACGCCTTCACTGACATGAAGAACCCATATTCCTCAATAGAAGAAATCCAAAATAACATTGTGTGATGATGCTCATCCAATATTTCGTAAGCAAACAGACTGAACATTACTCCCTATTACTCCCTATGCCAATTCTAATAGCCGAGCATGAAAATTATTTTAAAAAGCATCATAAATCCAATGCACACACCAAGCACACAAGTTATAAGTTTCCAAAACATCATCCAGATTCTAGGCAGGTTTGAGATTCATAGTTTTTCAGATCTACCAAGTCAAGAGAGGAGAATTCTTAATTTGAAAGAAGCTCACAAAATCAATCCTCTGTCAACACATGAGGACAAAATCACGGAGTCACCAATTAGAAAAAGAGAAGGAGTTATTTCTCAAGTAACATACAATAATAGAATATTGAAAACATCATGCTCAAGCATCATCAAAGGATACATATTACACAGTCGCAGAAACATCCCCACCAAAATTAGTTCTTCTCTTTAGTTCAAAAGAATGAACTTACCAGACTCATGGTGGAATGGAATTTCAGTGTTCACATTGAAGAACAAACACAATATAAACTCGAGAGAGAGGTGGAATCAATGACTTGCGTACCAACCCTTAACAATTTGCTCATTATATTCAGATGTTTGAAAGTGTATAATTTTGGTCCTAGTTTTTTTTTCCTTTTTCTATTAGGATTCAATATTGGTTAAGTTGGTGCATAGTATGTATGGGTAAATTGTTGGTAGAAGCAGCTAGTTATGGAGGAAAATCAACTTCATATAAGTAAAAATGTAATGCTGATATGTGCAAAATAGGTACAGAAGCAACAGAAGGTTGGAAATAATGCTGAAAATTAAAAGAAAGAAACAAAAATAGTTTCAGAAACAAGTAGTAGCTGCAACCTACGGGCAATGATCTAGCATACTTAAAGAGCCGAGAATTGAAATTTTTCCAAAAGAGTACATGTACAAGTAGCTTAGATACACACACAAATTGTCTACAAACTAGCAGTTACAATAACAGTTCATCTGTGTCAGCTATAGGCCAACCCTTTTTTGCTAAAGATTTATTGTTTCCAACTATTCAACAATTTCACTAACAAATAAGAGCCATAATAATTTCACAATTCATGATGGTACACTAATGAGAGAGCTACGATTCAAAGACTAACATTTTCACAACCAAAATATGTGGAAAAGGAAACGAAGAGTCCAAGGTTCTCTTCCCACTTTACCCTGAATACTCAAAACAAGGGCCTGATCGAGATAAACCTATACACAAAAAGTGAGTAGAAAACTCAATAGTCGCATTGAGTCAACTGCACATTGTTAATGACTCTTTAAAACTAAAGTCTCTCTAAACTCATATATTACAGATAACTAGATGTACAACACCAGAAATAACATGAGAAGTTGAATTATAGTCTCCCTTTTAGCAAGAAAATTCAACAACACATTCATACCAAGCTAATGTTGAAGTGAAGAAGAAGAAAAATAATAAACGTCATACCTTGATTGTTTTTGCTAGAAGATGGACGATTCAAAGGTTCCATAGCTTCTTGTGGTGACTGAGCACCCAATGATGCCAACATGACAACATTCAATTGAAGTCCAGGGTACATACGATTAAGTCGTCCAAGAATATCATCTGTAACTTCTTGGTGTATGGTTACTTTTTATTGCTCTAATTTTTCTACCATCCTTTGATGCATCCTTTCTTCCAATTCCTCCATTTTTTCTTCCATCGTCTCATCATTAGCAGTTAAATAAGGTTCAGAAAGCGCTTTCCTTTTCAAAGTATTTTTGTTAACTCCTCGTCCATAAACTCTTAGGCTCCATGGGTGTTCATGTCCCATGACTACTATAAAAGCATCAAATGATTGATCGTCATCTTCACTCAGTTTCTCCATTTCAGCCTACAAATCAAATACAAAGAAATAAAATCAAGTATTTAAGAACAAATAAAGGATCTTAAGAACCTTATAACCAAATAAAAGTCATACAATTTTACTAATTTAACTTCGTTGGAGTCCTTGTATACTCGACCAGGTTTTCTTGATCTTGTAGCCACAAAGAGTTCTTTAGCTGACAGCTCATCGGGGCTTTCCTTCTCTTTTTCCAACTTCTATCTAAATTATCCATTGATATCTATACGACCCAAAAAAAGATAAAAAGAATCAAATTTATGACAAATTATGAAATAAAAAAGAAAACAATGTTATACACATGAACAAACATATCTCAAAATGTACATGGAGAATATGTAGTTTAAAACTCATAGCAATCACAATGCAATTTACAACAAGCATTTCATAGTTTTGCTTAATATATCAAACAAATATCAAAGTTCCCTTGATCATTGGAAATGTATACAAAACACTGATCCACGTGACCTGTCAAGAAAAAGTTTTAACAATGTTGATTGAGCATGCTTTTCTTTATTTTTGATCCTAAAGTAATGGCAAAATACATAGATAGTCCGCCAAAGTTGGCTTCTTTTTCATTTCGACACTTCAATAAAGGTTAGTACTATTAAATGTTCAAACCTTAGAAGGTCACATGATGGATATATTGGAGTGCTCGATAGGTTCTGACCTTAGTTGTAGTGTTAAAATGAAAATTGAAGCCAACTTTGACTGGTTGTCTATATATGTATCTGGAACTAATCTTACTTCTTTGGTTTTGGGAGTTCAACTACCTGCTTTAGAGATTTTTCAAAAGCTATATTTACCTGGGTAATAATACCAAACTGATCCAATCCTACTAGTACACCATGGAACAAGTCTACATTTTGTTTTGTTGAACAAGTAATCAACACTTCTTACCCACACGAAGATAGATTATTTACCAAAATATATGTTCATAAGACAGATTTAGTAAAACAGATGTCATACCAATGAGAAATACTTTAAAAAATATCTCATACTCAATAACAATTTACTTTATATTATCCTAATGAACAACAAGATTAACAATTACGAATTAATTTCGAAGATACTTTTAACTACTAAAAGGAAAAGTAGAAAAATCATAACGAGCTTATCATTCTTTCAAATTTATGCTATCAACGACTTATGGACATTCAAGAAATGGAAAATGGTTACTGGATTCACATGAAGTTCGGATCATATGAGGATTCAATTCTTTTCAAAAAAGTGTCCCTACTTATTTTCTTTTTGATAAGAAATCAGGGCAAAAGAGTCTTTAAAAGTTATAAAACAGATTTTTAAGGCAAATAATATTGATCTAGAATTATAAGAAGCTTTAGATTTTCATGTCAAAAGCTCTACTACAAACCAACAATGAATTTCAATTTTTTTCTTTTTCATGCTAATGTATCTCTTGTTTCCTGTTGCTCTAACGTAACTCTTCAACAATAATGAAAGCAAAATTTCTCACATCCTAGCTACTCAAGCGAGAGGTGAAATCTAGGAAGACATCATCAATGCACTCATAGAACAACAAATCCAACATCAATATGAAGAGAAATATGGTTTAGAGTAATCAATTGCACCATAACTACCAACAAAACTTTAAACCCACATTAGCTAAAATTGAATGGGAAAAACCCACAATCAGAAAAAAAAAATACATCAAATACACACTAACTACACCTCAGCGATTAAACTCAAAAGAAGAAATTCAAGAAGAAAACCTCAACAACTCAAACTTGAAATTTCTTCAGCTATAACCTCAAAAATATAAGAGCAGAATCTCCAACAGTTGAAGAAGAAAACATCAAGATTTCTCAGACTTCACAAGAAAACCTTCAGACTTCCATTTCCTTTGATTTCACAATGGTTTAGAGAGAAATGGGTTTACATTTGAAGAAAAAAAAGGTTTAAGTTTGCACTAAAATTACAGGCAAGAATAACGTACCATAAGGATAAAATCCCTGCAAACCGCTACAAGCTTGCCCTAAATTGGTGTTCTGGAACAACAAATCCAACATCAATTTCACCATAACTACCAACAAAACTTTAAACCCACAGTAGCTAAAATTGAATGGGAAAAACCCACAATGAGAAAAAAAAAATACATCAAATACACACTAACTACACCTCAACGATTAAAGGCCAAAAAAAGAGCTTCAAGAAGAAAACCTCAACAACTCAAACTTGAACTTTCTTCAGCTATAACCTCAAAGATGTAATAACAGAACTTGCAGTAGTTGAAGAAGAAAACATAAGGATTTATTAGATTTCACAAGCAAACCTTCAGTCTTCCATTTTCTTCGATTTCACAAAAGTTTAGAGAGAAATGAGTTTACATTTTAAGAAAAAAAGGGTTTAAGTTTACCCTAAAATTACAGACAAGAAGAACTTACCATAAGAATAATCAAATACCTGCAAAACTCTACAAGCTTTCCCTGAAATGGTGTTCTACTTGTTGAAAAATAGGTCAAAGAGAAGAGGAGTGACAGCGTATGATGTTCGGTTTGTTGAAGAGATGAAGAATGACTTTAGAAAATGTTTGTATATATCTGGTAGAGAGAAAAATAAATTAGATTGAATAAATTAATTAAAAATAAAATAGAGTGAAATGTTTTTAGCGGGTTTAGCCAAAATAAAAAGGGAAATTATGGAGGGATTTAATAACCATTCCAATAGAATTTTTTTTTTGCATTAAAATGTTGCCGTAGATGACTTTATGGCAACGGTTCTAGTAACTGTTGCAGTATGTAAGTCTATTGCTACAATTTTCACATAGTGGCAACTAATTTATTACCAAGTCGTATCAAAAACACCCAATCCATTTGACAACGGTTCAAACAATTGCAATAGACCCTTTATAGTATCGGTATCTTAAGCATTGCTAAAAATTCCATTGCCGTAAGCCTAATTTCTAGTAGTGATCAATTATCGAGGTTGATTTTTGAGCCAAAAATTATTTTTTAAAAAATATTTTCTAATTTCATACCAAAATAAAAGATATTTTTTACAAAATATTTTTCATCACCAATCAAATATTAAAAAATATTTTTTAAAAAATACTTTTTATTCACCAATCGAACAAAAAAAAGTTAAACATTCACTTATTTTTTAAGAAAACATTTTCTAAAAAACATTTTTTTATGAAAAAAATTTCCTTCCTACCATACAAACTCTAGATGATAAAAGAAAATGAGTATCCATCTGCAATAATTACTATGTGGATCATTGTGTCTTCAAATAATTGAAGGGAATGAGAAAGAGAAACAGCAACCACTAAATAAATGTTCAAAGGAAATTATTCATTAATTAAACTCTCACAACAGTTTCTTGTTTAGAAATTATACAATTACACATACACATAATTCAGATTAAAAGCTTAATTTCCCAACAAACCAAAATACTTAGGAAAACAAACATTATTGACAAAAGGACTTTTGATCTGCACTGCACTAGTGTTTAATCAGAAATTTAAAAAAATTAGATTTAATTACCACGTGTCATCATATCATTGATTCATTGGCTATGTATTTGTATTTGAGACACAAACTTTTATCTTTCAATTAATTTTTATTTTATATTTTATATTAAATAAGTATAAATTTGTTAAGATTGAAGTGTTACCTGAGTTAAAATGTCTAACTTAAGCATTGAGATAATATATGTTGAAGATCCTCATTGAACTCTAACCCCACCATTGGTGTATTTTGGGGAAAGAAAAAAAAAGACTAATCACATGCTTTCTCTTTTCCAATTTATATGATATATTTTGCTTCATGAAAATCAAAACGATTAAAATTTAAAGATAAAGTTATTTAAATTTTAAAATTCAAAATGAATTACATAAAATAAATTAGCATAAGAGTAACAACTTTTAATGCCGAGAGAAGCTGACTTTGGAGAGATATTCTTGGAGATCATCATTTGTTAGAAATGATTCAAGGGGATGAAAAAGAGAAACAACTAAACAAATGTTACTAAAAGGAATTGTTCATTAATTAAACTCTCACAACATTTTATTGTTTACAACAATTACACATACACTTAATTCAGATTAAGAGCGTAATCTCCCAACAAACCAAAAATACTTAACAAAATAAACATTACTATTACAAACGAACTTTTATCTGCACTTGTTTAACCAGAGATGTCAATGGCTTTTACCTCAGATTTCTTCCTCTCTTCTTCTTTAGGAACAGTCACAGTGAGCACCCCATTCTCCATCGCTGCCTTTATTTCTCCCGTCTTCGTATTCTCCGGTAGCCTGAATCTCCTTAAAAACTTACCGCTACTCCTCTCCATACGGTGCCACTGATCATTCTTCTCCTCTTGCTCTCTGCTTCTCTCACCACTAATCTGTAAAATCCTTCCTTCTTCAACTTCAACTTTCACTTCCTCTTTCTTGATCCCCGGAACGTCCACTTTGAAGACATGAGCTTCTGGGGTCTCTTTCCAATCGATTTTTGCATTTGCAAAAGCAGAGATTTCACGAGCAGAGGATGGGGCACTGGCGATTGTGGTTGAAATTGGGAAGCCCTCGAATGGATCCCATAAGTCAAGGGAAAATGGGTCGAAGATGTTGCTCCTGCGACCACCAAAGAAGCTTGGAATCAAAGACATTTTTGGGAACTTTGTTGTTAGAAGAAAACAGAGGATTTTTTAACTTTTGATTCTAGTGCTTGATTTGCTTGATTACTTGCTGATGATGAACTAAATAACGTATGGTGGTATTTATAGTGGATGAATCTGAGAAACTCAAGCAATTCGAGTGTAATCTAGCATCTTCTTCCCTTAATTTTAGATACGAAAAAGAAGAGGCTTCTACAATATTCCAGAGACTTTTTTTTAGAAGGAATAATTGCACCGCACCTTCTTTGTTTAATTTAAGGAGTAATTGAACTTTTAGTTTTATCGGACTTCAAATTTAAAGTCAGCTCATTTATACCAATTTTTTTTTAAAGAAAGTTCATTCATGTCAATATTTGTTAATTGAAAAATATTTTAGTTTTGCAAAATTATTTTTACATATAGTCAAAATGGGAAAAGCCCTTAAATATGTTATCGGACTTCAAATTTAAAGTCAGCTCATTTATACCAATTTTTTTTAAAGAAAGTTCATTCATGTCAATATTTGTTAATTGAAAAATATTTTAGTTTTGCAAAATTATTTTTGTGCATAGTCAATTATGATTCAGCCATATCATTTATTCAATCATTTAAAAAAAACAAAAGACTGAAATATGTTCGCGAACTTTGAAAAAAGACTCATATATGTCATCATTTAAAATTTAATTCATCTATGTCATTTCAATTAACTAATAATGACATGAATAAACATTTTCTCAAACAAAAATGATATCGATAAGCTAAAATTTTAACAAATGACAAATAAATTTAGTAGTAAAACTGTAGATTCTTATTTTAATTGTGAGGACATTTGATTTGCATCCGTAAAAGTGAAGCAACACAACAACACTTCATTTTATGATCCAAGGCTTTGTTGACCTACGTACACAAAATGTTTACTGATCGATCAATCATCAGTATTTTTATTCAAAATTAATTAGAGTGAACTAGATGTATTATATATGTTCATTAATGATCCAAGTCTTTATTGACCTAAAAGAGAGGCTTTACTAAAACGAGCTTAACTGTTTACTCCAAGCTCGAAATTAAGCAAATTTTGTGGCGTTGGAAAAAGAACTTAAAGGCCTTTAATTTGATAGGTCATGGACCACCTAATTCTTTATGTGCTGAGAGATATGATCGTTTAAAGTTGATTTAAGTAGAATTTTAGGAGAAAACTTATTCGGTAGGGAAGCTTTCAACTCAACTTTGTGCTAGTGTGTTCTAGTGACCTTAATTGATATCCAAAATCATTTCCACACTAATTAATTGACCTAAGAACCTAAGAATAATTGAGAATCACTCGATACAATCTTATTCACAAATGAAGAATGGTTCAAATCTTAACTTAGAATTTTTCGGGATTTTACAGAATTAGGATTCCTACCTGGGTTAATATTAAAAATTTATTTCCTTAACTCTATAAATAGGACCTAGCGTTATTTTGTAATGGCTCGACTTCTTTGTGGTGTGTAAGAACAAAGATAAAGAATTCATCGTAGGTTTCAATTCTTTACTTCTTTAATTTGGAATTGCATGAAGACAATTGTTTTTGAGTTTATGAAAATTATGAGCGGCTAAAAGCCTTTGTTCTGGGGTTGTAGCTATGGATAATTGTTGAATATCAATAGTTTTGTGTTCTTATTTTAGTATTTCATGATTGACCACCATAAAAATAAATATCTTGTGTATTCTTGGACTCGGGGACAATAAGGTAGGTAGACCACATAATACAAAAAGTTTGATCTTTCTTGAATATCACTTGATTAGATTCGTGTTTATGATTGACACCCGACAAACACCAAGCTTGATTACGTACGAAATATGATGAAATTTAAATGCTTGTCAATTGGGTCTGTCTATCCCCGTTCAACGATGTAGTTAGACAATCAACAAAGTAGGAGATTAGAAGGTCGAGAGACCATAATCATAAAATCAACCCTGTAAATCAGTAGTTTGATAACCTTAGTTAATTCATTGCTTGAGACGCGATACATGAAACCCTATGCATGTTGCAGCCATGAAATTGTCTCCTACTTGCTTAAATCATCAAATTGGAGTCATCCTTGTTAGTTACTTAATTAATTTAATTGTTAGTAGTCATAGTAAACAAAAATCACAATCTCTTGAAGGTACATCTCTTTAAAGCGTGGAAATAATTGAGTTAATATAAATTGATCATAAGTCCCTTGGTTCGACAACTCAGTTCTAAAAGAAACTATGTTACTTGCATGGCTACGTACGCAACATGCCACTCTCATAATTGAAGAAGACTAATTAACAACAAGGATATTTCTAAGAAATATATTCTCTGGAAAATAGGTATTGGTAATATTTCCTTTTAGTGGGACAATTGGCTTGGCATTGGTGCCTATCAAAGATCAGTCATTTTAACAACTCCCCTAAAAAGGTTCTCGTTAATCAGTTTTTCAATTTATATGATATCCTTCCTCATCATCTTATAAATGATATCTTATCTATCAAAACTCATTAATCTGGGAAGGAGTATATATTATATTATTATATAGAAGAGTCATAACTAGAACAACTCAGGACTAACTTATATATATATATATATATATATATATATGCGCTTATTAGTTAAGTGTAATACAATTATTATACACGATTGATTTGTAGCAAACCACATGCTCCTATTTCATTTCCTTATAATTCAAACGTTTTCTTCCCTCATAGTTTTAGGTAGAGAGAAAATGAGACGACTCAAGCGAAACAATTAGCAAAGTGATTGATCATTTTCCTTAAATTTTTAAATCAAAATTCTTAAAAAAATAATAATCTCTGAGTCAATTCAAATAGCTTGGAAAATGGAGGTTAAAAATGGAAAAGAAGAAGAAGAAAAAGTAATTAAAAATTGATTAATTAATCTTTTCACGCGTATCACACTCTCTCTATGTATCACTTTATCTATAATGTGTACGTAAAAAGTGTTATACATGTACGTAAAAAGTGTTAAAACGACACAACAATACAGATATGTACGAAAAAAATGATAAACATATACATAAAAAGTGTTAAAATGCCACAACAATACCTTACAACTCAAGTTAGTGTCAACTTTAAGATACCACTAATAGATTAGGTGAAAGTTGCTGTCAATCTTACATAAATTGTCTAAAATAAATAAAATCTTGTTAAAATATTTAAGTAAAAATTAATGTCAAACTTTAGGCTCTATCTAAAAGTTACTCATTCAACGCTTAAACGCTTCGCTTAAATTCGTGTGGATACAAAAACAATGAGATACAATTTACTAAGTTCTTCACTTTTCTCCATTGTTCTTTGTCAGAAATCAGAATTGATATAGGTATTTAACATATGGAAAAACTAAAGAAATATATAGGATACAAATAAAGTAAATACAATTATTATACCCAATGAATACAAATACATTGATTAAACTCTCATAACATTTTCTTGTTTACAACTGCAACCACATTCTTACACAATTACACATACACACGATTCAGATTAAAAACTTAATCTGCCAACAAAACAACCATTGTTGACAAAGGAATTTCATCAAACACTTGATCTGCACTTGTTTAACCAGAGATGTCAATGGCTTTTACCTCAGATTTCTTCTTCTCTTCTTCTTTTGGAACAGTCACAGTGAGCACCCCATTCTCCATCGCTGCCTTTATTTCTCCCGTCTTCGTATTCTCCGGCAGTCTGAATCTCCTTAAAAACTTACCGCTACTCCTCTCCATACGGTGCCACTGATCGTTCTTCTCCTCTTGCTCTCTGCTTCTCTCACCGCTGATCTGTAAAATCCTTCCTTCTTCAACTTCGACTTTCACTTCCTCCTTCTTGATCCCCGGAACATCCACTTTGAAGATGTGAGCTTCTGGGGTCTCTTTCCAATCGATTTTTGCATTTGCAAAAGAAGAGATTTCACGAGCAGAGGATGGGGCACTGGTGAGTGTGGTTGAAATTGGGAAGCCCTCGAATGGATCCCATAAGTCAAGGGAAAATGGGTCGAAGATGTTGCTCCTGCGACCACCAAAGAAGCTTGGAATCAGAGACATTTTTAGGAACTTTGTTGTATAAAGAAAACAGAGGATTTTTTAACTTTTGATTCTAGTGCTAGATTTGCTTGATTACTTGCTGATGATGAACTAAACAAAGTATGGTGGTATTTATAGGCGAGCGATGAACCGATAAACTTATGGAATTCGAGTATAATCTAGGATCTTCTCCACTTAATTATAGATAAGAACAGTAGGAAGCTTCTACAATATTCCACAGTTTTTAAAAAGACGTATTAAAAATTTAGTTTACTTTTAAAATTTTAAAAGTGTCAAATAAAATTGAGATAACGAAATTAACCTACATTATTTGAAATACATTATCAATTAAAAAAATACGTATGATCAATTCAAGGAGATTCATATATTAAATTTGATATTGATAAATTTTTGTTGATCAATAAAATTAAATGTATATAATTAGAAGATATATAATTTAAATTTATAAAATTAACTTGATCGATAAATTAAATTTATTAAATTAAACTTCTGTTGCTGTGTAGTTAAATTATATATATATACACACTCTCTCTCTCTCTCTCTATATATATATATATATATCAATGTGTATATATATATATATATACTCTCTATATATATGTATATACATATATATATATATATATATATATATACAATATGTATATATCTACGTATATACACTATATATAGAGAGTATATATATATATATATATATATATATATATATATATATATAATTTTAATTAATAAACTCAACCTCGATAAATTAAATTTATTAAATATCTCCATGGTCCTGTACAACCTTCTATGTTAATATACATGCTGAACAGGAAAGAGGTGCGCCCATGTTGGCTATTAATTATTAACCTCTTAATAAGGCTCTGAGATGGATAAGGTATCCTATCCCTAATAAAAAAGATTTATTAGATAGGGTTTATGATGCAATTATATTTTTTAAATTTGATTTTAAATCAGATTATTGGCAAATTTAAAATATATATATATATATATATATTAAATTAAACTTCTGGTGACGTGAAAAAAGAGTGGAAAGAATAGAAGTTAGAAAACCCTCTCCATACTTCATCCATCCTACTTTCATATTTCTTTATGTATCAAAAATCCTCCTTTGTATATTAAAGCTTGTGAAATAAAAATAAGTGTGTTTGTGTGTTCAAGTTTCTAAAAGCTTTTCCAAGGCCCTTCGGGGGTTCCCGAAAGGGAAACCTCTCTCAGTTTATCATGTAAGTTTTACTATGTTTACTTCCCAAAAATTCCCCTCAAAAATATGTTATTTAATTTGCTAGTTTTCATGTAATTATTGTACATATGTTTAAAAATTACCCTTAGTATATGGTTAACTTCTTAACTTCTTAATAACGACTATGGATTAACCTGTAAATTCCTAGGACTCTTGGCTTTATAGTCCGATTGATGAAAGGACGAATTTGTTGCCAGTTTTGTATCCGGGGTGTGGTTAAAGACGAAGTTGTTAAGAACAAAGGTTAAGAAGAAGATATGAAAGGGGTAAGACAAAATCCGAAAAACAAATATAAAAATAAAAACAAAAATAAAAATTGAAAAACAAAATTAAAACATAGGGAAAATAGGGATTTAAGTCATAAACTAACTTGATTAAACTAAATGAGAGAGGGAGTACTGAGTAGGACGTACAAAATATCTACAACGAAGCCTTGACACGGAACAAAGACTGGACATAAAGACTGGACTCAGAACAACTTACCTGCACTACTAATTTATAAATAATCTACTACTATATTATATACTATATATCTACTACTATATATTATATACTATATATATATATATATATATCTACTACTATATTATATACTATATATATATATATATATATCTACTACTATATATTATATACATACTACTATATATTATACTATTATATATTACTTTTTCTGTATTTACTGTTTTTACTGTATTGCTGTATTTACTGTTTTTACTGTATTTGCTGTATTTACTGTATTTACTGTTTCTGTATTACTTTTAAAGTATTTACTATAGTTACTGTATTCTCTGTGTTTTCTGTATTTACTGCATTTTCTGTATTTACTGTGTTTTCTGTATTTACAGTTTTTACTGTTTTACTTTCCTTATATTATACCCCTCTACTATCTAAGTGTCCTTATATTTGGTATCAATATATATATATATATATATATATATATATATAATTTTAATTAATAAAATCAATTTCTCTCACTCCTCTCTCACTCTCTCTCATCCGCACTCACTCCTCTCTCACTCGATCTCTCTCATTCGCGATTCCCACCGGCGCCACGACAGCAACTCCGACCGGCGCCACCGAAGCACCCCCGACCGGCGCCACCGCAGCATCGCAACAGCAGCAGATCGAGGTCACGCCGCAGCAGCTCACACCAGCAGTAGATCGAGGTCACGCCCGGTGCCGCCTCCATCCTGAACCATTGCCCTTTTCCTTTAATTCAAGGTTAGGGTTTCATAATATTATTTTTAATTTCTTTCAATTTGAGTATTGAATTTGTTAATTAGTGTATTGAATTAGTTTTTAATTGATTGATTGTTAGTTAGTAAGAGAATGATTTAGGGTTTTTGATTGTTAGTTTGAATTAGGGATTATTTGATTGTTAGTTTGTGTTTGCTGATTGTGAATTGACAATTTTAATGTTAGGGTTAGTTTAAATTAGGGTATCTTAGGATTTGTTTGAAATTTGGTATTTGTTGAGTTAATTAGTTTGATTTTGGAATTGCATGTAAGATTAGATTGAATTGGGGTATTTAAGGAGTTATTTGAATTTGGGTATTATTTGAGTTAGCTTGAATTATTATTGAGATTTTTAGAACTAATAATTTGAATTTGGGATTAGGAATAGCTAGCTAGTTGAATTTAGGATTTTAGCACTAGTTAGATTTTGGGATTTTAGGACTAGTTTGAATTTGTGATTTTAAGACTAGTTTGAATTTTGAATTTAGGACTAGTTTGAATCTATTATTGAGATTTTAGGACTACTAATAGTTTGCATTTGGGATTTTAGCACTATAGTTTGAATTTGGAATTTTAGGGATTTGAATTACAACTTAATTAAAACTTAAAATTAATTAGAACTTGAATTTACTATAAATTGAACTTAATTAGGAATATGAACTTGAAATTAGATTGGGGTAGTTGGAACTAATTAGCTTGAATATATAACTAATTAAGTTTAATTAGAAATTAAATATGAACTTGAATTGAAACTTCAACTTATTAAAACTTCAATATATATATAACTAATATTCTTGTATTTGAAGTTTATATTTAACTATTTAAGAACTTTTCGTCTAGGCAACTAAGGAAGCTCAACATAAAAAAAAGTTGATACAAGACTATATTGCTTCTTTCACAAAGTTGGAGATATGGCTGGTGCTTCTAAGTTTCTTAAGTTCAAGTACAATTGCATGTTTTCAATAATGTGTTTGTGTCCCTCTAGTATTAATACTTAGCTTTAATTTTGTGATAATGTGTTTGTTAAGCATAAGTACCAACACTAGTTGATCATATTGATGACAAAATTGATTTTCTTGCAAGATCGATTTATGTCCATCTAGTGTTGACACTTAGCTTTAATTTTGTGATAATGTGTTTGTTAAGCATAAGTACCAACACTAGTTGATCCTATTGATGAAAAAATTGATTTTCTTGCAAGATCGATTTGTGTCCATCTAGTGTTGATACTTAACTTTAATTTTGTGACAATGTGTTTGTTAAGCATAAGTACCAACACTAGTTGATCCTATTGATGACAAAATTGATTTTCTTACAAGATCGATTTGTGTCCATCTAGTGTTGACTCTTAGCTTTAATTTTGTGATAATGTGTTTGTTAAGCATAAGTACCAACAATAGTTGATCCTATTGATGAAAAAATTGATTTTCGTGCAAGATCAATTTGTGTCCATCTAGTGTTGACACTTACCTTTAATTTAGGAATAATGTGTTTGTTAAGCATAAGTACCAACACTAGTTGATCCTATTGATGAGAAAATTGATTTTCTTACAAAATCGATTTGTGTCCATCTAGTGTTGACACTTAGCTTTAATTTAGGAATAATGTGTTTGTTAAGTTGTTGACACTTAAGTTGTTTAAATAAGTTAAAATAAATAATGTGGTTTAGTTGGTGGATTTGGTTGTTGTATTAAGTCAAAACTAAACTAGTCAAAGTTGTAAAGTTGTGTAAATAAGTTAAAATAAATAATGTGGTTTAGTTGGTGGATTTGGTGGTTGTATTAAGTCGAAACTAAACTAGTTAAAGTTATTATGTTGTTTAAATAACTTAAAATAGATAATGTGGCTTAGTTAGTGGATTTGGTTGTTGTATTAAGTTAAAACTAAACTAGTTAAAGTTGTTAAGTTGCATAAATATGTTAAGATAAATAATGTGGTTTAGTTTTAGGATTTGGTTGTTGTATTAAGTCAAAACTAAATTTTTTAAAGTTGTTAAGTTGTGTAACTATGTTAAGATAAATAATGTGGTTTAGTTTTAGGATTTGGTTGTTGTATTACGTCGAAACTAAACTAGTTAAAGTTGTTATGTTGTTTAAATAAGTTAAAATAGATAATGTGGTTTAGTTGGTAGATTTGATTGTTGTATTAAGTTAAAACCGAACTAGTTAAAGTTATAAAGTTGTGTAAATAAGTTAAAATAAATAATGTGGTTTAGTTGGTGGATTTGGTTGTTGTATTAAGTTAAAACTAAACTAGTTAAAGTTGTAAAGTTATGTAAATAAGTTAAAATAAATAATGTGGTTTAGTTGGTGAATTTGGTTGTTGTATTAAGTTAACTAAACTAGTTAAAGTTGTTAAGTTATGTAGCTATGTTAAGATAAATAATGTGGTTTAATTGGTTGATTTGGTTGTTGTATTAAGTTAAAACTAAACTAGTTAAAGTTGTAAAATTGTGTAAATAAGTTAAAATAAATAATGTGGTTTAGTGGGTGGATTTGGTTGTTGTATTAAGTCAAAACTAAACTAGTTAAAGTTGTGATGTTGTTTAAATAAGTTAAAATAGATAATGTGGTTTAGTTGGTGGATTTGGTTGTTGTATTAAGTTGAAACTAAACTAGTTAAAGTTGTAAAGTTGTTTAAATAAGTTAAGATAAATAAAGTATTCAGGTTGGCCTAAGAAGAAGATTGTATTGTTTCGGTGTGAGTGGTTTGACCCATCACATAGAGACACAAAGATGGACCATCAACATAATATAATTGAAGTTAAGCACACTAGGAAATACAGAAGTTATGATCCTTTTATTATTGCACAAAATGCTAAACAAGTGTATTACGCTTCATATCCATTGCGTAGAGACAAAGCTGATTGGTGGGTTGTTATAAAAAGTAAGCCTATGGGAAGAATTGAAATTGACAATGTCTTAGATGTGGCGTATCAAAATGATGTTGCAATTGTTCAACAAGAAGTTGATGTTGAATTGGAAACCACACTATAACATCCTCAACACATATTAGAAGAAGTATCTGATGATGACATACTGAATGTTGAGGAAGAAATATCCGAGAATGAGGAAAATGAATCATTTGATGACGAAGAATGAGACGATAATGAAAATGAAACAACTGAGGAGGAAGAACGGGAGAATGATGGAATTGAAACAAGCGAGGAGGAATAGTGTAGAATGAAAGCTAGCTAGTATATATGTAAGTGTATTTTGCTAATTTTATTTAATTTATGATTTTTATATATATTATACACGTAAATTTACATACAGATGTCATCTGGCAGTGACGGTGATAGACATCGCCAGAATCTTAGAGTTAGCCAGACTAAACAGGCTAAGAAGAAGAAGTCTAGGAAACCGATAGATCCTTTTGCAGGTGGTATCCTACAAAGGATGCTGCCCGGGCTTTAAAAGAATGTGTTAGAAGACTCTATACACACGCTTATCACTCTTGGAGCGAGATTCCAAACAGTATACGCCAGACAATGTTTAATAACTTTAAGGTATATATTTTTTAATTAAGTTTAGTATACTTTACCTTTTTCTACTATCGATCTAATTAACGTTATTCAAATTTTTTTTCAGACTATGTGTACTTGGAAGTCGAGGTACAATTTGGTCATTGTGACCACATTTGAGAGGAAGGCATCCGCTAGACTGTCTAGCTGGCTAAAGAATATTAGGGATAGTGGTGTACGTTCTGGTTGGATGTTGTATAATGTTTTTGATGAATTGAGTCTGTATTGGAAAACAGACAAGTTTAAGGCAATATCAGATTAAGTCACAAAGACTAGAGGCAGTCTTAAAGGTGGTTCGTTGCACACCAGAGGTGCAAAGACTGTTGGAACAATTGCACGAGAGATGGTAAGTTGGAACAATATCTGATTTTTGCATTTGCAAAAGAAGACATTTCACGAGCAGAGGATGGGGCACTGGCGAGTGTGGTTGAAATTGGGAAGCCCTCGAATGGATCCCATAAGTCAAGGGAAAATGGGTCGAAGATGTTGCTCCTGCGACCACCAAAGAAGCTTGGAATCAGAGATATTTTTGGGAACTTTGTTGTTAGAAGAAAACAGAGGATTTTTTAACTTTTGATTCTAGTGCTAGATTTGCTTGATTACTTGCTGATGATGAACTAAACAACGTATGGTGGTATTTATAGTGGATGAATCTGAGAAACTCAAGCAATTCGAGTGTAATCTAGCATCTTTTCGCTTAATTTTAGATACGAACAGGAAGAGGCTTCTACAATATTCCAGAGACTTTTTTTTTTTAGAAGGAATAATTGCACCGCACCTTCTTTTTTTAATGCAAGGAGTAATTGAACTTTTTGTTTTTACTCCCTTAAATGTGTTAATGAATTTTAAATTTAAAGTCGCTCATTTATACCCTTTTTTTTAAAAAAAAAAGTTTATTCATGTCAATATTTGTTAATTGAAAAATATTTCAATTTTGCAAAATTAATTTTGCGCGTAGTCAATTATGATTCAGCCACAACATTAATTCAATTATTTAAAAAAATAAAAAACTCAAATATGTCTGCGAACTTTGAGAAAAGATTCAAATATGTCATCATTTAAAATTTGGTTCATTTATATCATTTCAATTAACTAATAATGACATGAATAAACTTTTTCTCAAACAAAAATAATATAAATAAGCTAAAATTTTAACGAATGACAAATAAATTTAGTAGTAAAATAGTAGATTTTCATTTTAATTGTGAGGACATTTGATTTGCGTTCGATCAATCATCAGTATTTTAATTCAAAATTAATTAGAGTCAACTAGATGTATTATATATATTCATTAATGATCCAAATCATTATTGACCTAAAAGAGAGGCTTTACTAAAATGAGCATAATGGTTTACTCCAAGCTCAAAATTAGGCAAATTTTGTGGCGCTAGAAAGAGAACTTAAAGGCCTTTAATTTGATAGGTCATGGACAACCTAATTCTTTATGTGCTGAGAGTTATGGTCGTTTAAAGTTGATTTAAGTAGAATCTTAGGTCAAAACTTATTCGGTAGGAAAGTTTTCAACTCAACTTTGTGTTAGGGGGTTCTAGTGACCTTAATTGATATCCAAAATCATTTTCACACTAACTAATTGACCTTAGAATCTAAGAATAATTAAGAATCACTCGATACAATCTTATTCACAAATGAAGAATGGTTCAAGTCTTAACTTATAATTTTTCGGGATTTTATAGAATTTCCTACTTGGGTTAATATTGAAAATTTATTTCCTTAACTCTATAAATAGGACCTAGCGTTATTTTGTAATGGTTCGACTTCTTTGTGGTGTGTAAGAACAAAGATAAAGAATTCATCGTAGGTTTCGATTCCTTACTTCTTTAATTTGGAATTGCATGAAAACAATTGTTTTTGAGTTTATGAAAATTATGAGCAGCTAAATGCCTTTGTTCTGGGGTTGTAGCTATGGATAATTGTTGAACATCAATAGTTTTGTGTTAATTCTTGGTTACCACTTAAATTACTTTTGTGTTCTTATTTTAGTATTTCATGATTGACCACCATAAAAATAAATATCTTGTGTATTCTCGGACTCGGGGACAATAAGGTAGGTAGACCAAATAATACAAAAAGTTTGATCTTTCTTGCATATCACTTGATTAGATTCGTGTTTATGATTGACACTCGGACAAACACCAAGCTTGATTACGTACGAAATATGATGAAATTTAAATGTTTGTCAATTGGGTCTGTCTATCCCCGTTCAACTCAGGGCTAACTTATATATATATGCTTATTAGTTAAGTGTAACATAATTATTATACACGACTGATTTGTAGCAAACCACATGCTCCTATTTCATTTCCTTATAATTCAAGCGTTTTCTTCCCTCATAATTTCAGGTTAAGAGAACATGAGACGACTCAAGCGAAACAATTAGCAAAGTGATTGATCATTTTCCTTAAATTTTTAAATTGAAATTCTTAAAAAAATAATAATCTCTGGGTCAATTCAAATAGCTTGGAAAATGGAGGTTAAAAAGGGAAAAGAAGAAGAAGAAAAATTAATTAAAAATTGACTAATTAATCTTTTCACGCCAATAAATAAGTGTATCACACTCTCTCTATGTATCACTTTATCTCTGATGTGTACGTAAAAAATGTTAAACATGTACGTAAAAAATGTTAAAACGACACAACAATACAAATAAGTGTATCACACTCTCTCTCTATGTATCACTTTATCGCTGATCTGTAAAATCCTTCCTTCTTCAACGTCAACTTTCACTTCCTCCTTCTTGATCCTCGGAATATCCACTTTGAAGATGTCAGCTTCTGGGGTCTCTTTCCAGTCTATTTTTGCATTTGCGAAAGAAGAGATTTCACGAGTAGAGGATGGGACATTGGTTGAAATTGGGAAGACCTCGAATGGATCCCATAAGTCAAGGGAAAATGGGTCGAAGATTTGGCTCCAATGGCGGTGTCTACAGTGGCTCCTCTGGCGGTGGCTACGTTGGCTTCGATGGAGGTGGAAGAGAAAGGGGAAACAATGATATGTGATGGTTCTCACAACATAGGAGTAAGTCAATTTTTTTGAACAATTAAGTAAAATAGCAAAAATACTTTTAATTAATGACTTTTAGGTTGTGAGAACCACTCAAAATAGGATTTTTTTACATACTAATGTGTAATTGCCGCTATATCTCATTCCAAAGAATAAATTAGTGACAATTATCTTAATGCCGCTAAATAATTGTCACTAAAAGTACTTTTTGGTGTAGTAAATTCACTTAGACATCTGAATTCAAGCTTGTACCTATTGAACACTTCTACTCCTCTAAATTCTAACCATTTGAACATTTTTTGGCTACATGACATTTTGAGTGTGATTTACAGATACTGAGCACGTGAAATGTAAAAACATTTAATTAGACTTTTTTTTAAAAAAAAATTATCTTTCTTCTTCTTTGTGCTTGCTGCCACTACTCCTTAACCAACCAACCATCATCACCACCATAATCATACACCAGTAACACCTCTGTTTATTCGTTTTTGTTTTCTTCAAATCTAGAATCGATTAAAAAAATTTTTTTTTTTTTTTTTTTCTGAATCTTTGTCATATTGTTGATTTATGGAAGCCAAACAAAGTTACAAATTTGCAATTTAACTCTTACTTTGTGAGACTTATGACGCGGTAAAAGTAACTAAAAGGGTTTATTCCGATCTTGGCCCCTGGTAACAATGAGTTTGTCACTCACAAGGATACTCCGGCGAGGGAAGAAGAACAAGAACCTCAGTCGACGACTACAAAAATAATGAAGTTCCACAAAATCTTAACAAATCCTTCTTTTAACTCTTAACACTTATTCATCTTCTGAGCTCCCGTCTGCTCTTGATGCATTTTTCAAAGTAAATTTCTTTAATTTCAAAGTAAATTTCTCTAATTTACTCATCTTTTTTTCCTCTTCAATTGTAGCAACAAAATACTAATCTAAATGGATAGACTATAACAAAACTATATCCTTTTTCATGTTATTATGTGAAGTGCATATAGAAGCATTAAGATAATGATCAAATTATTGGAGATTTCAGGGCCGCCGGAGTTTTTGAACAATGTTTAGTTGGAATGGATTGTAGGGGAAGGGTTTGGGTTGTGGGTGGGTCGGGCTTACAGATTTTTTTATAACAATATTTTCTTTTTCTTTTAAATTATAATACATTTTAAAAATAATTTTTTTGATCCAAATAACACATGTCACTTTTTAATTTGTCAAATTGTTACGTCATCGCCAGTGTATATCACTCATTTTATACTTTAGCTGATTGTTCAAAAGATATTCAAATGATTCAAATTTGAAGGAGTACAAGTTTTCAATAGGTACAAGCCTGAATTCATGTGTCTAAGTGAATTATGCGGATAACTTTAAGTGGCCGTCGATGACTTAAGCCTTTTCTTAAATTAGGATCTTCACTATTTTTTTTTATTCTCACATTAACATATGAATTATGGGAATTTTTGAAATTTGAAAGGTTAAAGCTGTTAAAAAGTGGTATTCAACGTCTTTTGGAGTTTTGAGAGTTGGAATGGAATTTCTTCAATTCAATCAGTTCCAAAATGTGGAAATTGGTCTAAGAGAGTTGTCGATTTCTAATTTGAAGTCCTTTAGAAGATTTGAGGTCCTAAGTTGGAAATTGTAAAGATTTTAGTCTTTAGGTTGACTTAGGTCAACATTCGGGGTTCGGGTGCTTGGATTGAATTTTCGATAGTTTCATTGAATTTGGGGGATGCTTTTAAGCTTAAAAGAAGTTTTGGTTGAAATTTTAGAGGTCTCGAGCTTGATTTAGACTTTTTAGGTGATATGATTAGTTTCTTGTGACAAACATGGGAGTTGGGTCAAAGGGACATTGGATCTGTGTTTTGACAAATTCATTGTGTCCGAACGTCAAGTATAGTCGAATAATATATGGTTTGTGTGTTTCACGGGATTCCAAACGAATTTTGAGGATCATTTCTTTGATTTGAGAGCTGATAGATTTTTAAGAAACATACTTTCGTTGACCTCTCAACTACTGAGTTTGAATATCTGGTAGTCGAAAGTTGTGGCACTCAATTACTTTGGATGATGCATCAACTATTAGACTATGATCTGTCCTTTGAAGGAGTACCTATTGTCTGTGATAATACTAATGCTTTTAGTTTATCTAAATATATTGTGCATCATTCCAGGGCTAAATATATAGACATCAAGCATCATTTTATTCGTGATCATGTTGAAAATGGTGATTTTGTGCTTGAATTTGTTGATTCTGAAAATCAGTTAGCCAATATTTTACAAATCCTTTGCTTGAAGAAAGATTTTGTTTCTTTCGAAAATGTCTTGGTATTACTGTGCTTATTAATTAAGTTTATCGGTTTTCCTGTGTTGATTGATGCTACTTATGACACTCGTACATTCTCAAGCATGGGGTATGTTCTCATTAACGACAAATGGTATAAGAAAGAGTTTGTTCAATCCAAAGTTGATACACAGGGCTACTTGAATCTCAGTTGACTTTGCCGCTCTGCTTCTCAAAAGAGGCAAAATACATTAAAGTAAGGTTAGATGGACTGGAACCTACATACAGGGTTTGCAGGACACCCTTGGAAGGGTTCTTTAGCTACACAAGGACTCAAACACTGATGGTGGAAGGACTTAAGAAGGATGTCATTTGCTCGGTTGTTGTGGCGTAATTTTTTTATCGGTAGAAAAAATTAATTTTTGAAATGTTATAAATATAAAACAATTTGAGAAAAATACTAAGAAAAGAGTCGCCACTTAATTTTTTTTAAAAAAAATAAAGAAAACTTATAATTTTCAAAGATTTAAACAGAAAAAATCATTTGAAAATACTAAAGAGGGATTGGGGTTCAATTTACATTTCGAGAAGGGTTTAAGAATTCGAAGTGCCCACTAACACGCGGTTGACCTGCGACTTGACTAAAATATACTTGACTATTTTTTAGAAAAGGGCGATTTAACATAAAAATAATAATTTACAATATTTGATTAACTTTGACAAAATAATTAAATAAATGACACATTTTTATTTTCTTTTCTTTTATTTTTTAAGAGAAAGGGACCTAAAAATGAAACAGTTGAATTAAATTGCATGTAAATAAAATTTTAACAAAACTAAATTAATTAGGATTTACTTGACTCATTTTAAAATAATAACTTAAACCCCATTGGTAAATTTAAGCATTTAAACCATTTTAAATTAATTGAAGAATAAAAGTTTTGACTAACCTTTTTAAGAAAATGACTAAGTAGGTATTTATTTTCATTTTTTTAATTAATTGAAAGGTTTTGACTAACATTTTTAAAGTTTATTTGAGAAAAAATACTTTAACTTAAAAGCAATTTTAAAATGAATAAAATTTGATCAAGTGAAAAGCTTAAAAAATATTATTTTTAAGAACAAAAGGTTTAACTTAATTAAAATGTATAATTTGACCGACATATTTGATTGATAAAATAAGTGAACACTAAAACATGAAATATATTAAAATTAAACCAACACAAAGGAAATAACTCATCTTTTGGGGAGTTTCTTTAAGTTAATTAATAATTATAAAGTTAGAGTTAAATAAAATTAGTCAAACATAATCAAAACAAGCAGGAGGGTAAAAGAGATAAGGAAATTGGGCCCTTCTTGGGCCAATTTCACTGTAAGCTTTTGGGTTTTAACCCAATTCCCTTTTTGTATACACTAGTTGTATATTAGTGTATATCAGCACGTATATCAGCTCTTTCCATGTATCTCCTGCTCCTGAACACCTGTATTTCGCCTCAACCCTGTATTTTTACGTTTTTGACCTGTATATCAGTGTATAATGCTGTATACAGCATGTATACAACCCCTTTTTTGGGCTTTTGAATTAATTTACAGCAACATATTGGATCTCCGAGCCTGTAACAACTTTAGAATATGTAGAGGGCTGACTCGATGGAGGAAAAGCAAAGATCGAGCCTCTATGGCTCAACTCCGAAATGCAAGAAATGAGTCCCAAGTGAACTCGGATCGTTGGTGTCACATGTATCAAAAGTAAAGGGAAAAGGAATTAGTGAGGAATTTTGAACAATTCATATATATAGTTGTGTATTCAACTAGAGATAATTGTTATATAACTCATTCAAGACACTGACAGATTACTACAAATATCAGCAGCGAACATATAGACATCAAAAGCATCACTAATGCTCACTGGGTGATTCATATACCCCTTCCAATAATTCTAACTTAACAAATTAATGCACATCTCATGCTTAATCAATTAGAGAATTGAAATGGAAGGAAATTATTCACGAACTTAGGTAAAGCATCTTTTAAATAACATGACAAATTACTATATTTCCTGATTTCAAAAGTCATTAGAAGTACAAGTATAAACAAATGTTGAAGGACTTAATATTCAAAGCAAAACATCTACTAGCACTAATTGAGATAAGAACAGATCTAAAGGATTAAGGCACTAGCGATTAATTTGAATATTGGAAAATAGTGAACACAAACAGATGCGACAAACTTGAATGGAGAAAAAGAAAACAGAAATGGAGCAAATGCCATATGAGAAAACGGAAACAAAGCCTACACTCCGAAGTAGACTCAACAAAGTAGCCAAATAAAATGAATAAACAACGAGCAGTAACAGACACAATACAAGAACCCAAAAAAAAAAGAGTAGCAAATGCGGCCCAAGAGCTCGAAATATTTATATGTTAATTCCTTCATTCAACTCGGGGTGAAAGAATAAAGGATAAGACGTCAAGCATTAAACATTAATGCTGGCTATGAGAACACACTAAGACTAATACAACATTCTGAACTTAAACACAATAATGCTATGAAAGACAAGAAAATAAGAATTGTAGTAGACAATGGCCATCCTCCCAACATCCACATACATATTCAAGTCACCTTTCAGACTAAATACAAAATAGAACAAATAGCTCCAGCTCTTATTAACAGCCAAAAGCAAACAATCATACTGAACAGAACAAAACGAGTTGACTCGAGAGAGGAAGGAACTGAAAAGTAACTTGAATAAACACAAAAAAAACACTATACTCATGATTTGAAATCAGCAAACAGCTGAAACATGATCCCAAATAATAACATATGGACAGCTTCACATAGTCAAAAATCCAACAACGACACATTAAAGTAAAATGCTAGAATTGAAAGATTAGTATTACCTTTTTCCAAACAGCGACTGGAATCAACGAGCTTGACTATGATGCAGCTTCCACACTACCGATGTAAAGTTCTAATGAAAGCTTTAAAAGCAAACCTTATAACTCAAAACTCGAAACTTTGTGACTATAGTAGCCAATTTCTCTCTCATCTACCACTATTTAGATAAAAAATCCCCTCTGTTTTGGATAACAAGAACTAGTGTCTCTATCTTTTTCTCTCCCTTTATAGTGAAAAGAAAAGGGGTATTATAGGGGAATTCTGGAGTTCGGGAAAAGGGGAAAAAGGGTAGAATAGGAATTCGAGTTTTACCCCAATTTGAAAATTTTTTCCTCCAAGGATGGGGAAGTTGCCCGCGGTACATGATTTCAACAAAAATCCCATGAAACCTGGACGAAAAGATGAGGGTGGATGGCTTTGACAGGCGGGTCTGGGAGGTGAAAGGCCGACGTGGTTGGTGCTGTTTTCACGAACTCTCCCTCGCGTGAAGGAGAAGAAATCGTGTATGGGCAATGGGGTTGGGTTTTTGCTGCTCTGCGATTTGGACGAGATGGGATCGTTTGGAATTGTTGTTGACGCGCTGCTACCTGCTGATGTTAAGAAGCTGGACTGTTGTTGACGTTTTGGGTCTCTTTGTGAAGAAGAAATGCAGCTGGGCCGGTCGGGGTTGGATTCACTGGGCTGGACCCGTGTTGCGACTGTATTGTATCTTTAGGCCAAATAAATGGCCCAAAAATATGGTCTCTCAATGGGTTTAAAGGTAGGATCAAAATGGTCTAATCTTGAATTAATAAATTGGTCATTGGATTGCAATTATGGCCAAGTGAATTTAGAATGTAACCAAATTGAGTTTGATTAGCAAATTTGGCTAAAAACCTAAATGAGAAGAATTAAATTAATTTATGATTTTCTCAATTTTAATGAAATAAAATAGTTAATTCAATCATGAACTAATCAATTAACCGTAATTTAAACGAAACGAAATTACTAAATTATCCAAATTAAAGTGTGAGACCTTTTGAGGTAATTTATGAAATATACTAATTATATACATAATTATGTAAAACATATATATTATCTAAAAACTTATAAAAAGTGACGAAACTATTTAAAATAACTTGCAAGCTATATTTATTTATTTTTTTGAAATTTTATAAGACTAATTACTTTAAATCATTTGAAATTGAAGAAGCTCAATAATTAATCTATAATATGGAGGTCCAAAATTGGGCGTCAACAACTGTCCCCCGTTTTACTTAGATTGATGCAAGAAATTCGAGGAAAATGAAATTGATCAATCCAATTTTGACCGACCACATCTTCATCTTTTCTGAAAAGGGATTTGGTACGGACTTTTGGAGTTATGGCCGAACCCCAGAAGTAGACTTCCTACATATCTCAAGCTATGTGAGAATTTAGGCCACTTGCAGTCCGATACACTTGATTTCACTCACGATTTTGAAAGAATTCGAAAGTCATCCCGATATCGAATTATGAAGAAATCGAAATGCTCGGGAATAAGATTTGAAAGTGAATGTTGGAATACAACAGAGTTTTCAACATTAAGCCCACCTACATATCCTTAAACATTAGGAATTAGACGGCTTGTAGTTCGACTCGATCGGTTGAAAAGGAAATCTATTATGCAAGATAACCTTTGGTTCTGGAGGAGTGACAAAATAAGTCGAGTATGGAGAGAAGGCTTGCAATATCTTAGCCATGAATGTTGTGAACTTCACAGCCATGGTTAAGAACTTACACGAACATGATTTCCAAAGCTCTTGGTGCTTTGTCACTCAGATTGGAGTGCTGCTTTCGGTGAATCAAAATTTTTCGGATGCGAAACTGAAGCCGATAAACCTAAAGAAAAATCCACATGCTTTCTAATAGGGGTGTGGTTTGATTGTGGTGGAAGTCGCTCCTTAGCTCGCATCCTAAGAGTTTGGTATTCCTCTTTGGACTATGTCCAGTTCGCTGCTAAGAAAAAGTTCCATGTTGTGCTGCATCCCTTTTGATGCCGTCCGCACTCGTGGTTTGATTGAGAATCCATCATCTTGGATGCTCTCAACAAAAACTGAGATAAAACTCATTAGCATAAAAATGTAATTCCAAATTGGAGATAGTGTCTTTTACGGTGTTGACATTTAATTGCTCTACTTGGACATTTGATGTCAACTTCATCTATTCTGACGTAAAGCAAATAAAGCTTGTATTTTGTATCTGTAATATAATCTTCAGTGTACTCTTCATTTGATGACGATGTAATAAAATAGGCCAATATAATATGATGATAGTTCTTTCGAAGTTGTTCTTGTCATAAAAACGATGCAACCGATGTTGTCATATAATATGACGCATGACATCTTTTTCTTGCGATGCATGACTTTTTTCTTTGCGATGCATGATTTTTTTTCTTGCAATGCATGAATCTCTTCTTGTGATGCATGAATCTCTTTTGCAATGCATGAATCTCTTCCCGCGATGCATGAATCTTCTCTTGCAATGCATAAATCTCTTCCCGCGATGCATGAATCCTTTTTCTCGCGATACATGAATCTTCTCTTGCTATGCATGAATTTTTCTCTTGCTATGCATGAGTCTTCTTTCACGATGCATGAATATTTTTCCCGCAATGCATGAATCCTCCCTTGCAATGCATGACATTTTTCGCATGACTTCTTTTGCAATGCATGAATTCCTTCTCTCGTGACGCATAAATCTCTTTCCCTCGATGCATGAATCCTTTTTCTTACGATGCATGAATTTTTCTCTTACTCTACATGAATTTTCTCTTGCTATGCATGAGTCTTCTTTCGCGATGCATGAATATTTTTCGCGCAATGCATGAATTTCCCTTGCAATGCATGATTTCTTTCTCTTGGGCTGCATAAATCTCATTCCCGCGATGCATGATTTATTTTTCTTGCAATGTATGATTTTCTCTTGCTATGCAAGAAATAGTGACGATGCCTCCCGATACCGAATGAAGATAATGCTTCTCTGAGCAACATAGGTGATCTTCAGGGTATCTTCTGGGTGGCGATATTGACAATACAATTAAAATGACCCTGGGAGTAGTGGTATCATCTCATTTGGCAATACGATTTAGATGACTCTTCGGGTAGTAATATTATCATGTCTCATAATATGATGCAGATAATGCTCTCCAAGTTTCTTTAGTTGATGGAAAACAGTAAAATGTATTTCCTCGGGTTTTTTCATTTGTTCCATCTCTGAACATAGTTGCACGTTCATTATGGACTTCGCCCTTTTTGGGAGTTGAATGAAATAATGTTATTCATATTCTAAAATCTTTGATATAAGCCACATAAAATATTTCCTGAATTCACAGAAAAATTGTCAATTTTGGGGAGCTTTTTGCCCTTTTGACTTTTTCATATTCATTGAATGGAAGAATATGCTGATTTTGAGGTAAACCTATAGACCTGCATCCATAGAAAAATTGTTAGTTTAAAAATGAACAGATTTTTGTTGATCTTTTCGATTGTCTGATCCTTGTCTGACTATCTTCGGTTGATTTCTCCGATCTCCCGCCTTTTGATAGATAAGACAAGACCCTTTTTTATGCAAATAATTGAAACACGAAAGAAAAGTTTTAAGGAAAATAGATTTTCAAAAAGTAATATTTGAAAAAGGTCACTATCAAGTGTCATGTCATGTTTCGTCAAGCTGGGTGAACGTCTTTAAAGTTGATCCCGCGAGGTCTATATGATTACTTATTGGGAAATATTCAAATTTGTTTGAAACTGCTTATGAATCCTTACTGAAATTTTTGAGGTTATCCTCAAAAAAATTTTGTCCTTGTTAATTGTCTTGGAGTATCTCGCACGATTGGTGAGCGAATCACAGAATTTTTGAGATCTTCTCAAAAACTCTGTCCCAGTTACAATTCTCAACGTCACTTTAGTCTTGACTTGTTGGTGAGATCTTTCTCTTGGGAATTTTTGAGTCCCTCTCAAAAATTTTGTCCCAGTTTCTATTGTAAAGAGAAATAGAAATCTTACAAAAAATATGACCAAGCCGTTGTGGCGCCTATGTATCCAGTTGAGGCACGAATTAGGTCAAACCTAGTTTCTTTTCTCGAGGATTAACAGAAATAAGAGAGTTACAAAGAAACTGACCGAGGCCAACTTAGGCCGCCTACGTATCTCATTCTTGAGAATTTAGGTTAAACGTAGTTCGAATACAAAAGAAGTATTAAAAAGGGATAAAGGGGTGACTGAGGCCAACATAGGCCGCCTACGTATCTCATTCTTGAGAATTCAGGTCGAACATAGATCAAGTACAAAAGGAAATATTAAAGGGGATGAAAAGAGTGACCGAGGCTGACATAGGCCGCCTACGTACCTCATTCTTGAGAATTCAGGTCAGACGTAGTTCATTACAAGAGGGATAAAATTCTAACAGAGCGATTACAAGCAAATGGAATTATTACAAGGAAATAATGGAAGTACACACTGGAACTTCACACATAGTATCTCATGACAACATCTGAGTTGATCGGTTTCGGCCATTCGGTGCCATCCATCTCTGATAGGACCAAGGCACCTTTGGATAACACTTTGCGAACCATGTAGGGTCTTTGCCAATTTGGTGCAAATTTTCCTTTATATTCATCCTGGTGAGGGAAAATACCTTTGAGAACTAACTGACCAACCTAAAACATTCTGGCTCTTACTTTCTTGTGAAAAGCACGAATTATTGTCTACCGATATAGTTAACCATGACAAACAACAACCATTCTCTTCTCATCGATCAAGGTTAATTGGTCAATTCGTTTGTGAATCCAATCAGCATCATTCAACTCAGCCTATTGGGCAATTCTCAACGAAGGTATTTCAACTTCTGCATGTATAATTATTTTCGTTCCATATACTAACAAGTATGGAGTGACTACAATTGATGTTCTAATAGTCGTTCTGTAACCCAACAAAACATATGGCAGCATCTCATGCCAACATCTGCGATTATCAATCATTTTCCATAGAATCTTCTTTATATTCTTGTTGGCGGCTTTTATAGCTCCATTCATTTGGGGACGATAGGCGGTTGAGTTCCGATGAGTGATCTTGAATTGTTCGCATATCTCTCTCATCAAGTGACTATTGAGATTTGCTCCATTATCAGTAATGATGGATTTTGGCACTCCAAACCTACATATCAAATTGTTGCGAACAAAATCAGCTACAACCTTCTTGGTCACTGACTTATACAAAGCTGCTTCCACCCATTTGATGAAGTAGTCAATGGCAACCAAAATAAATCTGTGTTCGTTAGAGGCGGCTGGCTCTATTGGACTAATAACATCCATGCCCCAAGCTACAAACGGTCAAGGTGAACTCATAGCGTTGAGTTCGTAAGGCAGCACTCAAATCAAATCACCATGAACTTGACATTTATGACATTTCTGCACAAACTTGCAACAATCATGCTCCATAGTCACCCAAAAATAATCGGCTCCGAGGATTTTTCTTGCCAAAATGAGTCCATTCATGTGAGTACCACAAACTCCCGCATGTATACATTCCAGCACTCAAATCAAATCACCATGAACTTGACATTTATGACATTTCTGCACAAACTTGCAACAATCATGCTCCATAGTCACCCAAAAATAATCGGCTCCGAGGATTTTTCTTGCCAAAATGAGTCCATTCATGTGAGTACCACAAACTCCCGCATGTATACATTCCAGAAGCTTCACAGCTTCACCAGTATCAACGCATTTAAGAAGATCTAGATCTGGAGTCCTCCTAGAAAGGATTACCCCGCTTGCAAAAAAATTGAAGGCCATACGGTGTATCGACTTCTTCTAGAATGTTGCATTCTCAGGATAAGTCCCGGCCTCTAAATACCTCTTGATGTCAAAATACCAAGGCAAACCATCTGGTTCCGTTTCAATATGTGAACAATGGACAGGCTGCTCGTTTATCTCTATATCCAAGGGATCAATATAACTTGTATTTGAATGTTTAAAATCATCGAGGCAATGGTGACAAAAGTATCGGCCAACTCATTCTGTGTCTTGGGAGTGTGTCGGAACTCAATCTTACGGAACCTTTTGCTTAACTACTGTATATACTGCACGTATGGTGTGATCTTTGGGTTCTTTACGGCCCATTCTCCTTGAACTTGGTGAATTAGCAAATTTGAATCTCCTATAACCAACAACTCATGAACGTTCATATCGATTGCCATCTTCAGACTGAGGATGCAAGCTTCATACTCAGCCATGTTATTCGTGCAGTCAAATCGGAGTTTAGCCGTCATAGGATAGTGCTGACTGGTCTTTGACACTAAGAACGCTCCGATACCTTTTCCTTGGTGATTCGCTGTTCCATCAAAGAATACCCTCCAACCAGGGTATGCTTCAGAAATATATTCACCTACAAATGCAACTTCTTCATCAAAAAAATAAGTCTTGAGTGGTTCATACTCTTTATCAATTGGATTCTCCACAAGATGATCAGCTAAGACTTGTGCTTTTATTGTTTTCTGAGTCACATACACAACGTCAAATTCACTCAAAACATTTGTCATTTAGCCAACTTCCCAGTCGGCATTGCTTTATGGAAAATATACTTCAACGTATCTATCCTGAAAATAAGGTATGTGGTATAAGAAGACAAACAATGTCTTAACTTCTGAGCAATCCAAGTCAAAGCACGACACGTTCTCTCCAAAAGAGTGTAACGGGCTTCATATGGAGTGAATTTCTTGCTCAAGTAATAAATGACTCTCTCCTTCTTCCTAGTTTCGTCATGTTGACCAAGCACGAATCTAAATGCATTATCTAAAACAGACAAATATAGCAACAGTAGACTCTTTTCTCGTGGATGAATCAACACCGATGGATTGGACAAATAGTTTTTTATGGCATCAAAAGCCGTTTGACATTCTTCGATCCACTTAGTCAAAATATTTTTTTTCAACAACTTGAAGATTGGATCACACACCACGGTGGATTGAGCTATAAATCGACTGATGTAGTTGAACCTTCTCAGAAAACTCATCACCTCTTTCTTGATCTTTGGATTAGGTAATTCTTGGATCGCTTTGATCTTGGAAGGATCAACCTCAATGCCTCTCCTACTGACTATAAATCCCAACAGCTTGCCGGCTGGCACTCTGAAAGCACATTTGGCAGGATTTAATTTCAAATTGTATTGATGCAGGCGATCAAATAATTTTTTCAAGTGAGCCAAGTGATCTGAACTCTTACGGGATTTGATTATGACATCATATACATACACTTCGATCTCCTTATGAATCATATCATAGAAGATAGTTGTCATAGCTCTCATATAAGTAACACTGACATTCTTGAGACCAAAAGGCATCACCCGATAGTGATATACACCCCAAGGTGTGATGCAATCTGTCTCTTCCGCATCTTTTTCATCCATCAAGATTTGGTGATAACCTGCATAGCAATCCACAAACTACTGCATCTCAAGCTTAGCACAGTTATCGATGAGAATGTGAATGTTCAGCAATGGAAAATTATCTTCCGGGCTAGCTTTGTTGAGATCTTTGTAGCAACACAAATTCTAATTTTTCCATCTTTCTTCGCAACCGAAACAACGTTGGCTAACTAGGTCGGATATTGCATCACTTCCACTACTTGAGACTCGATCTGTTTGGTAATATCCTCTTTGATCTTTAAACTCAACTCAAACTTAAACTTTCGAGTCTTTTATTTTATTGGACTGAAATCTGGATTAATCGGCAACTTGTGAGACACCATATTCGTACTCAGCCCTGACATATCTTTGTAAGACCAGACAAATACATCAATGTATTCTCTGAGCAAACGAACCAGGTCCTTTTTTTATCTTCGGTCAGATAGACACTGATCCTGACTTTCTTGACACATTCTTCATCTCTGAAATTTGCAGTCTCAGTTTCTTCAAGATTTGGCTTGTACTGATTCTCAAATTGTAGAAACTCTTTAGCAACATGTTCGGGTACCACATTTTCTTCTTCATATTCCTCACATTCATCATCACCTGCCTCATTTTGTTCATTTAGCTCGTGACATGACATGGCATTGGCAGGTTTTACATTAATGTTACTGAAATCATAAACAAACAAAATTAAGGAAGTAAAATATCAATAGGTAAGTACACAAATTTTTGACAAAGAGGCTTTCATTTAAATTAGAAGACAAGCACAACTTTGGCTATGGTCGAGAGCCATTTTTCCTTTTTAAACATCACGAAGAAATTTAGAAACTTCAAACAAGTAAAAATTGCATAAAGGGTGGGTCTCGGGCCTCTTCCAGACTACCACCAATTTTTTTTTTAAAAAAACAAAACCACATGTCCTTTCTACCCAGATAAGCGGTAAATCAGGAGTGGTGTGGAGGTCCAATTTCGCAATTGCTCCTCAGGTTTTGCATCACGAATGCTCGATGTCCCTGCCTATTCTTCGATGACCGCATCAATCTCCTCAAAAAGGCCCCAGATTCTTTCCATGAGACACTCATCATTGACATATTCTCGTATTGGAAATGACTGGTATAGATGAGGAATTGGTCTGGCTAATGCTTGATTAACACTCATATTCTTTATCTCTGCTTCATCATTTATGGGGATATACCCCAAACCAAACTTTGCTCCTTTGACGTGAATTTGGATAGGCTCGACAATTTCTTGAAAGTGCTTCCCCAATCCGAAACCTGGTTTGAAACCACTCTGGAGCATAACAGTATCGATCATTTTGTACACAGAATGCATAGGGGGCTGTGGGACCAAATCGTCACCGGTGGCATTTACCAGTTCCACCGTGTAAAAATCACAACCTCGAAAGACATCATCAATGATCGATGCATAACCATTGGAATGGCTCCCTTCACCATAAATGACTAATTTTTGGTCCTTCCAAACAAATTTCATTATTTGGTGAAGGGTAGAAGGCACAACCCCATCCATGTGGATAAACGGTCTTCCTAGAAGCAAGTTATAACTGGTGCTGATATCCAACACCTGAAACTCTACATTAAATTTCGCAGGACCTATCTGAATATCCAAGTTTACCACACCCAATGTATTGTTTTGCACTCCATCAAAAGCCCTCACATTGACTTGGTTCTAGTGAAGCTTTCTCAAGTCAAACTTCAGTTGTCTCAGAGTCGAAAGTGGGCAAATATTAAGATCGGATTCGCCATCAACCAAATCGCGATTTATTATCTTGTCTCGACACATAATGGTGACTACATAGCTTTGTTGTGCATCTTGCCTTCAAAGGGCAGCTCTTTGTCACAAAAGTTGATTCGATGTTCTCAAATAACATGGTTTATCATGGCTGCTAGATTGTCGTTGTTGGTGCCCACAGGCACATAAGTGTCATCCAGAGATTTTATCAAAGTCTGCCTATGTAATTATGAACTCATCAGCAAGGCCCACATAGAAATTTGAGCTGGCGTTTTCTCCAGATGCATCACGATCAAGTAATCTTTCGGTTGCATCTTTCTCAAAAATTCTTCTGCTTCAACTTCACTAATTGGCCTTTTAGATCGATCCTTCTTCTATGCTCCCTGACTAACTCTTTTAGTGTGTAGCACTTACTTGATCTGGTCATACACTGGGTAACAGCCGTTTCAATCACAAACTTTGGTCGGTTAAGAGTTTCTTGTGGCACCAAGGCGTTGCCTTCTCGAGTGTCAGAATCACAAACTCTTTCTTCTCTCTAATGCTCAACGAAGCTACAACCTTTTCCAGTTCATCAGGAGCGATTAGGACTATTGCCTTTGCCATGCACCAATCATCATCTATCTCTTTCATATTAATAGTGACGCCTCCATGATTTGGCAAAGGATTACTATTGGCATTAGGCGCGACTGTCTGGAGAGAGACCACTTTCTGGTCAATCAGGTCTTGGATCTTATGCTTTAAGTTGATACAGTCCTCGGTATCATGCCCAACACTTTTAGAGTGCTATGTGCACCTTTGATCAGGTTTGTAAAACTTTGAGCTAGTGTCAATCGGCTTGGGACCCACTGGATGAATATATCCTGCCGCAGTTAATCGCTCGAATAGCTTTGTTCGACATTCAACGAGCGGAGTAAAAATTCTAGCAGGCTTTTTCTCAAATTTAGGATGGAGGGGATCGTAATTGCCTTGTTGAGGATGAGACATTTGACGATAATTTAGAGCGTTTGGACGAGGGGCTTGATATCTGGGATATGAATTGGTCTAGTAATTTAATTGTGGAGCTTGGTAGTTTGGGGAAGTATTTTGGTAAAGTGGAGTTGGGGTTTGGTACATTGGGGGAGAAGTTTCGTAATTCTCCTGAACGTTGACACAGTTGGGGGCGACATTTCGATAGTGATGAGAGGGAATTTGGTATATAGGAGGGGGAGTGTTTTGATAGCTGGATAGAGATATTTTGGTAATCATCATGCGCATAACAAATCGAGTATGGACTCTGTGAAAGTCGAGAACGACCTTGGTATGATGAAGATTTTCTTAGGGTCTTCTTCCCCTCATAAGATATAGAAGACACAGCTTCTCTTTTCTTCTTCAACAAACCTGAGGATCTGGGTGAGGCAGCAACGCGGGCAATCTTCCTGGTTCTTAGTCCATCTTCGATAGTCTCACCTACTTTGACTATCTCAGCAAACTTTGCTCTAACGAGCAACATAATTCTATCATAATATTCGAGCTCTTAAACCCGCACAAATAATTCGATAATTTCTTTCTTAAACATAGGTGGCCGAACTCTAGCTGCCTCCTTTCTCTACCTGTATGCAAATTCTCTGTAATTATCATTTGATTTCTGCCTCATTTTTTACAAGGAGTAACGATCAGGAATGATCTCCACATTATAAGCGAATCATTCGATAAAGTCCTTGGCTAGAGCATTCCAGCTAGGCCACTGTCTAGTTTCATGAAATGTAAACCATTCCAGAGCCTCTCCACTTAGACTATGGCTGGAAAGCCACATCAGCAAAGCTTCATCCCTTCCAACTCTCATGAGCTGGTCACAGTAGACCCTCAGGTGTGCTAAGGGGTTCCCTGTTCCTTTGAAAACGCCAAATTTTGGCACCTTGAACCCTTTCGAGAGGTCTAAATTTGGATGGATGCATAAATCCTCGTAGTTCAAACCAGCGTCTTCAGGAATACACTACAACTCTTTCATGACCTTTCAGATTTTTTCCTTCATATCCAGCTTGGCTGCCTCTTCCTTCGACCACCACTCTCTCTCTCACTCTTCATAATGGTCGAGCTCAGAATCATTAGCATCATGCTCATTGGGGATCGGGATTTGGAAAATGGCTTTCTAGGGTAGAGGTAGAACAATAGAGGGACTTTGGGCATTTTGAGTGGCTTGGTAGTTTTGGGGGAAATTTTAGGGGTTGGTATGTTGATTTTGGTGACAGAGGGAAGTTCGCAGGTTGTTAACATTTTGATTTTGAGGGGGTAGACCAGTTTGGAGGTTGACATTTTGGGGAGGGGGTGGTGTCTAATAAGATGCGGAGGCATAATGGGGATTTTTGGTGGTTAGGTCGACGATTGATGGGTTATGTGCAGGACTGGAGTGTGGGTTTTGAGTCTATTCCATATTTGAAGGAGGAAAGTGAAGTGGAGGCCTTCCATCTGCTGGAGCATTGAATGCAAAAGATGAATTGAACAAATCTTGCCTTCTCTGCATTTCGACCCACATCTCAGCTATCTATTGCATCAACTGCATGATTAACTCATTCTGATCAGCGACGACGTGCTGAGCCACAACAACATCTGTTAAGCTGGTATCTTCAACGTTATCAACTATTGTTGACTTGCCCTTCCGAGAACTTCGACTGTGGAAGAAATCTGCAGGCCCTTTTGATCTTGTAAAATAGGGGTGTTCTGCCAGCTTATCGACACAAATCAGTTCTAACTACCTATAGAGAAAAACAACTCAAAGGCAAATCTATTAGTTTTGATTCATGACAAATAATGCAAAATATCACAGAGAGCATATAAACACATAAGAGCTGCTTTATTTGAGAACATGTTAAACCACGAATAAGGTTAAATCCCATTGAGCTAAGGTTTTCTTGCTGCATCTTTTGGCCTCTGTTGATATGAAATCGACACTTCCTTATAGAATGAAGAGGGGGGGGGGGGGGGGGGAGGGGGGAAGAAAATTTAAAAGATAGGGGCCGGGCCTTGAAAGGCTGCCTACGTATCTTGTAAAAAGAATTCAGGCCCTACGTAGTTAGAATACAAAGGAAATTTTCATTCTCATTCATTCATCTCTGGTGATTACAGGGAAAGTGAAGAATAGATAATAAAGCTCCTAAAAGACAAAATGTGCCTTCCTTCATTCAAACCATTCTTCTTCCGATTGTCACATTAATCACGGAGGGCAAACTCTTATGCTTCAAGGGCAATTTCCCCCATTCCCTTCTTTCTACCGTCCCTGGAAAGAAGGCCTATAGGCAATTTCCTCCACAATTTCTTCTTCAACAGCTTCCGATTCATTATTTTTGGAGATAGGACTACGTTATCCAAAAGAGGGTATTCTTTACGTAGCCTCTGAAGCTTCATGGCTATACTATCTTTGAATACATCGCCTCCCTTCCGTATAGCGGCTATCTCTTAATTCATGATAGTGTGTCTTGCCATCTTAGTCGCCAACTCCTTATCTAGTTCCGCATTTGTGGCTTGTGTGACCGCGATGGCGATCTCCACTTCTATTCTCCTTTTCCTAGTTTCTTGGACCTCTTCTCTGAGCCGCTGCAATTTCATCCTCAAATCCTCCTCAGTTAACTCTATGTCGATACTTTTCCCTTTTTCCATCTTAGCTGCGATTTTACCTTTCCTGAGATGATTGAGTAATGTCTTAGGATTTGGTAGTAAGGTTTTTATTTTTTGACTGAGAAACTTAAGACTCAGGAAATTCTGGTCGAACATTTTGGTAGTGACTTATATTTAGAATTGTGGAGATTTTAGAAATTTGTTTTTAAAGAAGGAGTGGGCTAAAAATGTCCTCATTCAAAGCAATAAATCACATAAACTGTTAAAGCACACAAGCATATATCGCGTCCTAAATAGATAGGTGACCCTTTTATGCTAAGGGTAGGCCTAGTGATTTTGAAGGATGCATTGCGCTATTTGAAACAAATTGTTGCACCCTCGAAAATAAGATTTATAATCAATAGAGAATTCGTTACAAAGTTAAGCAAAGGGATAGATCTTTTAGGGAAGGGATAAACTGCAAACACAATAACATCAATCCCACACAGAGGAATAAGATAACTAAAAGGCTGAGGTCCTGCTCCTCCTCTCGCATTTTCCACTTCTTCACAAATAAGGAATTTGCTAGTCATCACATGCAGCTTGGCGAACACAGCTCTAGAAGACATCAATGCACCCTGGAGATTGTTAAGCTGATCATCCAAGTTTGAATCCAAATGTATCAGATAGGCTCTTACATTAGCTAATTCTTGTGTGGCAAAGGCTAAGGCCTTTTGACTTTCATATTATCGATGCTGGGACTCCTGTTCCCTATGTAGGTATTCTTGCTCCTTTGGTTGAAACTCTTGCTTTCTTCGGTCCCATTCCTGCTGAAAGTGGTAGGCTTGGATATGGAGCCTTACTTGGACATCTTCAATCTGTCTGCCCGTGCGTGGCGTTAGGTCAAGTGTACCGTTTAGATCAACCTGCAACCATTTTTTGTAGTCGTCAACATACCCAGCTTCATATCTGTTTTCGTTTATGCTCTCCATTAGGTTGACCTGCCCGACCCATTCATCGAGAATATCCTTGGCATGAGGTATCTTGTTGTACCCGTTGAGTCAAAGACATAGCAGCTAGTGTCTCCTTTAAAGGGTTCTGCCGAATTGTCGTATTACCCTGCTAGGGTTGTAAGGTCGTACCCCTTTAATGCCAGGAAGGATTAGAAAAGGACACTTAGCCCCTTGAACAACTATTTTTTCTAACATAAAATCCTGAAACATCCATTGTACATTTCCATCTTTTATGTCGTGGAAGACCTTAGCCCATGCTTCCCTCGTGCTGTGGATCTTGAACTTATTAATGCTCAAATGGAATTCGTAGTGGTCGAGATGACTTTCTTTTCGTGGTTCAACCAATTTTTGCTTTTGAGTCTCGCATGTTTTCACTAGATGCTTAGACATCCACCATTGCAACAAAATATTACACCCTTGAAAAGATGGAAACCCATTTTTACATTGACCCAAAGATCGATATATGTCGGCCAAAATGATCTGAGCCAGATTGAAGTATTTCTTGACATGTCCCTTTTACCAACACCCTCAAAGATGGCGTGAGTTACCATGACAATCTGAGTATCAATTTCATTCCCTCCGTCCTGAGGAAATACCATCATCCCTTATAGGCATACGGCAAATACTAGATTTTGAGTCTGCCTCCAACTAACATAATTGAGAAACTCATTTGAAAAATTCTTATAGTAGTTCTCGTGTCCCCATCGTTCATAGAACTTTACGAACGAAATACTCGGGGTGTTTAGCCAGTCTGCATTTATCAGTAGCAACATGTCTTTCAGTTTTGTGTTGGTCGACTTATTTGGTAGCAAAATGTGATGATCTGGATGATTTTTCCTTTTCTGGCACATTTCAATGTTGTCTAGACAATTTTTGATTTCTTCAACAGTTGGTGTCATTTCCACATCTCCAAAGTAGAATACCATCCTTTCATCATCCCAAAATCGAGTGACCACCTCAATAAACTTAGACAAAACTTTAAGATTCATTATTGATGGGAGGTGACCCAACTGAATGGAAAGTTCTCTTTTCTAACATGCATTGAGATTGTTCCACCATACACGTAGGAGGTAGGACCATTTTGAAACTCAAGTGTTGCTTGGCCATTTATAAAAACATACAAAGAATTAGATATCCCCAAACCCAAGACACAACAATTTGTCAAACAGCGCGTACATCATTCAAACACATAAGTATGAGCGTCTGTTCAAGCCATGGGCCACTTGGACTCAAGGTAGTCTTTCTAATGGATGCAACACACCTTGGGTATTACATCATCTTAGGCCAATGCGCTAAATTTTGGGGATTTGGTTTTACTCTACCCTAGTCTGACTAAGAATGGACTTTTTTTTATAGTGGATTAGTGACCCAAGTGGACTACTTGGGCTGAAATAGTTAACGACCGTTGAGTATCCAGTAGCCAACTACATTCGTTAGGGTGCCCCAAGAACAATTTCATTAACGAACGACTGCGGCCCGCATAATCGTCCTTTAAATGGAAAATTAAAAATAAGTGTCGTTTGACAGAATATGTTATGCCATGAATGCAACAATTTATAGCAATTTAAACACATTAAGCACAAATAAACAAATCAACAATTAGTAATAATTAGTCAGATAGCCAAATCTTATGGTTAGAACTTAATTATGTCTCCAACGGAGTCGCCATTTTTGTTGTGCCATAATTTTTCTATCTGTAGAAAAAATTTCTTTTTAAAATGTTCTAAGTATAAAACAATTTGAGAAAAATACTTAGAAAAGAGTCGCAACTTAATTTTTTTTAAAGAAATTAAGAAAACTTATAATTTTCAAAGATTTAAATAGAAAAAATCATTTGAAAATACTAAAGAGGGTTCGGGGTTCAATTTACACTTCGAGAAGGGTTTAGGCATTCAAAGTGTTCGCTAACACGCGGTTGACCTGCGACTTGACTAAAATATACTTGACTATTTTTTAGAAAAGGGCGATTTAACATAAAAATAATAATTTACAATATTTGATTAACTTTGACAAAATAATTAAATAAATGACACATTTTTATTTCATTTTTTTTTAAGAGAAAGGGGCCTAGAAATGAAACATTTGAATTAAATTGCATATGAATAAAATTTTAACAAAACTAGATTAATTAGGATTTACTTGACTCATTTTAAAATAATAACTTAAACCACATTGGTAAATTTAAGCATGAAAACCATTTTAAAATAATTGAAGAATAAGAGTTTTGACTAACCTTTCTAAGAAAATGACCAAGTAGGTATTTATTTTCATTTTTTTAATTAATTGAAAGGTTTTGACTAACATTTTTAAAGTTTATTTGAGAAAAAAAATACTTTAACTTAAAAACAATTCTAAAATGAATAAAATTTGATTAAGTGAAAAGCTTAAAAAATATTATTTTTAAGAACAAAAGGCTTACTTAATTAAAATGTATAATTTGACCGACATATTTGATTGATAAAATAAGTGAACACTAAAACATGAAATATATTAAAATTAAACCAACACAAAGGAAATAACACATCTTTTGGGGAGTTTCTTTAAGTTAATTAATAATTATAAAGTTTGAGTTAAATAAAATTAGTCAAACATAATCAAAAAAAGTAGGAGGGTAAAAGAGATAAGGAAATTGGGCCCTTCTTGTGCCAATTTCACTGCAAGTTTTTGGGTTTTAACCCAATCCTTTTTTATATACACTGACTGTGTATTAGGGTATATTAGCACGTATATCAGCTCTTTCCATGTATCTCCTGCTCCTGAACACCTGTATTTTGCCTCAGCCATGTATTTTTACGTTTTTGACCAGTATATCAGTGTATAATGTTGTATACAACATGTATACAACCCCTTTTTTGGGCTTTTGAATTAATTTCCAGCAACATGTTGGATCTTCGAGTCCTGTAACAACTTTAGAATATGTAGAGGGCTCACTCGATGGAGGAAAAGCAAAGATTGAATCCTCTATGGCTCAACTCCGAAATGCAAGAAATGAATCCCAAGTGAACTCGGATCGTTGGTGTCACATGTATCAAAAGTAAAGGGAAAAGGAATTAGTGAGGGATTTTGAACAATTCATATATATAGTTGTGTATTCACCTAGTGATAATTGTTATATAACTCATTCAAGACACTTACAGATTACTACAAATATCAACAGAGAGAATATATAGGCATCAAAAACATCACTAATGCTCACCGGGTGATTCATATACCCCTTCCAATAATTCTATCTTGACAAATTAATGCACATCTCATGCTTAATCAATTAGAGAATTGAAATGGAAGGAAATTATTCACGAACTTAGGTAAAACATCTTTTAAATAACATGAAAAATTACTATATTTCCTGATTTCAAAAGTCATTAGAAGCACAAGTATAAAAAAATGTTGAAGGACTTAACATTCAAAGCAAAACATCTACTAGCACTAATTGAGATAAGAATAGATCTAAAGGATTAAGGCACTAGCGATTAATTTGAATATTGGAAAATAGTGAACACAAACACATGTAGCAAACTAGAATGGAGAAAAAGAAAACAGAAATGGAGCAAATGCCATATGAGAAAACAGAAACAAAGCCCACACTTCGAAGTAGACTCAACAAAGTAACCAAATAAAAGGAATAAAGAACTAGCAATAACAGGACAATACAAGAACCCAAAAAAAAGTAGCAAATGCGGCCCATGAACTCGAAATATTTACAAGTTAATTCCTTCATTCAACTCGGGGTGAAAGAATAAAGGATAAGACGTCAAGCATTAAACATTAATGTTGGCTGTGAGAACACACTAAGACTAATACAACATTCTAAACTTAAACACAATAATGCTATGAAAGCTAAGAAAATAAGAACTGTATTAGAAAATGGCCATCCTCCCAACAACCACATAAATATTTAAGTCACCTTCCAGACTAAATACAAGAGAGAACAAATAGCTTCAACTCTTATTAATAGCCAAAAGCAAACAAACATACTGAATAGAACAAAATGAGTTGACGCGAGAGAGGAAGGAACCGAAAAATAACTAGAATAAACACAAAAAAAAACACTATACTACATGATTTGAAATCATCAAACAGCTGAAACATGATCCCAAATAATAACATATGGACAACTTCACATAATAAAAAATCCAACAACGACACATTAAAGTAAAATGCTTGAATTGAAAGATAAGTATTACCTTTTTTCGAACAGCGACTGGAATCGACGAGCTGGACTATGATACAGCTTCCATACTACCGATGTAAAGTTCTAATGAAAGCTTCAAAAACAAACCTTATAACTCAAAACTCGAAACTTTGTGACTATAGTAGCCAATTTCTTCTCGTCTGCCGCTATTTAGATAGAAAAATCCCCTCTTCTTTGGATAACAAGAACTAGTGTCTCTATCTTTTTCTCTCCCTTTATATTGAAAACAACAGGGGTATGTATAAGGGAATTCTAGAGTTCGGGAAAAGGGGAAAAAGGGTAGAATAGGAATTCGAGTTTTTAGCCTAATTTGAAAATTTTTTCTCCAAGCATGAGGAAGATGTCCGCTGTAGAAGATTTCAACAAAAATCCCATGAAACCCGGACGAAAAGACGAGGGTGGATGACTTTGACAGGCGGGCCTGGTAGGTGAAAGGCCGAAACGGTTGGTGCTGCTTTCACGAACTCTCCCTCTCGTGAAGGAGAAGAAATCGCGTATGGGCAATGGGGTCGGGTTTCTGCTGCTCTGCGATTGTCGCGCCCCATTTTTCGCAAAACGGGTTTTGGTGCACGACCTAACAACTCTTTTGGGTTTCGGGAGAATGAAGAGTCGCCACCTAACGAATTAAGGTGCGTTAGGGCACCTATCTAACCTGACTAAGTCTAGCTAAGGTCAACGAACCAGAGAACGGGTAAGGGTTCAAGTTACCTCAAGGGGAAGGTGTTAAGCATCCCTCAAGGTCCACAAAGGTGGGTCCCGACCGTATCTCATGCAATATGTGGGGGTTACAAGTAGCAATAAGGTCACTTCATTATTTAATTATTTAATTAAACATGTGAACTAAGTGATAACAATAAGTAAACAATTAATATTATTTTAGTTAATTAATTAACTATGCATGCAAGACTAGGTGATAATAACGAATAAATATTAAACAATTAGTAAAGAGATAAGCGAGGAGACAGAAATTGCACAAATAAATATACTAATAAATTCATTTTTTTTATTAAAACTACCCCAAATAATAAAACATATAAAGGGGTAAAAGGAAAGGGAGACTCTAAAGGATTTTTGGATCAGCACTCGACTTTATTTATTTTCTCAATAGGCTTCTGCGTAGGAACAGACAAAATCAAAGTTTGTCGTTTAAGCCTGAGTCGGTGTCATCATATCCGTAGGGCCTAAACTACCCCTACCCCACCACCACGTGCTTTTCGTCTTAAAATGTGTCTAGCGTCCCTACTTAATGTCCAAGAGGCGTTGGACCACTATTTGATAAGTTTAGACAAAATAAAATCTATAGGCCTACCTAGACACCAAATTAAAACACGTTGGACGAGCAATTAACAAGTAAGGTTTCAAGTTGGCCTCTAAATTTAATTATCAATGGCAAACACACGTAAAGTGAAAAGGTCACATGCTTAGGTGTGTGCATATAAAGCAAGCAACATAACAGTATTTATTGAATTTAAAGAACATACAATTATTACACATGCAGAAAGTAATTACTTGCAGCTATTAACTAATTTTAAATGGCAAAAAAAAATTATCACAATGCATGACATAAATTTTATAGAGCAATAGTTGATCACATTATTAATTTCAACTTTTATTTTAAGTAGTAGACAATTTATTAGATGCAGAAATTAATCAGTAGTTGATTTTAAATGGCAAAACAGTGCAAGAATTAATTAATCCGAGCAAGATTTAATCAGGGCAGCAGGTGACAAATATAGAAAATTAAATTTAAGCGGCAAAACAAGTATTCATGCATGCAATTTATTATATTCAGAAATAAGCACATAGATATGACAAGTTATTTAATTCCTATGGGAATTTTTAGTCATATAGCATGTTTGAAATTATTAATTGATAATCATAAGCCTTGACATATTGACGAATTAACACGCAAACATTAATATGCGACACCTATAAACATGACTATTTTTTAGATAAGAAATTAGAGTATTTATTTAAGCCTACATGATGATTTCTACACCCCAAGGCATGCCCTTATATGAATTACCAAAATATTTATATAGCCTGAACTAACAGACTAACATATACTGACAGATTATTAAAAGAAACATTTAAGCATGGCTTCTATATCAAATTTTATGCATCATTAGGTCATATAGGCGTGGAATCTAACTTTGCGTAAAACTATTGATCAAACATGGAAAGGAAACATGTAGACGGTTTATTTTACTATTATTACTATGGCATACTAAAGTGTTACAAACATTCAAACAAGCACAAGATTTTTTATTTTATTTTTTATTTATCTTAATTAGATTTAGCGTGATGAATGAACAACAATTAAATCACACTCCTATAGTCATGCTTTCTAACAAGTAAGCTTGATATAAAACAACAATTAGCACATAGATCCCCCCCCCCCCCCCCCCAGACGATCCCCGAATTATTTCATATATGTAGCGTTAGAGTTAAGAGTTTACACAATTATAAAAAATAATAATAATAATAATAATAATAATAATAATAATAATAATAATAATAGAAATCAAATAATGTACAAAAAAACACAAATTAAATAATTTAACTCGTAGTGTCTCTCTCCCATGACAACTCTCCATATCTTGAACTTTGAGTTCAAACCTGCTAAAGGATAACAAGAGATACAATCAAGTATATATGACAATATTAACCATTACAAGGTTGCCTCAAAACACATAAGCCAAATCACGAGCACACATACGAGAATTCAAACAAGTAAAGAAGCATAACGCAAATAATGTCACATATAGAGATAAGAATAGAACTGACCTGAACACCTTCCGTCATTTATTTCAAACATACAATATTCATAATAGATGTGATGCAAGACAAAATTTAAACTAATGAAGAAAGCACTAACCAATCAAGCAGAAATAATTATCAGTAGTGAAGTATTATCAGCATTCCAATCAAAACAGCAACAGAGCAAGAGAAAGCACTTCGAGAATTGCAAGAGACTCTTTTTTATGAACAGAGAATACTGCTTAGTGCGTTTTCTTCTTTATTTATTTATTTATTTATTTATTTTAATTTTTTTTTTTTTTTTTGAAGTGTTCAACCATGTCCCTAATAACAAGAATGAGGGAACTTTATATAGTGAATAAGGGCCAGTCAAGAAAGGAAAAGATGTTAATTAACGTGAGCCAACTTTGAAATATTATTTTCCTTTAATAAATAAGAGCTAATCAGTAGAAACATTTATTTTATTTTATTTATTCATCACCTAAATCAATCAAACCAATTACCAAATATAAACTAAGTAAGAAATCAGTCTCACTTTTAATTAAGGTAAACAAGTTCAGCTAGTCAAAATGCACGTAACAAGCAAGGAAAGAATAAATTAAGACAACCACAAATTGATACGATCAAGCTAGCAAACACAATTATTCAAGACAGAATATAATTATCCCCCGAGGTAATATTCACATATTAATGATTTACTGTAATCAGACAAATAAGGAAATTAACAAGCAATATGAAATCCATAAACCAAGCAATTTAGAGATTAAGGGATCAATCAAAGTGCTAATTTAAACAAATACGGAGAATATTAACAATTTGGTTTACCCAATTATTAACGCATAAATTAATATGACAACTAAATAATATAATTACTGTTATGGAGTACCAAGACTTTCCAAACAAATATTTGAAGCCAAATTGACGAAGAACCAATCAATCACTGATGCTACCAAATTTCACTACGTTTAAATACTGATCATGTTAGAACACTATGTGAGAAGAACAATAAAACCCCATAAAGTTTATCAAGATTAATTCCTTTGGAAGCTTATCCTAATTTAATCAAGCAATAATCGATTAGACTCCAAGATAGTATCAACTAGCATTCAACATTTACGAGTTGCAATTTAAACATCACAAAATTAGAGCAAGAATAATAAAATGTAACTAAAACGTTATTAAAAAAAAATGAATCATATAAGATGAACAGGTGGAGTAATAGTAAAATGGGAGAATGTACCGGGGACGGATCTGTTAAAGATCCGTCTTTTGACCAACTTGAAACTTTCAAAAGCTCCGTTGGAGCTCGCCTTTTCGCTGGCCGGAGCTACCGTACCATTGGACGGAGAAGAGAGGAGGTAGAGGTAGGCGAATGTTGTTTTTGTCGGTGGCCTCGCCTAGCTGCTCTCGCCGATCCATCGTTGGAGGAAGAAGGGAGTGGCGTCGGTGACTGCTGTTTCCAGTGGCTGCTGCTGCTCCGGCGTTTCTCGTCGGTAAAGAGAGGAGATGAGAAGAAATGGAGAGAGAGATAGAGAAGCAAGAGGGGTTGCGGAGTTAGAGAGGCGGAGAGGAGAGCGACCCCTCCTCTAGTTCTCGTCGGCGTCTTGCCGTCGCCGGTCGAATTGGGGGAGGGAGGCGGTTGATTGAGAGAGAAAGGGAAAAATAAAAAAAATGATTTAGGGTTTGGTTTCCTTTAGATTTAGAATAGGAAAACAAGGGATTCAATCTCAACCGTCGAAATAATCTAAGATGGACGGTCAGGATTGAATAGAACGAGATTAACGGTTAGGATTAAAAGATAGGGCTTTAGGAATTTAAATTGAAATGGCTATGATTGAAAACAACAAATGGCTATAATTGAAATACCAATTTGAATTGAGTGGCTAGAATTAGAATAGAGTAGGATAAGATTTAAATAATTTAGAAGGAAAATTAAGAAAATGCTATCCCATTAATAAAATATTACATATATTAAATATTTTCATATAATTAAATACATCTAAGATTTGAAATAGTTAAGTAAAGCAATTATTTCGATCGATAAAAGTAATTTGATAACAATTACAATTTTTTTTTTTTTTTTTTGGAAGTCATGCACACTAAAAATATAATTTTAAGACGAAAATTGATTGAAATTTTAAACTAGAAATATATTTTTAAAAATATATATTTAATCGAATAGCATTTCTGAAATGGTTAAAGGTCGGTCAAAATTGGGTGTCAACAGCGATTTGGACGAGATGGGGTCGTCTGGAATTATTGTTGACATGTTGCTGCCTGCTGATGTTGAGACACTGGACTGCTGTTGACGTTCTGGGTCTCTTTGTGTAAAAGAAAAAAAACTGGGCCGGGTAGAGATTGGATTCACTGTGCTAGACCCGCGTTGCTGCAGTATTGTATCTTTGGGCTGAATAAATGGCCTAAAAATTTGGTTTCTCAATGGGTTTAAAGGTAGGATCAAAATGGTCCAATCTTGAATTAATAAATTGGTCATTAGATTGCAATTATGGCCAAGTGAATTTAAAATGTAACCAAATTGAGTTTGATTAGCAAATTCGGCTAAAAACCTAAATAAGAAGAATTAAATTAATTAATGAGCTTCTCAATTTTAACGAAATAAAATAGTTAATTCAATCATAAACTAATCAATTAATCGTAATTTAAACGAAACTAAATTATTAAATTATCCAAATTAAAGTGTGAGACCTTTTGAGGTAATTTATAAATTATACTAATTATATACATAATTATGTAAAACTTATATATTATCTAAAAACTTATAAAAAGTGACGAAACTATTTAAAATAACTTGCAAGCTATATTTATTATTTTTTTGAAATTTTATAAGACTAATTATTTTAAATAATTTGAAATTGAAGAAGCTAGATGATTAATCTATAATGTGGAGGTCCAAAATTGGGTGTAAATATCTGTCAATACAATTCTCAAGGAAGTCAACTCTATCAAACTGGAGCTGACTCTCACTACTAAAAAACTGTCAAAAAGCGACGGACTGCATCGCTTTTTTGGCCAAAAGCGACGCAGTCAATCTCGTTGCTTTTTGGCTCGACGTTTTTCAAAAAGCGACGGACTGCGTCGCTTTTGATTTTTTTAATTTATTTTTTTTTGAAGAATGCGACGCCGTCTGTTGCTTTTTTTATTTTTATTTTTTTAATTTTAAAAAAGAGACGAAGTCCGCCACTTTAATTAATTTTTAATTTTTGTAGAATCTTGAAAAGCGACGGACAATGAGATGCCGTCCGTTGCTTTTTTGAAAATAAAATTTTGAAAAAATAAAAAAGCGACGATTTAAAGGACCTTGTCCGTCGCTTTTTTGGGTTTTAAAAATTTAAAATTTGGAAAAAACAACGGACTGAAGGACCCTGTCAGTCGCTTTTTTGAGTTTTTTAAAAAATAAAATCCAAAAAATCGACGGACAAAACTACCATGTCCGTCGCTTTTTCTGCAATTTTTTTTACAGCAGAAACTGGCCTACCCACTTGCAAAAGCAATTCAATTCAGCTCCAATCAAACACAAAACATTATAAAGAAGCTACACAAAATATAAAACAACAAACTTAAATTAACATTCAAAAATATCTAAATCACAATTTAAAGACTTATAAAGTCTTTCAAAATTTGTTTCAAAATTACAAATAGTTTATAAAGAATATATTTTTTCAAGATTTCTAAAGTTCAACCTAATAATTAGTTCATAAATTTTATAAATTAAGATTTCTAAAGTTCAAAACCTAAAGTTTAAAATCCTACAATAATTCAAGATTTCTAAAGTTCACAACTTAAAATTCTAAAATTCCACAATAATTCAAAATTTCTAAAGTTCACAACCTAAAGTTCTAAAATTCCACAATAATTAAAAATTTCTAAAGTTCACAACCTAATGTTCTAAAATCCTACAATAATTCAAGATTTCTAAAGTTCACAACCTAAAGCTCACAACCTAAAGCTCTAAAATCCTACAAAAATTCAAGTTCTCTAAATTTCACAACTTAAAGTTCTAAAATTCTACAATAATTCAAGACTTCTAACTTTTCACAACCTAAAGTTCCTACAAAAATTCAAGTTCTCTAAATTTCACAACTTAAAGTTCTAAAATCCTACAACAATTCAAGATTTCTAAAGTTTACAACCTAAAGTTCTAAAATCCTACAATAATTCAATTTCTCTAAAGTTCACAACTTAAAGTTCTAAAATCCTACAAAGATTCAAGTTTTCTAAAATTTACAACTTGAAGTTGTAAAATCCTACAAAGATTCAAGTTCTCTAAAAATCACAACTTAAAATTCTAAAATTCTACAATTATTCAAGATTTCTAACGTTTCATAACCTAAAGTTCCTACAAAAATTTAAGTTCTCTAAAGTTCACAACTAAAAATTCTAAAATCCTACAAAAATTCAACTTCTCTAAAGTTTACAACTTAAAGTTCTAAAATCCTACAAAAATTCAAGATTTCTAAATTTCACAACTTAAAGTTCTAAATCTTACAATAATTCAAGATTTCTAACGATCACAACCGTATAAAGTCTAAAATCCTACAAAAATTCAAGTTCTCTAAAGTTCACAACTTTAAGTTCTAAAGTGCAACCTAAAGTTCTAAAATGCTAAAAATTCAAGTTCTCTAAAGTTCATAACTTAAAGTTCTAAAATCCTACAATAATTCAAGATTTCTAAAGTTCACAACCTTATAAAGTCTAAAATCCTACAAAAATTCAAGTTCTCGAAAGTTCACAACTTTAAGTTCTAAAATCCTACAATAATTCAAGATTTCTAAAGTTCACAACCTAAATTTCTAAAATCCTACAATAATTCAAATTCTCTAAAGTTCACAACTTAAAGTTCTAAAATCATACAAAGATTCAAGTTTTCTAAAATTAACAACTTGAAGTTCTAAAATCATACAAAGATTCAAGTTCTCTAAAAATCACAATTTAAAGTTCTAAAATTCTACAATTATTCAAGATTTCTAACGTTTCATAATTTAAAGTTCCTACAAAAATTCAAGTTCTCTAAGGTTCACAACTTAAAATTCTAAAATCCTACAAAAATTCAACTTCTCTAAAGTTCACAACTTAAAGTTCTAAAATCCTACAAAAATTCAAGATTTCTAAATTTCACAACTTAAAGTTCTAAAATCCTACAATAATTCAAGATTTTTAACGATCACAACCGTATAAAGTCTAAAATCCTACAAAAATTCAAGTTCTCTAAAGTTCACAACTTTAAGTTCTAAAATCCTACAATAATTCAAGATTTTTAAAGTGCAACGTAAAGTTCTAAAATCCTACAAAAATTCAAGTTCTCTAAAGTTTACAACTTAAAGTTCTAAAATCCTACAATAATTCAGAATTTCTAACGCTCACAACCTACTAAAGTTTTAAAATCCTACAAAACTTCAAGTTTTCTAAAGTTCACAAATTTAAGTTCTAAAATCCTACAAAAATTCAAGATTTCTAAAGTTCACAACCTAAAGTTATAAAATCCTACAATAATTCAAGATTTCTAACGATCACAACCTTATAAAGTCTAAAATCCTACAAAAATTCAAGTTCTCTAAAGTTCACAACTTAAAGTTCTAAAATCCTACAACAATTCAAGATTTCTAAAGCTCACAACCTTATAAAGTCTAAAATCCTACAAAAATTCAAGTTCTCTAAAGTTCACAACTTTAAGTTCTAAAATCCTACAATAATTCAAGATTTCTAAAGTTCACAACCTAAATTTCTAAAATTCTACAATAATTCAACTTCTCTAAAGTTCACAACTTAAAGTTCTAAAATCCTACAAAAATTCAAGTTCTCTAAAATTCACAACTTAAAGTTCTATTATTCTACAATAATTCAATATTTCTAACGTTTCACAACCTAAAGTTCTAAAATCCTATAAAAATTCAAGATCTCTAAGTTAACAACTTAAAGTTCTAAAATCCTACAATAATTCAAAATTCCTAACGTTCACAACCTTATAAAGTTCTAAAATCCTACAAAAATTCAAGTTCTCTAAAGTTCACAACTTTAAATTCTAAAATCCTACGTTAATTCAGGATTTCTAAAGTTCACAACCTAATTAAAGTTCTAAAATCCTACAAAAATTCAAGTTCTAATTAAATTCAATAATTCATTTCCAATTTCTAAAATTAGTTATATATAAACTTCTAATCCAAGAATTAATTAGTTATATTCAAGTTTCAAGTTCAAGTTCTAAATTCAAGTTCATATCTAGCTATATATAAACTTCTAATCCAACAATTAGTTATATATTCAAGTTCTAATTCAAAAAAAAAAAACCTCATCGATCAATATATATTCATGACATTCAAACATTCATCACTATATAGTCATGCCATTCAAACATTCATCATATACACTTCAATTACTAATTTCTAACTTCAAAGTAATACTTTACTAACTAACAATATATCAATCAAATTTTTAAAAAAATCTCAATTCACAATCAAACTACATATTCTCAAGTTCAAACTAGTCCTAAAATCAAAAAATTCTAATTCATTCACAAATTACAATATCCAATTTAAAAATGCCCAATTTAAAAGAAAATCCTAAAATAAAAAATCTCCAATTCTCTACCTAACTAACAATAATCAAATCAAATTAACAACAACACACCCCAACAAACAAAAACAATAATATACTAACTAACAATCAACTATAATCATTAGAATTGAAAAAAAAAAAAAAAAACCTAAAATTAAACACCAACCTTAACAAAGAGGAGAGGCAGTGACGGGAGGTGACGGACGGTGACTGGCGGTAACGGGCAAGGACAGCGACGGCGGCGGTAGAGGCGGCAGTCGGTGGAGGGAGATCGATAGAGAGAAGGGAGAGAATAAGAGTGAAGAGAGAAGAAGAGAGAAGAGAGAGAGAAGAAAACAAGAAAATCCCAATCTGGGTCAAAGATATTTTAAGAAAAGCAACGAACTAAGAGACGCTGTCCGTCGCGTTTCTTAAATGTTTGACCAGTCATGTTGACCAAAAAGTGACGGACTTAGAGATGTTGCCTTTAAAAAAATAATTAATCAATTAGTTACTAATTATATATATATATTTGGCGCAAAAATCTGCGAAAAAAGAGACGGACTAAGAGATGTCGTCCGTCGCTTTTTGAAAAATAATTTAAAAAATAATTATTTTTATTAAAAAGTGACGGACAATGTGGCAAATGGTGTCACTTTTTGGAGCGACGCCGTCTGTCACTTTTCTGTCTGTAGTTTTTTAGCAGTTTTTTAGTAGTGTCTGCTTATAACGAGTTGGTTATGTCGATGCACACCTCTTACTCTACTTTCTCTAAGATTGTTGAGTGCTCTCTTAACACTTTCTGCAGGAATGTGCTGAACATTTTGAAATACTTTCTTGGTGATCGTTAAGACTGTGGTTTCCTTTTTCGTTTGTTAAGACAATCAGTTTATGGAGATATATCTCCATTTCTTTTGGACTGTAATTTTGGGGTTTTTAGCCTCATACTTTCTGCCTGTATATTTGCTTTTGCCTATCTTGTTTGTTTTCCTTTTTGATTATGTCAAAGGGGGAGAAAATCTAGACACGACATACAGAAAGATGGAGCATATAGAAAAAGGGAGCACTCGGATGTTAGTCAGTCTAAGATACATCAAACATGGAAGTTAAATTAAACTTGTATTAGTTATAGTTGTCATTATAAAAAAAAAGTGGAGATTGTTAATTTATAATATTCTGAATAATGACAAACTAATCCATAAATCTACTCGCAGGAAATCAAAAAGGAAGGAAATCGAGCAGCCTGAAAATCAAGAAGGTATTATGAAAAACAATATCAAGAAGATAAATCAAGGCAACTAGAATCCCAGCAAGGATTCATGGAGCCACACATGGAAGGTAAGAAAAGTCCAATAAATCAGTACAAACATTTGTATAAGGAAAGAGAATATTTGTAAATCAGTCATAGAAGAATATATTTTGAAGTTTACCAATATCAGCCAACATTCAAGGAGATCATCTAACAAAGGAAGAAATTGATTTAATCTGTCAATCAGTCATAGAATAATATATTATGAAGTTTACCAATATCAACCAAGATTCAATGAGATTATCTAGCAAATGAATGAATTGATTTAATCATGCACATATCTGATATGAATATGATTCAGCAAATCAATTAAAATAAATCAAGGACTCAATTTAAGGATCCTTGATTTAAACACTCTTGTGTTTCCATAATAGAGCAGGAGTCGTCCATATCTATATAAACCTCTCTTTGCCATAGTTGTGAAGTATGCAACTTCACTTGACCTTATAGTGCAGTCTTCTTTTATCTTTCATCAAGTTTTGTACACACGTGAGTGGAACAATTGCAAAGAAAAGAAAATGAAAGATTCTAATTGTAAGTGTACAAGTAGAGGTAGTGTCAAGATAGAACATCTAATTTGCATATCAAACATGATCAAATCACAGAAACTCTGTACTACCAAAGTTCACTTCAAAGCTCTAAAGGAAACCCATGAAACCCAAGGGGACTGGACGTAGGCACCACATTCGAACCAGTATAAAAACTCTCTGTGTTATTCACTTACTGCATCTACTATTATCATATGTCTATTCTACTAACGTGCAAGTGAGTCGACTGGCCATTACATGAAGTCAACTGAAGGAATTTTAATGCACCCCCCTTTTGACTTTTAGAACTCTGCCCTAACCTAAAGTCGGGAAAGTATTTACGTGGGATAAGTGGGATCATAACAGAGAGTTTGAACTTTGTCTTTGACCCAAAGTCAGGAAAAATCTTTAAGTGGAATCATAACGGAGGGGCATGTCCATACTCTTGAGTTTTCCTGATGAACAAATGAGGTTTGGATAGTTAACTAACAGGGGATTCTTTGTCTATTAAATAAAAATGAGTCTTTTCTCGACTAAAAGAATCTCTTTTAGTTTTTAGCCATATAGCTCAGACTCTTTGAAAATGTTCACCAAAGAAAGATTGAGAAGATATATTAGATAAAACTTTTTTATATTGTGATTTAGTTAATTATATATAATATATTATACTCGCGCACACACATTCATACCCTGCCTCACAAGGTCCCTCAAATTAGCAAGTTTGTATGCTATTTTAGTTTCATACAATTGCAAATTTGCAATTTTATGGGTATCTGAGTTAAATTTGAAGGTTGATCAGGCGAGCGTTTGATATGCTTAGCTCATTTGCTTTCTTTTCTCATTTCTGTAATTGTGTTATCTATGTTTTAATTAATTGTTACAATTGTTATTTTAGCCGATAGAATTTCACTACAACAGATTTCGCCGCAATAGCTAAATATTTCACTTTGAAAGTATATTTATTTTCCATCTTTTCCGTAGGTACTTTTTCTCAAGCTCTAACACAAGATGCTACACTACGTAAATAGTGCAGGCTGTAAATAACACAACCACAAACGATATATTGTGCATTTAACCCAAAAACAATTTCTAACCATGTATATTTATGTTTTCTCTATGTGTACATTCACTCGCAAAAACCTTTCAATATTGGGCCCGTATATCCCTGCTTAGCATATAATATAAATATGCACACTAAAATGTACATAAATATGGAACCCCTGCGCGCAGGGGTTATCCATCTAGTATTAGAAACAAAATTCAAGAGAATAAAAAAGGCAAAAGGAAATTATTCATTAATTAAATTCTCAAGGAAATCAAATTTTCTTGTTTACAACTTAGACATTACACATGGACATAATTCAGATTAAAAGCTTAATTTTCCAACAAACCAAAATACTTAGGAAAACAAACATTATTGACGAAAGGACTTTTGATCTGCACTGCACTAGTGTTTAATCAGAAATGTCAATGGCCTTCACCTCAGATTTCTTCTCTTCTTCTTTAGGAACAGTCACAGTGAGCACCCCATTCTCCATCGCTGCCTTTATTTCTCCCGTCTTCGTATTCTCCGGTAACCTGAATCTCCTTAAAAACTTACCGCTACTCCTCTCCATACGGTGCCACTGATCATTCTTCTCCTCTTGCTCTCTGCTTCTCTCACCACTAATCTGTAAAATCCTGCCTTCTTCAACTTCAACTTTCACTTCCTCTTTCTTGATCCCCGGAACGTCCACTTTGAAGACATGAGCTTCTGGGGTCTCTTTCCAATCGATTTTTGCATTTGCAAAAGCAGAGATTTCACGAGCAGAGGATGGGGCACTGGCGAGTGTGGTTGAAATTGGGAAGCCCTCGAATGGATCCCATAAGTCGAGGGAAAATGGGTCGAAGATGTTGCTCCTGCGACCACCAAAGACGCTTGGAATCAGAGACATTTTTGGGAACTTTGCTGTTAGAAGAAAACAGAGGATTTTTTAACTTTTGATTGTAGTGCTTGATTTGCTTGAGTACTTGCTGATGATGAACTAAACAAAGTATGGTGATATTTATAGTGGATGAATCTGAGAAACTCAAGCAATTCGAGTGTAATCTAGCATCTTCTTCGCTTAATTTTAGATACGAACAGGAAGAGGCCTCTACAATATTCCAGAGACTTTTTTTAGAAGGAATAATTGCACCTCACCTTCTTTTTTAAATATAAGGAGTAATTGAACTTTTTGTTTTTACATATAGTTAAAATGGGTCTTAAATATGTTGTCGAATTTCAAATTTAAAGCCATATCATATTTTTTTAAAAAGAAAAAGATTCATTCATGTCAATATTTGTTAATTGAAAAATATTTTAGTTTTACAAAATCATTTTTGTGCGTAGCCAATTGTGATTCAACCATATCATTTATTCAGTCATTTAAAAAAAATAAAAAACTCAAATATGCCAGCAAATTTTGAGAAAAGACTCATATATGTCATCATTTAAAATTTGGTTCATATTTGTCATTTCAATTAACTAATAATGACATGAATAAATCTTTTCTCAAACAAAAATGATATAAATAAGCTAAAATTTTAACAAATGGCAAATAAATTTAGTAGTAAAATAGTAGATTTTCATTTTAATTGTAAGGACATTTGATTTGCATCCGTAAAAGCGACACAACAACACTTCATTTTATGATCCAAGGCTTTATTGACCTACGTCCACAAAATGTTATCTGATCGATCAATCATCAGTTTTTTAATTCAAAATTGATTAGAGTCAACTAGATGTATTATATATATTCATTAATGATCCAAGTCTTTATTGACCTAAAAGAGAGGCTTTACTAAAACGAGCATAACAGTTTACTCCAAGCTCGAAATTAAGCAAACTTTGTGGCGTTGGAAAAAAAACTTAAAGGCCTTTAATTTGATAGGTCATGAACCACCTAATTCTTTATGTGATGAGAGATATGATCGTTTAAAGTTGATTTTTGTAGAATCTTAAGTCAAAACTTACTGGGTAGGGAAACTTTCAATTCAACTTTGTGCTAGGGGGTTCTAGTGACCTTAATTAATATCCAAAATCATTTCCACACTAACTAAATGACCTTAGAATCTAAGAGTACTTAAGAATAACTCGATATAATCTTATTCACAAATGAAGAATAGCTCAAGTCTTAACTTAGAATTTTTCGGGATTTTAAAAAATTAGGATTCCTACTTGGGTTAATATTGAAAATTTATTTCCTTAACTCTATAAATAGGACCTAGCGTTATTTTGTAATGGTTCGACTTCTTTGTGGTGTGTAAGAGCAAAGATAAATAATTCATTGTAGGTTTTGATTCTTTACTTCTTTAATTTGGAATTGCATGAAGACAATTGTTTTTGCGTTTATGAAAATTATGAGCGGCTAAAAGCCTTTGTTCTGGGGTTGTAGCTATGGATAATTGTTGAACATCAATAGTTTTGAGTTATTTCTTGGTTACCACTTAAATTACTTTTGTGTTCTTATTTTAGTATTTCATGATTGACCACCATAAAAATAAATATCTTGTGTATTCTTGGACTCGGTGACGATAAGGTAGATAGACCAAATAATACAAAAAGTTTGATCCATATCACTTGATTAGATTCGTGTTTATGATTGACACCCGGACAACCAAGATTGATTACGAAACATGATGAAATTTAAATGCTTGTCAATTTGGGCCTGTCTATCCTTGTTCAACGATGTAGTTAGACAATCAACAAGAGTAGGAGATTAGAGGTCGAGAGACCACAGTCATAAAATCAACCCTGTAAATCAGTAATTTGATAACCTTAGTTAATTCATTACTTGAGACGCGATACATGAAACCCTATGCATGTTGCAGCCCTGAAATTGTCTCTTACGTGTTTAAATCATCAAATTGAAGTCATCCTTGTTAGTTAATTAATTTAATTGTTAGTAGTCGTAGTAAACAAAAATCACAATCTCTTGAAAGTACATCTTTAAAGTGTGGAAATAATTGAGTTAATATAAATTGATCATAAGTCCCTTGGTTCGACAACTCGATTCTAAAAGAAACTATGTTACTTGTGCAGCTACATACGCAAAATGCCACTCTCATAATTGAAGAAGACCAATGAACATCAAGGATATTTTTGAGAAATATATTCTCTGGAAAATAGGTATTGGTAATATTTCTTTTTGGGGGACAATTAGCTTGGCATTGGTGCCCTAGCTAAGATCACTTAACAACGCCCCTAAAAAGGTTCTCATAAATCAGGTTTTCAATTTATATGATATCCTTCCTCATCATCTTATAAATGATATCTTATCTATCAAAATTCATTAATCTGGGAAGGAGTATAGACCTATTTGGACACACAATGCTAAAGGTAAGTTCTCTTGTCATTCTGCTTGGCAAATTTGAAGAAATCATAAGAACTCATCATTCATAAATGCAAACTTAACATCCCTTCTGGATGTTCATGTTGTAGCAACTATCAACAAGAAACCACTTTGCACCTTTTTTGCAAAAGCTTCATTGCCAAGCAGGTGTGTTCCTTCTTTTGCCATAATTTTGGTAGTAATATTAATGATGGTGATGTTAATCAGCTCCTAATGCTCAATAACTCCAAAAACAAAACGGAATGTATGCATGACATTCTGCTACAGTATATTCCCATACTTATTTGCTAGGAAATTTTGAAAAGCAGATATAAGGCAAGATTTGATAAATGTGCACATGTCTATAAGAGATATTATTCATCAGGTTTGTAATAACGCATCTGCCTACTACTTGGTTTGATCTTTGTACAGCTATAGAAAATGCTCAACATTAGATTTCTTGGAATAAACCTGAGATAGGATGGCTAAAGCTTAACACTGATGGTTGTTCAAAAGGGAATCCAGCAAGTGCCGGCGGGGGCGGTGTTATTAGATATTCTGATGGTATTCCCTCTCTAGCTTTTTGAGATAAGGCTTAAGTCATTGACGATCCTTAAAGTTGTCCACATATTTCACTTGGACACCTCAACTAAGGTTTGTACCTACTAAACATTTTATTTATTCAAAAATCATTCCTATTTGATACAAAATATTGATATGACAAGAAAAGTGTGCTCCACACTCCTTTAGCGCATAAAGCAACTAAAAATAGTATTTTTTTCCTTTTTTATTTTTTCATTTATACACTTAAATTTTTTAAAAAAATAAAAAATAAAGGAAAGCATGTCTTCTTCCCACAATGTTCCTCTGCAACCATCGTTCTCCTCTTTCTCTCACTCTTTTTTTTTTTTCTTTTTGTAAAATTATAATATAAGTCAATTGAAGAATGATTTTAGTTTAAAGTTGAAGATAACAGAAACACTAAATTTGGAAAATTTGCCCTATGCTGGGCATTTGTTAATGCTGAGTATGCACTATACTTTTCTAGCGCAATAAAACCCACAATAAAGTAACAAAATTGTACATACATAATTATAAAGATCTAAATCTCAAATATGCTAACAAAACCATTTTTTCGATAAAAATAATATGAATTTGATTGTTTTTTTATATAAGTATTGATAATATCTGATTATTAGTGGAAAGAAAATAAAGGCAATGGGTGAAAAGGTTCAATGGTAAAAAATAAAAAGGTGAGAGTATGGTTGGCGGTCCGCTGCCGCCGGTGGAAGGGTGAAAAGAAGGAGAAGAAGGGGGGGCTATGGGTGGGTTGATTCAAATTAATTTTTTTTGAATGATTTAAATAGAAATTTAAAGAAGTTGGATTCAATTACCACGTGATCCATCGGCTATATTTTTGTGTTTGAGACACGCACTTTTATCTTTAAATTGTTTTTATTTTGTGTTAAATAAATCCACTTTTATCTTTCAACTGTTTTTATTTTATGTTAAATAAATATAAATTTATTAATATTAAAACATTAAATTGATACAAGCCTAGATCCTCATTGAACCCCAACCCCACCATTGGTGGATTTTGCGGAAAGAAAAAAAAGACTAATCACACGCTTCCTTTGTTCCAATTTATTCATCTATCTCAATATATGTGAGAAAATTTACTTTTGAAAATTAAAAAATTTAAATTTGATAAAAAATTAGTTTATGAAATCTTTAAATTTTTTAAAATAAAATTTATATATTTATAAGTTACATTAAAATTATTATAAATCTCAATAATTAATAATTTAAAATATTTAAAAAATATATAAAAAATTTACGATAAAAAATAAAATTATTTGAATTTCAAAATTTAAAATATATCACATAAATTAAAATAGAGTTTTTAATGCCAAGAGAAGCCGAGTTAGGAGAGATATTCTTGGAGATCATCATTTGTTAGAAATGATTCAAGGGGATGAAATAGAGAAACAACAAAACGAGTGTTACTGAAAGGAATTGTTCATTAATTAAATTCTCACAACATTTTCTTGTTTACAACTGCAAAGAGAAGAAGACCGACAATCTTAAACAATTACACAAACACATATTCAGATTAAAAGCTTAATCTCCCAACAAACCAAAATACTTAACAAAACAAAAATTATTGACAAAAGGACTTTTGATCTGCACTTGTTTAACCAGAAATGTCAATGGCTTTCACTTCAGGTTTCTTCTCTTCTTGTTTTGGAACAGTCACAGTGAGCACCCCATTTTCCATCGCTGCCTTTATTTCTCCCGTCTTCGCATTCTCCGGTAGCCTGAATCTCCTTAAAAACTTACCGCTACTCCTCTCCATACGGTGCCACTGATCATTCTTCTCCTCTTGCTCTCTGCTTCTCTCACCACTAATCTGTAAAATCCTTCCTTCTTCAACTTCGACTTTCACTTCCTCTTTCTTGATCCCCGGAACGTCCACTTTGAAGACATGAGCTTCTGGGGTCTCTTTCCAATCGATTTTTGCATTTGCAAAAGCAGAGATTTCACGAGCAGAGGATGGGGCACTGGCGAGTGTGGTTGAAATTGGGAAGCCCTCGAATGGATCCCATAAGTCGAGGGAAAATGGGTCGAAGATGTTGCTCCTGCGACCACCAAAGAAGCTTGGAATCAGAGACATTTTTGGGAACTTTGTTGTTAGAAGAAAACAGAGGATTTTTTAACTTTTGATTGTAGTGCTTGATTTGCTTGATTACTTGCTGATGATGAACTAAACAAAGTTGGTGGTATTTATAGTGGATGAATCTGAGAAACTCAAGCAATTCGAGTGTAATCTAGCATCTTCTTCGCTTAATTTTAGATACGAACAGGAAGAGGCTTCTACAATATTCCAGAGACTTTTTTTTAGAAGGAATAATTGCACCGCACCTTCCTTTTTTAATGTAAGGAGTAATTGAACTTTTAGTTTTTACGCCCTTAAATGTGTTATTGAATTTCAAATTTAAAGTCAGTTCATTTATACCATTTTTTTTTATAAAAAAAATTCATTCATGTCAATATTTGTTAACTGAAAAATATTTTAGTTTTACAAAATCATTTTTGCGCGTAGTCAATTATGATTCAGCTACAACATTAATTCAATCATTTAAAAAAAATAAAAAACTCAAATATGTTAGCGAACTTTGAGAAAAGACTCAAATATGTTATTATTTAAAATTTAGTTCATTATGTCATTTCAATTAACTAATAATGACATGAATAAACCTTTTCTCAAATAAAAATGATATAAATAAGCTAAAATTTTAATGAATGACAAATAAATTTAGTAGAAAAATAGTAGATTCTCATTTTAATTGTGAGGACATTTGATTTGCATCCGTAAAAGTGAAGCAACACAACACTTCATTTTATGATCCAAGGCTTTATTGACCTACGCCAACAAAATGTTTACTGATCAATCAATCATCAGTATTTTAATTCAAAATTAACTAGAGTCAACTAGATGTATTATATATATTCATTAATGATCCAAATTTTTATTGACCTAAAAGAGAGGCTTTACTAAAACGAGCATAACGGTTTACTCCAAGCTCGAAATTAAGCAAACTTTGTGGCGTTGGAAAAAAAACTTAAAGGCATTTAATTTGATAGGTCATGAACCACCGAATTCTTTATGTGATGAGAGATATGATCGTTTAAAGTTTATCTTTGTAGAATCTTAAGTCAAAACTTACTGGGTAGGGAAACTTTCAATTCAACTTTGTGCTAGGGGGTTCTAGTGACCTTAATTAATATCCAAAATCATTTCCACACTAACTAAATGACCTTAGAATCTAAGAATAATTAAGAATCACTCAATATAATCTTATTCACAAATGAAGAATGGTTCAAATCTTAACTTAGAATTTTTCGGGATTTTAAAAACTTAGGATTCCTACTTGGGTTAATATTGAAAATTTATTTCCTTAACTCTATAAATAGGACCTAGCATTATTTTGTAATGGTTCAACTTCTTTGTGGTGTGTAAGAGCAAAGATAAAGAATTCATTGTAGGTTTCGATTCTTTACTTCTTTAATTTAGAATTGCATGAAGACAATTGTTTTTGCATTTATGAAAATTATGAGCGGCTAAAAGCCTTTGTTCTGGGGTTGTAGCTATGGATAATTATTGAACATCAATAGTTTTGAGTTATTTCTTGGTTACCACTTAAATTACTTTTGTGTTCTTATTTTAGTATTTCATGATTGACCACCACAAAAATAAATATCTTGTGTATTCTTGGACTCGGTGACAATAAGGTAGGTAGACCTTATTGTCATCCTTGTTAGTTAATTAATTTAATTGTTAGTAGTCATAGTAAACAAAAATCACAATCTCTTGAAAGTACATCTTTTAAAGTGTGGAAATAATTGAGTTAATATAAATTGATCATAAGTCCCTTGGTTCGACAGCTCGATTCTAAAAGAAACTATATTACTTGTGCGGCTACATACGCAACATGCCACTCTCATAATTGAAGAAGACTAATGAACATCAAGGATATTTCTGAGAAATATATTCTCTAGAAAATAGGTATTGGTAATATTTCTTTTTGGTGGGACAATTGGCTTGGCATTGGTTCCCTAGCTAAGATCACTCACTTTAACAACGCCCCTAAAAAGGTTCTCGTTAATCAGTTTTTCAATTTATATGATATCCTTCCTCATCATCTTATAAATGATATCTTATCTATCAAAATTCATTAATCTGGGAAGGAGTATAGACCTATTGGGACGCACGATGCTAAAGGTAAGTTCTCTTGTCATTCTGCTTGGCAAATTTGAAGAAATCACAAGAACTCATCATTCTTAAATGCAAACTTAACATCCCTTCTGGATGTTCATGTTGTAGCAACCATCAACAAGAGGCCACTTTGCACCTTTTTTGCAAAAGCTTCATTGCCAAGCAGGTGTGTTCCTTCTTTTGCCATAATTTTGGTAGTAATATTAATGATGGTGATGTTAATCAGCTCCTAATGCTCAATAACTCCAAAAACAAAACGGAATGTATGCATGACATTCTACTACAGTATATTCCCATATTTATTTGCTAGGAAATTTTGAAAAGCAGATATAAGGCAAGATTTGATAAATGTGCACTTGTCTATAAGAGATATTATTCATCAGGTTTGTAATAACGCATCTGCCTACTACTTGGTTTGATCTTTGTACAGCTATAGAAAATGCTCAACATTAGATTTCTTGGAATAAACCTGAGATAGGATGGCTAAAGCTTAACACTGATGGTTGTTCAAAAGGGAATCCAGCAAGTGCCGGCGGGGGCGGTGTTATTAGATATTCTGATGGTATTCCCTCTCTAGCTTTTTGAGATAAGGCTTAAGTCATTGACGATCCTTAAAGTTGTCCACATATTTCACTTGGACACCTCAACTAAGGTTTGTACCTACTAAACATTTTATTTATTCAAAAATCATTCCTATTTGATACAAAATACTGATATGACAAAAAAAGTGTGCTCCACACTCCTTGAGCACGTAAAGCAACTAAAAATAGTATTTTTTCCTTTTTTATTTTCTCATTTATACACTTAAATTTATAAAAAATAAATAAATAAAGGAAAGCATGTCTTCTTCCCTCAATGTTCCTCTGCAACCATCGTTCTCCTCTTTCTCTCGCTCTTCTTTTTTTTTTTTTGGTAAAATTATAATATAAGTCAATTGAAGAATGATTTTAGTTTAAAGTTGAAGATAACAGAAACATTAAATTTGGAAAATTTGCCCTATGCTGGGCATTTATTAATGCTGAGTATGCACTATAATTTTCTATTTTTTAGCGCAATAAAACCCACAATAAAGTAACAAAATTGTACATACATAATTATAAAGATCTAAATCTCAAATATGCTAACAAAACCATTTTTTCGATAAAAATAATATGAATTGATTATTTTTTATATAAGTATGATAATATCTGATTATTAGTGGAAAGAAAATAAAGGCAGTGGATGATAAGGCTCAATGGTAAAAAATAAAAAGGTGAGAGTATGGTTGGCGGTCCGCTGCCGCCGGTGGAAGGGTGAAAAGAAGGAGAAGAAGAGGGGGCTATGGGTGGGTTGATTCAGACTAAATTTTTTTGAATGATTTAAATAGAAATTTAAAAAAGTTGGATTCAATTACCACGTGATCCATTGGCTATATATTTATGTTTGAGACATGCACATTTATCTTTCAACTGTTTTTATTTTGTGTTAAATAAATATAAATTTATTAATATTAAAATACTATTTTGTGTTAAATAAATATAAATTTATTAATATTAAAACGTTAAATAGATACAAATCTAAACATCTAACTTAAGCTGAGATCCTCATTGACCCAACCCCACTATTGGTGGATTTTTCGGAAAGAAAAAAAGGACTAATCACATACTTCCTCTGTCCCAATTTATTTCTCTTGTCTCAATTTAGACAATTTATGTGAGATTCATTGTCTCAATTTAGACAATTTATGTGAGATTCACTTTTGAGAATCAAAAAATTTAAATTTGATCAAAAATTTAAATATGAAATTTTTAAATTTTTTAAAATAAAATTTATATATTTATAAACTATATTAAATTTTTTATAAATCTCAATAATTAATAATTTAAAATATCTAAAAAATATATAAAAAATTTACGATAAAAAATAAAATTATTTGAGTCTCAAAATCTAAAATATATCACATAAATTAAAACAAAGCTTTTAATGCCGAGAGAAGCCGAGTTAGGAGAGATTCTTGGAGATCATCATTTGTTAGAAATGATTCAAGGGGCTGAAATAGAGAAACAACTAAACAAATGCTACTAAAAGGAATTGTTCATTAATTAAACTTTCACAACATTTTCTTGTTTACAACTGCAAAGAGAAGAAGACCGACAATCTTAAACAATTACACATACACATAATTCAGATTAAAAGCTTAATCTCCCAACAAACCAAAATACTTAAACAAAACAAAAATTATTGACAAAAGGACTTTTGATCTGCACTTGTTTAACCAGAAATGTCAATGGCCTTCACCTTAGATTTCTTCTCCTCTTGTTTTGGAACAGTCACAGTGAGCACCCCATTTTCCATCGCTGCCTTTATTTCTCCCGTCTTTGCATTCTCCGGCAACCTGAATCTCCTTACAAACTTACCGCTACTCCTCTCCATACGGTGCCACTGATCATTCTTCTCCTCTTGCTCTCTGCTTCTCTCACCGCTAATCTGTAAAATCCTTCCTTCTTCAACTTCGACTTTCACTTCCTCTTTCTTTATACCCGGAACGTCCACTTTGAAGACGTGAGCTTCTGGGGTCTCTTTCCAATCGATTTTTGCATTTGCGAAAGCGGAGACTTCACGAGCAGAGGATGGGACATTGGTTGAAATTGGGAATGGATCCCATATGTCAAGGGAAAATGGGTCGAAGATGTTGCTCCTGCGACCACCAAAGAAGCTTGGAATCAGAGACATTTTTGGGAACTTTGTTGTATAAACAAAACAGAGGATTTTTTAAAACTTTTGATTCTAATGTTAGATTTGTTTGATGACTTGCTGATGATGAACTAGAGAAAGTGTTGTGATATTTATAGGCGAGCGATGAACTGATAAACTTATAGAATTCGAGTATAATCTAGGATCTTCTTCACTTAATTATAGATAGGAACAGTAGGAAGCTTCTACAATATTCCACATTTTTTAAAAGACATATAGAAAATTTAGTTGACTTTTAAAATTTTGAAAGTATCAAATAAAATTGAGATAACGAAACTAACCTACATTATTTGAAAATGACATAGAAATTACTATAGATCATAATAATTCAAAATTCAGTGTCACATAAATTAAAATATATGAAGTAACTTATAATACTTGTAAATTCTTTAAAAAATATTATAAATTAAAATAACTAACAACTTAAATATCTAAAATGTATATTAAATTTAACTGATTTTCTAAATTTTATTTGTATCAAAAAAATTGAGATTAAAAAAAACCTTATGTTGGATTCGTGCAAGTACGAGGCTCATATCTCTATCTAGTTCTATTTATTACTACTATATAGAAATGTGATACGGAAACGACAAAGGGCAAAACAGTCATTTACTTAAACATATATCTAGCACGTAAAAATGTTGAAGCAAGAGATTTTCATTTAATTTTGAAGACATGGTTCTTTCTTTTATTGATAGTTTTGACATTGTAGAGCTATAGAGTAATGAGTTGCTAGAGGAATTGTAAAGATAACTTCAAACTGCTATTTGGATGATTTTAAGGATTATAGGTTCAAATATATGAAGTCTATTTGTTGTGCTTGGAAGATCTTAGATTACTTATTCTTATTCTATTTGTATGAAATTTATAGTTGAGGGTAATACTTTCGTACATTCCAGCCGTAGTGTATTTATCCACTGACATTGAAGGAGCAGAATGACAAGGTCTGCTTCCATAGTAAGGATTGCTGCTTAGTCTAATTCAAGAGCAAACAAGAGACGCCTGATTAAGCAACTTTAAGTTTAGTTTTAAACAAAAATTGAGATGCAACTTTTAAATTTGATATTTCGACTATATAAATCACCTAAGTTGCTAATTTGTCGATATTAACTTTTTGTTACAACTTTTTTTTCTTTAAAATTTCCTATAAAATATAATGTGGCTCTTAAAAGTGTTGACAAAAATTGAGATAGTCGAATGATGGTTAAACACTTCCTGATAAGTCTCATGGCGTAGTAACATAATTTTTTTGTGGAGGCTTGTTTGGCATGATTTTTTTATAATAATTACGCATGAGGCCTAAAATAAATTGATCAAGCGGATCCTGTGGTATTCGTTTTTTTACTACTTTACTATGCATTTTGCCTAACTGCTCTTTTATTTACTATATTGTAAACAGTTTGAATTATCTATCGATAGGTTATCTTTCAAAGAAGAGCCTTTACCTTCTGACTTTCTTTATTAGTCTTTGCTTGAGACGTGTACTGGTAATTAGGGGTTTATAAAATCGCACAAAAAATCGTGTCAAACTATAAATATAGTCAAATTGAAAAAAATTAAAATTCAACTAATGGTTTGGTTTGACTTGGTTTGGTATTTCAAAGAATTTTTTTTACTATACTTGGATTTGTTTGATTTTAACTAAAAAAAGTTAGTCCGAGACTAAACCAACCCAACATTATATATAAATTTTAAAATTTTATTATATACATAAAAATATTTACTTTGATATAATTTCTAAATATTTCTTATTTTTTTTATAAGTTTTATCTTTTCACATATTATTTCAAGTTTTTGACTCTTAGAATTTTGAATGGTTTAATAAAGGTTATCATAGATATTAGTAACTCTAATAAAGCTCAAATTAAAATCAAATCAATACTAATGCTAACGAAAAAATTAATTCGACACGAAGAATGACAATAATGATGAATATTTGTTCTTTAGTTTACAGTAGTTTAGACATTTAAAATAAATAACCTAATTTTAATTTTTTTTTTTAATGTTTAATCATGTAATTAATACTTATATTAGCATGATTTAGTTCTTTTAAAATATGGTCATTTTCATTATGACTTATTAATTTATAATATTTCTTTTATGCGATTCATTATTATTTTGTTGTTGAATATTTTAGTGTCATAACTCATCTCATATTTTGTGTTATTTTCTTAATAAACACCTTAGATAGTTGTATTTTGGTAAGATTAAAGAAATATTTGGAGCACAAATTAATTATATATTTGTACGAATACTTTACTGGAAAAAAAAATTGAAAACCTGAAAAACCTGAAAAAATTCAGGTTGAAAAATATGAGTTTTATTAGTTTAGTATGGTTTATAAAATTTGATACAAATAGTTTGATTTGATATTTTAAAAAATTTAAACTAACCGGGTCATTCACACTCCTATTGGTAATTACTTGATGCAGGATAATAAGGCATTTTGTGGTGGTGGTGATTGTTATGAAATAAGGATGATGGCTACATTGATTTTCGAAATTCTTGATACTTTAAATTAGCTGAACTGTCACGACCCGATCTCGGAACGTGACCGACGCCAAGGGGAAAGAATCCCAAAGCAAGCCTTAACAAATTCTACAGAAAATCGGGAAAAGTTTAATCCTTTGTTTTCGATCAATCTAAAATTTACCTATACCATAGATCAATAACGCAGCCAACCAATTTCATCAATAATCCACCTTATTCACTCATATACTATTCGAAGTATAGAAATACAAAGTCCATCTCCAAGAAGTCTAATATTGGACACAAGTTTACAATATGAAGGAATACTCATTACTCTAATAAAAGAAATGTGCGGAGCAACTCTACGAATTTCAAGAAATGTCTAAACAACTACTAAGCTTTATTTTTTGTCCACGTGAACAAGTGCGGGGCTTACCAAAAATTATCAAATCGTAAGCTCTAGATAAAGAAGTCCTTACCAATGTCACATGCCTTCTCTGTAAAAACATTAGCGAGGAGTGAAACGCTAGCTCAGTGAGTAATAACACTTAACCACAAACATTTTTAACGAGGGACAAGTCAAAAAACATGCTAGTATGATAGTCAAATTGATAAAAATCAATGACTTTTCAGAAACGGTAACAATGTTCAATCTTATTTGCCTCATGTAGGCAAAATCTGTAAACACTTAGTAGTAAACTCAGAAAAATACTTTCATATCAAACTTACATCTGGGAGGTTTCCAAGGATGAATCATGTAATCAGTGTGGCCTTCTCTTTAAGAAGTAACCAATAACAGTGAACTCCTCATAAAGGAGTTAATATTCATATAAGTAGATCCCTACTTGAGAGATATCGATAACAGTATGCTAGTTCTACCTTCCCACTAGCAAGGGCTTTATCAGTAATCGGTAACTACAAGGTGCACCAGGTCTAACAAACCCGCCGTTAGCTATGGGATTCATCGAGGTCTACTACCCTTTATACTTTTCTTTGTGATCAGTAGAAACATTTCAAAACAGTATAAGACATTCAAGTTCTTAGCAAATCGTAGTATATAAGACTTTAATCAAAACATCTATCAAAATACTATTTTTCAAGTAATTGTTAAACTCTTTCACAAACGGTGATCATATATCTCAAGTATCAATAAATATATTTTATGAAAACGATTTCATCTCAAATAACTATTTCGGTATCACATCAAGTAAAAGACTTGTCTCATATGCAAGTTCAAAATATTTCGGTGAATCATTCACTTTATAAACCACGTATAAATCATGAATGGTATAAAACACAAGTTATGGTAAGATAAATAGTCACAATACTCATGTTGAAGTACCAAATCTGTCACTTGGGCAATCTGTATGACTTCCTTTAATCAATCTATAATCACATCATATCGGTCTTGTAATACTTTCTTCGTTTAGGCTAATTCATACTAAATTCAGAATACCCAATCTTCGAGGTTTTATGATAGACTCTCAATCTGTCAATTTATATCAAATTGGTGCTTCAGATCCCGCAAAACAGTCTCATTGTTGATTACTTCCCCCTATAATAAACAGAACTAATGTCACTGTCCAGCAATTCTTCTTCGGTTTATGCCGAACTACAAAAGTTTGGTCCAAACATTTAACATACTCACTCAAATCATAAGATAATAAGAGTTTAACGGATTCCTTTATTCCTTCTAAACCCATGTTTTTTTCAAACTCTCAGTTCTCAAATTTATAGTCAGGAAATATACAAATTCAATCTTTAAACTAAGTTAAGAAACTTACCTTGAAATCCATACTTGTAATAGCAAGAGTTCCACTTCTTCTCCATTTAATTATTTTTCTCTGTTTTAATCGCCTTCATGCTCCTTCACAGGAAGAGGCACAAAGAACTACCACTTTTTTTTCAAGAGTTGCTGACAAAACTCTTAACTCCAATAATCTCTTTACCTTAATTTAAATTTTCCCTTATTAGGTTTCTGATGGGCTAAGGCCCATTCGATTTATTTATTTATTTGGCTAATAACTAATATGTCCTTGTTTAAAATATGGGATATTACATTCTCCCCATCTTAAGAAATTCGGTCCCGAATTTAGATGAGTGTATACCTGTATACTGAAACAAGAGATAATACTGGACTCGCATATAATTTTTCAACTCCCAAGTAGCTTCTTCGATGGTATGATTTCTCCATAAGACTATCACATACATAATTTTTCTTGACCTTAACTTTCTTACTTATTTGTCAAAAATAGCCACAAATTCCTCTTCATATGTTAAGTTCTCATCAATTTATATCGTCGGTGCTTCAAGTACATGAGAGGAGTCTAGTATATATTTCCTTTACATAAAGACATGGAACACTGGATGGATGAACGACATCTCATGAGGATGTGCCAAATGCTATCACTTCTCTTTTCCGATCAAGTATCTCATACAACCCTATGTATCTCAGGATTAATTTACCTGGCCTCTTTCTTTTCTTTATCACAACACACCTTTCGTTTGAAATACTCGTAGGAAAATCTTATCCTTAACGGTGAACACCAAATCTCTTCTCCTCTTATCTGCATAAGACTTGTCTGCTTTGAGTTGTGAGTAACATCTATCTAATTAACTGGACTTGTCTATAGCTTCTTGTACCAAGCCTGGTCCCAACACATAAGCCTCTCCAACTTCAAACCATCCTTTAGGAAAAAGACCTTGCCCACCATACAAGGCTTCATATGGAGCCATTTGAATGCTTGATTGAAAGCGCTATTATTGAAGGCAAATTCAGTTAAGGTAGGTAAGCATCCCAATTACCCCCAAAATCGAGAAGGCAAGCTCTGAACATTTCCTCCAAGATTGTTAGGATCGTAAATAAGCAGGTGTAATGCAAAAGCTAGCAAAGCGAACCTCGAAAGACCATGAGTAATAAGACAAATGAGAAATAGACCAAAAGACAAAAAGATTTAACGTTGTTCGGTCAATTGACCTACGTCCACAAAGGAGATGAACAATCTACTATATAAATATGAGAGTACAAAATATAGAGAGAAACAGCCTTAACCAATTCACTGGAAATACATGGGAGGTTCACACAAGTGATAACGTATCAAGCTTTTGTCCCACAAATTCTCCCCCTAATCAAAACTCTCAAAGCCGTTAAAGACTACATTGTGAATGCTAATTAAATTAGAAGTAAAGAGCCTCTATTTATAGAGCCCTAAACCTTTTCCTAAAAGAAAAGGACTAGCCAAATACGGAGATATTCTATTTTCTTTTTCTAAAAGGAAAACCTATTAAGAAACTCAAGGCAATTAATACCCAAACAAAGATTTGTATGGTACATCCAGACTGCCACCATGTCTGCGGATGTAAAGCAATACTAGGATCTACTCATGTACTCAAGGCTTGTCGAAAATATTTTCAAAAGCATGAAATAACCCATAATCCTCTATCAGACATTTTGGACACTAAATCGTATGGAGTCGGACTAATTTTGTTTGCCTAGATTTCTGCATATAGTTTAGGTTGTTATGAAGTGTGCCAGCTATTGTAAAGCAATCTATAATTGTAAAAGCAAAGTCATGACCTTTGAAGGTCTGAAGTAAATCTGTCATAAATTCAATATCAACTCTTTTAATTCATTTTTTTTCCTATGGGATCTCAATTTGATGCAGTAGGCTTTCAGGTCATTGATGCTCAACCCTAAGCTACAAATAGGTCAAACAACTAAAGACAAAATTAGCAGGTTCTACATACCTGCATTTCTTTGTGGATATAGGATCTATAAGGTTGCCACAATAATGGGAATCCCCAAAACCTCATGTCTCAATCAACATGTTTCTGGTTCACATAGTTGGTCATCCACTCAGACAATATCATCACCATCCAAACCTTTTTTTGACCCAATCTTTCCTTGACTAGATAGAAAACCTTTGCGTCTTTCACCTATGAAGATTTAGTTTTGAGACAAGCCAATAATATATTTTAAGTAACTGCCTTAAAATTGATACGCGTGCTCTTGAGTTTGTGCACATCTTTGGCCACAACCTCTTCAACTACTCATAGATTTTCTATTCTATACATCTTTTCGATACGATATAAAATGGTACCATCAAAATTTTGAGTGGTTAAATCACACCATTACCGAATTCTATTTGCTGGGGAAAAAAAATTGTATTTAGATTTCTTGTGGTCGATAAAATATCACATATTTTGTCGTATAAGTAATGCCTCTAATTCTACATAGCAGATTCACTATGATCAATTCCAAATTATGAGTGATTGTGCTGCTTGCACTTCTCCAACCTTTCTCAAAGCATACTCTGTCATACAATCATTTTTGCATAAGAAAATAATTTCTAGTCCCAATCTTGAAACACCACGAAAAAAGTGAATTCCTCTAGATCCTGATTGTAAGAAATACATTATGTAATGGTCAGATATGTTTTAAGTTCAAGAAACTCTCCTCACACTCTCTCTTCAATGAAACTGCATACTTTTCTACCTTAACAGGGTTATTGATGCCATTAATCTGACGAATCCCATATGAAACACCTGTACACTATAGCCAAAATAATAATTGTGAATCTCCACAGAAGTAGTGAGTCTTCTACATTTTGAACTGATCTAGTCTCTTATGATCCAATATATCATATTCTTAGATCTAATATATGTGCTCGAGAAGTGCCATTGGGTAATTAAAATTCATATGTGAAGGACTAGGCCAAAAGATGATCTTCTTGTAGTGTTTGAGACCATTCATGAAGTGATCCTTTTGTTCTTCTTGAACATGAGCATCAATTCCAATATAATCAATAAACACTGTTATAAATCTTCCAATAAAAATCTTGAGGATCATATTCATGTAAAAGGAGCATGGTCTGTCCAATGATTTCATTAGGAACTTATAAGGTGTCTATCAGGTTCTGAAAGCCACCAAAAGATTATCCTTTTCATACTCCAAGCTTATTATAGCCAATTGTAAATAAACACTCAATGTCTCCCTATAATTAATCATACGTTACATACCTACACGGCAATGGCTACTTATTGCATATTGTTACTGTCTTTAACAATTAGCAGTCAATGTATACTCGTATGAACTTGCCTTTCTTATTTTTTACCAAAAGAAGCATTTGTGCATAATTGATTTCTATGACGGCCTTTCTAATAGGTATGTACCTTCTATTTTATAACTCTCTGATATTTCACTACTAAAAAAAAGCCAAAAAGAGACGGAAAAAAGTGACAAACTGCGTTGCTTTTTTGGCCAAAAGCGACGCAGTCAATCTCATCGCTTTTTAAAAGCGACGGACTGCGTAGCAAAAAAGCGACGGACAGCGTCACTTTTGATTTTTTTTTTTAAATTTTTTTTTGACAAATGCGATGCCGTCCGTCTTTTTTTTTTTTTTTTTCAAAAAGAGATGAAGTCCGTCGCTTTTCTTAATTTTTAATTTTTTTAGAATCTTGAAAAGTGACGGACTAAAAGACCCCGTCTGTCGCTTTTCTAGATTTTTCAAAAAATAAAACCCAGAAAAGCGACGGACTAAAGGACCCTGTCAGCAATTCAATTCAATTCAACCCAATCAATTCCAAAACATTATAAAGAAGATACACAAAATATAAAACAACAAACTTAAATTAACATTCAAAAATATCTAAATCACAATTTAACGACTTGTAAAAATTTTCAAAATTCGTTTCAAGATTTCAAATAATTCAAACTTCAAATTAAGTTTAAAGTCTTAATTAAGTTCAAATTATGTTCAAGCTTAATTAAATAGTTCATAAAGACTATATTTTATCAACATTTCTAAAGTTCAACCTAATAATTAGTTCATAAATTCTACAAATCAAGATTCCTAAAGTTCACAATCAAAAATTTAAAATTCTACAATAATTCAAGATTTCTAAAGTTCACAACTTAAAGTTCTAAAATCCCACAATAATTCAAGGTTTTTAAAGTTCACAATCTAAAGTTCTAAAATCTTATAACAATTCAAGATTTCTAAAGTTCACAACCTAAAGTTTAAAATCCTACAATAATTCAAGATTTCTAAAGTTCACAACTTAAAGTTCTAAAATCCAACAATAATTCATGATTTTTAAAGTTCACAACCTAAAGTTCTAAAATCCTAAAATAATTCAAGATTTCTAAAGTTCTAAAATCCTACAAAAATTCAAGTTCTCTAAAGTTCACAACTTAAAGTTCTAAAATCCTACAAAAAATCAAGTTTTCTAAAATTCATAACTTAAAGTTCTAATATTCTACAATAGTTCAAGATTTCTAACGTTTCACACCCTAAAGTTATAAAATCTTACAAAAATTCAAGTTCTCTAAAGTTTACAACTTAAAGTTCTAAAATCCTACAATAATTCAAGATTTCTAACGCTCACAATCTTATAAAGTTCTAAAATATTACAAAAATTCAAGTTCTCTAAAGTTCACAACTTAAAGTTCTAAAATCCTAAATAATTCAAGATTTCTAACGATCACAACCTTATAGAGTTCTAAAATCCTACAAAAATTCAAGTTATCTAAAGTTCACAACTTTAAGTTCTAAAATCATACAATAATTCAAGATTTCTAAAATTCACAACCTAATTAAAGTTCTAAAATCCTACAAAAATTCATGTTCTAATTAAATTCAATAATTCCTATCCAATTTCTAAAATTAGTTATATATAAACTTCTAATCCAAGAATTAATTAGTTATATTCAAGTTCCAAGTTCAAGTTCAACTTCAAGTTCATATCTAGTTATATATAAACTTCTAATCCAACAATTAGTTATACATTCAAGTTCTAATTCAAAAAAGACCTCATCGATCAATATATATTCATGACATTCAAACATTCATCACTATATAGTCATGACATTCAAACATTCATCATATACACTTCAATTACTAATTTCTAATTTCAAAGTAACACTTTACTAACTAACAATATATCAATCAAATTAAAAAAAAATCTCAATTTACAATCAAATTACATATTCTCAAGTTCAAACTAGTCCAAAATCAAAAAACCCTAATTCATTCACTAATTACAATACCCAATTTAAAAATGCCCAATTTAAAGAAAACCCTAAAATAAAAAACCTTCAATTCTCTACCTAACTAACAATAATCAAATCAAATTAACAATAACACAACCCAACAAACTAAAACATTAATATACTAACTAACAATCAACTATAATCACTAGAATTGGAAAAAAAAAATCTAACACTAAAAACCAACCTTAACAAAGAGGAGAGGCGGCGACGGGCGGTGACGGACGGCGACGGGAAAGGGCAATGACGAGGGCGGCGGTGGAGATGGAGGTTGCATCTGGTGGAGCGAGATTGATAGATAGAAGGGAGAGAATAAGAGAGAAGAAGAGAGAATAGAGAGAGAAGAAAATATGAAAATCCCAATTAGGGTCAAAGATATTTTAAGAAAAGCGACAGACGTCTCTTTGTCTATCGCTTTTTTAAAAATAGTTGACCAAAATTTTGACCAAAAAAGTAACGGACTAAGAAACGCTATCCGTCACTTTTCTTAAATGTTTGACTAGTCATGTTGACCAAAAAGCGACGGACTTAGAGATGCTGTCTATCGCTCCTTTAAAAAAATAATTAAAATAATAAATTAATTATTAATTATATATATATTTCGCGCAAAAATTTGCAAAAAAAAGTCACGGACTAAGAGATGCCATCCGTCGCTTTTTGAAAAATAATTTAAAAAATAATTATTTTTATTAAAAAGTGATGGACAACGTGGCAAATGGCATCGCTTTTTGGAGTGACGCCGTCCATGGCTTTTCTATCCGTAGTTTTTTAGCAATTTTTTAGTAGTGTTTATTTTTTGCTTTCGTCGCTCACTGTTCATCTCAAGCTGATTGTTATAACTCTTGGTCATAGAAAATAATTCCATATGTATTTGTGATGATTTATTGTTATATGATAGAGAAGAAAAACGATGTATGGATAGGAAGAACAACATACTAGCATTCTTTTAGGAAGTCGAGGACAATCAAATGCATCAAAATAAGAACTTTCAATCATGGAAAGCTCAATAAGATTGAGCTCAAGATGATCGATATCCCAAGGGAGATCAAAGAAGATGATTTCATTTATGGAGAGCTCAATTTATCTATTTCTCATATTTGCATGAAAATGGCATGGTCTGCCAATGTTGACATATGCATTTGATCAAGTATAATTTCTATTTTACTATGAAATTTTCTGGAAAAATTATCTAAATATACAACTTATTTGATTATATTCTTTAAAATTTTATACCATTTGAAAAAAAATTACAATAATTCCTATTTTACGTGATGTATTGCGATCGGATACATCACTTTATATGATGTATCAGGACGTTGAATGATGTATCCGAAATGGAGATGTGATGTATTAGGACATTGAGGGATGTATCCAAAATCGAGACACGATATATCAGAACGTTGAGTAATGTATCCGAAATCGGGACATGATGTATCAGAACATTGAAGGATGTATTCAAAATCGGGATATCGCATCGAGGCATTTTCGAATGTATCTGGATTCCATCAAATTTAAGAATTTTTTTAATTTGATAAACAATAGATATAAGATATAATTAACTCTTAATACTACGAGATTTGTGTAAAATTTCCATAATTTTTACAACAAAATTAAGTATGTTGGGCCTATACTTAGCATAGGCCAGTACCCATCTACTATTATATAGAAGAGTCATAACTAGGACAACTGAGGACTAACTTATACATATGCTTACTAGTCAACTGTAATATGATTATTGACTTAAGTCATCTAGAGCCCCTTAAAGTTGTCTGCATATTTCACTTATACACTCCAATTCAACCTTTTACCTATTGAACACTTTTACCTATATAAAAATTATTCCTATTAGACACATTTTGATAATCATAAAAAAAAAAATGTAAAGAGTGTGTGATGCACTTGCCATGACATGACAAAATAACTAATTAAAAGAAGCAATGTGTCTTAAAACAAGCCATGTGTGTCTTTGGTGCTCCAAAATCATTATAATTAAAAAAAATAAACTAAAATCCTAAACTATGTATGTTGCCACCTCCGACTCCGACCTGCCTCCTCCCCCCCCCCCCCCCCCCCCACTTCATCTTCTCTCCTTTCTTTAAAAAAAACTTAAATTTCCTAAGGTTTTCTATTTTTTTTTTTTATTTGTTTTTGTTCTTAAGCTTAGATTTGATTCATGTTTGAGTTGATTTGGCAGAAAGAAAGAGATGTGTGGTGGCAGTGTTTTCCAATGAACAAATTAAAATTTGTGATTGATTGTTTGAAAGACTAAAAAAGAAGAAAGATATTGATAACGATAGATTTGGAAAAAATGAAGTGGTGTCGATGGTGGGAGGTGGGAGGTGGGTCGATGGCTGGTGAAAAAGGAGAAAGAAGATGATGGCCTGAAAAAAATGGGAAAGAAGATGATGGCCTGCAATAAAAGGAGAAGAAGATGATCGGAGAAAGAACTAAAAGAAGAAGTGTGGATATGGTGACGACAAATCTGATTAAAAAAGAAGGTGGCGTGGAGAAGAAGAATGATTGCAGCTCAAGAAAGAAGGGGAATGAATTTTAATGGTGGTGACACCAGTGATTGCAGTGGTGAGAAGGTGGTTGCAATGGTGGTTGAGTCAAAGAATAAGAAAACGAGATGCTAATTTAATTTTTTTTAAAAAAAGATAAACCTTTTTTTTTTTTTGCTAAATGATGCCTTTCACGCTCTTTTCATGTGTGTATAACACACATGCTGCCATGTCAGCACAAAATATTTAATAGGTACAAATCTCTTACAATATATGTGTTAAATAGGTATAAGGTTGAATTGATGTGTCTAAGTGAAATATGTGGACAACTTTAAAGGGCTATAGATGACTTAAGCCTATCATTATTACACACGACTGGTTTGTAGCAAACCACATGCTCTGATTTCATTTCCCCTCTTAGTTTCAGGTTAAGAGAAAATAAGATGACTCAAGCAAAACAATTGGCAAAGTGCTTGGTCATCTTCCCTAAATCTCTTCATTTTTTGTGTGCTTAAATTGATATGTGCACCCCTAATTAATGATATTTACAAACCAAGTGTTCAAATAGTGTCCAATAACTAAAGCACTCAAAATGGTTTCTTAACGAAAGATGAAACTCAGTTTTTAAAGGTCAAAGTTCATGATCTAGCTAGATTAGGATAAAGTATTTAAAATTTACAAATTATGGTGTAATGTGTTTGAAAATTTTCTAAGAGGAAAAATAAATTCCATCATTAACAATCTTCTTGGCCTTTTGTCACGGACATAGAGTTTCACTAAAGCTCTGTGCGGTACTTGACAACTTACTCACTAATTTTTCAAGAATTTGTATGCTCAAGTAAGCCCTCTGAACTAAGATCACTAAGAGAATGCAAGAAAGACTTAGACTTGGAATGTTTTAGAAGAAGACTTTGTATTGCTTGGAGAATGCTTTACAACTTGAGTGATTGCTTGCTTCAAGCTTGGATGAGTTTGCAAATGAGAGGCCCTCTATTTATACTACTTCCTAGGGGCCTAAGTGTAAATAATAATTATTTTACAAGTCCCTACAATATTTACACATTAGTCCTAATCTAGAATTATCTACAAGTTCTAGGTAATTCTAAAGCTATCTTAGAAATTATCTAGGGAGTTCTAAAGTGTTCTATTACTCTCCACAAATCTAGATTCTTCTCCCTTTTTTTGGTGAAAAATTTGTAGGGCAAAGTGGCGGGTTATGACACTCTCTCCAACCTATTGATGCGACGACCACGTCGCATTGCTGCGGCATGGACAACCGAGTCTTGTGTTCTTGCATACACAACCAGTAGTCCTTTGACTCGACCAATGATCTTGTGCAACTCCCTTAGAAGCTTCCAAATCTCTTCTAGCTCGGTCTTATAATCTACCTCCTTCTTAGGAGGCAAGCGCCTTAGCGGCTCTTCTAGCATCACTGCCTTGTTCTCTTCTTGAACCTTCTCCATGCATGGTGGAAAGGACTCTTTAAACTATTGTCTTCTTTCAAACTTGCAATGGTGGCTATAAACACCGACTACTTCTTCTTAGGACTTGTCACGAGCTGCATGGCTGTTAGTCGGACATTTCCTTTGGTCTTTGGTACCTTAACTAGAGGCACCATACATGATCTTTCTTGCTTCATGACCAGAAGTCGTTTGAGGTAAGGATCGATCACCGCGTGACACTCTTGGAAAAACTTCTGCACTAGAATAATATCGAAGAGGTCTAAAGGAGCGACAATGAAGTTGGTTTCACCTTGTCACCCGCCTATCGTGATGCTTAGTCCATGTGTGACTCTGCACACGAGAATCGGTGGTGCATTGATCATCCTGAGTTAGGCATTACTTGGACTGTAACTTAGCCCCAACCTAGTCGTTGCCATCTTGGTCATGATATTGGTCTATGCACCTGTGTCATCCATAGTATGAACGGGTCTTCTATTAATCGTGATGTCGACATACTGCGCACCATATTCTCTCGACTTTCCTAGTTGTTTCGCGATGCTCTGCATAGTTCTATCAAGCCCAACTGCATCGTCTATGCACATTGTTCTTGTTCTTTTGCATCCTTCTCCTTCCGCTTTTGTAGGATAGTACCAAGACTCTTTAGTTCAGGGCACCTTGCATAGCCATGCGACCCATCACATATGTAGCAACCATTTCTTTTGGTAGTTTTTGCCTTTCTCTCTGTGTCGCCATGACCTCTAAACTTCTTGCTATCGGTCCTAGAGGTATCATGATTCTTGGGATGTGGCGGTGCTTCTCAATTTTTCCACGATCTCCCCCACCTTGGTCATGACTATCTCTCATCTCCTTTCCTCTGTCTTTGGCGGGCTTTTTATGCCTAAAATCTATCAAAGCTTCGGCCTGTGTGATGGCTTCATCAATAGTCCTGATCTGTCGGCGTTCTAACTCCGTCTTGGCCCAATTTTGCAGCCCATCCATGAAGCAGAACAGCATGTCTTTATCCGTGAGGTTGGGAATCTGAAGCATGAGGGTGGTACGTATGCGCGTATGCTGCTCATCTGCCTCAACCCTCTAAACTTGTGCTTTGCCTCACAAATGACATTGTTAGGGAAGAAAGCCTTTTTGAACTCCCCTCGAAATTGCTCCACAGTGTTGATGGTGCAAGCCCCTTCCCTATTTCCGACTCTTTACACCTCCACCATAGCATGACCATCTCTGAAAGATACGATACAGTAGGTTAATCTTGATTTTATCTCTCGTCACTTGGCTACACTTGAAGTAATTCTCCAAGTTCCGTAAGAAATTTTCCACCTCTTGTGCTTCACGGACGCCCTCGAACATAGGTGGCTTGGGAGCCTCCACCTTGGCCTCTCTATCTCGACTAAACGACGATGATACTCTAACTTCCACACCCTCCTTGATTGCTTTCATCTCATCCCTTATGGTTTCAGTCATGCTTAACGCCTCCATAACCCAACACTCCAAGAAGTGATAGCCTCATTCATCTTGAACTCGTCACGTTAGCGGCCTTCCAATTCCTTGCGAAATTTATCGTTCTTATTAAGGGTGAAATCCTCCAGTGTCTTGAACTTGCAATCGACCTCGTTCAAGCGTCAACCTAGTATTTCTACGCCCAGCCTCACCATTTCAGCCTTTGCGACCTACTGCTTTCTGGTGGTGACGTCAATTGCCTCCTCACCATGTTCATCGTCACTTGATTTGGTGATCGAAGGTGGGTGAGATGTTAGCACCTCGCTTGGTGTAGGGTCGAGCAACATTTCATCGCTACTCTTAAGGTGTTTTATTCCCTTGCGGATCTTCTTTCCATCGTCCAGCCTTACGTTGGTGGTGCTAGCGGCATCAAAGTCTCATTCGTTGGTCATTTACTTACTATGAACCTTTTCTCTAATACCACATTTTCATGGACTTAGAGTCTCACTAAAGATCCATGCAGTACTTGACAACTTACTCACTAATATTTCAAGATCTTGTAAGCTCAAGTGAGCCCTCTGAACTTAGATCGCTAAGAGAATGCAACAAAGACTTGGAATGGTTTGGAAGAAAGTTTTGTATTGCTTGGAGAATGCTTTACAACTTGAGTGATTGCTTGCTTCAAGATTGGATGAGTTTGCAAATGAGAGGCCCCCTATTTATATTACTTCCTAGGGGTCTAAGTGTAAATAATAATTACTTTACAAGTTCCTAGAATATTTACACTTTAATCCTAATCTAGAATTATCTACAAGTTCTAGGTAATTCTAAAGCCTACTTGAAAATTATCTAGGGAATTCTCGAGTGTTCTATTAACCTCTCCACAACTCTAGATTTTTCTCCCTTCTTCAGGTGCAAAATTTGAAGGGCAAAGTGGCGGGTCATGACACCTTGCTTTGTAAATTTTAAATCTCCTTCAATTATAATTTTTTTATTTTATATTTTATCGTTTTCACTATCTTTTGAATGAATAGAACTTTAATATATAAAAATAAGTGTATCTATCTTCCTTTGTTTTAAATTCAAAGACCAAAAGTCATTTTACTAAAACACAAAAAGAGAATACAAAGTCACATCCCAAAAGAAAAAGGTTATGATCCAAGAAATGAACAATCTAGACAACAAAAAAAAAAAGGAAATCCACCAAAGGCGGAAACCATCACCTCAAACTTCATCTTCTCCAAAGGACCAATCCTCAGCAACCATCTTTCACCTTCGAAGAAACTGCCATGGAGATTCCTATGTTGATCTTCTACTAGTCAAAGTATCACACCTATGATATGTTAAACTAATGAGGCTTCGGTCGATTTCATTTAGGACGTTTACAATTCTTACATACGTCGTAAGATTGTATCAATTGAAGACTTCTTCACCATTTTAACCACGAATAATTGTATTGTACACAAGCTAAGTATTCACTTAATCTATGAATCACTCGTTATTATGTAATTTATGTATTTTTCTAAATTTTCTTATTTGACAGATTGAGCTCAACAAGGAACTAATACTATTGTCTAAATACAAAAGGCTAAAGATTTACAAAAGACTACTTAACCAGAGAAGATTATTAACAAAAGATGATGAAATTGAATAATTTTCCTTTCTATTCTCACACTCTTCACTGAATTCAACTATGATTACTTTGTACCTCTAAAGCTTGTTAAGATGGCTTTTCTTTCATGGATCCTTATATGCTTATGGCTTGCACTAGAGTTGATATGAATGATTGTTCTCGACTTGTATTGATTGCCGTTGATCTTGCTTGTTATACATAATCTTATCTTTACCTCCCCTCATTTTTTAAGTTTGCATTTTGAAGCTTGCTCAACCTGAGCTTTGGTACCTGTTTCTTATCCATGTTGAGTATGATTTTTGCCTCCCTAGAAAAATTCTGCTTTGTTATATAAGTTAATTTTTAATACCTGCAAAATAAAAAACTTGATTAGCTAAAAAAATATTGTCAATATGTTGCCCTCTCTATATAAAAATGTTCCACTAGAATATTCCTCACTTTCATTAACATATGTATCCTTCTTATCTCCATTGAAACACTTCATGGGACTTCCCAAATGTCATTCAAAAACCTTTTTTACTATATATTTATCAGTTTCTTGAATAAGAGGGAAATAATTGTGTTGAGTACAGTATTTTTGATCCATTCTCAATGTAATTACTTCAGCTACCAAATTTGTGTCATCCTCTGGCCTTATTACTTCTACATTTATCACACCCCAATCCTAGGTGAGGCGGACAAGTACCGTATGAACACATGCTTTACAAGTGACTAATGAGGAGAGAGTGAACTACTATGTAGATAGATGTACTAATGAGAAGCTACATATACAACACATGTCGACTAGCTAAACCAATACATGTGACAAGTAAAATTATGAATACATATGATAGCTTTAAAATGCCTACAAAGCCTCTACTGGAATACATGATTGTCCAACTATCAAAATACGCATAGAAAGACTCAGCAAAGCTCCGAATCAACCTGGAGCTCACCAACAACCGCTGAGTATCATGTGTTTCTATTGGGGAGATCTATTGGTTGAGTACCGATACCTGTAGTATGAAATGCAGCATCACCAATAAGGAATGTCAGTACAAAAGAATGTACTAAATATGTAAGGCATATAAGAACCATATGTAAAATGAGAGCTCAAGTGAAACCAAATACAAATAGATAAGGATTAGAGATCACCTTTGCTTATACTTATGGAATTGTGTATGTTACATTATTTTCTTTACTTTTCTGTGCATTATAATCTTTATAAGGCATATGATACAAATGACCAACTGATCAGTGGTAGAAGAGGATGATCCATGCTAGGGATTTTAACCCCTGGGATGCGGTCCTCATAAATATACAAATCAGAATTGACCCATGCTAGGCTTTTAGCCCCTGGGCTACCACCTATAATAATATAGATTGGGATCAGCCCATGCTAGGTATTATCACCCTTGAGCTGCCACCCATAATAATATAGATTGGGATCGGCTCATGCTAGGTATTATCACCCCTGAGCTGCCACCCTTAAGTATTTGAATTAGGATCGGCCCAGGCTAGGTATTTTAACCCCTAAGCTGCCACCCATAATTATGTAGATTCATTTTACCTTGTCTCTTTAATCTTTGAGATTGTTCTTTTGATGTTCACAACTCTTTTGAGATTGTTGTTTTGGTGGTCATAGCGTTATTAAGTTGTGTGACAATAAATATAGTATGAGACATATGAATATGGACTTAAGATAATAACAATGACATGGAAGGAAATTGTGACACCAATGTAATACTTAGGAGCTTATATGACTCAATAAGCATTTTGAAATATCAAATTGAAGCACATATCGAGGGAAGACATTTAACATCAGCCAAGAGATACGAACTCTATATGATAGATTTACTTACTAACTAATATCAAATACAAGGTATACATGAATGTGGAACCAAGGAAGCATGTAGGCAGATTCAACTAGGGGTGTCACAACTCAAGGGTACATCTTAGATGTAACATGGCGTATTTGACCCCGAAGGGGTATTATACAAGCCCTTAGCATATCATGAACATAAGATGATAGAAAATACGAAAAATTTAAAACTTTTTACAATCGAAGTCATTTTCATAAAAGCAAACGGAAGTCATTTTATACTTTGTCTCAAGCAATCTAATACAACTTTAAAACAAACTATTGGGACACAACCCATACAATAGTCTCAAAGACATGAAATAAAAGACATAAAGGTAATGGTGGGTTTTGTCCTCGAAGCTATGAGGACTCACCAAAATCTTCAACTCCTTTGATCCTTAGAAACCTATCTCCAAGAATAGTACTCAAGCCTCCAAACCCTATATTTGATTAGAATGTAGGCAAAATATGTGTTAGTACAAAATGTACTAAATATGTTAGCTAGAATAATCATAAGAGCATAAGACAAGGGTTAGTCAATATAAGACATAGTCCAAAATCATATGAAATACTTCATGAAATATAAACCATAAGCATGAGAGACAATACCATAATCATAATAAGCAAAGTCTCCAACATAAGCATCATATAAGAATTACTTGACTCTTAGTCATCTATAACCTAATAGAACTATTCTCAAGTAACCTCAAAAGCATACATGTGCAAAGCATGAATAGCATCCCATAATACCACCCAAGCCAAGTATCCCTTTTTTGTCATCTTAATCAGAGTCTATATACATGGTCAAGTACTTAAGCTTCTCTACCATAACTGTACCATACTCCTAAGTAACCTCAAAGCACACTTGTGCAATGCATGAAAGGCATCCCATGCTACCCTTCACATTAAGCATAACCTTGAAGTCATCGTAATCATACTTACCCTCCTTAATTTGGTCTCACGATTAGCTTACTTAATATAGACAAAGGAACTATCACTTTTAATAAATCATATCTTGGAAGGCAACTATAGCAACAACCCAAGCTAAACTTACACTATATAGAAGAACCCTTCATAACTAGCCACAATGTCATACTTGTGCAATGTATGGATAGCATCACATACTACTATCCACACTAAGTACCCCTTTAGGCTATCATGAATGATCACTAGTTGGGGACTAGTCCCTCTTTTCTATTTTCCAGTAGTCAATTAAGGTACTTCTCTATTTAGTTCAAGGCAATCACCACACATGAATGAATTTTATTTCTTAATTCAATGCTACCAAGGAATAACCCTCTATTAGGCTAGAACATGCTATCATCTTACTAACACAACTATATTAAGCTAAGCTAACTACCTTGGAAGACACACTATCATGCAAGTCCAAGTTATTCTACGAAAGGTACAAATGTTCCATCCTAACTACCATGAAATATTCCTAGACCAACTAAGTCATGCTACCCTTACAAGTACACTATGATACAAATGCGAGTTATCCTTAGGAGAGTATGATTCTCAATACTAAGCTGCCCTTAAGAGAGTATAAGTCCTCAATCCTAAGATACCATGACTAACCCTAACTCAAGCTACCCTTGAAATATATCTTACAATGCAAAGTTAAGCTACCCTTAGGAGAGTATGGATCCTCAATCCTAAATAACCCTTAGGAGAGTGCAAGTCCCCAATCCTAAGCTACCATGACTAACCCTAACTCAAGCTACACTTGAAATGCATCTTACAATGCAAAGTCAAGTTACCCTTACATACACACCAAGATGCTAATGTAAGCTATCCTTAGGAGAGTATAATTCTCAATCCTAAGCTACCCATAGGAGAGTATAAATCCTCAATCCTAAAGTTGCCATGAAATGGTCTTGGCAAAACCAAGTCATGCTATCATTAAGGCATCCTAATGATGCTAGTTGAAGCTACCCTTAGAAGAGTATAAATCCTCAATCCTAGGTTACCATGACTATCCCTAACTCAATCTACCATGAAATGCATCTTAAAATGCCAAGTCAAGCTATCCCTTAGGAGAGTGTAAATCCTCAATCCTAAGCTATCCTATCTTGGTCTTGTCTTACCAAGTCAAGCTACACATGAAGAGATCATATATCACAGCTTCAAGTTATTCTAGTCTAACATGCTTTGATTCATTTTAGGCTTTTAAGCCAACCTAGAATCATTATATGTGAGAGAACCTTGGATCTCCTAGCATCTTTATGCCTAAGTGTGTAAGTGAGAAATATACTTTCAACAATACACACAAGATCACATTGTATTAGCTTTACCCTCAAAGCTCTAACTATTATGATCACAAGCCTTACTCTCAAGCTTTCTTTCTTAATATCATCATTATACCTATATTTCAAGGTATTCTAATCACATTCTTCATTAGTAGGTGATTCTAGTCATAATTGATCATAAATGTTCAATTTCATCTTTACAAGAATCTAATTCAATTCACTTCTATATGTTCCTAACCTTGAACAATTACTACACATGACATTAATTTTAGAAGATCAATTAGAATTCCTCAATTCCACCTCTTATGGCATAAACTCACATAATATCACATTCATCAATTAGGCTAGGGTTTACCATATAAATCACATAAAATCATCATACTATCATAATTCAATGCTAATACAATCATAATTAGGTGTTATCCACTAGATTGGAATCATACCTAAACTCTACCCTTAGTAGAGGAAAAAACCCTAGCTAGAGTTGGGTTTTGACTTCACAATTGAAGGGAAAACCTAGGGGGCTCTATGGGTGAAAGAACTCATAGATGAATAAGATAACATACCTCAATTCAAAGCCCTAATCAAGCTTGAAACAATGGAGGAAAATCTGCCCCTCTTCCTTCTCTTCTGCTTCTTCTTCTTCTCTTCTGGATAGAGAAATTATTTGGAAAGAATTTGGGTTCGTTGATGAGTGAGTTATATGATTTAGTTTAGGAGTCTATTAGGTATATATAGGTGGTTTAATAACTAAAACCAACCTCCCTTAACCCCTAACTAATTACTAATTAATCCCCAAACCCCTAACTACAAACTAAAACTTAAAAATCTGTTGTTTACACCTACGACTCCTTCACCCATGGACTGTGGGTGGATCTACTAAGCGTGTTGCACCTCCGTAGGTGGAGGTTTTGAGGCTGAAAATGCAGGCCAACTCAGGCCTTGACCCGCGATCCCAACTCACGGGTCATGGGTCCACCTATGGCCAGTAGATGGCAAGCGGAAGTGCTGCCAATTGACAGCTTTTGGGGCTGATTTTGAGGTCCTCCTAAAGGACCTCTTGGGTGGTCCCTGGGGGTCGTACCTCGACGTTTAGCCCTTAAAACCTCCATTCTAAGTACGGGAAACATTTTTTGTGATATTTAATCCTCATACCACACTCCAAAACTCTTACAAAAAGTTATAGGACTATCTAGCTCAACTTACTAGTTTCCGAGGTATTACAATATCTCCCCCTTAGGGATCATTCGTCCTCGAATGACGATTCTAAACACTTCTTAAAGTCACAACTCTAAACTAGCAGCCCATCATGCTTGCACTACATCTAAATGCACACAACCAAGGAAGAAACTTCAATTCCAAGCTATACACATTCAATGCAACACAATGGAGTAGGGACTACTTCTACCAACCCAAAATGCATGAAATTCTATATCTACTCATTTTCAAGGAGGAACTAACATCTCCTAGCTAAAACATGCTCAACACACACACATGGAGCCTAAATGAAAATTACTCTTAAAAAGCATTTATTCAAGGATGAATCTTTCAACTCCAAACTAAGGCATGCTCATATATTCATCTTATGAAGTCTATATGCAAACCTTCTCAAATGCACTATTGAGGAAAATAATGCATATAAGTCATTTCTAACAAGACCTAAGCATTTTCATAAACATGCACCATATAAGAAGATCATGGAAACATACAATTCACACATGACTTCATATAAAAGCAAATCAAGAGGAATCTATCATCTCAAGCTAGGAGTAGAAGGAAAATGATGAGGATATTGGGACATCTCATTAGCCCTTGGCCTCCCAAGTAGCACCCTCACCTAAAACCCTCACTAAACTACACTTCATACCACTTCATGGAACTATTTCCTTGCTCTTTAATTTCTTAACTTGCCGGTGTAAGACCTTTACCGGTACTTCTAAATTAGAGAGGTTCTCATTAAGAAACTATAGCTCACAAGAAACCTTACTAACGCCACTCAAGATCTCACATGAGCCTAACAAGCCAGGACTAACCTTCTCATACTCACTACATCTCTCAAGGTGAAAATTTCAAGCAAACCTAACTCGTGAACATCAAGGACACTCAACGACCTTGCTATCTAAGCACATTATCTCCCCCTTGGGAGCAAGCCTATAAAAACTCTTCTAAGCATCACTTCTCTCAATTCTAAGGTCGGAGCAAGTCATCACTAAGCTTTCAAATCCATCACACAAGATGATTCTATACCATGGTGAATTACACTTCTACCTTTCTTAGAGGAGTCTATTCACTCAACCCATTTAGGCATTACTTAAACACCCTATTCAATCAATCTATCAGCATACCTCAAAACTCATCATACTAAGTCGGGTTCTACCATCAACTAAACATAACCATAATGCAACCCATTCATACTATAGATAACAACACAATCTATCATCTCAAATCTATCAAGTCACATAGCCATATTTGGAATCACAACCAACCTTTTCTCCCTCGCTCCTTGTAGCATAATCCCTTCAAGTAGTCATATCCTAAATACCATCGGATAAGGAATATGAGAGAGACCTTATAGATTTAAACTCTATAGCACGACTCAGAGATTGAAGAAGTGACATTTCCTAAGCATCCAATAGCCTTCTATTCATAAATGTGGTCCGTTTCACATTTATGAACAAGACTCTACTAGACGTGGTTTGAGACAATCCTAGAACCATTCTAAACCTTTTGCTCTGATTACCAAGTTTGTCATGACCCAGGGGTACACCCTAGATGTAACATGGCGTACTTGACCCCGAAGGGGTCTCATACAAGCCCTTATCATGAACATAAGATAATAAAAATTACAAAAAATTTAAAACTTTTTACAATCGAAGTCATTTTCATAAAAGCAAGCGAAAGTCTTTCTATACTTTGTCTCAAACCATCTAATACAACTTTAGAACAAACTCTTGGGACACAACCCATACAATAGTCTTAAAGACATGAAATAAAAGACATAAAGGTAATGGTGGGTTTTGTCCTCGAAACTATGAGGGCTCACCAAAATCTTCAACTCCTTTGCTCCTTTGAAACCTATCTCCAAGAATAGTACTCAAGTCTCCAAACACTACATTTGATTAAAATGTAGGCAAAGTACGGCTTAGTACAAAATGTACTAAATATGGTATCTAGAATAATCATAAGAGCATAAGACAAGGGTTAGTCAACATAAGACATAATCCAAAATCATATGAAATACTTCATTAAACATAAACCATAAGCATGAGCGACAATACCATAATCATAAAAAGCAAAGTCTCCAACATAAGTGTCATATAAGCATTACTTGACTCTTAGTCATCTATACCATAATAGAACTATTCTCAAGTAACCTCAAAAACATACATGTGCAAAGACTGAAAAACATCCCATAATACCACCCAAGCCAAGTATCACTTTTTGGTCATCTTAATCATAGGCTATATACATGGTCAAGTCATTAAGCTTCTCTACCATAAGGATACCATACTCCTAAGTAACCTTAAAGCACACTTGTGCAATGCATGAAAGGCATCCCATGCTACCCTTCACATTAAGCATAACCTTGAAGTCATCGTAATCATACTTACCCTCCTTAATTTGGTCTCACGATTAGCTTACTTAATATAGACAAAGGAACTATCACTTTTAATAAATCATATCTTGGAAGGCAACTATAGCAACAACCCAAGCTAAACTTACACTATATAGAAGAACCCTTCATAACTAGCCACAATGTCATACTTATGCAATGTATGGATAGCATCACATACTACTATCCACACTAAGTACCCCTTTAGGCTATCATGAATGATCACTAGTTGGGGACTAGTCCCTCTTTTCTATTTTCCATTAGTCAATTAAGGTACTTCTCTATTTAGTTCAAGGCAATCACCACACATGAATGAATTTTATTTCTCAATTCAAGGCTACCAAGGAATAACCCCCTATTAGGCTAGACCATGCTATCATCTTACTAACACAACTATATTAAGCAAAGCTAACTACCTTGGAAGACACAATACTATCATGCAAATCCAAGATATTCTAGGAAATGTACAAGTGTTCCATCCTAGCTACCATGAAATAGTCCTAGACCAACTAAGTCATGCTACCCTTACAAGTACACTATGATACAACTACAAGCTATCCTTAGGAGAGTATGATTCTTAATCCTAAGTTACCCTTAGGAGAGTATAAGTCCTCAATCATAAGTTACCATGACTAACCCTAACTCAAGCTACCCTTGAAATGCATCTTATAATGTAAAGTCAAGCTACCCATAGGAGAGTATGGATCCTCAATCCTAAGCTACCCTTGGGAGAGTATAAGTCCTCAATCCTAAGCTACCATGACTAACCCTAACTCAAGCTACACTTGAAATGCATCTGACAATGCAAAGTCAAGTTACCCGTACAAGCACACCAAGAGGCTAATGTAAGCTATCCTTAGAAGAGTATGATTCTCAATCCTTAGGAGAGTATAAATCCTCAATCCTAAAGCTACCATGACATGGTATTGGCCAAACCAAGTCGTGTTATCATGAAGGCATCCTAATGATGCTAGTTCAAGCTGCCCTTAGGAAAGTATAAATCCTCAATCCTAGGCTACCATGACTATCCCTAACTCAAGCAACCATGAAATGCATCTTAAAATGCCAAGTCAAGCTCTCCCTTAGGAGAGTGTAAATCCTTAATCCTAAGTTATCCTATCTTGATCTTGTCTTACCAAGTCAACCTACACATGAAGGGATCATATATCACAACTTCAAGCTATTCTAGTCTAACATGCTTTGATTCATTTTAGGTTATTAAGCCAACCTAGAATAATTCTATGTGAGAGAACCTTGGATCTCCTAGCATTTTTATGCCTAAGTGTGTAAGTGAGAAATATACTTTCAACAATACACACAAGATCACATTGTATTAGCTCTACTCTCAAAGCCCTAACTATCATGATCACAAGCCTTACTTTCAAGCTTTGTTTCTTAATGCCATCATTATAAATAGATTTCAAGGTATTATAATCACATTCTTCATTAGTTGGTGATTCTAGTCATAATTGATCATAAAGGTTCAATTTCATCTTTAAAAGTCATGATCCGTCATATGAATTATAATCTAATTCAATTCACTTCTATGTGTTCCTAACCTTGAACAAATACTACACATGACATTGGTTTTAGAAGATCAATTAGAATTCCTCAATTCCACCTCTCATGGCATAAACCCACATAATATCACATTCATCAATTAGGCTTGGGTTTATCATATAAATCACATAAAATCATCATAATATCATAATTAAATGCTAATACAATCATAATTAGGTGTTATCCACTAGATTTGAATCATACCTAAACTCTACCCACAATGTAGGAAGAAAGCCTAGCTAGAGTTGGGTTTTGACTTCACAATTAGGGGAAAACCTAGGGCGCTCTACGGGTAGAAGAACCCATAGATAAATAAGCTAAACATACCTCAATTAAAAGCCCTAATCAAGCTTGAAACAATGGAGGAAAATCTGCCCCTCTTCCTTCTCTTCTTCTTATTCTTCTTCTTCACTTCTAGAGAGAGAAATTATTTGGAGAGAATTTAGGTTCTTTGATGAATGAGTTAAATGATTTAGTTTAGGGGTCTATTAGGTATATATAGGTGGTTTAATAACTAACTAACTTACCTCCCTTAACCCCTAACTAATTACTAAATAACCCCCAAACCCCTAACTAAAAACTAAAACATAAAAATCTACTCACACCTACGACTCCTTCACCCACGGACCGTGGGTGGATCTACTGAGCGTGATGCACCTCCGTAGGTGGAGGTTCTGAGGTTGAAAATGCATGCCAACGCAAGGTTTGACCCACGACCCCAACCCACGGGTGTGGGTCCACCTACGGCCAGTATATGGCAAGCATAGGTGCTGCCAATTGACAGCTTTTGGGGCTGATTTTGAGGTCCTCCTCAAGGACCCGTTGGGTGGTCCTTGGGGGGTCATACCTTGACGTTTAGCCCCTAAAACCTCCATTCTAAGTATGGAAAACATTTTTTGTGATTTTTAATCCTCATACCACACTCCAAAACTCTTATGAAAAGCTCTAGAACTCTCTAGTTCAACTTACTAGTTTTCGGGGTATTACAAGGAGCGGATACATATTCCAAGTAAGTACATATAAAATGTACAATAGAGCAAGTAGGGATCTTGTGAGGTAACATTATAGTCTAACACAATGGGAGTGATAACTAATAAAGGGAACATATGAAAATGTGAAAAGATGACTTATATGATGTTGTAGACAATTGAAGCAAGTTGGCAAGATATGGGCAGATTGTATATCCAACATATAAATATATATACCATGTGTAATCTAGGATCATTTTGATTTATATCATAGGAATACGTTCCAGGGGTTAGCACTTTGATGATGAAACAAATTTAAACCTTCCATGTTAATACTTGATAGAGTAAGAACGTACATCTATTAATAAACTGATATTAGAGTACTCACTTTAACGCTCTAGGGAGTAGGAATGAGAAAATTAGCTACACTGGTGATCTTATACTGTCACTATGGATTAGTCACTACCAAGGGCACTTAGAAAGCAAACTTTATAATACAAGTATTGGATTCATGCCAAAGAAATAGGAAATCGAATTGCTTTACATACCTTGCTGCACAACGTTGGATATTACAATGAGTTAACCATCTTCATTTTAGATTATTTATCTACAATGAAGTAAATAATAAAATTGGCATTAGTAGTTTGTCAACAAGTTTGGGCTACTTGATAAGGCCAAAACAGTAATTGGCAGTATATCTATATTTGATCCTATTAAGGGTATTCTTCCCATCCATTATCCTCTAATTTTTTTTTGTATACTATATAGCTTTATTATAAGGTCCTCCGAAAATCCTCGGGCTTCATCACGTCTGGAAAACAGTATACAAAGGGATGGCAGGAAGTAAGCTCATGCAACACTCAATTAAGTGGTGTATCCCTACACTTTCAATGTTCTATCCTCTAACCAGTTCCCATGACTTCTCTGCATATATCCAGCCACACCCCTTTATTTTAAGATACACAAAACAGTCCCTAAGCATCACAATGTGGAAGTAACAATATGAACTCACGGCTTTCTATCAACACCACGTGAGTTCCAATTAACATTACATTTAAGATGCTCAAAACGAGCTCACAATCAAAATTTAAGGGGACTCCACTCCATGGTTGTCCCAACAAGAACATCCTTCCTAAACATTTACCAAGCCCACACCATATAGAGGCAACACTCCTCAGTTCATTAACACATACAAACTTTCACAAAACAATGCAAGAGCAAGAGAGGATGAAAATTTTCATAGCTTACCTTGCTGGAAAGGAACCTCACTTGCTAAGACTTGGATTCTTCAAGGTTTAGGTTGTTCTTTCCTCCTTACCTTGGTGTTAAATCAGATTATTCACTTGAATTCCTTAATATGGGAGATGTTCTACCAAATTATACTTTAAAAACACATCTTTCCTTCAGATTTTAATGGTGAAGTTGTAGACCAGAACTCTTGAAGCTTCTATGGCTTTCCTCGGGAGTAATTTTCTAGAGAATAAGTGATGAAGGAGATGTGATAAGCTTGAGTGCTTTACAGGTCCCTTCTGGACGTTTTCACTTCATAAATTGGAGAAATAATATGGTCCTTTGCTTTAAGTAAGCAGGTGCATCACCTCATTAATTTCTATCACAAGTTTTTAAGTAGGTGCATAACCTACTGGCCCTTTTCACTTAAAATGCAGTCCACTTATTCTAAGTAGGTGTATCACCTACTTGCCCTTTTAACTTAAAATATAGTCCATTAATTCTAAGTAGGTGCATCACCTACTTGCCCTTTTCACTTAAAATGCAGTCAACTAATTCTAAGTAGGTGCATCACCTACTTGTCACCTACTAGCATAGTTTAGTCAAGCAATCACCTCACTTATTTTACACCATTTTCCCAATCTTAGTTTCTTTACAAAACCATAGCACTAATACGCACTTGACCACTTTGACTTTTATACCTTTTACTGTCTCGAGTTCGAATTTTTTTTGAGTTTACTTAGTCGTATATGTGTTGGAAGACACGGGGTATTACAACTTTAAACCTATTCTATCGTCACTAATCGCATAGGCAACCGAGTCCATAACTATACCACAAGGCAATTTATAAACGTCATATAAATAGAACTAGTACACGTAGAATACGGGGTGTTACATACATAAACTAGGTTTCCTGTGTCACTCCTTTTTCAAAATGTACCTGAAATAGGTCCAGTGTTGCCCTTAGATGCTCCATCTGAGATTTCATCTAAATGCTCCCATACACCATTTTACATCCAATTTTATGAGTGTAATCATTTAAAAATTAAACCGGCTCAACCCATGAATTAGGAATATTTTGCATCCTGGAGTGTAATCTTCTTTTGTTTTAATGCTTTGTTTTAATTATTGTTTTCCTTTTGGGTATATGTATGTGTTTGTTAATAATAGTTAGTACTTCCTTTCCGTTGTTCTCTTTTTTAAAACATAAGAGACTACCTTTTTTGTCTCAAAATTAAATGACATGGTGTTTTTGTAAGGTGTGAATAACAGTGAAGTTAAAAAAACAGAATAGGTGTTTTCTTTATATCTGCTTAAGATTGGTGTGTAGAATTATTAGATATTTGTGTTGGTGCATTATCGAGATTAGTGCAAGGCGTCATCCGCTATAGAGCGATGCAAGGTTGCTATAGCAATCTTCAGCGTTCCAAAACTCTGGAGGCGCATTCATAGCGCTCCTTGGTTAAAAAAATTTGGTTTTCGATAATTTTTCTATAAATCAATGATCTTAAAGTACTCTCCTAGTTAAACATGAAAACAAATCTAGTTATTTCAAGTTCTAAATCATTCTCAAATGTAAGTTTTCTTCAAGAACAACCCTTCAACTTTCTTCAGTATTTCGAAATCTATTCAAGCTCTTTTATCCGTAACCCTTACGCCCAGAACGTTGTAACAACGTTGTAAACATAAGGGAAAGTCTCATGCTTCAATAAATCAAGAAATTATTTTCAAAGTTCAAAATCAACCCAAATCTTATTCTATTTTATTCAATTTTGTACATGATTTCGTCATTATTTGCCTAATAGAAAAGAGTAAGGAGAGCAATGCTTACCCTGATTTTGATGATTCTAAACACTATAATCCGAGAGGATTGAGAGATATTGAGATTAAGAGTTGGAACAGGTTAAATGAGCATAAAAACTCATTGTCCTCTCTTTTGTTATTTTAAATTCACGATGTTATAGTAGTTGAACAACCACTACAACGACATTGCTATAGCGAGGTCTAGAGAAGTAAGCAGGCAAAAAATTATGTTATTGTTTTCGTGCATTCACATTTTCTATTCTGATAATCCTGGATATGCGAGACGTGATAGCGTTGTGTTCCTTGCGTATGGTGAATGCATTCTTGACGTGTCAAATCATGTGGTAAACGTCAATAATCGGTCTATTTTCTTTACTCCTGGGGTAATAGCTCGGGGATAAACAAAAGATTAATTAGTATCTTATTGTAATGATTCAATTTATGTTAGTAAAGGACATCTTGTTGGAAATTTCAAGAGTCCGAAAGTGCGGTGCAAGTATTTTTAAAATTTGAGCACATGACAATTTTGGCCCAGATTGATTTTTTGGCCAGGCTGACGTCAACCCGCATAGAGGCAGGCTTCCCACTATGGCGACGCTGCTATAGCAGGTTGGCAAATTTCTAAACTCTAATTAATGCATCATTTTTTATTTTGCTCTCATTTTATAAAGGAGAAAGTAGACGAGGGTTGCTCCAAAAACCCTCTAAAGGCACTCGAGCAAAGGATCAATAAGGGAGGAAGAATTACCACACAAGAAAGGTGAAAACCTAAGAAATTTCAGTCTTTGTACATCCTAGGTTCTTTTCGTGGAGTCAGAAGTTCATAGGTAGGGTTCATCAACTGGGTTCATCAACAGATGTTTGACACCTAAGTAGGCTATGTTTCCTTCAACTTAGTAGTTAGATCCGATTTTAATGCATTATATCTTGTAGATATTCGAAAATTGCATGATAACATTAACCATAATTACATTAGACACATCAAATTTAGCCTATCAATTATAAGAAGATTTATTTAGCAAACTAGAATATATTCTATACTATTTATGTTTGGGCTAAGATATCACCAGAAATATTCGTAGATGAGTTGATAACGTGTTATAAAATATAATGTGTGTAGTAAATTAAAATGACAAGAAGAAAAGAAGAGAAAGCAGTAAGTAGCTTTGTTTTCACTTTTTGTATTTTTTTTTCATTGTTACAAAAAGAGGAGTATGTATAGTTACATATACTTGGGCATTTAGTGTGATATGTGTAGTGGCATAGCCATATGTGTTCAAGGTGTCCAATTGGACATAGAAAAAATATCATATATATAAATAAAATGATACACAAAATAATTAAATAACATATATTAAATACTCTTAACATAACAAATTATTATAATTCAATTAAATAACATATATTAAATACTCTTAACATAACAAATTATTATAATTCAATACTGCTCATGTATTCGAATCTCACTAATTTTATTTATTAAAAAGAGCTTTTGTTATTTCTAAGCATTCTTTGTGAAATTTTTAATTTCACCACTAAATATAATAGATATCTTCTTATTATGTATACATTTGGACACCAAATATATCATATCATTAACTAATATACATCACTTTAACATAATAATAACTTACAACACATGATATAATATTGTGGACATCCATTTTAAAACGGGATGAAATTTTTCATTAATTAAACTCTGACAACAATTTTTTGTTTACAAATGCAAGTATAAGAAGACAATCTTAAACAATTACACATACACAATTCAAATTAGAAGCTTAATCTCCAACAAACCAAAATACTTGAGAAACAGACATTATCGACAAAGCGACTTTTGATCTGCACTTGTGTTTAACCAGAAATGTCAATGGCCTTAACCTCAGATTTCTTCTTCTCTTCTTCTTTAGGAACAGTCACAGTCAGTACCCCATTCTCCATCGCTGCCTTAATCTCTCCCGTCTTTGTATTCTCCGGCAGCCTGAATCTCCTTAAAAACTTACCGCTGCTCCTCTCCATACGGTGCCACTGATCGTTCTTCTCCTCTTGTTCTCTGCTTCTCTCACCGCTAATCTGTAAAATCCTTCCTTCTTCCACTTCAACTTTCACTTCCTCTTTCTTGATCCCCGGAACGTCCACTTTGAAGACGTGAGCTTCTGGGGTTTCTTTCCAATCGATTTTTGCATTTGCAAAAGCGGAGACTTCACGAGCAGAGGATGGGACATTGGTTGAAATTGGGAAGCCCTCGAATGGATCCCATAAGTCGAGGGAAAATGGGTCGAAGATGTTGCTCTTTCGACCACCGAAGAAGCTTGGAATCAGAGACATTTTTGGAAACTTTGTTGTATAAAGAAGACACAGGATTTTTTAAAACTTTTGATTCTAGCGTTTGATTTGCTTGATAACTTGCTGATGATGATCCAGAGAAAGTGTTGTGATACTTATAGGCGAGATGAACCAAGAAACTTACGGAATTCTAGTGTTATCTAGCATCTTCTTCACTTTATTTCTGATAGGAACAGTAAGAGGGTTCTACAATATTCCAGAGATCTTTTTTTTAGAAGGAATAATTGCACTTTTTTTAAGGAGTAATTGCACTTTTTGTTTTTATTTATATATTATATATATAATTAAAATAAAAGGCAAAAGACTAAAATTTTATATTTAAAACTCAGCACATTTATGTCATTTTTGTTTAAAACTAGTTCATTCATGCCATTATTTATTAATCAAAAAAAATCTCAGTTTGGTAGAATTATTTTTGACACATGGTTAATTATGATTCGGCCACATCATTAATTCAATTATTTTTTTAAAAGGAAAAGACTCAAATATTTCATCGAATTTTGAGAAAAACTTATCTATGTCATCGTTTATAGTTTTGTTCATCTATGTCATTTCAGTTAACAAATAATGACATTAATAAATCTTTTCTCAAATAAAACTGATATAAATAAATCAAAATTTTAACGGATAACATAAATAAATTTTTTCACAAAATTTAATAGCATATTTGAGCTTTTTCAAGGGAGATAAGATAAAATATGAATAGAACAAAATAATTTTAAATGATTTTAGTCAGCTCTAACAATTACTTTTTTTTCTTTCAAATAGTTCAAAATATTAGAACGTATTTCACAACATCGTACTCGATACTTGTTAGTTTTCTTTCCGGAAAAATAATGACAATCGAAACAAAATTATGAAGTAGATATTTGTTGGCATATTCTTGTGCATGTTTAAAAGAAATTTGTTTTAAAATTTTAGTTGAAATTAGGCAAGTGCAAATAAAAATCTTCTCCAAATAAATTCAGTAAAAGATAGACGTAGGCAAATTGATAAAACATCGGCAATAGAATTGTTTCTCTTTCATTCTTACTACCCATCTACTTTGGTTCCAATTTTTTCATATAACTCTCTCGGTCCATTTTTAATTGTTACGTTATGCTTTTCAAAAGGTAATTCAACTAATTTTTAAAGTTAAATTAAATTATATTAATTCGATATTTTAAACAAAAAATTTAAATATTAAAAAACTATACGAAAAATACTATAAATTATAATTTTTTGCATATCAATATAATGAAAAGTACATCATATAATGTTAGTCAAAATTATTATCGTTTGACTCTAAAAAAGAAAACTATAATAATTAAAAATGAACGGAGATAGTACTTATTACTTTACTATTGTAAAGAAGTGGCTAGAAGCAGATAACCATTCCTCGTCTACTTTTAACTGAAGACATTTTTAAAATTTTGTATTTTTTTTATATTTTAATTTTTTTTTTTTTAATATGTGATATATTTAAAAGTTATGTAAAAAAACTATAAATCACAATATTTAAAAGACATAAATAGATTACTCTCAAATTCTATCAGTACCACATAAATTGCGACAAAGAAAAGTAACATGCATAATTTGAAATGATATAAAAAAAATTATAAATCACAATAATTAATAACTTCAAAATTTATAAGACATTGTAAATTTAAATGATTCTCGAAATTCTATCAGTGCCATGTAATTGAGATTGCGAAAGTAACATATATTATTGAATTACGTAAATGATACTATAAATCACAATAATTAACAACTTATTATAATTAAAAGACATATAACAGTTTAGTTGACTCTTGAAATTGTATTACTGCAATATCAATTTGGGACAAAGGAAGTAACATATATTACTTGAAAATGACATAAATAGTACTATAAAAATCAGTAACATACATTTTTTGAAAATTATGTAAAAAGAACTATAAATCATATTAACTAACAACTTAAAATATCTAAAATCATATTAAAAATTTGACTGACTCTCTAAATTCTATTTGTATCACATAAATTAAGATATAAAATATATATATATATTGAACTCGTGCTAATATGAGACTCCTATATCTAGTTTCTATTTCTATCTATAAATAGAAGAGCCATAACTAGAACGATTAAGAGCCTGTTTGACATTGCTGTTAAAAACTGCTTATTTTCATAAGTATTTTTAAAAATAGTTTTTTCAGAAAAGTGCTTTTAAAAAAAATAATTTATGCTTGACTAATTCATTTGAAAAGTGTTTTTATATAAGTAAATTGTGTTTGACTAATCATTTTTAAAAAGTGTTTTGATGAGAGTCAAATTATGATAAAGGACAAGTATTAATGTACTTCTAAAATATTAAGATTATTTTTCAGAGAGAAACTAGTTTAAACATCTATTAAAAAAAAATTAATTTTTTATTTTTATTAAATTAAAGTGTTCATATTCAAATTTTCAATCAATATTATACATTTTTTTGAAAGGTTGAAATCTTTAATTGTTATTTTTTCTTTTTTCTCATCTTGCAAAAATATCGTTGCTACCTTTTTTTTTTCTAGTTCTGCAAAATAATATGTAAAATCATAAATAAAATAATAATACATAAAAGTAAGATAAAATATAAATTTATTATATAAAAATAAAAATAAAAATAAATTATTAAATGAAACTTAACCAAACATATGAGATATGTTGGTAACTATATACATATATATAGGGATATTTTAGTCTTGAAAAAAATAAGTTTCTACTTCTTTAAGAAGCAGTAATTTTAGCTTCTTCTCAATAACAGAAAAACTGTTTCTGCTTCCATTTAAAACTAGTTTTATAGGTTTGTAAAACACATAATTTTTCAAAAAATAATGCTTTGTTTTCTTCAAAATATGTGATTCTGGGCTCCTAACAACAAATACCAAACAAGCTCTGAGACAAACTTATAAACATGCTCATAAGTCAAGTGTAAATATGGTCATTATACATGACTGATTTATTGCAAATCACATGCTCCTTTTTCATTTTCCTTTTAGATCGTTCTCTTTTTTTCCTCTCAGGTTTAGATTAAAAGAAAATGAGATGTCTCAAGCAGAGCAATATGCAAAGTGCTTGGTCTTCTTCCTTTCTTCTCCTTTGTGCAAATTGGTATATGCACCCCTAATTTCTAATATTTACAAATCAAGAGTTCAATTAATGCACTATAGCTAAAATACGACCTCTTAATTCTTTAAAATGGTCTCTTAAGTCTTGACAAAAGATGAAACCTAATTTTTGAAGACCAAAGTCCATGCCCTAGCTTGATTAGGATAAATATTTTGAAAATTACAAATTATGCTGTAAGGTGTTTGAAAAAATCCAAAGAGGAAAGGTTGATTCTATCATCAACAATCTTTGATAAATTTTAAATCTTCTTACATCCTAATTTTTTTTATTTAGTATTTTATCATTTTCATTCCTTCTGGATGATCACTGAACTTTAATATCTGAAAATAAGTATATCTATCTTCTTTTGTTTTATTATCTGTTTTAGTTGTTGTTTCCTTTCGGTATATGTATGTGTTTGTTAATAACAATTAGTACTTCCTTTTGAGTGTTATTTTCTAAAAACATAAGAAATTATTTTCATTTGTCCCAAAAATTGAATAACATAGTGCTTTTGTAAGGTGCAAATTCTAGTGGAGTTAAAAAACACTATATCTAGTTTCTTTATATTTGTTGAAGGTTGGTGGTAGAGTTATCAGATACATGTGCTAGTGCATTATAAAAATTAGTGCAAGATAGCTTAGACACTGACAATTGGGTAACACTCTGAACAATCTAATTTTGTCACATTATCCAACTCACCAGACATTTAGATTTCTTCTAAGAATAATATTACCTGAGTTATTGCTTTTGTTTTGAGCAACAATCCTATCCCTGTCTATTCAAGAATGAGAGAATGATTAGACCAATTAATTTTCTAGCAACTGAATATGTAGGAGGAACATTGTAAAATTTTGAGGTTGATTCACCCTATGTTAATGAAACACCCAGCAAAAGTTAAGATTCAAATCATTCTTTGTATGGATATAGGCCCGAATTTAATGACTTTTAATTGTATATATATGTGAAGGTCAATACCTAAGTGTGTAGTGTAGGCAGATGAATATGAGGAAAATGGCTATTGAGGAGCATAGTTGCGTTATTACAAACCTGATGAATAATATCTCTTATAGACATGTGCATATTTATCAAATCTTGCCTTATATCTGCTTTTCAAAATTTTCTAGCAAATAAATATGGGAATATACTGTAGCAGAATGTCATGCATACATTCCGTTTTGTTTTTGGAGTTATTGAGCATTAGGAGCTGATTAACATCACCACCATTAATATTACTACCAAAATTATGGCAAAAGAAGGAACACACCTGCTTGGCAATGAAGCTTTTGCAAAAAAGGTGCAAAGTGGTTTCTTGTTGATAGTTGCTACAACATGAACATCCAGAAGGGATGTTAACTTTGCATTTATGAATGATGAGTTCTTGTGATTTCTTCAAATTTGCCAAGCAGAATGACAAGAGGACTTACCTTTAGCATCGTGTGTCCAAATAGGTCTATACTCCTTCCCAGATTAATGAATTTTGATAGATAAGATATCATTTATAAGATGATGAGGAAGGATATCATATAAATTGAAAAACTGATTTATGAGAACCTTTTTAGGGGCGTTGTTAAAGTGAGTGATCTTAGCTAGGGCACCAATGCCAAGCCAATTGTCCCCCAAAAAGAAATATTACCAATACCTATTTTCCAGAGAATATATTTCTCAAAATTATCCTTGATGTTCATTAGTCTTCTTCAATTATGAGAGTGGCATTTTGCGTATGTAGCTGCACAAGTAACATAATTTCTTTTAGAATCGAGTTGTCGAACCAAGAAACTTATGATCAATTTATATTAACTCAATTATTTCTACACTTTAAAAGATGTACTTTCAAGAGATTGTGATTTTTGTTTACTACGACTACTAACAATTAAATTAGTTAACTAACAAGGATGACTTCAATTTGATGTTTTAAACACGTAGGAGACAATTTCAGGGCTGCAACATGCATAGGGTTTCATGTATCGCGTCTCAAGTAATGAATTAACTAAGGTTATCAAATTACTAATTTATAGGGTTGATTTTATGACTATGGTCTCTCGACCTCTAATCTCCTACTCTTGTTGATTGTCTAACTACATCGTTAAATGGGGATAGACAGGGCCAAATTGACAAGCATTTAAATTTCATCATGTTTCGTAATCAAGCTTGGTGTTTGTCCGGGTGTCAATCATAAACACGATATTCTAATCAAATGATATGCAAGAAAGATCAAACTTTTTGTATTATTTGGTCTACCTACCTTATTGTCACCGAGTCCAAGAATACACAAGATATTTATTTTTATGGTGGTCAATCATGAAATACTAAAATAAGAACACAAAAGCAATTTAAGTGGTAACCAAGAAATAACTCAAAACTATTGATGTTCAACAATTATCCATAGCTACAACCCCAGAACAAAGGCTTTTAGCCGCTCATAATTTTCATAAACGCAAAAACAATTGTCTTCATGCAATTCCAAATTAAAGAAGTAAAGAATCGAAACCTACAATGAATTCTTTATCTTTGCTCTTACACACCACAAAGAAGTCGAACCATTACAAAATAACGCTAGGTATTATTTATAGAGTTAAGGAAATAAATTTTCAATATTAACCCAAGTAGGAATCCTAATTTTGTAAAATCCCGAAAAATTCTAAGTTAAGACTTGAACCATTCTTCATTTGCGAATAAGATTATATCGAGTGATTCTTAATTATTCTTAGATTCTAAGGTCATTTAGTTAGTGTGGAAATGATTTTGGATATTAATTAAGGTCACTAGAACCCCCTAGCACAAAGTTGAATTGAAAGTTTCCCTAACGAGTAAGTTTTGACTTAAGATTCTACAAAGATCAACTTTAAACGATCATATCTCTCATCACATAAAGAATTAGGTGGTTCATGACCTATCAAATTAAAGGCCTTTAAGTTTTTTTTCCAACGCCACAAAGTTTGCTTAATTTCGAGCTTGGAGTAAACCGTTATGCTCGTTTTAGTAAAGCCTCTCTTTTAGGTCAATAAAGACTTGGATCATTAATGAATATATATAATACATCTAGTTGACTCTAATTAATTTTGAATTAAAATACTAATGTTTGATCGATCAGATAACATTTTGTGGACGTAGGTCAATAAAGCCTTGGATCATAAAATGAAGTGTTGTTGTGTTGCTTCACTTTTACGGATGCAAATCAAATGTCCTTACAATTAAAATGAAAATCTACTATTTTACTACTAAATTTATTTGTCATTTGTTAAAATTTTTGCTTATTTATATCATTTTTGTTTGACAAAAGATTTATTCATGTCATTATTAGTTAATTGAAATGACAAATATGAACCAAATTTTAAATGATGACATATATGAGTCTTTTCTCAGAGTTCGCTGGCATATTTGAGTTTTTTATTATTTTTAAATGACTGAATAAATGATATGGTTGAATCACAATTGGCTACGCACAAAAATGATTTTGTAAAACTAAAATATTTTTCAATTAACAAATATTGACATGAATCTTTTTTTTAAAAAAAAATATGATATGGCTTTAAATTTGAAATTCGACAACATATTAAATGCCCATTTTAACTATATGTAAAAACAAAAAGTTCAATTACTCCTTATATTTAAAAAAGAAGGTGAGGTGCAGTTATTCCTTCTAAAAAAAAGTCTCTGGAATATTGTAGAAGCCTCTTCCTGTTTGTATCTAAAATTAAGCGAAGAAGATGCTAGATTACACTCGAATTGCTTGAGTTTCTCAGATTCATCCACTATAAATATCACCATACTTTGTTTAGTTCATCATCAGCAAGTACTCAAGCAAATCAAGCACTACAATCAAAAGTTAAAAAATCCTCTGTTTTCTTCTAACAGCAAAGTTCCCAAAAATGTCTCTGATTCCAAGCTTCTTTGGTGGTCGCAGGAGCAACATCTTCGACCCATTTTCCCTCGACTTATGGAATCCATTCGAGGGCTTCCCAATTTCAACCACACTCGCCAGTGCCCCATCCTCTGCTCGTGAAATCTCTGCTTTTGCAAATGCAAAAATCGATTGGAAAGAGACCCCAGAAGCTCATGTCTTCAAAGTGGACGTTCCGGGGATCAAGAAAGAGGAAGTGAAAGTTGAAGTTGAAGAAGGAAGGATTTTACAGATTAGTGGTGAGAGAAGCAGAGAGCAAGAGGAGAAGAATGATCAGTGGCACCGTATGGAGAGGAGTAGCGGTAAGTTTTTAAGGAGATTCAGGCTACCGGAGAATACGAAGACGGGAGAAATAAAGGCAGCGATGGAGAATGGGGTGCTCACTGTGACTGTTCCTAAAGAAGAAGAGAAGAAATCTGAGGTGAAGGCCATTGACATTTCTGATTAAACACTAGTGCAGTGCAGATCAAAAGTCCTTTTGTCAATAATGTTTGTTTTCCTAAGTATTTTGGTTTGTTGGGAAATTAAGCTTTTAATCTGAATTATGTCCATGTGTAATGTCTAAGTTGTAAACAAGAAAATTTGATTTCCTTGAGAATTTAATTAATGAATAATTTCCTTTTGCCTTTTTTATTCTCTTGAGTTTTGTTTCTAATACTAGATGGATAATGCCTGCGTGCAAGGGTTCCATATTTATGTATATTTTAGTGTACATATTTATATTATATGCTAGGCAGGGATAGCCGTGCAAGTACAGGCCAAATATTGTAAGGTTTTTGCGAGTGAAATGTGCACATACAGAAACATAAATATACATGGTTAGACAGAGCTTGAGAAAAAGTACCTGCGGAAAAAGATGGAAATAAATTTACTTTCAAAGTGAAATATTTAGCTATTGCAGCGGAATCTGTTGTAGTGAAATTCTATCGGCTAAAACAACAATTGTAACAATAAATTAAAACATAGATAACAACAATTGTAACAATTAATTAAAACATAGATAACACAATTACAGAAATGAGAAAAGAAAGCAAATGAGCTACTTCTTATTTTATAAAAAGAAGTAAAGCATATCAAACACTTACCTGATCAACCTTCAAATTTAACTCAGATATCCATAAAATAGCAATTGTATGAAACTAAAATAGCGTATAAACTTGCTAATTTGAGGGACCTACCTGAAGGAAGAAACTACCTGATCAACCTTCAAATTTAACTCAGATATCCATTGAAACTAAAATAGCGTATAAACTTGCTAATTTGAGGGACCTACCTGTAGGAAGAAACTATCTCTTGTGAGGCAGGGTATGAATGTGTGTGCGCGAGTATAATATATTATATATAATTAACTAAATCACAATATAAAAAAGTTTTATCTAATATATCTTCTCAATCTTTCTTTGGTGAACATTTTCAAAGAGTCTGAGCTATATAGCTAAAAACTAATAGAGATTTTTTTAGTCGAAAAAAGACTCATTTTTATTTAATAGACAAAGAATCCCTTGTTAGTTAACTATCCAAATCTCAGTTGTTCATCAGGAAAACTCAAGAGTATGGACATGCCCCTTCGTTATGATTCCACTTAAATACTTTTCCCGACTTTGGTCAAAGACAAAGTTCAAACTCTCTGTTATGATCCCACTTATCCCACGTAAATACTTTCCCGACTTTGGGTTAGGGCAGAGTTCTGAATGTCAAGAAGGGGGTGAATTAAAATTCCTTCAGTCGACTTCATGTAATGGTCAGTCAACTCACTTGCATGTTAGTAGAATAGATATATGATATAGTAGATGCAGTAAGTAAATAACACAGAGAGTTTTTATACTGATTCAGATGTGGTGCCTACGTCCGATCCCCTTAGGTTTCAAGGGTTTCCTTTAGAGCTTTGAAGTGAACTTTGGTAGTACAGAGTTTCTATGATTTGATCATGTTTGATATGCAAATCAGATGTTCTACCTTGACACTACCTCTACTTGTAAACCTACACTCAGATCCTTTCTTTTTCTTTTCTTTTCAATTGTTCCACTCACGTGTGTACAAAACTTTATGAAAGATAAAAGAAGACTGCACTATAAGCTCAAGTGAAGTTGCGTACTTCACAACTATAGCTAAGAGAGGTTTATATAGATGTGGACGACTGTTGCTCTATTATGGAAACCCAAGAGTGTTTAAATCAAGGATTCTTAAATTAAGTCCTTAATTTATTTTAATTGATTTGCTGAATCATATCCATATCAAATATGTGCATAATTAAATCAATTCATTCATTTGTTAGATAATCTCATTGAATCTTGGCTGATATTGGTAAGCTTCATAATATATTATTCTATGATTGATTGACAGATTAAATCAATTCCTTTCTTTGTTAGATGATCTCCTTAAATTTTGGCTGATATTGGTAAACTTCAAAATATATTCTTCTATGACTGATTTACAAATATTCTCTTTCCTTCTACAAATGTTGGTACTGATTTATTGGACTTTTCTTACCTTCCATGCGTGGCTCCATGAATCCTTGCTGGATTCTGGTTGTCTTGATTTATCTTCTTGATATTGTTTTCCACAATACCTTCTTGATTTCAAGACTTCTCGATTTCCTTCCTTTTTGATTTCCTGCAAGTAGATTATGGATTAGCTTGTCATTATTCAGAATATCATAAGTTAACAATCTCCACATTTTTTATAATGACAACTATAACTAATACAAGTTTAATTTAACTTCCATGTTTGATGTATCTAGTTTAATTTAACTTCCATGTTTGATGTATCTTAGACTGATTGACATTCATGTGCTCCCTTTTTCTGTATGCTCCTTCTTTCTGTATGTCGTGTCTAGATTTTCTCTCCCTTTGACATAATCAAAAAGGAAAACAAATAAGATAGGCAAAAACAAATATACAAACAGAAAGTATGAGGCTAAAAACCCCAAAATTACTGTCCAAAAGAAATGGAGGCATATCTCCATAAACTGATTGTCTTAACAAACAAAAAAAGGAAACCACAGTCTTAATGATCACCAAGAAAGTATTTCAAAGTGTTCAACACATTCCTGCAGAAAGTGTTAAGAGAGTGCTCAACAATCTTACATAAGGTAGAGTAAGAGGTGTGCATTGACATAACCAACTCGTTATGAGCAGACACTACTAAAACACGACGGACAGAAAAAGCCATGGACGGCGTCGCTCCAAAAAGCGACGCCATTTGCCACATTGTTCGTTACTTTTTAATAAAAATAATTATTTTTAAAATTATTTTTCAAAGAGCAACGGACGGCATCTCTTAGTCCGTTTTCTTTTTACGCAAATTTTTGCGCCAAATATATATATATATATATATATATATATATATATATATATAAAATTAGTAATTAATTGATTAATTATTTTTTAAAGGAGCGACGGACAACATCTCTGAGTCTGTCACTTTTTGGTCAACATGACTGGTCAAACATTTAAGAAAAAAGATGGACAACATCTCTTAGTCCGTCGCTTTTTTGGTCAAATATCTTTAAAAAAGCGACGGACAAAGAGACGATGTCTGACGCTTTTCTTAAAATATCTTTAACCCAGATCGGAATTTTCTTATTTTCTTCTCTCTCTCTCTTCTCGTTTCTTCTCTCTTCACTCTTATTCTCTCCCTTCTCTCTATCGATCTCCCTCCACCGATTGCCGCCTCCACCGCCGCCTTCGCTGCCCTTGCCTGTTGCCGCCAGTCGCCATCCGTCACGTCTCGTCGCTGCCTCTCCTCTTTGTTGAGGTTGGTGTTTAATTTTAGGTTTTTTTTTTTTCAATTCTAATGATTATAGTTGATTGTTAGTTAGTATATTATTGTTTTAGTTTGTTGGGTTGTGTTATTGTTAATTTGATTTGATTATTCTTAGTTAGGTAGAGAATTGGAGATTTTTTATTTTAGGGTTTTCTTTTAAATTGGGTATTGTAATTAGTGAATGAATTAGGGTTTTTTGATTTTAGGACTAGTTTGAACTTGAGAATATGTAATTTGATTGTGAATTGATTTTTTTTTTTTAAAAAAAATTGATTGATATATTGTTAGTTAGTAAAGTGTTACTTTGAAGTTAGAAATTAGTAATTGAAGTGTATGTGATGAATGTTTGAATGTCATGACTATATAGTGATGAATGTTTGAATGCCATGAATATATATTGATCGATGAGGGTATTTTTTTTGAATTAGAACTTGAATATATAGCTAATTGTTGGATTAGAAGTTTATATATAACTAGATATGAACTTGAAGTTGAACTTGAACTTGAAACTTGAATATAACTAATTAATTCTTGGATTAGAAGTTTATATATAACTAATTTTAGAAATTGGATATGAATTATTGAATTTAATTAGAACTTGAATTTTTGTAGGATTTTAGAATTTTAATTAAGTTGTGAACTTTAGAAATCTTGAATTATTGTAGGATTTTAGAACTTTAGGTTGTGAACTTTAGAAGTCTTGAATTATTGTAGGATTTTAAAACTTAAAGTTGTGAACTTTAGAGAACTTGAATTTTGTAGGATTTTGGAACTTTATAATAAGGCTGTGAACGTTAGAAATCTTGAATTATTGTAAGATTTTAGAACTTTAAGTTGTTAATTTTAGAGAACTTGAATTTTTATAGGATTTTAGAACTTTAGGCTGTGAAACGTTAGAAATCTTGAATTCTTGTAGAATAATAGAACTTTAAGTTGTGAATTTTAGAGAACTTGAATTTTTGTAGGATTTTAGAACTTTAAGTTGTGAACTTTAGAGAACTTGAATTATTGTAGGATTTTAGAGCTTTAGGTTGTGTACTTTAGAAATCTTGAATTATTGTAGGATTTTAGAACTTAAAGTTGTGAACTTTAGAGAACTTGAATTTTTGTAGGATTTTAGACTTTATAAGGTTGTGAACTTTAGAAATCTTGAATTATTGTATGATTTTAGAACTTTAAGTTGTGAACTTTAGAGAACTTGAATTTTTGTAGGATTTTAGACTTTATAAGGTTGTGATCGTTAGAAATCTTGAATTATTGTAGGATTTTAGAACTTAAAGTTGTGAACTTTAGAGAACTTGAATTTTTGTAGGATTTTAGAACTTTGAGTTGTGATATTTTGAATTTTTGTAGGATTTTAGAACTTTAAGTTGTGAACTTTAGAGAACTTGAATTTTTGTAGGATTTTAGAATTTTAAGTTGTGAACTTTAGAGAACTTGAATTTTTGTAGAAACTTTAGGTTATGAAACGTTAGAAATCTTGAATAATTGTAGAATTTTAGAACTTTAAGCTGTGAATTTTAGAGAGCTTGATTATTTGTAGGATTTTAGAACTTCAAGTTGTGAATTTTAGAAAACTTGAATCTTTGTAGGAGTTTAGAACTTTAAGTTGTGGACTTTAGAGAACTTGAATTATTGTAGGATTTTAGAACTTTAGGTTGTGAACCTTAGAAATCTTGAATTATTATTGGATTTTAGAACTTAAATTGGTGAACTTTAGTGAACTTGAATTTTTATAGGATTTTAGAACTTTATAAGGTTGTGTGCGTTAGAAATTCTGAATTATTGTAGGATTTTAGAACTTTAAGTTGTGAACTTTAGAGAACTTGAATTATTGTAGGAACTTTAGGTTATGAAACGTTAGAAGTCTTGAATTATTGTAGAACTTTAGAACTTTAAGTTGTGAAGTTTAGAGAACTTAAATTTTTGTAGGATTTTAGAGTTTTAGGTTGTGAACTTTAGAAATCTTGAATTATTGTAGGATTTTAGAACTTTGGGTTGTGAACTTTAGAAATTTTGAACTATTGTGGAATTTTAGAACTTTAGGTTGTGAACTTTAGAAATTTTGAATTATTGTGTAATTTTAGAATTTTAAGTTGTGAACTTTAGAAATCTTGAATTATTGTAGGATTCTAAACTTTAGGTTGTGAACTTTAAAAATCTTGGTTTATAAAATTTATTAACTAATTATTAGGTTGAACTTTAAAAATCTTGATAAAATATAGTCTTTATGAACTATTTGTAATTTTGAAACGAATTTTGAAAGACTTTATAAGTCTTTAAATTGTGATTTAGATATTTTTGAATGTTAATTTAAGTTTGTTGTTTTATATTTTGTGTAGCTTCTTTATAATGTTTTGTGTTTGATTGGAGCTGAATTGAATTGCTTTTGCAGGTACGTATAGGGGTGTGCAAAAACCGAACCGACCGATAAACCGAATCGATAAAAGTGTTATTGGTTTATTGTTACAGGGTTATTGGGTTAACAGTTATTTAATGGTTTTACAAAAAAAAATTATTGGGTTATCGGTTCGTTATTGGTTTTTAATATTGGGTTATTGGGTTAACCGATAACCCATTAAGAATATAATAATAATTTATATATCTATATATATATATATATATATATATATATATATATATATATATATATATATATATATACACACACACACATAATATTAAACAAAAAATATTAATATAATTAGTAGTTTTTTTTTTTAATTGAAATTTTTGGCTTAGAGCCTTTTATTGGAAAAAACAGAAGTCCATACAAAAAAATGGCCCAAGGCCCAATAATAACAAAAAGCTAGATGTTCTCATCTCTATCCGTCCATGGTGAGTACACTACTCCCCTCTTTACTTTTAGTTATTACATTTTAGGATTACAGATTACTTATTTACTTTAGGTAGGTCAAAACGCAAAACCTAAAGAACGGCGACGGCAAGGATTTGTGAGTTGCGACGACGACAACGACAAGTATTAGGTGACGACTAAGGTTGTGAAACTGAATTGTGAATATTTGCTCTGCCTTAAAACTATTTCATGATTTGTTGCCTTCATTATTGTCTAATTCATAGTTTCCTTAAGAAACTCTTTTTTTGTTTTCCAGTGATGATCTTTTTAATTTCTCTTTAGTTAAATTGGTTTACCTTGAAACTATTTCATGATTTGTTGCCTTAATTATTGTCTAATTCATTTTGTAACAGAGATATACACATGACTGAAAATATTATAACTGATGAGGTGGTTGTCCTGGTCGATGAAAGTATTAATTCAAATGCTACGCTTCAAACAAAATCTGTTCAGTTAAAGGTAAAGAAAGAAAGAAAGAAAAGATCTCGGGCATGGAACCATTTCGGATCATTTGTTGATGAAGAAGGGAATAAGAAATCCATGTGTAAGCATTGTGGTGCAGATTATTTTGTTGATTCAGGTAAAAATGGTACGACGTCAATGCTTACTCATAAGTTAACATGTCCAAAGATGCCTCTAATTGTTGATAAAAATCAAACTCAAATAGGCTTTAAAACAGTTCAAGGGGGTAATACGGATGATGTGGTTGTTGTTTCCTGGAAATTTGAGCAAGAGCAATGTAGGAGAGCTTTATGTCGCATGGTGATTGTGGATGAACTCCCTTTCAAATTTGTCGAGAAGGAAGGTTTTAGAAACTTTATGAAAGTAGCGCAACCTCATTTTAAGATTCCTTCTCATACCACTGTGATGCGTGACTATTTTAAACTTTTTGATGAAGAGAAACAAATGTTGAGGAGATCTTTCGGATAAGCACAACAAAGAGCTAGTCTAACTACTGATACTTGGACCTCTTTGCAGCAAATTAATTATATGTGTATCACGGCACATTGGATTGATAAAGAATGGATGATGCATAAGAGGATAATTAGCTTCTGTCAAGTTTCTAGCCATAGAGGTGAAGATATGGCTAATGAGATTAGTAAGTGTTTACGTGATTGGGGGTTAGATAAAATATTTACCATCACAGTTGATAATGCTAGTTCGAATGATGTGACTGTGAAAGAGTTGTCGAAGATATTCACCAAACGGGGTACCAATTCCATGAATGGAGAACACCTTCATGTGAGGTGTATGGCGCATATTCTAAATCTTGTTGTTCAAGATGGTTTGAAAGTGTCGGCTGCTTCTATTGAATGGGTTAGAAAAGCAGTTAAATACATTAGGTTGTCTCCTGCAAGGTGTAAGAGGTTCCAAGAATGTGCTGAAGATGTTGATATCAATTGTAAGAAATTTTTATGTTTGGATGTTTCTACGAGGTGGAACTCCACATACTTGATGTTGAACAGGGCTATTGAGTTTGAAAATGTGTTTTCCAGTCATGTTGATCGTGATATTGGTTTGTTGCATTACCTTCAATTTGTTAAGGATGAAGATGGAACTGCTGCCGGTACACTTTCAAGTGATGACTGGAACAATGTAAAGAAAGTTGCTGATTTCCTTCAAATCTTCTATGATCTTACCAGAGAAATATCTGGATCATAGTACGTTACATCAAATTTACACTTTCTTAGGATTTGTGAAGTTTCTTGTTATTTGAAAAAAATGATACTGAGTGAAGATGACACTGATGATCTTTTGGATAAAATTGCTAAAAATATGAGAGAAAAATTTGATAAGTATTGGCGTACTCCTAACAAAATGAATAAGTTGATTTTTATTTCTTGTGTTTTGGATCCTCGACACAAGTTTGTTTCGGTTGGCTTTGCACTTCAAATGATGTTTGGAAAAGAAAAAGGACTAGTTCTAGAGCAGGAAGTTAGAGGCTACATGGATTTAATGTTTGTTGAATATGTAAAGTCGCTTTCAAAAGATAATAGTCATGATTCTTCATCTTTATCTAGCTCTTCATTTGAAAAGTTCAATTCACTGCCTTCAAGTTCAGATAGTATTGTCCAATCAATAGGATCTTTGGGGTCATTCATGGTTGATCTAATGAAACATAAAGCTGGAAATATTGCAATTGTTAAAACAGATTTGCAAAAATATCTTGGTGAAGAAAATAAAGTTGAAACCGAGAACTTTAACATCCTGTCTTGGTGGAAAATAAACTCACCTACATTTCCAATTCTTGCCGAGATGGCTCGGAATGTGTTAACTATTCCTATTTCAAGTGTGGCATCCAAGTGTGCATTCAGCACTGGTGGACGTATTTTGGATTCATTTAGGAGTTCATTAACTCCTAAATTGGTGCAAACTCTAGTGTGCCTTCAAGATTGGATTCGAAGTGAATCACGACATGTTAGTGTTGAGGAAGATATAGATGTCCTTGAACAACTTGAACAAGGTAAGCATATTCATATTGTATTAGTTTCTTATTGCTATTATAATTAGTCATTAATATTTTTCTAAATGATTAACATTAATTCTTTATAGATTTGGCTAATACTAGCATTCTTGATGATTAACATGGAGTTGAAACTCTTCTTTGTTGCGTTTGGATGTGGACATTTGGTAAGTTATTCTTAATTCTAGATACAAGTTATTTTAACTCGTGTATTTGCTTAAAATAAGTTATGACAATCTGGACATTTACTACTTTTATTTGATGTTGATTTCAACTGTAGAGATGGTATTAGTTTTAGTTTGTGTTTTGGTTGCCCATTATGTTAGTATTAAATGTTGAAATGCTTCACAAATCTCTTCCATTTTTTCTTCCAAGCTTGTGATTATCTTGGTCAGGAACTTAATGAAGATTTTGTTGATTATCTGATGGATTTGGCAGGTGTTAAAGATAGTTCAAGATGAACTGCCGATTTACAATTGGACTTGGTTTTAATTAGTTTTAGTTTATAATTGACTAATATTAGTTTTTGCACGATTGTAAATATAGAAAATTGACCAAAGACTTTGTTGTGACGACCCCCGTTTGGTATGATTATTTTGATGTATGCATATCGCGTCAAATTATTGGATAAGTCATATAGTTATTTTGAAAGCATTTTCTTATTGGTTAAACCGAAAACCGAACCGTTAAAGACCTAAAACCGATGAATCGAAAACCGATAACAAATATCTTATTGGTTTGGTTATCGGTTTAGCATATTTAAAAATTGAAAACCGATAAACCGAACCGATAATACTTAAAACCGAACCGAATCGACCGATACACACCCCTAGGTACGTAGGCCAGTTTCTGCTGTAAAAAAATTGCAAAAAAAGCGACAGACAGGGTGGTTTTGTCCGTCACTTTTTTGGAATTTATTTTTTAAAAAAGTCAGAAAAGCGACGAACAGTGTCCTTTAGTCCGCCGCTTTTTTTAAATTTTATTTTTTAAAAAACCCAGAAAGCGACGGACAGAGTCCTTTAGTTCGTCGCTTTTTTGGATTTTTCAAAATTTTATTTCCAAAAGAGCAACAGCGGCGTCTCATTGTCCGTTGCTTTTCAAGATTCTACAAAAATTAAAAATTAATTAAAGTAACGGACTTAGTCTCTTTTTTAAAATTAAAAAATAAAAATAAAAATATCGACGGACGGTGTTGCATTCTTCAAAAAAAAAAAATTTTAAAAATCAAAAGTGATGCAGTCCGTTGCTTTTGGAAAATCGTCGAGCCAAAAAGCAACGAAATTGATTGCGTCGCTTTTTCGTCGCTTTTGGCCAAAAAAGCTATGCAGTCCGTCGCTTTTTGGCAGTTTTTTAGTAGTTAGTGTCAGCTCCAGTTTTGATGGAGTTGACTTCCTTGAGAATTGTATTGACCGAGCAAATGACATCCTTCCACCATCAGTATTGGAGTCCTTTTGTAGCTGAAGAACCCTTCCAAGGGTGTCCTGCAAACCCTGTATGTAGATTCCAGTCCATCTAACCTTACCTTAATGTGTTTTGCCACTTTTGAGATGTAGAGCGGCAGAGTCAGCCGAGATTCAAGTAGCCCTGTGTATCAGCTTTGGATTGAACAAAGTCTTTCTTATACCATTTGTCATTGATGAGAACATAACCCATGCTTGAATATTTACGAGTGTCATAAGTAGCATCAATCAACATTGGAAAATTGGTAAACTTAATTAATAAGCACAGAAATACCAAGACATTCTCGAAGGAAACAAAATCTTTCTTCAAGCAAAGGTTTTATAAAATATCGGCTAACTGATTTTCAGAATCAACAAATTCAAGCACAAAATCACCATTTTCAACCTGATCACGAATAAAATGATGCTTGATGTCTATATGTTTAGCTCTGGAATGATGCATAATATATTTAGATAAAGTAATAGCATTAGTATCATTACAGACAATAAGTACTCCTTCAAAGGATAGATCATAGGCTAATAGTTGACGCATCATCCAAAGTAATTGAGTGCCACAACTTCCGACTATCAGATATTCAGACTCAGTAGTTGAGAGGGCAATAGAAGTATGCTTCTTAAAAATCTAGCAACTCTCAAATCAAAAAAATGATCCTCGAAATTTGTTCGGAATCCCGTGAAACACACAAACCATATATGTTATTCAACAAAACTTGACATTTCGGACACAATGAATTTGTCGAAACACAGATCCGATGTCCCTTTTACCCGAGTCCTGTAAACTAATCATAGCGCCTAAAAAGTCTAAATCAAGCTCGAGACCTCTAAAATTTCAACCAAGACTTCTTTTAAGCTTAAAATCATCTCCCAAATTCAACGAAAATATCGAAAATTTAATCCGAGCACCCAAACCCCGAATGTTGACCAAAGTCAACCTAAAGACTAAAATCTTTACAATTTCCAACTTAGGACCTCAAATCTTCAAACAGATTTCGAATTAGAAATCGACAACTCTCTTAGACCAATTTCCACATTTCGGAACTGATTGAATTGAAGAAATTTCATTCTGACTCCTCGAAACTCCAAAAGACATTGACCATTTTTTAACAACTTTAACCTTTCAAATTTCAAAAATTCCCATAATTCATATGTTGATGTGAGAATAAAAAAAATAGTGAAGATCCTAATTTAAGAAAAGGCTTAAGTCATCGACGATTTGTACCTATTGAAAACCTGTACTCCTTCGAATTTGAAGCATTTGAACATTTTTTGAACAATCAGCTAAAGTATAAAATGAGTGATATACACTCGCGGTGACGTAACAATTTGACAAATTAAAAAATGACATGTGTTATTTGGATCCAAAAAAAAATATTTTTAAAATGTATTATAATTTAAAAGAAAAAGAAAATATTGTTATAAAAAAATCTATAAGCCCGATCCACCCACCACCCAAACCCTTCCCCTACAATCCATTCCAACTAAACATTGTTCAAAAACTCCGGCGGCCCTGAAATCTCCAATAATTTGATCATTATATTAATGCTTCTATATGCACTACATAATAACACGAAAGAGGATATAGTATTGTTATAGTCTATCCATTTAGATTAGTATTTTGCTGCTACAATTGAAGGGAAAAAAAAAAAAGAAGAAGAGTAAATTAGAGAAATTTAATTTGAAATTAGAGAATTTTACTTTGAAAAATGCGTCAAAAGCAGACGGGAGCTCAGAAGATGAATAAGTGTTAAGAGTTAAAAGAAGGATTTGTTAAGATTTTGTGGAACTTCATTATTTTCGTAGTCGTTGACTAAGGTTCTTGTTCTTCTTCCCTCGGCAAAGTATCTTTGTGAGTGACAAACTCATTGTTACCAGGGGCCAAGATCGAAATAAACCCTTTCAGCTACTTTTACCGCGTCATAAGTCTCACAAAGTAAGAGTTAAATTGCAAATTTGTAATTCTGTTTGGCTTCCATAAATCAACAATATGACAAAGATTCAGAAAAAAAGAAAAATAAAATTTTTAATCGATTCTAGATTTGAAGTAAACAAAAATGAATAAGTAGATGTGTTACTGGTGTATGATTGTGGTGGCGATGATGGCTGCTGCTTGGTTGTTTGGTTAAGGAGTAGTGGCAACAAGCACAAAGAAGAAGAAAGATAATTTTTTTTTTAAAAAAAAAGTCTAATTAAATGTTTTCACGTTTCACGCGCTCAGTATCTGTGAATCACACTCAAAATGCCATATGGCCAAACAATGTTCAAATGGTTGGAATTTAAAGGAATAGAAGTGTTCAATAGGTACAAGATTGAATTCAGATGTCTAAGTGAATTTACTACACCAAAAAGTACTTTCAGTGGCAATTATTTAGCGGCATTAAGATAATTGCCACTAATTTATTCTTTGGAATGAGATATATCGGCAATTACACATTAGTCGTAAAAAAATCCTATTTTCAATGGTTCTCACAACCTAAAAGTCATTAATTAAAAGTATTTTTTGCTATTTTACTTAATTGTTCAAAAAAATTGACTTACTCCTAGGTTGTGAGAACCATCACAGATCATCCGCTTCCCCTTTACGTAGCCACCGCCAGAGGAGCCACTGTAGACACCGCCATTGAAGCCACCGTATTCACCATCAGAGCCTTTAAGGGCTATTGATGACTTAAGCCTTAAAAAATAACCATTAAAATAGAGAAAAAAATTTATAAAATAATGGTACTATAATCTAAGGTTATAAGGAACCTCTATTACAAAGTCGAGTTGAAAGCTTCCTTAATGATTAAGTATCATGTAAGATCAAACTAATATAAACTTCAATCAATCATATCTCCTAGAATACTAAGGGATTGTTTGGAAAGTCACAATGAATTTGAGATTTGGTTAATTACACTCTTTGACATGTTTGATAGACCAAGTAATTACTTGAAAATAGAGGAATTATGTGTAATTGAAGGGGAGTAATTACACTCCCCAATTCCCTAATTCCCAAGGGATGGTAAGGAATTGAGTGTAATTACATGAAAATTTTTAAAATTCGTTTCTTCCTTTTATTTCTATTTCTATTTTTTTTTTTTTTGTTTTAATTATCGCAAAAAGCTCAAAATATCCTTAATGTATTAATATTGGTTAAAAAAATGCTCTCATTTCACTTGGTTTAAAAATGTCCTTAACGTTTTCTTTGGATTTAAAAATACACTTTCATTAACAAATATATGACATGAAATTTAACTAAACAAATGACTATTTTTCATTTGTTCACATATTATCAAATAAAAAGACCCACCTAACGCAATACCTAACCCCATTTCAATGACAATTTAAGTTGTTAGTACCCTACCCGTTTATGTTCCTGCCCCCAACTTCATATTTTTTTTTCCTTCTTCCTTGTATATTATTGCAATTTCCAAGGAAAAGAGAATGTTGAGCAGTTCCTTCTCAAAGCTGAGTTCATATTCTTTCTTCTTCACTTCTAATGTAACACTCCGAAAATTTCTAAGTTAAGACTCGAATCATTCTTCATTTGTGAATAAGATCGTAACGCATAATTATTAATTGTTCTTAGGTGTTAAGGTCAATTCTTTAGTGTAGGAATGATTTTGGATTTGAATTAAAGTCACTAGAATCCCCTAACACAAAGTTGAGTTGAAAGGTTTTTTACCGATTGAGTTTCACTATGAGATTTTACTTATGTAAACTTCAAATGACCATATCTCTTCGAATATAAAGAGTTACACGGCACTTAACATATCAAATTAAATGTATTTGAATCTTCTTTCCAACGCCACCAATTTCACGTCAATCCGAGTTTCGAGTAAAAAGCTATGATCATTTTAGTAATCTAATATAGTGCAGTGACGAATTAGCCGACGAGAAAACATTAAAAAGAGTAGTTTTTGTCTTTTTACCTCTAAAAAACCTTAACCAAATTGCTTGACTAATTAAAGACCCAAACCAATAAGATTTTTATCTCTTAGTCCAACATTCTCTTTTCTCTCAAACCCTAAGGAAAAATCCTAAGGAAAATCAAAGTAGAAGACTTTCATTCAAGATTCTTTCAATCTTTTTCAAGATTCTTCTTCAAGGTAAGTCCTTCTCCAAGAATTTCATTCTTTCCAACTCAAATTTCTTCATACAATTATGAATTATTAATGAGAATCCTAATTCTTGGTCATAGAGTTTCAAGAAGCTAATTTAAGAATCTCATAAAAAGTTTTCTTGATTGTTCTCCTTCAAGCTAGGGTATCAAGGCTTCTAATCAAGTTCTTCTTCAAGATTCTTCAAATATTTTGTTCCTACATGTATGTAAGGCTATTCATAGTGTTGCACTAATTCGTCCTCACGCCCTACATCTTAATTCAGTCAATAGCAAGTTGAATCTAGGATTCTTTCCTCACTTCTATGAGATTCCTATATTATGAGATTACGATACTTTATGCATTGAAATTGTTGAATTATTGGTCATGCTTGTAGTTCCACATGAACCCTATATATATTGAGTTTTGCTAAAAGTATTTTCAGTCAGTGATTTTCTTTCCATTGATTTTGGAAACTAAAGTGAGTGTAAAAAAAAAAGTTTAAAAGAATTATTTTGAAAAAGAGTTTAAAGGCACACAGATGGTCCAAAAACACGATTTTCATATTGAGAAAAGAAATAAGATTCATGATTAGTATGACAGTTGAGTATGCCATCAATGTCTAAGCAGTACGACATCTAGATATGCGATCAGTGGTTATGCAGTATGACTACCCGATCATTAATGATCAGAACACAATATGATTTCAGATATAGTTTTCATGATTACAGCCTAAATATTGGTTATTTCAAAAGTTTTAAGGGAACTTTAACGGTCCCAAATGTATGATAAACGTTTAAATGCATATTTTGAAAAGAGTCTTTTTAAAGAAAGAATCAAATGGTTTCATATGTACTATTTGACAGTTGAGAAAAAGAAAGAGTATGATTGATTTTTCTAAAAAGTAGTAGTCCCTTTCTTTGTAAAGGGTGATTGAGCAAAGTTAAAAGTAAAGTAAAGAAATAGTCCCTTTCTTTGTAAAGGGTGATTGAGCATAAAGTTATATTGATTATTTTGGGAGTCGTATCGAGCAACGAATTAGGTAAGAGTCTATTATAACTCAATAGTCCTATAAAACTACGTAGCCAACGTAGGATAGGAAAACACGAATTCTTCGTGCGACTCCTCACTTCCTCTGAGAAGGCCTATTAAATGGATCATAGGATGCACCTTGCAACGTGGGTGAAATGTTATATAATTGCTAGGCTTATAATAATGGTTGTCGGTTTGAGAAACTCCCCAAATAGTAAAGTATATTATTTTCATATCACTTTTATTGCATATATTATTGTAAAGCTTAAATGGTTTTCACTTCATGTACATGTATTGATTCAATTGAGTTGCTTTTAGTCATTCAGTTCATTTATTTATTATTCAGCCATATTACATTGTTTATTCAGGCATATTACATACTCATACATTCAATGTACTGATGTCATTTGAGCTGCATCTTATTATGATGCAGATACAGATGTTCATGATCATCAACAAGCATTTCGTTGAGATCACTTTGTACTTCAAATAGCATGGGTAAGCCTCTTTGCATTTCGGGGGACTTCACATTTATTTTCTAGTCAGTTGTCTTGAGATGTCGTGGGTTTTGTCCCTACATCTACCTCGAGTAACATAGATAGATAGAGTTGATGAGTCTTTCAGTATTTACTTTTCCTTGACATGTTTTTGCAACCTATTATTTATACTTTATTAAGTATTTTCAAATATTTAATTGAGTTGAGTTTAATTTTGCATTTAATGTTTCCTATCTGCTTGAGTAAGTCTTCTGCTAAGTAGTTTGTCAGGCAAAGGATTCTCTTAGGGACCAACAATAGTTCTTGAGTGCCTGCTGTTAACAGAACTACTTTAATTGAAGAACAAGAGGCAAGAGTTATGTTACAATATATTGGAATTCATCTAAAATACTAAAAGAATAGGAAGTCTATATAAGCAGCAAGCTAACATAGAAAATAGGCCCAATAACAAAAACCCAAACATATGGGCTAACATCCCCTCTCAAACTCATAATGCAACAGCAATAAGCATTGAGAGTTTGTCACACAAAAATCAAAATCGAGACACCGACTGCGCCTTCGTAAAAATATCAGCAATCTGCAAGGACGACGAACAAAAGGAAACGATATAGTCCCGAGCTGTAAATGATGATGGTGAAGTGACAATCAATCTCAATGTGCTTCGTCCGCTCATGAAAAATAGAATTCTTTGCAATTTGTATCGCACTTTTGTTATAAAAATGCAGGGGAGTAGGCAGAGAAATGTGAACCCCCATATCTACAAGAAGCCAACGTAACCAAACAATCTTACATATAGTCACAGCCATACACGATACTCAGCCTCCGTGGAAGATCTAGAGACAACATTTTGTTTCTTGCTCTTCCATGAGATTAAAAAGTCTCTAAAAAGCACACAAAAACCAGTGGTGGATTGATGATCATTGCGATCGCCATCCCAATCAACATCACTATAGGCTCGCAACTCGAGAGATGACATCGAGGGAAATAAGAGATTCTGAAACTGAGTGCCACGAAGATATCTCAGAATACGAAGTACAGCTCCCCAATAAACAAAAGTGAGAATAGTAACAAACTGGCTAACAACATGAACTGCATGAGTTATATCCGAGAGAATAACAGTAAGATAAACCAAACTACCTATAACAGTCCGATAAAGACTCGGATCTGATAATGGAACACCATCACTAGGAAAGTATCGTGCATTAGTTTCAAGGGGAGTATCTATAGTCCTGTTGTCAGAAAGGCGCGCCCGTTTAAACAAGTCAGATATATATTTAGTCTAAGAAAGAAGATACCCTTTCTTAGACTGAGCCACCTCAATACTCAAAAAATAATGTAGTAAGCCCAAGTCCTTCATGGTAAATCGATGAGCCAAATCACTCTTCAATGACTCAATACCACCATAATCATCACCAGTAATAACCATATCATCTACATATAAGGACAAAAGAATTCTCCCTGCACTCGTACATCTAACAAACAATGCCAAATCATTATTACTCGGGACAAATCCAAGAGAAGTAATCACAGTGGAAAATTTCTCAAACCAAGCACGAGGGGCTTGCTTGAGACCATATAAAGCTTTTCGAAGCTAACAAACTTCACCCGACTGGTGGTCAATACCTGGGGGAGGAGTCATATAAACTTCCTCATGGAGATCACTATTCAGAAATGCATTATTGACGTTCATTTGAAATATCTTCCACTGTCGAACGGATGCAATAGCAATTATAGTGCGAACAGTTGTCATCTTTGCCACCGGAGAAAAAGTCTCCTCATAGTCCATACCATATTTTTATGAGTATCATTTTGCCACAAGTCTGGCCTTGTATCACTCAACAAACCCATCAGACTTTGTTTTTATCTTATACATCCATCGACAGCCAATTGTATGTTTATCAGGTGGGAGGGTAACCAAATCCCATGTATGTGTGTGATAAAAAGCAATAAGTTCCTCAGCCATAGCATTCTACCAAAGAGGATCAGTCACAGCCTCTCGATACGACTCAGGTTCAGACAAATGATGTATGTTTGCAATAAAGGAAGCAAATGACGCTTAGTATGTAGAGTAAGCAAAATCTGGTAGTTTGGTGGACTTAGAAGGACAAGTAGACCTCTTCAAAGGTGGTGGGTCTCCAGTCTCAACAATCAAAGGAGCAGACTCAGGCACAGGTGGGGCTGAAGCACTATCATCAGGTGGCATGGATGAATTCGGAACTGGAACCTCCATGTCAATGCCAAAAGGATCAATATGCTGAAGACCTAATTTCGTTACATTATGGGATTTAATTGGAATCGAATAAAAAGGAATATGTTTAAAAAAGGTGACATGCTGTGAAACATATAGTTTCTGACTTACAGGATCTTAACAACGATATCTTTTTTGTCCAACACCATACCCCAAAAACACACATATAGCTGATTTTGGCCCCAACTTATTTCGTTCAACATGAGGGCGAAGAACATAGCAAGTACATTCAAAAACTCGTAATGCAGAATAATTCGGTAGGTGACCATATAATTTCTCAAACGGAGACATCTCTGAAGTCAATGTAGTAGGAATACGATTAATCACATATACATCAGTTAGAACTGCTTCTCCCCAAAAAAATAATAGGAACCTATGCAGATAAGAGTAAAGAGCGTGTTGTCTCAACAATATGGCGATGTTTTCTTTTTGCAACACCGTTCTGCTCAAGAGTGTCGGTACAATATGATTGGTGTATGGTACCATCAGAGGCGAGTAACTGAGTGAAATCATTAGAGGTATATTCGCTCCCTAAGTCACACCTAAAGCACTTTATCACAACCAAATGTTGCGTTTTAACAAGGGTCTAAAGTTACTGTAAATGCCAAAGAAATCAAATCTGCGTTTCATAAGATAAACCCAGGTATAATGAGTAAAGTCATCTATAAACGAAACATAATAGGTCGAGCCACCCTTAGTGGATATTGGCGATGGGCCCCACAATCAGAATGAATAATATCAAAAGGAACAATAGAATAAGACATACTTTTATTAAACGATAAAGCAGAGAATTTTGCTAGTTTACAACCACTACAATCAGAAATATCACAAGTGTTCAAATAACCCAAAGCACCAGTAGAGGCTAAGAAACGTAAACGTGACACTAACACATGTCCCAAATAGGAATGCCAAAGATAAAACTGAGAAGACAAGGGACTCAAACGAAAAGAAGACAAATCAATACTAGAGGCAGCAACAGCAACAGAAGACACTTTGAGAATCTCCAAGACATAGAACTTCCCCAACCTACGGCCAATCCCAATCACCTTCTGAGTGTGTTGGTCCTGTACAACACAAACAGAATCAGAAAAGAACACCCAACTACTAGCTTTACACAATTGACTGCCCGAAGCAAGATTCAAAGCAAGTTTGATTTTTCAATGATTTTTCTGTTTGCAGAATGCACACTCATCAAATGCAACTTTAGGAGATTGTCGAGAACGTGTTGGTCTAGACTGATTAGTTGAAACAGCAAACACAGCAGGAGTATTAGTTATTTTAGCCCCTTTATCCACTTGAGACTTGATACGAGTCTCTTCTGCAATCAGTCCATGAACAACTGAATCAACTGTGGGGAGAGGAAATTAATGAAGGATTGTTCCACGCAGTCCTTCAAAATCAGAACGTAATGCCATTAAAAATTGAACCAAACACTATTCTTCCCTCCTAGCAATGTATGGCTCAAAAACTTTTAATTCTGCAGATTCAGTCAGAGCAAATTGATCCCATAAATCTGGTATTGTAGCACAAAAATCTTGAATGCTCATATCATTCTGTTGAAGAGCACGAATATCATACTCCAACTGGTACTGCTTAGCAAAATTAGACTAAGTATACAGTCTCTCCAAATGATCCCAAACTTTCTTTGTTGTGTCATACTTAGCCAACTGCATACCAATTGACTGAGTTACAGAATTGCTGATCTAAGTGATAACTTTGGAGTTATCAGTTTCCCATGAGTCTACCAACAATGAAAAATCCTCAGCCTTAATCATCTTTAGGTTTGACTTTAACCCCAGTGACATAACCCCACATATTCTTCCCACGAAGAAAATTCATGACATAACTCCAATATGCATAATTTTTACCATCTAATTGAGCATTAATGGACTGGAGAGAATCATCCTTTCCAGTCATATTGTCAAAAGAGAAGTAAATACAGCAAGACATGAACAATTCCAAAACAAAGATTAAACTACTTTAGGTCGAACCGATCTAAACAAACAGCAACAGCACCACCAATCGAGAACTCAGCTGAAGTAGAAAATAATTAAAAAAAAAAGCATAGTTCGATCCGCGCAACAGGTGACCGATACCAGATCTTCAACCAACAAATCAAGGAGCATGGATCGATTTAGCTCTTGATACCATGTTAACAGAACTACTTTAATTGAAGAACAAGAGGCAAGAGTTACGTTACAATATATTGGAATTCATCTAAAATACTAAAAGAATAGGAAGACTATATAAGCAACAAGGTAACATAGAAAATAGGCCCAATAACAAAAGTCTAAACATATGGGCTAACTCCTGCCACGTCTAGGGTGTAGGCTCGGGGTATGACATGTAAACCCTCATAAAAAGAATAAACTTTTTATAATTTGTCAATTGGTTTTAGCTAGCTAGTAAGTGCACTCCCCTCAGGCTCTCTTTCGATTGATAGTATCATGAATATATTCTATTACTGATACTATTATAACTTTAAAAGCATAGTTTTGAATTCAAGAAACTCATCCCACAGCATAGCATATCAAATAACAGCTTTGATAGACCAATGGAAAATGAAAAGTTGTTTAGTTTAATTTCATGTCATATTTTTGTTAATTAAAGAGCATTTTTGAACCTAGAGAAAACGTTAAGGATATTTTTAAATCAATAGGTGGTAGGAGATATTTTTGAACCATTTCTAATAGGTTAAGAGAATTTTTAAACTATTTCTAATGTTTTCTAAAAATATATTTTTATTTTTTATTTTTTATTATTTATATTTCGTTTTTTTTCTCATTGTCAACCTTTACTTTTTTCATGCGCTTTCATGCAATTTTTTGTATTATCTAAATATTTATTTATTGTTTATTATTTTTTTCAGTAGCATAATTTTGTAAGTATTCTATTTTTTAAATTAAAGTAGAATTCATTGTTGAATAAAGTTAAAGACTTACGTTTCCCTTTTTTTTCTAAAAAAAATCATATGTATGTATGTTATGTTGAAATTTGATGTAATTATTATGTTAATTTTTCTTTTAAATTTAGAACTTATGTTATATTTTCAGTTTCATTTGTTTTAGTAGATACTTCACATTGCAAGCCATTTATTTTTTTAGTTAGACTTGATAGGTTATATTTTTGTCAAATGTTTTAATAATTTAAAGACATTATATTTATGATATTAACATTTTTGTCAAACATGCATTTCATGATGTTCACAGAAATCTTGTACTTTAATTTTTATGATTAATTTAATTAAAAATATTACTAATATGAAAAGTATAAATTAAATATTTTCATAATATTAGTTAAGAACATATGTTTATTAATTAAAATATTTTTAAAAGATAATATATATTTTAAATATTTAATTTAAGATTATTTATAAAGGTCCTTATTTGTCTAATATAAATTTTTAATTTGAAATAATTAAGTTTTATTTTTAAAATTTAATATAACCTTATGATTGCACTTGTGCAACCAAACAATACACTTGCAATTATATTATGACAAACAAATAGGTCATCATAATTACTATGTTGTGTAATTACTAGGCTAGTCACTAATATCCTAGTAATTACACCAATTTCAATTACGATGTGGCTTTGAAATTAACCCTATAAGTTATGCGCCTCATAAACTATAAAATTAAAGACATGTGTGTCTACTTTTCAATTCATCAAATCATTTGTCAATATGATATTTGCGAAAGAAATTATGCCTATTCTATTGAGATTTGCATTGAAGTCCGCATCGCACCTGTCACCAAATTTTAGAGGCAGAAAATCAACCTTAGTTCATGATGGGGTATGCAGGGTAGGACTGTAGGGGCGCGATGGGATCCGCATGGGGCACCCTAGAGTACGCGTTAAGCCCTGCAACACACCCTTACTTCTAGATAAAATACGCACCCAACTTTGTCCAATTAAGGGTATTTTGGTCCTTTTCCCCTTAGAGAGGGGAATCATAAAAGGAGATAGAACGAAATACATTTAACTTAAAGTTTTCTTCACATATGATCTCCTAAATAATGATGATATCAATGTGTAACTGACTCTTTCATATGATGATATGACTAATTTATTGTAATGACCCTTCAGGTCATTTTCTCTGTTTTTGATATTTTTAACATATAGATCTTTTTTATAGAGACCCCATGTCATTTATCATTTGTTGGGACTGACAATTTGTTCACCTGATACCAACTTTTCACGACTCGATTTCTCGAGTCATGATGGCACTTACTATACCCTACCAGTAGGTAAGTCAACCCGTAACCCAGAACATCAAGCAATAAGCGTAAGGGCAAAACCTAGTGAAAACAATAATCTAAACAAGGGCAAGAAGGCGGAAGCAAACCAAAATAAATATATATATAGAATCCCTCCCAGAACTTGGAAGTCACTAGTATAGAGCTATCTAATAAAGAGTATAAGTCCCAAAAGTGGACGACAACAAAGTGTGTCTCAAAGGCAACAAGACTAGCTAAAACAAAGGAAGGAGACAAGAAAAACCCAAAACGCCAAGTGCTTGCCCTCGTCTCTGAATCACAACTGCAAAAGAAGGCTAGAACTACTCACCGCTGGTAACTGGTACTGGGACCTGCATCATGAAATAGATGCAGAGCGTAGCATGAGTACCAAAACAACAGGTACTCAGTAGGCATCAAAGGCCGACTCAGCAAAAAGGGTAAAAAAAACAGTAAGAAAGGATAGAATCTAGACACAGAGAGGTCAAAGCGGATAAGAAAAGAAAGCACATGAGCATACCAGAAATTAACTAAGTACAACTAAACTAAATCTAATTGGACCCCTATAAGCCCAGAAAGTACACTCGTGTGCAAATTTAAATAAAACCTGAACGGACCCCCATAAGCACGATAGGTACACAGAAAAGCTAAGTCTACTAAGAAAGAAGAAAACCAGGCTCCCAACCCAAAGTAAACAAGATAACCCATCAGACTCCACCCAGCCAACAGTGCACTCCCAGCACAACTATAAAGAGTGACCCTAGGGGGCATCCTACCAAACAGTCCACTCCCAGCCCAACTAGAAAGAGGGACCCGAGGGTAAGCTTGATATCGTGAGTCGTCCTACCATGAAGTCAACTCTCAACCCAGCTAGAAAGAGCGATCCGGGGACACCCAACCAGCAGCACCCTCACAGCCCAGCTAGAAAGAGAGGCCCGAGGGCGATCACCGAAATCACCAAGTCTACCCAGCCAGCGATATGCTCCCATCCCAACTAGAAAAAACGATCCCGAGGGTGATGGTATCTCCAATAGGATCCAATCCAACAACAACCACCATGGAATGTCGTCCACTCTAAGAAATCACAGAAAAGGCTCCAAGCCTATACTATCTCAATCCCATGCCTCTAGTGATGCACCGAACCTTCAAAAACGCGTTGAAACCACAAAATTAGAAGGAGAAGATACAGAAGTGCAGCAAGCAGCGATAAAGCCTAATCTAAAGCTCAACGATCAGACTCAAGTCTGCTACTCTAATCTATAAGGAGCTAAGTCATTCGAACGATCAGTAGAAAGTCAAGGCTATCCAGCCCACATGGGTCATAAGTCAAGGACAATGCTAGCCTAACCTAGACTAAGGGCATCATGCTTACGGTTAAGGATGAACAAACATACAACACATAATATACAATAACATTTAGCACATAAATATTCAACTCTACTAAACCAGTTAATATGATACTACACCCGAAATATGGCCAATCGATTCTAACATGAGGTATCTAATCAAAGTAAAGTAGGAAACTAGTACCCACCCCCAATTCACTCCAATCGACATGCTTTTACACAATTAAGTTCAATCTAATAGAAAGAAATTTGTAGCCTACCTTAAGACTAATCGCGCGCACTCCAAATCACTTTGCTGGAGCTTTTCCTTCCCGAACAACCTTTGAACGTTGTCACTCTATCAAATATAGGATCACAACGTTATTACACTTAAAGTTTTCTTCACACATGATCTCCTAAATAATGATGATATCAACGTGTAACAGACTCTTTCACGTGATGATATGACTAATTTATTGTAATGACCCTTTAGGTCATTTTCTCTGTTTTCGATATTTTTGACATTTAGATCTTTTCTATAGAGACCCCATGTCATTTATCATTTGTTGGGACTGACAAATCGTTCTCCTGGTTATTCGCTTGATTTTTATGTAAGTTTCTGTGTTTTGGAGCTTTTGAAGTATTAAAAAGTTGACTTTGGTCAAAACTTTAGGTAAACGAGCTCAGAATGTAATTCTGCTGGTTTCAGTAGCTTCGGAATGCAATTTTATTGTGTTCCGCCATCTAGACTCATTTTGAGCACCTTGTGGCTTATGACTAAAATAGAGCCTTGTGTATGGGACCTATTTTTCATTGAGAGGATCGTCGATGGAAGTTTTGACGTCTCTGTTGAGTCCAGATTATCGAATTCAATGGGGATAGCATTGTTTGTTTGCATGTACAGGATTCCAAAAAAATATCAAGCCCTCGTCGGGGTATTTTGCCAAATTCAAGTTTGAAATGGTCCAGTCTTTGATGGTGCACCCAAATTGTTTCTTCATATCTGCGAGCCTTCAGCTCTGTTTGCAAACACTAGCTTCTTTAGTCTTCGTATTCACAAGCATTGACCATACAATAAAGGTTAAGGATATATGGACCCAATGAAAAATTTACCATTGTGACCATGAGAATCAGGTCTCACAATTGCAAAGAGAGTAGGTGGTAGTAAATCAGTTTCAACATTTTAAACCAACTCATTTCTCATTTCTTCCTCCTAAGACAGCCTTTAAGAGCTCGAAATTAGGTATTTGTTGTTGATCATTGTAGGGAATCTCTAGAGGGTTATATTTGGGCATTGGTAGGATTATTTTATTTGCGTTAAACTTATAAGTTTCCTTCAATTTTCTCCGTTTTAACTCTTTAATGGTTAATTCTCGACTTTTGGTACATGAACTATTTCATGGCATTTTAAAGCTCAGGACGTGCCCATTTTTGGTGCATAAGTTCCTTGATCTAGTTGGGAACCATTGACGGAATAAATTTTGAAATTCCTTGTGTGGGTCCCATAATGCAATTTCCAGCTCACTTTTAGTTATGCTTTCGATTGTTGCAATTTGAGAGTCAAAACAACCATATTGACATTAGGATCAATAATTTGATAACGTGACATTATTTGGAGGCGTCTAGGAAGGGCAAAGCTCCAGTGAAGAGGCTTAGAGCTTGCGTGATCGGTTTTGAGGTGGCTATGGCTTACTTCTCCTAGACTTTGTTTGTCAATTGTTCTAACAGGATAATTTGCTAAAAGTGGGGTTGGTTTCTAGCTAGCATGATTCGTTGTTTTTACCATTAATATAATGCCTTAGCCTTATTTTTGGTTATTTTTGAGTATCATTGGATTGATCAGGACTAATTTGAGGTTATAATTATTCGCGTGATCTATCTATAATCTAGAATGACCTTAATATTGGTATGGTGGAGCCTTAACCTAGGTTTGGATATAGATGCTTTAAACATTTTCTTTCGAGGCTCGTGGGGCTTATTTCAAGAATAAAATTAGGATAGATGCGATCCACCGGACTGGGTGGTGACCTTCGAGTAGCCCTATTAGTATTTATGATTGGCTGGATGTGGGGAGTGATTACCTAGACTCGTTCAAGAGCCCATTTATGATTAGAGTTATAGTTGACCCAATGTGAGATTTTGAGAGGGGCTAGCTAGAATTGTAGTTATTTCGATGTAAGATTCTGGGATATGTTAGAATTCTATACAACTGATCCAATATAAGATTCTGGGAGCTGCTAGGTGATTATGTGGTCATTCCGATGTAAGATTTTGGGGTGGGACCGACCTCTCCTATGTGAGATTTCGGAGAGTGTTAGGTTCTAATAAGGCTTTGAGACGTAAGATTCCAGGAAGGAATAGTTATTGCGATGTAAGATTCCAAGATATAATAGGTTATATTAAGGATTTCTAATATAAGATTCCATAAAGGACTAGACATTCCGATGTAAGATTCCAGATTGTGATAGCTTCCAATAAGGCTTTCTGATTTAAGATTTCATAAAGGACTAGCTATTATAATGTAAGATTTCGGGGGATGTTAGGTTGGCTGTTGGTGTTCAATTAAAAATTGTGTCTTTTATGCCTTTGGTGTACCCTTCAGGCATATGGGGTATGCCTTTGGTGTACCCTTCAGGCATATGGGGGCCCGACCAGGGTCTTGTTTGTGTGCTTTATCATTGTTATGCCTTTGTATGTGTCCTCTGGGCTTATGAGGGTCCAATTATGTTTAGATTACTTTATCGCCTTTATTAATTTCTATAACAGTTTTACTTCGATGAATGTTTAGTTATATCTTTACTTTCATCTTATTGTCTTGCTATACTCGCTTGTTATTATGTCTTTACAATCGCAAGCTTGGTCGTCCTATGATACCCACTGAGTAGTCATTGTTTTGGTACCCATACTTCACTCAACATTTTTTTTCTTGAGGCAGATCTGAGCGCTAATCGACCCTGTTGAGTTTCATGCCACTGTAGCCGTGTTTTAGATATTGAGGGTAAGCTTATTCACATCTATGGTTTACTTGTCTCCTTTTGTACATTTTGGGCTAGTCTTTTGTATTTTAAGACAACTTGTATATTTATTGTATATGTCTAGTTTGTACTCGTCTTTTGTTGTAGCTTTGCACTAGCATCCACAGGTTTTGAGTTGGATTATTTTACTTTTGTCCTTGTTCGAGGATTGTATATAATATTGTTCCTTATTCCGTTGTGCTTTCTTAATTATGCTTCTTTCTATTTATTCCGCTCTCTAGGCCCGTTATCGTTAGTTCCAGAATAAAGGTAGGCTTACCTATTGGTGGGATTTATTAGGTTATCCTGACTCTGATTTTTGGATTGTGAAAAGTTGATATCCGAGTCCCAATTTCATCAGTGTTGTTAGTGCAACGCTAATGTCTTATAGAGTCCTTCTGATCAATGCGAGGACGTTTGTATCCTATATTCGGAAGGCTATATGACATATTTAGGAAGATTCTTTCTTTTGATGCTATATCGTGTGTCCTTTATCTTGTTGGTTTCTGGAATTCTCATTTATTTTATTCTTGGTGTGCACAAGACGTGTTGCAGTCGGGGATGATGCTCCCGGGCCGACACATAGAGCCCCAACTAAGGGTAGGGTTAAAGGTCAACCCCGAGGTCGTGAACGGGTGGCATCACCTGTTCAGGATTAGGGTAGAGATGTGACCCCTGATCTAGTTGTTGAGCCACAGTCGACGCCTATTCCTCCATAGTCGGTGGGGTCATGACCAAGCTAACTGCCATTCTAGCCATTGTTAGGGGTATACAAAATGCCCCAATGGGTCAAGGAGTGCAGCCTGTCGTTTTGGCTCCCCAAGTAGAGCTACCGCCAGCACATGTGGCCGCTCAGCTTGCCGTAGTTGAGGCCACCATGTCAATACAGGAGAAGAAGATGTTAGGCCAATTTTTTAGATTGGCTCCTCCGAGATTTTCAGAGGCTACAAGCAAGGATGATCATGAATTCTTGATCAGCTGCCGTGAGAATTTTATTTTATCATACATTTAAGGGGCTACATATTGATATATGTGTACCTTGATTTCCCATAAATCTAATCTCGATAACACAACTAATGTTCAACATTTTCTAGTAAAATGGAACTTTAGGGGTAATGCTAAATGGCCAGAAAATTTGGCAAGAAATTTAAAAAATCTATAATATCTTTTTTATTTTAGAATAAATTGATCTTTTTTTTATTTTTCAATTAAAAGGTATTAAAGTTAAAAAGGATAAAATATTCAAAAAAATAAATTAACATAGGTAAAATACCTTTTTGGCCAAAAAGATTTTTCCTTTAGAAATTTTCAATAACTCGTTCATCAATGCTAAAAGCTAATTCAGATGCAACTATGCTGATAGATATACTCAAAAAATCACGAGTCATCAATGAGAGTTCTAAACAACACTTATTCCTATTATCCTTTCAAATTGTAAGTAAATCTAATTTTTCATTTTCTTTGTGAACTAGTAAGGCGCTTTCAAGTTTCAAATATAAATTCAATTGTGTCTTTTATAAACTATACTCAGATCGACTCTTAAGCATATCAAATTCATGCATGTCGTCCACTATCTTACCATCACATTCACAACTACTATTTTCAATAATTTCAACATCGGCAATTGTCACATATTCTATGAACAAACTACGCAAATTATCTTCAGCAATTCTTATATTTTCATTGCAAGTCAAAGAATTAAGTTTCGAAAAGCAAAGCTTCATCAATTTTAATTTGTATCGAGGATCAAGAACAATGCTTATCGAAGCAATCATACTGTAGTCATTCTTACGGGTGGCTCAAGGGTGAGGCTAGTAAAACATTTGTTTTAGGCCCTAAGAATATTAAGCCCCCCAAAAATTAATAGTGAAATTTATGTTTTAATTTCACTTAAATAATACTGAAGATTGTGAAAAAGGTACAAAATTTATATAAGAATAGAAAGAAACAAATACTATCTATTATTTATGAGAAATATCTTAGAACTTTGAATTTAACAACATAAATATTCATATTAACAAAATAAAGTATTTACAACATAATCCAAGAGAATGAATCGTAAACAAATGGCTAACATCATATTAACTATATATTTTTCTTACTTATAAATAATGCTATTACTATGTGAAGTTAAATTTATAAGTCTTTTAAGAATACAACACTAAAGATTAAGTAATATGTATAAAAAAACCTCTTAATTATTATTATTATTATTGTGTGTATGTGTATATATTTAGGATTTCTTATTAAAAGTTTGTTTAAGCCACTAATTTTATTGAGATATCCTTCATCATCCTATCAATATTTTACAAACTTCTTCTCTATTTCAATAGCAGTTTTTTTTTTTTTTTTTTTTAATATTAGGATTTGTAACAACCCTTTTTCTTTCCGTGTCAATGTATAACTTCTCCAAACTTTCTGAAAATACAAATTAGCACTAGGATAATAATTCTTCAAAAATAATGTAGTGATTTCATAAAAAGTCTTAGAAACTTGGCAATTCATTCAACTTTTACTCAATTCTCGTTTGAAGGACAATATTTAAAATCATTGTATCATGAAGTTTGAAAATCTTAATAATAAAGAAAAAGTATTATCAAACCTCAATATGTAGTTTCAATTCGTATGCATTTGTATACAAATTTAAATCAAGAAAACATTCTGGGACAATAGTATCAAAATATATTTTGTACACTTGATAGGAACAAAGTCTTTATATAAAATAAAGAACCCATCATCTGATAATGCTCAATCAAGCAATCCACAAAATTTTCATTATAACCCGTATTATCCAAAATAATAGAAAATATTTTCTTTTTGCATTTTTTCCAACAAATTTAACAATCTTGAATTAAAAAAAATAGCACTACTATGAGGAGGACACACACGATGAATGATTAAAAATGTTTTTTGTAAAATTCAATCTAAATTAACATAGTGTGCAGTAACACAAATATATTTAATTTGTTTGATATGATTGGTGACCATAAATTAAATCTTAAACTATTTCTATTCATAAATGCTTGAATCTCTTTCTTGACAATCTCCATTTTATCATGATATAATAATCTAAGCGTGTCAACTTTAATCTTGCGGTACTTTTTGAATTAGTTTAATAGTAGAATTCATGAAAGCATGTGCTTTTTTAACTCCTTCAAATGCTACATTGTGACAACTGACAACCCTCAAATTTTAAGCTATGATTCGAACCATCCTACACATGTGTATAGCTCCAAACCTTATAAATTTTATTTGTAAATAGATGTTAAGATCAATTCTAAATATGAAAAATGTATTGGGTATGAGTGAAGGTCGTAAGAGAACCTCTAGCACCAAGTCGAGTTGAGAGGTTTTGTCCCAATTAAGTTCAAACTAGGGTCAACATCAAACAAACATTTCTCTTAGAATACGAGGAGTTCGTGGCCCATAATCAATCAAATTAGATATATGTGAGTCTAGTTTCCAACTCAACAAATCGCTCATCAATCCAAAAACTCAAAACATCAGTATATTTTAGATACTTGTGAACATAGACTCACCAGCAATATAATTTTACTAATTTGAGCAAAGACTCACAATATAATTTCAATTACATTTTTAATGATATAGTATAAGCATATATAGATTATTTGGGAGGATTATTTAGCACCAAGATGATGCAAATTTATAAAATTCATGTCTTATAACTATACATCACCGTATGATTTGAGTATATTGCTAGTCAGTCAACTCCTTAGTGTCACGATACAACTCACTAGGTCATGCAGACACCTACTCTTACCACCTAGTTAGAAGAATCCTTACCACCCAATTAAAAATTAAACAAATGCGGAATTTCAAAGAAAACATAAGAAATGCTTTAAAATCCTTTAAACAACTGTGTAACTCAAATACAAGGAAATCTTTTAAAAAAAAAAAAATTGAAACCCTCTCTAGCTAGTCTAAACATGTATAAGATCTTCTAAAAATATGAATAATGTAAAAAACATATACAATTCCCACCATAAGAAAGGAAAAAGTAGAAGTTGTCAGAGATCACCATCGTCTTCGCCTATGAAACATCCTTGATCCTACTTTATCAAGTGGCATAACAAGAGTAGTATCAACACAAACAACACATACTGATAGACATCATCGGCAACCCAAATCCATCACATAATGCCATGTAAATATTAAAAAAATAAGACATATAACTTAAAGTTATGAAACCTAGTCCTAAGACAACCACCCTTACTATAAGGTATACTACGTACTCATAACTCATACACTCTATCTCAAGCCTTTCTACCTCATTTCACCAACTCCCCCATTAGGAGCCGCTCCCTATCTTGACACAACCTAACCCCCTATAACACCAATACTTTCCAAGTCACAACCAGAATTACCTTACTAATTCCAATTCTGAACTCAATTGACTATAGTCTCTATTAGCCGGTGGTCACCCTCACTTAAGATCCCACGACAACACCCTTCACCTTTGCCCCTTAGACAACTTAGTAAACCACATGTAATTCTCTTCCTTAACCACCTTGACAAACATAAGTCGTTCCAATTACTGAATATAAGTAAGCCCTCAGAATATAAGTAACCCTTAGTTAATAACCTAACTTAACAACCATATGAAACATGCCCAAAACACCAAAACAACCCATACATATTTTCAACACGCCTTTCAGGTAAATCAGACAATCCAAGGAATATGAAATAATTTTTCTTTGGTGTTTATATGGAATCTAGCTAGCATTAAACGTAATAAACTGGCCACTCATGGACTGACATAAAACAATACATCACAATGATTAAGCCCAGCCCACTCATGGAAAAAACAAAAAGATGACCAATCAAGCATATACGAAGAGTGGTACTCCATCCAACTGATAGATATTCCGTACCAAGCATAGTATCCTAGCTAACCAATAATCTATACGAGGTGTGGTACCCAAGTCAATCAATAATCTATACCAAGCATGGTACCCGCGCCCTCCAAAATTACAGACAACACACAATCACAATAAATGCAATCACACTTGTAAGACCACAAGTAATTAAGACGAGTTCATTGCATGAGATTGACAACAAGATATCATTTCACATTATCCTTTTTCACCCCAATCACATGTTGTACAAACAATACTATAGAACAGTTAAACTGCACACATAAATTAGATTGGAAATTAATTCAACCATAACCTACATTACACGACCCACCCCAAAAAAATTCCTAGCTGATAGTCTGATTTACCATAGGTTACGACCCATAGAATAAAGATCCAATAACAGTCATAAGACCGACATCACCAACCAAGTGCTTTACCACCCTAAACAGCAATACTCAACACATTCAACTATTCAGACTTCATGCCTAAGGGCCTATGCATGAAATCTCTCATCAATCTACAATGTATTACACATTTAGAGATAGATCTAACTACTCAATTAAGTCTAGCCTACTTGGGCGCCAAGCAACTGCTGCAAAAGTCTGAAACACAATCTTCTGACTCCATGAAGGTGAATTCTGATGGAAGTATGCTTGGAATGTCATGAACTAGACCGTTGTGAGTGCCACCAAGACTAAACCACTTGAGAGAAATAAAAACTACTAAACTAAACTCAAAACCTTTTTAATAAAACAAGTCCATCATAGTAAATATTAAAACAATTTAGAGAACTAAAAAATTGAATCCTCATAAACTCAACTCAATGCTTTAAACAATTAAGCGGAAATAAACGCCAAAGAACTGGAAGTCATAGTATCAAAACTCTAAATAAGTCAAGAATGAGGATGGAACCACGGAAAACTTAAAAAATTTATCTACTAGTCTAATGAATGTGTCCAAATGGATGGTCAAGAAATGATAGAAGAACCCGATACCTAAAAGATTAGTTCACCCTTGGATTAGAAGTCAATCATCCCTTTGTTAAGGTTTGGATCAGCCTTTGGAAGATGTCCTGTACTTAACAAGAAAAGAATAGGTGCAGTATCAATACATAAGCCACATTGTACTGATAGGATCACACGGACAGTTAGAGATATGAATGTAAGCAATTAACTACATTATAGTAACACAATATCATGAAACAATGAATAGTTGGATGCATGTCCCACATGATCACAAATGGAAATGTCGGGTTCTCTCAAGGAACCATAAATAGATACTCGATCCTCTCATGGAATCCCTACACACACTATTAGTGTACCGACGTAGTATCCAAGCCAACCATTGTTAATGCATCGATGCGGTATTGAGTCAACCTTATGATATCCCATATCAGACGTGGTACCTGAGCCAACAGTTAGTAATTATACCAGGTATGGTATCCTAGACAATCATCACCTACATCAAATCAAGCCTCTTAGAAACTCTAAAGAATTCTAGCTTTCACCTTTTAAAGTGTCTTGGATTTTTCTTGGTCTAAAACAATAAATAATTCCACAAATCAATCACAAAGGCCTAGTTATACCCATAGTATACTTAAATCCTAACCCCTGACCAATTCATCATCATATTCCGTAACTTAAGGCTTTTTCCCACCAAGAAATCATGTCAAAACCCTCCCCCAAGTGTAATATCTTAGATTCTAATGCATAAGAAACAATTTACAAGAGTGGGGAGTAACAAACATACCTTTACCAATGAATTCAATGGAAAATTGAATGCAAACAACCCTAAATTCCCCTTCCAAATTCTAAGAACCAAAATGCAGAAAATAAGAGGTTTCAAAGAGCTTTTTTCATAAAATCCCATTTTACCCCTCTATAGCGGCCTAACTCGCTATAGCAAAAATTACCCTGCTATAGCACCTACATACTCCCTCTATAGCGCCTGCACACTCCTTCTATGATGGTCTGATGCCTGCTATAGCAAAATACACGAACTTCAGAAACTCTAAAAATCCTATTTTTTACAACATACCTCCTTCCCTTGACGTTTCAAACTATCCCTTTTGTGCTAAATTTGATTATGGGAGTTATACTCCTATGAATTCAATTTCTTAAAGCTCCATAGTTTCCTTAGTATCTTGGATAAAAAAAATAATAACCAAGCCTATACATTACACACCACCCATTTCCGAATGATCCTAGATCACACCTAGCTCAGATTCGGTCAAAGACTAGCTTAGCCTAAAGTTTTTAAGTCGTTATCTGAAAATCTTTCTGGCTCAAATTCTTTAACCATTAGTCTAGTCATAACGACTGGGATGGCTCGTTACATGGAATCCATGAGTTTTCACCCTCTTTGCGCATGAATCTTCCCTCTCTATTGTTCCCAAGTTCGGAGAATACCAGGAGGGTGTTTTGAGTAACCTCTATCCCTTTTTAAACTGAAGAAGAAGAGTAATATTATAAAATCTATGTTTTCTAGGTTTTGGCCCCATCAACCCTACTATAGAAGCTTGATTGTCGTTATAGTGATGGCACTAAAGCAGAAAAATTCTCACTATGATGGGGTGACGTTAGCTCGGATCAAATATAATTTCCAAAATTATTGTTATGTCACTCTAATTTAATTTGGTAATGTATTTCAAAATTATCTGGGATTCCATACGAATTACATTTTGAATAACAATGGGATAGATCGTTCAATAGATATTAATTTATCCATCGTTAATCTCGGAATGATTTTTAAAATGTAAGGAAAGAGAATTCGTTCATGGAATACTATTGCTTATTGATATTAAGTCAAACTAGTTTAGAATTGAGAAATTTCTCCTAAACTATTCTTGTTTCTATAATCCAAAACTAAGGCATGAAAACTTTACACAATTCCTTTGGAAAAAAATAACTATACCAACCCAATAGGGTTCATGTGATTCTAAGCATGAACAACATGATAAGATTCACAAAACAAAAGAATCAAAACCCCTATTGTTAAAGAACCAAATTCAAATATCAAGAACTACGAATGGATCCCTTAGATGTGATGTTTCTTGACTACAATGAGATGTAGGGCGTGAGGATGAACAAATTCAACACTGTGAGAAGCCTTACATACCTGCAAAGAACAAAGATTCTTGCTTAAAATCGTTGGAATCTTGAAGAATGCTTGAAACCTAGTTTTTCTCCTCTTGGAACCTTCTTCTAATTCCCCTAAGTGTTAAAGAACGTGAAAAATTGAATTAATGCTGTTTTAGACCTTAATTGGGTGAAGAAACGTGGTTAGGCTTATAAGGGATGGGAAAAGACTAAACTACCCCTTCTAAAATGATTGAGGTGCCTTAAAATATAGACTTTCACTAAAACAGGCATAACTTTGTACTCCAAGCTCGGAACTACAAAAACTTGGCTGCGTTGGAAAGAGGACTCAAAAGCCTTTAATTTTATCGGCCATGGACCACCTAATTCATTATGTTCTAAGAGATGTGTTCATTTGAGGTTGACCCAAGTGAAATCTTACATCAAAACTTAAACGGTATGAAAGCTTTCAACTCAACTTTGTTCTAGAGAATTCTAGTGACCTTAATTCATGTCCAGAATTATTCTCACACTAAATAATTGACATTTACACCTACTTTATTGTGCGCATAACGATTTTTGTATGCTAGAAATCAGTTGAGTAGAATAGAGTCTGAGTTGGTTTATTTAAAATTTTGAATATATTGCTTTGATTTTATGAAATTGTTACAACATGGTTGCTTCCCTTACATTTACAATGCTCTTAGAATGCTCAAGGGTGTAAGAATTATGGATTTAATGGTCAAAATAGGTTTGAAAGAGTGGAGGAAAGTGAAGGGTTGCTCTTGGTTGAAAACATAGATTCAGGTGACATTTGGGAATTATAATGCCCAAATTTTTGCATAAAGTACTAATAGGGTACTTTGGAAACACTGATATTATGTTATTTTATTAGAAACATGATTTTTGGCTCAAGAGGCACCATTGAAGCACCTCCTGGAATTCTGGGATGAAAAAGGCCGCTATAGAGACCATGCTCTGCTATAATGGGAGCCGATGTAGCGGAATAATTTCCGCTATAGTGATCATGCTACAACGGGTATGTGTCAGCTTGTTACATCTTGAGACTACCCCCTAGACGCGACATGGTGCTTAGATCCACAAGTGATCCCAAGCTAACCTCATGGCATGACATGATACTAAGATTAATATAAATCAATGATAGAAGATAGTTTGTACATGGAAGCTAACTGAAATAGTCTAACAACTCAATAGACAAAATATTTGAGTACATATAAAAAGAAGTCTAAATTGATTGTCTAAAAGTCTCTACTACTATGAGTTGCTAAGACAAGCTAGTTAAATCCAAATATCTTAAACTAAAAGTAATGAGTGAATAAAAACTTAAGTGTTGTCCTCTGAATAATGAGGACTCACCAACGTTGTTACTAGCTTATTAGAGATAGTACTAACCGCACACTAGATACTGAACGTCAGATACTATATTATCAAACAATATATGCAGAAAGTATGCGGCTAGTACTTTGAATGTACTGAGTACGAGAAATATGCATAGTAAACATTATATCTAAACATACTGAATCTGTAAAATATGTTGACGTAATGACCAAGTAAAATATCATGAAACTGAATTATACTGAACAGAAATACATAAGTACAAGGTCATTCAATAATTGATACTAAATCTGACATAAATCATATGAGCAACTACATGGTATTTAGTGTACTACCCTCACACCAAAAAGATAGTGAACAATATTTTACATCCTAACGACATGATAATTGAGGTAATATTTATCTAAGACAAGTACTATAGTGGTATGTAGTTTTGGGACTTTTTTTTATTAGTTTTGGGACTTAGAGATAGCTACTAAATATCCACAAATATTGACCAAAAACCTTCATTCCTATGGTTTCTCGTTGCTAAGTATACTACCAACAGAAACATGTATAATCTAGAAATAGTAATAATATGATAATACGGAATCATACTGATAAGTGATACATACTAAATAGCTCATAAGTTATGATAGTTGAAATTATACTGAGAGATACTTTATCTGAAAGAATCTTATATCATGATACTGTAAATAATTTAGAAGATACTTTATGTGAAAGCATCTAATTATGAAAATTTGATAATCTGAGACATGCATCTGAATTAACATAATTATGAGTCATGAAAATACTTGCCTACTATGGGTTTATGGAATTTTCATTAAAAATATGGAATTATAATTGAAATTATAGAATTTATGACTAAAACATATAACTAGGGACTGATCATGAAGGAAAACTAATCTACAATGAAAATTCATGAAGATCATAGAAAGTTGTAACTTGTAGTAATCATAAACTTGAGAAATTGGGGTTTTCTTTGGACTCAATGGGTGAAGGTATACCCATTGACGAAATCCCACATACCTGGAGTAGAAACCAAACTTGAATTCATTCAATGGAGACTTAGAGCTTAAACCCTAGTTCTTGCTTGAGATAAGACTTGAGAGAGAATAAATTAATTTTGGGGAAGTTATGAGTGTAAGGGAGGGTTTAGCCTAATAAAAGTCTTCTAATACAACTTAAAATAGGTCAAAACAACATAGTATAAGAAGTAAAAAAGTGAAAAAAGACAAAAATAACCCTAACTTAAAACTGATGGAGGCCCTTTATGGGTGACTTCCACGGACCACATAACACTTCATGGTCTGTAAAGGTACTGGTAAAAGTAAAGCAAATACTGAGTACTGAAGCTCGATGTCTATTGACCTTGCTACGGCCTATGGACACTTCTATAGTCCGTCAAACTTCTCGTGAGAAGCTAAGTTTAAATGAATTTCTAAGGGTCGACTCTACGGACCCTTGTACAGTTCATGTATCATTACACGGCCTATACAAGTTTCCATAAAATTTAGGAAGTTATGGGTTCTAAAGTCTTGATCTAAAGATAAAGCAATAGAAGTGTTTGGGAAATACAAAATTGAAGTTGAAAATTAGTTGGATAAAAATTATTAGAAGTGATAGAGGTAGAGAATATGAATCTCCTTGTGCAGAAATATGTTTGGAAAATGGAATCATCCATTAAATTACTGCCCCTTACTCAGCTCAATCTAATAAAATTGCAGAAAGGAAAAATCAAACTTTGAAGAAAATGATGAATGTATTACTTATAAATTCAGGTTTACACAAACTTGGGTGAAGAAAGCTATCCTTACAGCAAATCGAATACTCACTAGAGTTTCCCACAACAAGACACAGTCTATTCCATATGAGAAATGGCAAAAGAAGAAAACTCAACTTGAAATATTTCAATGTGTGGGTGTGTCTAGCCAAAGTCCAAGTTTTCATACCTAAAATAGTCAAAATATGACCTAAGAGTGTGGACTGTGTTTCCATTGGATATGCCACAAATAATAAAGCATGTCGATTTTTGGTTCACAAGTCCAAATATCCAGATATCATGATAATACGATAATTGAATCATATAATGTTGAGTTATTTGAACACATTTATTTGTATAATACTATACTTGAGTTGTGTAGTGAAGGGTCTAAACGACCTCGGGAAGAACCAAAGGAGAATATACCTAATAAATAAATTTCAAGATGCAGTAAACGTCAAAGGACATCAACTTTCTTTGGATCTGATTTTGTAACATTCCTCTTTGAAAATGAGCCTCAAACATTCAAAGAAGTTATGTTCTCTGCAGACTCATCCTTTTGGAAAGAGCATGTCGGTAATGAGGTGGATTAAATCTTGAGCAATCATATTTGGGAGTTGGTTAATCTTTCTTCGGGAAGCAAACCTTTGGATTCAAAATGGATCTTCAAAAGGAATATGAATGCCAATGAAACTATTGAAAAATACAAAGCAAGACTTGTCGTCAAAGGCTTTAGACCGAAAGAATGTTTTGATTATTTTGACACATACTCGCCAATAACCAGAATTTCATCTATTTGGCTTTTAATTGCACTAGCTGCAAAATATATGGCCTTGAAATCCATCAAACGGATGTAAAACAACTTTCTTAAATGGATATTTGAAGGAAGAAATTTACACGAAACTACACGAGGGCTTTGTGGTTCATAGTAAAGAAAAGAAAGTGTTTAAGTCACTTTATGGACTAAAACAAGAATTCAAACAATGGCATGTGAAGTTTGACTAAATCATGTTGAAAAATGGATTTAAGATTAATGAATGTGATAAATGTATTTACATTAAAGACACTTCAAATCGAGTAACAACATTGCTAACATAAATGTTACTAATTGTGCTGCTAGTAAGTTTGATATGAAAGATTTAAGAGTTGCCGATTTGATATTAGGAATTAAGATTTACAAAACTCCTCAAGATCTAGCGTTGTCTCAATCTCATTATATCCGAAAGGTACTTGAAAATTCAAGTACTTAAATTTTAAAATGCAAAAATATCAATTGATATGAACCTTGATCTCGTTAAGAATAAATGTAAAAGTTTGTCTCAATTAAATTATGCTAGAGTGTTGGGAAGTTTGATGTACATCATAAATTGTACACGACCACACATAAATTGTGTTATATGTAAATTAATTCGATACACAAGTTTTCCCAACCAAAATCATTGGATAGCAATGAAATGAGTTTTGGAGTACTTAGATCACACTAAAAAAAGAATTGTATTACAGCAAGTATCCAACAGTTGTTGAAGGATATAGTGATGCAAATTTAATTATTGGGTCAACTGATACTAAGTACACAAGTGGATATGTTTTCATAATTGGTGGAGGAGAAATATCTTGAAAATCTTCCAAACAAACATGTGTAGCTCGCTCCAAAATGGAGTCTGAGTTCATAGTATTAGAAAAGGCAGATGAAAAAGTCGAATGACTCCAGAATTCCTTAAAAGATATTCCATTTTGGCCAAAATCAGTGGCCCCTATATGCATACATTGTGATATCCAAGCTACAATATGAAGGGTTGGCAGTGTTATGTATAGTGGTAAGTCTCGTCACATACTATGAAGATACAATTCTGTTAGACAACTATTCTCTAGTGAAACTATTACAATTGACTATGTAAAGTCAAAGGATATTGTGTTGGATCCACTTACAAAAAGCCTATGTAACAACCCTCTCGGAATGATGCCACTACTTAACAAGAAAGATAATATAATACTTGCACATTTAAAAAGGATTAATCTAAGATATATAGATTATAATTCAATAGAGGAATTTAGCCCAAAATAACAAGTGAATGGTATAAAGGCTTGTCATTTAGAAATTTGGTTGATCTCAAATTTAATAAGACAAGAGTTCTAACTTATGGCGGAAAAATCTTTTAAAAAAATACGCTAAGAGGTTTTCATGTATTATCTATATTACAACAAGACACGTTATAAATCATTACCAACTTCGGGGTACGAAGCTTGATTGGCTCATGCTGCATACAAACCTTCAAAATAAACTATAAATTTAATACATTACAAGACTTGGATTTACACACCCTAAAACAGTAAAACATATAGTCATACTTATTTTACAACCCATGGGGACATGAACAAATTAGCCTTCAAATTTCATGTAAACGTACTACATATAGATGATATACAAATCCCAATTAATGCAAACTATAGATGCCTATATGCAAATGTGATCTTCCCATAAAGCTCACAAAAACTCCATCTCCAATGACCAGCTTCAAGTATCCCTACGATAGATACAATTATCGCTAAGCATAAAACTTAGTGGTGTAAAAACTATATACATGGAGCCGCTAGATTCACCAAGTTACCTTTCAAAAGTCATGGGTAGCACACTAGAAACATAATAAATAAATCAAGTAAACAATAAATTAAGGGTATCAACTTCTATATTTAAAGATCCAAGTGTCAAGAACACTCATAGAACCATTTCCCAAGAGATCCAATACCAAGGCTCGCCCAATATATACATCATACCGTCACACCCAGCATAACCAAGTATCAAGAAGGACCGAAGCCCTGCATCAAAAAGGACCGAAGTTCTGTATCAAGAAAGACCGAAACCCTGTATCAAGAAGGGTCAAAGCCCAATAATCAAGAGAATCAACAACCATATTAAAAATGGCTTCCTAGTTCATACTTAAATGGACAACTTCCATACTTAAGACGAACCAAAAATCCAGAGTCAAAATGGAAAATAACCTGAATCAATAGGCATGCCAATAGTGGCAAAATCAAATCCACAAGAAGGACAAAGTCCTAACAAGAATGCCAAGTGATCAAGCAATCCGTACAAGTGGGCGAGTTACACAAGTGTCTTGAAAGTCTCAGAGAATATCAATACGACAATACAATGTGACAAGAAGTAACTAAGGTATCGAGATAACCCTTCAATTATACAGGCAGATAACAAGAGTACAAGTACAAGTTTATACCCCAAACCTCAGGCTTTAGCATAGAAACAGTCCAACAAAACTTCAAGAATTCAAACTGTAGCCCGACCAACGTATCAAGGTTATCAACTTGTACACGAGTACATATAACCTTAAAAATACAATTAAATATCTTCTTTAACTTCTATTAGCTCAATAATATTGATGTAAAACAGGATGATCATCACAAGTAAGCCTGGCATGTACAAATACAACTATGCTTCCAAAACAATGAATCCATCCAGCCTGGTACCTCAAGTCGCAAATTAGATTTGTAAAGGAAAAAGGCAAAACTGGACTTTATATCCTTTATGAAAGATGTAGGTACATCTCTAAAGGTTGCAAATAAACATGAATCACCGCAAAATATATTTTTTACGAAATGATATATTCAAAACACTAACAGTTGATCATACAAGATTTTAATTTCCGAAATTTGGACAGAACTGGCCCTATGTTACATCCCATATTTCGAATCCATAACAGCTAAATTAGAGTTTTACATAAACATAAGAGTTGTATGTATACGAATTAGCTTTCCAAATCATATTTATTCACTTTAAACGAAGTTCTAGAGAACGAGATATGCATAAATTACCAAACACTACCCAAAGAGAAACAAATTTCATCACTTACCAAAGAAAAAATGTGTGTCTCAAATTCCAACCAAAAGGACCAAGGTTTTCTTAAAATTTTGTGAGTAATCTCATTAGAGGAAGTTCTACCTCTTTCTTAGAGTTAAGGAACCCCCCCCCCCCCCCCAATTCTTATAGAGGAGGTGTGAAGATATATATTATCAAAGTGATGTTTATCACTTACTAGAAATACCAGAAGTCAAAGTTGACTCCCAAAAGTATACATATATGCTAATATGTATATATCTCACCTCCCTTTCAAGTTATAAATAATTCAAATTAGAAAGTTACATAAATACCTCAATACAATACCTTAAATTATGATCACAATTATGTTAAGAAAGTCTGCAAATATCATAAAATTTCAAGTTTCCAAAATGAGAATAAAACATTTGTAGTAATTAAGCAATGGTGTATCGACAACCGAATCTTGGTTAGTACTTAGGGGTGTTACAGCCTAACTAGAGCGAGGATTGAGAAATCATCAACAGGAATGGAACTATGGCCAAGGACAAGTCATCGTGGCGGTATCTCTTTCTAGAAGACTGGAGATCCCAAGATCTAGGTTCGAGGATATCAAACAAAGTCATTGATGACAGTTCAACGTTGTCAAAACAATTTTTATGGTTCATTCTCATATGAGACAATGTACAATAACACGGATAAGGGTATTAAGACTTTTTAATGATTTCTAAGTTTGATAAAGGTATATCAAATGGTGTATCTACGAGATAAAACATTTAGAAATCACTTATGTAAGAGTCCATTTGAATTGACTTTAAAAAGTAGCTTTTAAGTTTAAGAATAAAAAAGCTAAAATGACTTTTAGTCAAAAATAAAAAGTAGGTAGAGACCTACTTTTGGTTTTTAATTTTTTTTAAGTCATTTTAAATTTATTTTAAGTTATTTTAACTTTGTCAAACACTCCTCAACTTATTTTAAGTCATTTTTGACTTATTTTAAGTTATTTTTATATTTGTCAAACACTTCTAGAAAGTAAAAACTGACTTAAAAGTAAGTTTGACCAACTTTTAAGCCAATGCAAACACCCTCTAAGTGTGAAGTGTGAGTCACTTCAAGGAAAATCCAATAAGGTGAGTTCTCTACAAACTCATGAAATAGGAAGTGTTCATGGTGTAGAAATGAACAAAATAATGAGAATCAAAAATATTTGAAGGGTTATGTGACTTATGTTGTCTAGGTATACATGAAAGCTCAACGGTTAAAATATATCAAATCTATCAATTAATGACCGAGTATATCCGATATATGTTCACTATGAAAAGTGCAAAGGAAAACCTACTTATCCAAATGCAATTAATCCTTACTTACGAATCGCACAATTTTCACGCATATGTTTTAACAATATCTATTCCCCATTCATGTGGGGGATTGTTGGGTTTAAGTAAGGTGTGAATTGGGAAATGTGGGGGAATCAAGTCAAGGAAAAATGAAAAGTCAACTCTCCCACATTGGTAGAAGAAAGGAAATGTTTTGTCATTATATTAGCAGACACTTTCTAATTTAACTCTCAAAGGGTTTTTTAAAAGGGTGTCTTCCGCGCCATCGTCGTCGCTCGCTCACTCGAATTGACTTCGGCAATGACAAATGATGTGATTGACTGATAATTTATTTAGAGAAAATATTTATTGATCTCATTAATTTATTTATTTTTCTTAATATTAATTCGGAAATATTAATTAATTAATTTGAATTTTGTGGACTGTTTCGAAAAGGACGTGTTCCTTTCGAACAAACATTTCTTTTTTCAAAAGACACCATGACTGTTTTGAACATGTGAATTTGTTTTGAACAAGTTAGTTCGTACCTATAGTTGGCTATAAATAGAGAAGTTTTCTCTCATTTTTCTGAATTGAATTTCTTCCTTCTTTTATATACATTTTCCAAGCAAAGTAGGGTCTATGTGTGATCTCGTTGCTGCTTTTTAAGTTCGATGAAGTTATTGAAATTTGAGGTACCACTACTTTTTTAATAGGTTATTCATTTTATCTCCGAGGAAATAATCCACAACCTCGAATACAATGAGGGAATTAAATTCTTTAAGAACACAATAAATTTTGTGGATTCGGATATTTTTATTTCTTTTCAGCTTCATAATTTTCTGGTTTACTATTGTTAGTACAGGGACAACAATGGTTTAATTGGGCCACAAACCCTTGTTTATTTTTACCCCCATACTAAAATGGATTTTTTTTTTTGGAAAAATCTTTTTTGCCAGAAAATTTTACCAGAATTTGGCCAGAATGATATTTTATCTATGTTATTTTACCTTTTTAAATATTTTTATCTTTTTAACTTTAATACTTTTTAATTAAAAAATGAAAAACAGATCAATTTATTTTAAAATAAAAAATTATTATAGACTTTTTTAATTTCTGGCCAAATTTTCTGGTCATTTAGCATTGTTTTTTTTTTTATTATTATTTGTGATCATTAAAGATGAATTAATGATCTTCTTTTCTGCCATGTTGCTTCTTTCTACCACTAATCACCTAAATTTGATAAATCAAAAGATTAGTTCGTTGTAATCCCGATAAACTTGACGTCCCTCTTATTGAACACAATTCTACGAGTTCCGATGTTAATAAATTTCACAATAAGATAATGTTGTGCAAACTCTTTTTACTTCTCTGCCTAATAGTTGTGTTGTCCTTCTATTTTACGACATGGTTGCCATTACAGGCGTACATAGGTTGATTTGGTTTGATTTTTTATTAAAAAAATCTAAATTAGTTATATCGGTTTATTAAATCTAAAAACCAAATTAAACCACATAAAGTTAGATCTTTTGGTTTCGGCTTTAGTCGGTTTTTTGGTTTTTTACAACTATACGGTGTTTGAAAAAGAGATCAAATATATTTTCACTTACCTGTGTGATAAGCTAAACTTTAAAAATGTTAAATGAATAGTCTTTGAAAAGACAGTAAAATTCACATGAGTACAAAATACTTTTATTGAAATATGAATGTTCATTATGTTAAATTAATAAGATTAAAGGTCACAGTCAGACTGAATACAAAACAAAATATTTACAAAGTAAATTGTTAACTTCGTATTTGAAAAACTATAGCAATATAATTTTAACTTTCGATCTTAATACAAAATAAAATATTTACAAAATTTTACAAGCCCAAATTTGAAATAATATATCTAAACATTGAAAATTATAAACTAACTAAAAATATATTAACAAAGTAGATTATAAATAATATTTTTTTATTTATAAATAAAATAAATTATACTCCATATATTATGTAAATTTTATTTGGATTCAATTTGACTTTTTTCCTTTTAATACCAAACCACGAGTGATTGATTTTTTTTCAACGTCAAACTAATAAAATCAAACCACCAATCGATTTTTTCAATTTGATTTGATTTTACAATTTAGCTTGTACACCCTTAGTCTCGCCCCTCTTACAATTTGTCTTGCAAGTTGCAATGATTAGTAAGACTGCCTTATATTGCCAAGAATCAGAAGTCTAATCGAGGATCATTTGATAGGATATATAAGAATAATGTTAAATAGGGTATATTAGTAATGTTGATATTATTTATGTATATATTATTTCTTATGTATTTTTTAAATTGGTGTATTAAAAATAACATGTACTATATAATTTCTAAAAAAAAAATAATATTTTATTATAAAAATATCCTACACAAATAGTGGAAAAAATGTAGGAAGGTCATTTTTGAGAGGCAATTGTGTTTTTAATTATGCTAATGCATGCATTAAAACCCCTTGCATTACTAATATCATAGATTTTTATGTATTAGTTATACATACTTTAATATCATATAAAGTATGTATTGATTATATATAGGTTGAAAAAATATGACAATGTGCTATATACCAAATAAACTAATATATGCATTAGTTTTTTTTAATGTACTCTACCAGACGACTTATTGGTATTCAATATTTACGAAAGGTAGGGGATAAATGATGATGAAGTTCTTTAAATATATGCGGTAACATGTGCTACATGATTCAACATTCATGTGTATGTGGAGAAATTTAGTTGATGTACTCTTTGATTTAAATTTATTTGTTTTACTTCTTTTGTTAGTGTTCATTTTAAAAAAAAAGGTCTTTTTTTTTACAATTTTTTATTCCAACTTTTCACCATACCTGAAGATTATAAAAATCTACATATTTTAAATTTAAGACCATGAGATTCAAACCATCGCCAATTCACTTTTATTTTACTCTCCATTCTCTATATTTGGAGAGTAAAATAGAGAATGATCTCTCCAACCATTTTCTAAATGACTCTCTATTCTCCATTTATAGAGAGGTGAATAGTAGTTCTCCAAATTTGAAGTACTATTCACCTCTCTATTTCACTTTTTCATTATTTTATTATTATTTTTATTATTTTGTAATTAACATATTATTTTTCATATAAGACCATTAATTATATCTTTATTATTAGTAATTCATTTTAAATGTAATATAACCTTTTAAAAAATATATTACTTAATATATACTACTTTCATCCCAAATTAATAATGTTTCAATTTTTTAAAATTTCGTCACTTTAATATAGTTTGATATCATTATTAATTTTCACTATGAAGAATGCACAAAATTAAAATGATAAGATGAAAATTTTAATTTTAAAAATACAATACATAACGTAATAATTTAAATACAAGATAACAATTCATAACATAATAATTTTATCACAACAATAATTTAGTAATATTCAGAAAAAATTAGTGTATGATCCACATAATTAGTGTAGTTGTGGTTGCGGTTGTACTTGTTGATTTCTTTTTTCAATTATTCGTAATTGTTCTTGTTGCATGAAAATCTCCGATATGAACAATCTTTAGCTAGACATAAATAATTAAGGATAAAAATGCTCATTTTGAACTCTGTGATGTATTATTAGAGTATTTATGGGAGCATGATAATAATCTTGAAAATAGAGTATTTATGTAATTATCTTTCATTAATAATTTAACTTTTATTTGAATTATCCATTAATTTGTATATTATATAATATTAACTTGCAATTTATGTTATTTAGAAATTTAGGGGGAAAATATAATTTCGTAATAAGTAAAGAATTTGAAAAAATAAATTTTTATATTAGATGAAAATTATATAAAGTTATTATTTGGAAAAAAAATAAAGGACGTATATTATGAAATAAGAAAATAAGAATGAAATAGAAATAATAATATAATATTGAGGAGAGAGTAAAAGTTTTTTTTAGAGAGAATAAAATAGAGAATTGGATTGGAGTTAATTGTCTAAAAAAAAATCTATATTTGAAGAGTAAAATAGAGATTAGTGTTGGAGATGACCTCAAAACTCTTCTTTATTTTTTAAAATTTCGTATCAAATTAAAATTGGAAGGAAATGATAAATGAGTAAAACACACATTTTCTCTTTGGAATATTTGTCTATTTATTGAATGACTTCTTGTCATACTACTTTTCTTTGTGCCATCAAATGACTTGACAAAAGAAAAGAAAAAAAATCAAAATGCTGACATGGAATCCACGTAGACTCAGTAGGACCCACTCAAAACAACCCCAATCACCTAGAACCTGACAGCTTAAAACCGTCACAACTGAAGTTCGTTACTGACAATCTAAAAAACCGATCATATCAATATAATTAGGCAATTTTTTCAAATATAATTATTACCCACTTCATAATCATCAACAATTTTCTTTCTAATTCTAGAATAATCCAAAAATAGAAAAGACAAAATTAAATTGTCAAACAAAAAGATTGTTTTGACACTCTTCATTTTCCGTGGTTGAATTTTATTTATTTTTTCATTTTGAGGAGATATGTCAGATCCAAACGATTACAAGGCAACTGGTGTACCAACACCAACGGCACCTCCATGCTCTGTAGACACAGAGAGCCAGACTCCAGCCACCGGAGGTACACAGAGACAGACACAGACTCCTCCGGTGGCTGGCCCTGGGATGGGACGATTCATCGAGAGATGGAAGAGAGAAGATATGCTGAAGAAGGGTTGTTTCGGCTTACGTTGTATTGCTTTGCTTTTCTCATTGTTTGCTTTCATAATCATGGCTAGTAATAAGCATGGTGATTGGAGAGATTTTGATAAATATGATGAATATAGGTACATATTTATGATTTCACATGATATGAAGCTAGTGTTTGACCATAGATTTGAATTTTGAAAATTTATCTTCACATATCTGTTTGGGCATGAAAATCTTCAAATATCCTCAAGTTTCTAAAAATGATGTGTTTTTGGAACTTCCACTCACCAAACTTCGATTCTTTTCAAAAGTAAAATGCATATCCGAACACAACTGATCAAAAACTCAAATATTCAAGTTTCAACTTTAAGATCTATGGCCAAACGGGAGCTATACTAACACGCTAAGTTTGCCTTGAGTTTTTGTTTTGTTTGTTTTACGATCTTTGTAATTGAATTGTATTTTGGGATGTTGGCAAATGCAGGTATTTGCTAGCTATAGCAATTCTATCTACATTGTATACAATATTGCTAGTGCTGATTCAAGTTTACCAACTTTCAACTAACAAGGAAATATTTTCGCGGAAGAATTCAGCTTTTCTCGATTTTTTTGGTGATCAGGTTTGTGATTTCTGTTTTTTACATAATAGAACTGTTAACTCTGTGAATTTTCCATTGATTTGAAATCGCGATTGAATTGCAGTTGATGGCATACTTGTTACTATCAGCTGCTTCATCTGCTGTACCGCTGACAAACAGAATGAGAGAAAACAATGACAACATATTCACAGATTCTTCAGCATCAGCAATCGGAATGGAGTTTGTGGCATTTCTAGCTATGGCAGTGTCAGCTATCGTTTCTGGATATAAACTTTCGAAACAAACCTACATTTGATAAGATAGATAATACTTAAAACATACTGTTTCATTGATGATTCTCTACATTTCCATCATTTGTTACAAATTTATCGATCTGTTGTTCATTGAAGAAGTCCACTCTCTGTATCTTGCTCTGTATTGTTCGTTTGGTAAATCAATTAGTTAAGGTGTAGAAATTTCCACGAACTTCTAGAACATCATATTCAGACGAAATCAAATCTGATTTTTGCATCAAGAAAAGATGGTAACCAAATGTTGATACCAACCGAAGGACAATGCTTACTAATAGATGTAACTACTCGCGTAGAAAGTGATCATTTTAATAATGCAATTTATCGTCAGTCTAGAAATGAACTCTGGTATGGTTGGTGGAAGTTTCCTCTTGATTTATTGTTAAGCAAAAATGAGAAACTCTGAGGGATACAACTGAACGGTAACTTCTAAAGAATGAATATTCAACTTCACACACAGAAAAAAAAAAATACCAACTTTCAACCATGAAACCTCAGTCCCACCTTACACTGATAAATTTGTGTATACAAAAAAGAAAAATCTTAATGAGAAGTTACAGATGCTAAGAAATCCAGAGCTAGGCTCGAAACAAATAAAATAATGGACTAACTCTTATTGTGGAATCGTAAAACCTAACTACGTATTCTAGAAGGAAAAAAAACTATCATAAGTTACAACGAATACAGTGACTTGAGAAAGAAATCTCTATCTTTTGTATTTTGGTATGGTGAAATTTCAGTTAAGGAAAGAGCTGAAGAATAAATCATCTTTAGGTTCTTCTTTGCTTATTGGCTTGGAATTGTTCGTGTGCTGCATTTGATTCATGTAAGATCCTGATGAGTTGCCAAATCCTGAATAACTTGAACTTCCAGAGCTCTGTAGCATCTGCAGGGTGATTGGTGGTTGGATCTGCGTTGTGTTAAAAAATGTGTCGTTAAAATTCATTCCCTGATTAGAATGATTAGCCAACACTGTAGGCCTTGGAACTACTGGCATGTTGTTGCTGTTGCTTCCAGTTGGAGGTTTATTCATTGCGTAGCTACCACTACCACGTGCTGCAGGAACATCGTGGTTGTGTTTTCCTTCATAAGTTGTGATAACAGCTCTTAGATCATGAGATGCTCGTTCCACATGTTTCCTAACCGGACATCCAGTAAATGTGCACTTGTAGTAACTCCTATAAAGACATAGCAAAGACTCACATTCAGACTTACTTTTCATTCAAAATTTCAAGGACATGACCTAAGAACGGAGAACATGTGTCACAAGAGATTTATGCTAACTGATCATTCAATTCTTTGCATAGTAAGATGTAGTAATGAGAAAAACAACTAATGTTATATGGTGTAGGGATTTTGCTAACCTTGGGTTCGGATTTCCTTTGACAACTTTTTGTCCATATTTTCTCCATCTATAACCATCATCAAGAATATCAATGTCGCTTGTGGTTTGAACTACGATTCTAGGTTCACGTACTGTTCTACTTGCAGATGATATAACCTCGTTTTCATTGTCACCCTTCCTGAAAGGACAATTAACACAAGAGAACATTTAGGTTTCATATCAATTAGTATCAACAAAAGGAAAACATTTGAAAGATTTAGTGTTAAAACTTACCATCTCTTTGCCTCGGGTTCATTTTCATCATTTTCTCCCGACTTACTGATAGGAGAGCCTTGATCAACATCCTCATCTCCAAAAGAAGCTGAAGAATTGTCTGTGACGGCAAAGGAGTCTCTTTGACCATTTTCAAGTAACGCGTTTGGCTGATTTGTTACATCCGAGTTGGAGTAAGCAAGGTTTTGAATCGATTGTGAAGATGATCTTCTAGTGGATTGAGGTTTTGGATGATTATGGCTCCCCTTATAAACTATCTCAGTAATGTGTCCATCCAAGTTCCTTTCAACCTTCTTCTTTGTAGGACAATTGGGAAATGTACACTTGTAATAACTTCGCGGATTCTCACTTCCTTTCACTTGCTTTTGTCCATATTTCCTCCAATTATATCCATCTTCCGCCTTCTGTTCTCTAACATATTGCGATGGTTGACAGTAATGCACCGGAGCAGGATTATTCGACATCTTCTCTTGGGAAAAGCTTTGAATTGGAGCCACTTCTGATTTCACTCCACTTTTTGCTGTGGAGAATTCAGTTGTCTGTTGTTGCCTTGTCATTAAGTCTTCCTGTTTAAGTCAATTAATTAAGATTAGACAAAGAAAAGAAAAGGCAATTTGTGGTTGTTGGTCTATGAAGACTTTTATTATTATCTATATTTTGTTGCAAATTGCAATCTTGCTTCCATGTTATGACCAGGAAATGCACAACATAACTTCAAACCAAATATTATTTGCAAATTAATGTTTATTATACTGTTCTGTTCATTATTTCAACTTCAACTTATAATTTCGGAAATTGAAGTTTCATTAGGAGAAAAAAGTTCAAAACTTATTAGATGAGTATTTGGCGTGAAATAACGATTCTCACTCACAACACATCATTCATGTATGTGTAAACACAACTTCAAACTTCCAACAAAATACTTCTTTTCAACTTCAAAATACTCATTTTTTTTGACTTCCAAATTGTTTCATTTTTATAAACTAAACTTTTCAGTAAATTAAAGAGATAGACATGTTATGGAATTGGAATATTTGAGGGGAATATTCTTGGACAGTTCAAACTATATATTAACTGTCAGTAAACATGATAAGTTTGACATTTCATTATAGGTTCATAAAAGAAATGGGGTAAATACTAGTCAATGCATTACTTATTTTACACAAAACCCAACTTTTTAATTGTCACAATTCAATTGACGAAAAATCAATTTGAAATAATTTTTGAATCTAAATTGAATCGGAATAGTCCAATACTTTAAATTCCAAATACATATATTGGAAAACTATACGAAAAATATCATAAGCTCACAATTTTTTTCACATTATATCTTAAAATGTCAGTCAAAACTCAAAATTCACGCAGTTTGACTCTCAAGAATCAAAATGTGACAAAGTAAAATGAAACAGAGTAAAATAACAAACAAGTTCATACCAATGAGTTTCTTGGAGCAGAAGATTGAAAGATTGACGATGAAGTAGCAGGCCTACTTTGGAAAGAAAATTCAGAATTCCTTGAATTGCCCTCCTTAGAATTCAAATTACCAAAACTCCCTGTAGTTGGTGATGGAAATGTCTGCTCAAAAATAAAAACAAAATCCCGATCAGACAAGTTAACAAAAACGTATACAGATAATATTTTGAATAATTTTCTCAACTTACATTTGAATTGTTGAACAAAACAGGGGAGTCCAAAAGCATAGATGGACTTAAAGAATGGGGAAAAGCAAGATAAGAAGAAGGCGAAACCGGTGATGAAGATGAGTTAATCATTGGAAATGACTTAATTCTCTCATCGCTAAATCCCCAATTCTTATTGTTGTTGTTATCATTATTATCAGAAAGAAGATCGCTAAACGAAGAAGTCATAAATTGAGAAGAGTTAAATGAATTCATCAAAGTGTTCATATTTCCACCTGAAGAAGCCATTTAAAAAAACAAGACAAGAAAATTCAAACTTATTGAAAGAACAAAATAAAAAAATTAAGAGGAAAAAAAGATGACTACTTAGATTTTATAAAAAGAAAAGAGGGGGGGGTGTGGTATTTGTAGTTTATAAAAAAATTGGGTTAGGGTGTTTTAGGCTTTTTCTAGGAAGCTAAAAGGTACTTTTGACCGTGGAATTTTTAGAAATCGTTTTTCTGATAGTCAAAGCTTGTGGATTTGACCAATTCTCGGCGGCTCATTCAGCAGGGAGCTGAGTATTTATCCTCTATGGTTAATAACATCGTACACCCACATGACACACGCACACATCATAAGGCAAAATGCAAATACTTACTACCACCACGTTGCGTTTACACTAGATCGGATAATTTAATTTTGATAGATTAAAAATAAAGAGGGAATGCATATTGTTTAGTAATAATTTTTAAAAAATGTTATTTTATTTGCTTATTTTTACTTGTCGTATTTGTTTTTCGTGAGTCAAACTGGATGAACTTTGATTAATATTTTAATATATTTTTTTTTATTACATTAATACGAAAATGATTGTAATTTCTTATATTTTTTTTAATATTTAAATTTAAAATTCAAAGTATTAAATTAATCTAATTCAATTTAACTATAAAAATAAGTCAAATTAACTCTTGCAAAGCGAAATGTGACAAATAAAATGAATGGGAGGAGTATTAATATATGTATCAAAAACAAACCTATTATTTATCAGCTGACCATATGTGTAAAACCTTATCACTAGAGAGATTTTCTCCAATGAGTAATTTGATGTGAAGGTCGAATATACTTATATCATCTTTTCTAATTTATACTACATTATTTAACTAAATACAAAAATTAAGAAAGAAATGAAAAAATATGAAATTTATGGTATAAAATAAACTTAAAAAGAAGAGCATCTCATAAATTAGGATCAAAGTGACTATTTATTTAGCCATGGATTATGCATACTTAAAATAGTAATACCTCTATCCTTTAGTTAGTTGACATTTTTCATAATTAGTACTAATATTAATTCAAATCTTCTTGTTGGTATTATTCTAACATTAGTGGAACTCTAGTCCATGGGATACCTTTCCTCTCTCTATTTTTTGAGCATCTTGGATCCATTATCTTTGTAGATTAGCTTGGAAAAGTCCATATAAGACATGTGAATTATTGTTAAATATCATATAGTTTCTTTTGTTACTTTTGTTGGGAACAACTCGATCGGCCACGTAAAAGTCATTCTTGGTCTTAAAAAGTAGTATCATGTTTTAATTTACTTTTTTTAAGAAAAAATGATTTGATATAAACTTTAAGAAAATAAATAAATGAATTTAATATTCTGATCTTAAACAAAATTTAAGAAAGTACTTTACACGAAATTTCACATATAACACCAACATCGATCTAAGTTATATTTTGCAATAAATTTAAATGGTAATATGCACCTCCATGCCTCACACCCGCATATACTTAATTTTTTATTTCAACTCATTGCACCCCCCTCTCACCCGCACCGTCATGTATTTAAACTCGCATCGCCCCACTCCACTAAAAATATGCCAAGTTTGGAATGCATTTATTTTTAAAATATTATAAAAAATAAGACAAATAAATTACAATAAAAGGGATATAAAATATTAATAGTATGTTAAGGTTAATGTAAAAATAAACAAATTATTATATGGGCATTCTCTAAATATAGAAAGTTCAAATAATTGACCTCAACTAGTTTGGAATAAACTCGTTCTGCTGTAATGCTTTTGTGAGCTAATACTTCAAATTAGAAGAGAAATTAGTTTTTGTCCAATTACTCATCTTAGTGGAAAGTAAGAAAATAAAATGTTAATCATGTGGTTACTTCAGAGTCACTACTCAAGTGTTCTTCAATATTAATGACCAAATAGCTAGTATAATATATAACTTTTAGCTAATTTCTAAAATTTAATTTTGTTATTTTATAAAATATGGGAGTAGAGTAAGTTTGTGCTTGTGGATAAATAAATAAATAAATACAACAAGCTCATTTTATATTGCAATATCCTCTTTGCCCCTTTTTTTTTTTGGCTTGACTATATAGATGAACAAGTTGATATATATGTTGGTTAATTATATAACGAGTCGTGAGCATGTGTGGTCTTATAAATTAAGGGTAACGTGCATACTCGTTACTCATTACAAATATTAATTAAAACTATCATTTTAGAGTTTTGTTGGGAATTCTGAAATCTTAGTGAAAGATTGATTCAACCACGAAATTAGAAATTTCATTAAAGGCTTTTTCAATATTTAATATATACGACACAAAAATAATGATTTTTTGACCTATATATTTTGTATAATTTTCTCTGTATATAGCATAGTTTTTCGACGAATGAGATTCAACTGACAACCCGTGTGGCTATGCCAATGGATCCATTTTTATAAAAAGCAAACAAGGTAATAGTATATAGTTGGGGGACCAAACAAGCCTTATAGTGTGTACGGGACTGTTTGGTCAAAGTCATTTCTTAGAGTTACAGTCCAAAGGACGATAAATATTTAAGTTAAATAAATGAAGAACCTACAATAAAGGAGAAGGTATCTTAAAATATTAAAATGACAAGTGAACAACAATAATACAATGTTTTGATAAGAATGTGTTGCTATCATCCCCTCTAAGGTCCAACTGTTCAATTTTATTTATTTATTTTTTTTCATGTGCAGTTCTAGTTTTGGCTGTTGGATCATGGATGTTCTTTTATCTAAAATTTATTTATGGTTAGTGTGTCCTTTCATTTTGCCAAATATAAGATTTGCCATTGTACTTGGATCCTTTTTTTAATTTTTATATCTCCCCGAGAGCTCCCCCACCTTTTTAGTCATTTGATAGCTCAAATTCACAATTTTAAAAATTTAAAGTGATTGTGAAGACATTACCATCCGAGTAATTTCATCTTGTCTATTGTACTTGGACCTTTTATTTTTTTGGCTATTGATAAAAAAAAATCTCTGTTTTATCTTGTGGGACAATAATTTTACAGTATGACGAGTTCAAATATTACATGACTTAGTAATTACTAGCATTTTTCTCTATTTTGTTTCTCTTTATCTTGTACAATTTAACAAAAAAATAAAATAAAGTAGAATACTCCTCTTCTTATCTAACATGTGATTAGAATTAAGATTGCAGTACAACTTTTGCAACTTCACTTTGCACAAACTCGCGTTAAAAGTGCAGTCCGTTTTGGTTTGTATTTTCATAGAGGGTCTCTTTTGGCCTATAACATTCAAAAAGTGTTTATTTTGAGGTTGGATTTGTATAAAGTGTTATCGTACTATTCAATGCAGAAAATTAGAAAATATTTATTAACTAAAAAAATGGAAAATGGAAATCACAAATTATTTAAGAAGTAAATATCCAAGTAGACCACAAAATTTACTGTGTGTCTTTAAGAAATTTAATCTGTTCACTGTACCTGATGTTATGCATTACTTTCTTCCGCGATAAAATGGATGTATGTGTTATTGAAATAGTGGTACCTCACACTTCAATAACTTCGTCAAACTCAAATGTCAGCAACAAATCACAAAAAGACTCGATATTTGTTCGTAAGGAAATATGTATAGACGATATAGATTCGATGCAGAAAATTGAGAGAAAACATCATTATTTATAGCCAAAATCTTGGATTGAAAAGGTACAAACTCACCTGTTAAAGAATAGATTTTGATATTTGTTGGACAAATTTAATATAATTTTGTGAATTAATAAATTAATATGAATATCAGAAAAAAGAAATTAATTAGTGAGAATTAAAAATACATTTTATCCAAAAAAATTATTAATCAATCATATCAAAAGTTGAAGCTGAAGTTGAGCGAGCAAGGGAAAATCATCTTCTCAACTCTTTAAGAGCTAGGAGTGTTTCTATTTTAAAGCATAAAAGATGTCCTCTTCACCACAAATGAGAGAGATATGAACTTTATTTTTCCTCCATCTTATTTTTTTCTATTTCCCAATTTACATTACACCTTATCTTTTTAGGGTGCTTTTGACTATATTTAAAAAAATTATTTGAAGACCAAGATGAGGGATCATTGAACCAAAGTCATGTGGAGCCAGCCTCCCCGTATTAAGATTAATAAACTCACCCTTTTCCAAAAGAAAATTAAAAACTATTGTTGCGTCATGGCCAAAAAAATCTAACTAGTCACTATAGCACTCACACATAATACAGTAGGTGAATCATAAATCAATTTTAATTCATAATAGTAGTTGTGATGAACTATGGAAAAGTAACAAATGCATCCCCAAAAGACATGTAATTGGGTTGCATGCTTAGAACAGGGATCGAATTGCACACCTGCAATAGTCATATTAAATTCTAATGAAAGTTAAAAGAAAATAAATTTCATAAGTAGTTTTCCAACCTCATTGTCTCGGTTTCATTTAGTGATAGAGTCAGAAATTTTATTAAGAAGTGTCACAATATTAAAAAAAAAAATATACACGTCAAAAATATAGGGAATCAACATGTAGTGTATATACCTCAATTATGTTTCATAAAAATGTCATTGTCTTAATTTTAGATATATTTGAAAATAAAGGCCAAAAGGTCGTACTCGTAATTACTTGGGGATTAAGTTGATTTTATTGCCTGACAAGATGGGGGGCTTTCTACTTGCCTCTTGAAGAATAAATAATTCAAATTTCACATAGAAATTATGGTCAATAATCATGCAAATTTCTTTGCCATTGTGATGTATGTCACTATTTGCAAATTAGCAATAGGCATAATACATCAAATGTGATTTAATTTGACCGTAGTTGTTATTTATGTCCTTTTTAACTTTGTGTGTATTAATAGATATTTAAAACAAAACTAAATATCTTACGTGACATAATACATGTTGGACATTATATAGGATGTCGTGTGAAATATGAATTGTCAATTTGACATGTATGACGTCAAGTAGGACGTGTGTGTCAACTTGTTCAACTCTATACAAATTTAGTTGTTTATCTGTGCTCACCCAAAGTTGAAGCAAATAAATGTAAGGTAAAATAAAATTTAAGAACATATTTATATATTATACCTAATATCGTTATGAGAAGATATCAAACACGTGCATGTCTTATTTTTATTTTTTAAATCCTTCCGTAGGAGCTCTCATCTTTTTACCTTCTTGGTGACTCGAACACACAATCTTAAGATAGAAAATGAGAATCCTTACCATTGGAACAAATCTCTCTTGTCACCAGAAGATATCAAAAACTTTGCTTCGATGCAATTTTTTAACTTCACTTTCCTAGAAAATCAAAATATCAAAGAAAAGAACATAAACAATAAAATGAGGGAAGGGTGAAAACTGAATACATAAAGACTAAAGTCGATGTATCCAATACGATTCCCATGCTTCATTAAACTAAATCTAGATGTTTCGATGAACACAAAGTTGCAAATTAGAGTATTCTCTTTTCAAAAAGATAAAATAAATAAATATGTTTTTTTTTAATTTGGTCTTATTTTATATTTATGTCCTTCAATTTTGGATATGCATAAGTTGACACTTAAAATTGTATAAAGTTGAATAAATAGACACATATGGTGCTATATGATATAATATACGTAGGATACAAATTGTTAAATAGGATGTCACATAGGACATGCGTGTTTACTTGTTTAACTTTATTAAAGTTGCAGTGTCTACTTGTGCACATTCAAAATTGTGAGACATAGATGTAAGTTTGAGTCAAGTTAAATGACATATTTATCTATTATGCCTTTCAAAAGCTTCTCAACAGCTTCAAATATGCATAATACTCTCTAATTTTGGGTGTGCCTATATAGATAGCTTAAACTATCTAAAAGATAAACAAGTAAACAACACGTCCTATATGGATGTTATGTAGGATGCATAACTGCCAATTATGACACTACAGAGGACGCATGTTTCTACTTATTCAATTTTTGGATAGCTAAAATATTTATTTGTGCACATCTAAAATTAAAGGATATAAATACTAATTAAGGCCAAATTAAAAGATACATTTATATATTATGTCTTTCAAATTCTAAAGGTATAGATTACTATTGTTTTACATTCATCTAAAAACACAATTCCCGCTGATTACAGCAATTGGATTAAATTCATGGGTATTGGTTGTCCATATGCTTTTGCATATATGTCAAAATAATCAAATCACGTTTTCGTGGAAATTCAAGGAAAATACCTTAATAAGCAAACTCTTCAACAATTTCAGTTTGACCAAAATAAAGCACAAAAATAAAATCAGAATCCCTGAAAAAAGAACTGAACTATCAAAAATAATAAAAATTGCACGTAATTAATATGATGATCCACCACGTCATCATTCCACTTAAGTGTCACGTGGCATAAATTGTCCATATGAAAACTTACATGATAAGCATTTGTGGAAAGATTTTACAGTCACGGAGAATTTGTTGAAAATATTCAAGAATATTCTTGAAATAATTCTTGAAAGCCCTTAAAATATTTTAAGTAGAGGTGTATCAAATCGAATCGAAAATCGAATTAAATTGCATATCAAATCAAATCGAAAAAAATATCCCGACTAATGATTTGGTTTGATCACTTAGTTTAGTATTGGAAAAAAAACTCAACTATATTTGTGTGGCTTTAGTTTTGACAAAAAAAAATCAACCTGTGACAATCCAACCCGACATTATATATATAATTTTAAAAAATTGTTTTATACATAAAAGTATTTACTTTGATATAATTTCTAAATATATCTTATACTTTTTCATAATTTTTATCTTTCAACATATTATTTTAAGTTTTTGAGATTTAGAATTTTGAACGGTCCAATAAAGGTTATAGTTAATAGATATATATATAGGTAACTCTAATAAAGCTCAAATCTAAATCAAATCAATATTAATGCTAACAAAAAAAAAAGTTAATTCAACACTAAGAATGATAATAATATGTTGAATACTAATTTATTCTTTGGTTTATACATTTAAAATACATAACCTAATTTTAATTTTTCATTAATATTTAATCATGTAATTGATACGTAGAGTCTCTTTGTATTGATTTAAAAGTTACTCAAACCTACTTTTAAGTCATTTTTAGCTTTAGTCAGTGTTTGGCACAGTTAAAATAATTTAAAATAAGTTTAAAATAACTTTAAAAAAGTTAAAAGTTAAAAATAGGTACTCCCTTACTTTTCATTTTTTAACTTAAAAAAGTTACTTAAGGACCCGTTCAACCCCAAGTTTAATTTGGGAAAAATTTGGCCGTTGGCGTTTGGCCACATAACTGGTCAAATTTTTTTGCCAAGAACCCCAAGTTCCCAAATACTAGAAAAAACTAGTTTTTGGGAACTTGGGAAATATTTGGGAACTTTAAGAAATTTAAAAATTACCCCAAATTTTTATATTTTTTGTAAAAAATATCCATCATTTATTATTTTATTACTTCCTACTAATATAGACATGTCTCTTGCGTAATGTAATTGAAGAATATTTTGTGCGTGAAAAAGTAGATTCAAAATACTACGACAAGGCATGAACAACTATGAATTAGACATGCGGGTGAAAATAGTAGTTGCTTGTGTCATATTACATAATTTTTTTCTTGAAAATCAAAGCAGCGATGAAATATTCAATGAACATGAATGTGAGGATATGGTTATTGATGAAAATGATGAAGAATCGACTCAGAGTAACAATATTATTTCATCTTCTCAGTCATCTGATCTAGAAATGAAAGCTTGTCGGGAAGAGGCTGTTTGTAGAATGTGGGAAGATTATATAACGGATTAGTTTGTTACTACCTCCTTTGGAGGTTGTTATAATTATAACCGAATCAATGACAAATTTGAATATGCATTAACGTATTGCTCTTGCCTATATTGTTATTTTGTTGTTGTTGATTGTTATCAATTATGTTATAAGGTTATTTTTAATGGAACATATTCATCATAAATAGATAATACAAACTTATGGGTATTTTTAATAGTTTTTAGAACTTAGTATAAATCATATTTTTTGAAATAAGTCAAATATTTTTGGGAAAACTTGGGGCCAAACACTAGGTGTTAACTTGGGAAAAACTTGACCCAAGTATTATTTGGCAAAAATACTTGGGAACTTGGGGTCAAATTAGCTAAGTTTGACTTTTTTCAAAGCTACTTTTTTTAAAAGTTAACCCAAATGAGCTCTTATTAGATTATATTTTGGCATGATCTAGTACTTTTAAATTATGGTCATTTTCATTATGACTTATTAATTTGTAATATTTATTTTATGCAATTTCATTATTATTTTTTATTGAATATTTTAGTGTAATCACTCATCTCATATATTTTGTATTATTTTCTTAAGAAATACATTAGATAATTATACTTTGATAGGACTAAAGAAATATTTGGAGCACAAGTTAATTATATGTTTGTATGAATACTTTACTGAAAAAACCTGAGGTTGAAAACCCGATTTTTATTAGTTTGGTTTGGCTTATAAATATAAAATTCAACACAAATGATTTGGTTTGATATTTGAAAAATCCAAACCAACCCGGCCATTACACCCCTAATTCTAGGCATGTAGAATATTCTAGAAAAATAAAACTTGTTTATAAATATATACTTGTATAATAATTATTATCTATATATTAGCCCGTAAGTAAGTAGTATTGATATATATAGGGGTGTTCATTTGTAAAGTCATCCAGCAAAAATCAACCAAAGTATTCTACAACACAATTCTATCTAGCCATTCTATTGTGTTCTCACTATCTTTCTCTTTAAGTGATTCCTTGAGTCTTTGTTTGGATGGTTTTTATGTATTGTTTCATATCGTATCGTATTGTATTGTATTATGTTGTCTTATGTCGTACTGTTTTGTTGTAATAATACAATATTTTGATAGATTGTATTATTCTTCGTCGTTACATAATGAATGTCACGTATTAATTTGGATGATAAACTTACAAGAAATTGTAGGGCATAAGGTAGAGCTACTATGAAAAGGTAGAGTAAAGGATAAAATAAAATTATTGAATAATAAGTAAAGAAAAAATGAGAAGAAAATATTAAGGTAATGATGTGATCACACCAAATCAGTCGTTACACAAAATGGTATTTTCGTCGTTATCTAATGATGTATTTTAACGATACGATAAAACATAATTTAATATCTTGTTTGGATGGTTGTTACTCGCTGTATTGTATTGTACTGTTAGTTTAAATACAATGTTTGTTTTGATTGTTATTTAAATTATATTGTATCATATCATTTAAATTCACAATTAGGTAACGATGAAAAGTCTCATTTTATATAATAACCAATTTGGTATGATCGCATCGTTACATTAATATTTTATTCTCATATTGTCTTTATTTATTGTTTTAATAATTATATTTTATCTTTTTGCCTACCTTTTAATTTCATAGTAGTTCTACCTCGTGCATTTTTTTTTATAGGTTTATCATTCAAATTATGAATATGTACACATTATGTAATGATGGAGAACGATACTTTCTATCCGAATTGCATTCATTAAAATAATGAAAAAGGGTTTGAAATATATCCGAACTTTGACCAAAATTGTTGTAACAATGCCAAACTTTTGACCGAAATTGTTATAACAATCCCTAACTTTAGGCAAAACCTATTACCCCCAACACTATTTAATAGTGTATTTAAAAGATATATAGGTGCCCACGTGGACATTATAAATAATGCATCATTATAAATAGTAACTTGTCCATTTGGACACTTATATATCTTTAAAACACACTATTAAATAGTGCAGGGGGTAATAGGTCATGCCCAAAGATTGGGATTGTTACAACAATTTAGATCAAAGTTCGAATATATTTCAGATTTTTTTTCATTAAAATAACATAATATGATATAATACAATACGATATATTATGAAACATATATAACAACCATTCAAATAATCAAAACAACATTAAAATCAACAATGCAACGGATAACAACCATTCAAACAAGGTGTCAATATTTTTTTTTAAAACAAAAAAGTTACTCTCTTTCTTCCGTTTCATATTATATGATATTTTATATTGGCATACTTTTGTAATAATCACTTATACCTACAAAATAATAAAAAAAAGAGTTCATTAAATTTTCTGTAATTAAATAATATCATTTTAGTATGATTTTTTTAGTCAGGTAAAAATTTGATTATCTAAATAAGATGAAATAAAAAAAAAAAAAAAAGGTAATATATCTTCTTAATTATATAGAAACCATTATTTTGGATTAAATTAAAAATATCATATTGTTTGCAACAAATTTTAAATATATGGAAAATAAATAAACCACACAAATAAAATATGAAGAAACATGAATATTTTATTGATAATCCAATGCGGCTACAATTCTGTTGATCCTTGATTCTTCTCTCTAAGATATTTGTCCATAATTCGAGGGTCGTTTGTGCATATTTTCGACTTAGGGTGATTTGGACTTGATATTCATAATTCGAGGGCCGTTAGTGGTGTATTTCTCTAATTAAGATTATTTGGATTTGATCTCTTTATGAATATTCCATGAGTTTGTGGAATATTTGAGACCTTGACCTTTAAAAATACCCAAGAGTTTTATGGGATATTTGAGATGTCTTTTGAAGGAATTTTGTACCATTTATATAGGCATGAACTAGGATTTAGGGTTGAGTAGCCTCCAAGAATCCTAATTTGAATTGAACACTCCTTACAGAGTCCCAACTAGAAGTGAACACATCTTGTAAAGTCCCGGCAAAATTTCAATGTCTACACATATAATATAGACCGAATTGAGAATTACATATTTCCATTATTGACTTATCTCTATTTACCCCACTAAAGAAAATGTAGGCTGGTCTAAACAATTAGGGGTCGTTTGGTAAGATTTATTAGAAAAAATAATGTGTGTATTGACCTTTATATATTGTTAATATTTTATTTGGTATACTTTTTAAATTTATGTAATGATAAATTGTGGTTTTAATAATATAAGGGTTTTTGTGCATGTATTGGTATAAATAAAAAGAAATTGCCCTCTAACTTTTTTCACATCTTTTTCATCATATTTGTTGAAAATGCATTTGATTGAGATCAATAACTCAACCAAATCCAAGAAACATGTGATCTTCATTTGAAAAGAGATTCCAACAAAATTATATGAAGACAAGGCTGTAAGTATAGCTCAACTAAGAGGATGATACATCAAAGGGAATAAAACAAAACATATTTCACCAAAACTCTTTTCTACTCATGATCTTCAAAAGAAGGGTGAAACAGATGTTCAACAAGTTTGTCGTTCAAGTGATAATTATACAGTTATGCTCACTCAGGCAATAACAACTTCATCCTTTGAGAAGCTAAGATACAAGATTGGAAGTCGTCTTTGAGATATTAAGTGATGTTTTCATCAAATGGATTAAATACGTGTTACACACCTTTTTCCTTAATCAATGTTTTGTCCCATTGAATCTTTTTAATATGATTTTTAATAAGACAACAAACAATGTATATTACTGCACTTTTTCTTTCACTAGAATTTTTTTTTACATGAACATCAAGGGAGAGTGTTGTAAAATATGATGTCCACATATTTTTCCTTTGTGTCCAAGAATATGAGTCCCACATATTTTTTGAGCCCAGGTATTTTTGACTTATAATAAGAGTAAATTTTAGTAATAACAAATATAATAATCATATTAGCGCTCTATAGTTATAGTTTTACTATTTGCACTCCATGGCCAAATTATGTTTGCTATGGAGTATCTGGTTTGTATAAATCGTGGCGTTTGTATGAATCAGGCGCTAATTTATCTGTGTCAATGAAAATTGTGTTTGTATATGTATATGTTCTTTGTGATATGATTGTATATGTATACATATTTATGTGGAATTTTTATATAAATACATTTTTTTATTAATTGTAATTTGTTTATGGATATATTCTATATGTTAGACTTGTCAATTGTGAGTGTATATATATATATACGTGTGTGTGGAATCTATATATAAATACAAATATATATGTTCTTTGTGTTAGGCATATCAATTGCTAGGCATATCAATTGCATATGTATAAAAATATATAAATTGTGGCCGAATGACAAGAAAGTGAAATATTTGCTACAAATTGGAATTAAATGTTTGCTATTATGTACAATTTCCCCTATGATAAGTAATAACCCCTTGATTTAGTGAAAAACATATAAATAAGTGAAAAGGTAATTACTCATACCCTTCTTGAATCCTCTCTCTCTAAGCATCATTAGAATATTAAAGTTAGCACTCTATTTAATTTCACAACAGTTTGGACATAATGCAAATTAGAGTTGTTTTTCGAATTCTTGTGAGCAGTTTGAAGTGAAAATTGTGGAAATAACTTTCAAAAAATTTCCAAATTCCAAAAAAAATTGGAATTCAACGTCAAATTGAATTCCGAAAACTTAAAACAATTCTATGTCCAAACAAGTTCCTGGAATAAAACTCCGAACAAGTGAAAACTATCAATGACCACACAGACACTGATTTCTTAAGCTCCATATCCAGCAGGATAAAATATTTTCCTGTGAACATCTTCATATGCAAATGTCCAGATTTACTCCCTGCCAATATTGTTGCAAGTTGAAAAAAGCAATTGAAGATGCCTGCATTCCTATCAAAGTAATAGAGAGCTGTCATCAAGTCCAGGAACCTGGGCATAATATCAGTATTTTTACACAACACAACTGTTTGATTAACGTATACAATAAATTTCAACACTTGCAGCGTATATACTCTCTCAATCTTGGACAAATCAAAGCCACTACTATATTGTAGATACAAAAAATGACCAGACCCTTTACACTAAAACTTGTAAACAAGAAATACAATATATAGCTACCTTTACATGAAAAATGAATAGCAACGCGCTTGCACGCAATCTCATGATTGAATATACTTACCATACTATAACTTGGAGACAACACTATCAAATATCAATTGGCTACATGCTACAGACTAGAGAGAGAGAGGAGGGAAAGAGTATTTTACAGGGGGTGAGAAAAGCATGGAAAATTCTGTGAAGAGAGACTTCCAATCTATCTCACCATCAGCTTGACTCACTGAGAATGTGGTCGAGATTCTTCTGAATCCATGGCACTAGGAATGTGTCCAACAACTTATCATGGTGCTAGATTTTTCATGAATCACTCCAAGAATCCTCATCATCCTCTTCATCACTTCCAGCAAAGGCCTGTAATAACATGGAAAACCTTAGCACCAATGATATGCAGATGCTCATTTGATTTGCATTTATGCCCTTGTTTGTGTGCACGTGCACACACACATATCTAGAGAAAGAGAGAGAGACCGACCTGGCGAATTGTTTTTGCTTTCTCCAAAATTGCAGCAACTCTCAGATTAGTCTGAGGACCCTGAATACTAGGCCTTGTTGCAACTGTTGGTTTCAGATTGAATGACTGGAAAACAAAGAAGGTGTTTTCAGCTCAGAGAAATACTTCACAACTAAGAAAATGAAAAACATAAACTTAGAATGCAAAGTTAAATAAACAATAATAAAATTGATATCTTACCTTTTTCCTTATTTGTTCCAAGAGAGAATCTCTTTCATCAACCTTTAGTATTTCAGGCATGGCCCGCTCTGTAACCTTCCTCAACTGCAAGAGAGAATCTTTTTCATCAACCTTCTGTATTTCAGGCCTAGGCCGCTCTGTGACCTTCCTCAACTGCAAGAGAGAATCTCTTTCATCAACCTTCTGTATTTCAGGCCAAACCCGCTCTGTAACCTTCCTCAACTGCACAACGATTCAAATTTCAAATTTTAGAGACGTGAAGTTTACCAACAGGGCAATTTCCAAGTTTGACCAAAATAAACCAAAACTTACTTTGCTTTTGTCATGCGCAGCAAGATCATCAATTAATGGAGTCCGTGGTCTTTGTAGTTTCACTATACGAATCTCATTAGTGTTTCCTTCCTCCACAGCTGGCCAAATAATTTCTGCCTCAGTAGTTGGAACGCTATGATCAGGCATTGCATTTTCTGTATATGATGGGATAACAGTACCATGAGTCACCACATTTTTCTCCAAACTTGTGAGGGTCTCTTCAAGATTGGATCTGTTTAAGCAAGTCTCCGGTGCTAACTGATGGAGAGGTCGATGCTGGGGCTGGGATGGTTCATGGAATAACGACTCAGAAGCATCTGTAATCACCGTATCTGTAGGAAGTGCTTTTGGCTTTATTCCATCACTAACTGGTAGTGGCAGATTCCCTTCCAAATGAGCAGAGCCTTGTTTCTCCGGAAGCAATTCTGGAGCGACTTGGTTCTGTCGTTGAATGAGTTCTTCACTTGAACCCAAAACATCAATAGAAGGTTTATCCAGAGAAGTTGCATCTGGGATCCAATTAATAGGCTGTGCCTCCCCCCTTCTTATAGCATGCAAACTAGGCAGCTGCACCTCATGATATTGACCTGCCAATGGAGTGTGAGTTTTTGTGGAGTGTTTATCAACTGGATCAATAAACCTAATACTACTGTTTCCACCAAGAACTGTGGGTGGCAAAGTTAACAAACCTGATTGTGCCACGCTATCAGCAGAATACATATCAATAAGTTCTGAACTCTCTGTATCTACAGCTGACAGCATGTTTTGATTCACAGGTTGAGCATTCTGATCAGTCCTAGATGCCAGACTTGATGGATTGGCACCTATATAATGCTGTGTTGGATCCCCGTCCAAATCCGGGGAAGAATGTAGTTTCCCCAACCTCCATTGAATTGGAGGAAGAGGAGGCAATGGGGGCATTTCTGCCAGACTGATCTGGGGTTCATCGGGAAGCAGGGCAAAGCCAGGAGAGGTAGAAATATTCCAGATTTCAAAAGGATTGACATTATGACTGCTGAGAGGTAAGGGATTTGAAACCGAAGATTGACTAGGAACATTTGCTATAAATGGTACCGAAGAAGCATCGAGGGCTCCTACTATGTCAACATGATTGGAGAGGCGCGCCTCTTCAAACTGAGGTAACAGCACCTCCTTAGATGTATCTTCATCTATCAATCTCTCGGTATCTGGTACTTTAGATGCTATCTCTTCATCTTTTTTGTACACAGATGACAAACTATCTCGGTTGCTCTGTGATAAAAGCTCGGGGAATGAAGGATGACTGGGGCCCACTGTTTGTGAAGATATTGAAGAAGCTTCAGCAGATTGTTCAATGCCAAAGCAATCTACCAGTTGTGACTGGATTAACTGAGGTAATGGCTCTGACTTTGCCTCACCTTTATCCAGCACTTCCCTTTTAACTTGCTCATGAATGGCTGACTCAGCCCTCTCTTCTGCACAGTAACCAGTTAGCAAAGGTTGAGGAACTTGATTGCTGTTGTGGGCGAAAACATCTGGGATTGCATCTTGACCCGGAAGGTTTGCCAGAAAAGATAGGGAAGACGCATCAGAATTTTGGTCAACATGACTTTGTATCTTCTCCAAATGAGGTGATTGGTCCAAATCAACTTTGTGCAGCAATTCCTCATTGGGTTGATTGTCTTCTAATTCATCCTTTCCTTCTTCCGGAAAAATTTGCAAAGATGAGGCATCTTCAGTGGAATCGGCGACATTCCTCCTTCGGGAGAGTACCTCTTCAGTATCCAAGCACCAATTTTTTAATGGTGCTTGGCTTGGAGCAGTGCTCGAGTCCACAGTGTTTTCAGCATCAAATGGGAGTTCGCTTCCAGAGAGAGTATCAAGAACTGCTGACTCGGGATGATGACAGTTGGATGTATCAAGCACAAAGGAATTAGAATCTGGGGTATCAGCTCTCTGTATCATAAACTTTGATTCTGCATGACTATTAGGTAGATCAATTTCCAATTCATTCTGGCTGGAATGTCCAATTGAGTAAACAGATTCTTCTGAAAATAATTTGTGATCTAAAGATGAACTTAGATCATCAAAATTTTCCTTATCAGCCAAGGCAGCAAGAGGTGAAGCTGTCTCATCTGTGACATCAGACTTATCTATCTTATTTACTGTCTCATCTGACAGTATTCCTTCATTGGTCAATGATTTGAGATGTGGAGAGGTAATTGAACCAGTGGACACAGTTCCAGACAAAAGCTCACTGGGAGCAATACTACCCTTTTCATCAATTTTTGTTAAACTCGAAACTTCAACAGGATTTTCCTTCCTAGAACATGAAATATCCAATTCTCCAGATTCAAGTGGCTGAATATCAGTTGCAATTTCTGAAGTCTGAGGGTTCAGCACATCAACAAAATCGAGGCCATCTCCCCCACAGTTCGTACTGAGGTCCCCTGGCTCAGACATAACTGCATCGCTGAATGCCCCACATGTCTCTTCATGATCTTTATCTGCATCACCAGCTTCAATATCTTCGGTACTGATGTTATGTGGCTTTATGCATGTATCTTCTGCAATTTCATCATGAGACATGGTAAAGTGTTTGCCACAATCTTTATCAGAAGCACCCAATACATCCAGTATCTGAACTGAACCAACAGAACTACCATTTGAATTCTCATTGTCTAGACCATCATCCACATGATTTGGATGGTTTACAGCCAACAATGAAGGTGAGGTATCACCTTCTTCCGATGAAGGACAATTAGGAAGATTATATAAGGAGGCTGAATCATCACCTACCGATGGATCCTCACCATCCAAATTGGGTAACTGCTGATAATCAGAAGACAGCACTTCACGCCTGTCTTCAGAAGGAACGTTAAGGAGCTCAGATGTAAAGGGAAGATTGTTAACCAGACTCGCATCATCATTATATAAATTGCTCTCATGCTGGATTTCAGGAGATTCTGACTCTGGCATGTTATCTCTGGCGTGGCAAGGAACATCAGAATGACTTGATGCACAAGACACATTTTCATCTAGCCTCAAATTTCGATCAACCAAACCATCTGTTAGTTTGACGTCAATGGATGCTCTAGATGGTGAATCATCTCCATTCCGTTCTGGAGTATCAAGGATAACAGGAGCATGGGGTAGACTGACATGCAAACTTGATGCATCTTCTGCAATGGTAGTTATAGGATCTTCACTCTTGCCATGAGTAACGAAATTTTCATTGGTTTCAGCTCTCATCCCTGCAACTTCAACAAATATTTCTGTATAAGCATGTATCGGCATAGGAGTTGAATCTGTAAAGTTTAAGGTAGTAGTTTGCTCACCAGAGTCACAACTGCCACTGGGTTCATAAGCTACTGTAATGCATTTTCTATCATAAACACCGTCTTCTGGAGGCTGGGGTAATTGAGTCTCCTCATTAACAGATTGCTGCTCACATGAAGTATCAGAGGTCTTAGCTCCCTTATTAGAAATTTCGCTCTCCAAGAGGACACTCTCAACAGAAGTGCTAGGGGAATCAGAACAAGAAAAACTAGATATTTCTTTCTTAGAATAACTATTCCCGTCATCAGATAATGTAGAGTTCTCAATTGAATGAGAATCTGAAGATTGAGTTTGAAGCTTTTCACTGCTAGAAGACAGACAAAACACTTGCTTTTTGCTGTTCAAGAAGTGCAAATCCCTTCTGTCTCTCTGCTCAGAGTCTGTTTCTAATTCTGCCTCCATTGTAGTTAGGGCATCAACGTAATTATCTATTTCACTAGCAACATCATCAGACTCATAACCAATACCTTTTTCTGTTCGGCTTTCTCCATCCACTGTTATTTCCTTTTCATCAACCACGCTATGAATAGAAGGCAAGATATCAGTTGTACGTGATTTATGGCTTCGTCTGGAAATTCCTCTTACACGAAAGTGGGAGAGATCCTCATTGACTTCATCTAAGCATGGTCTTAGACTATTATTCTCTTCACTTTGTGGTGGAGATGGCGATAAAGATGCTCTCTTGTTTCTCCGCATCACCTCCTTATCAGGACTCGGTGGTCTAATATCTTCAGTGTCCGCCAAAGTTTCATAGGCATCAGTCGATGGCAATCTCAAAGGTGATGAGTCAATACCGACTTCATGGACTACTTTATGTTCTGGTGAAGAAGCCTCCAAGAACTTATTCATATAGCTTTTCCCAGTTTTCGGGTCAAATGGAAATCCATTCAGCTTTCTTTTCAATTTCACACGATGTGCAGGAACATTTATACCGTTTTCAATGCGTTCCTCCAAGAACAGCTGATGAAGTCTGTAGAAACGTGAGGAACACAGAATAAGATACTCGAATGGAACAATCATAATACATAGTTTTTACACTAGGCATCAAGGATCTCACTTGGCATGTGATGTAGGCAACACCTCAGGTGTCTCCCCATTCCTCCAGCGTGAACCTCTCTTCTGCAACAGCAAGATGAAAAAACATTTTGAAGCACCAGAAAGATAATGCAACTTCATCATCACTGATATTATTACTGAAAAGAAGCTGCTTGCTGATGGATGAAACAGTAAGAACCCTCCAGAAACAGTAACCAAGATGGAAAGACTATGCTTTAGCAAACCCCAATTCCCTTGCGCGAAAACTTCTTATTAAGAATGCAGGTTTTCTCTACTACGTTTAGTGAAAGTCATCGTTCTGCCTATATGCTAAAGCTAAAAGAACTCCTCTAACCTATAACAGACATCAGATGCCTCCTAGCTGAAAAAATAAGCATATTAGGATACACAACTTTGCTCAAGTAGTAAATAATAGATTCACTTCTCAGTAAAGGTATCAAGTTAAAATTAAACATTTTAGGGGGCAAGATCAGTTTGCTCCTTTTTCCCTTACACTTTTCTGGGTCAAGATGGAGCTATGAGGGGATGGTTTCGGAAAGCTTCAAGAAGGAGATAGACAGAGACTCGGGCAAATAAGCACATGTTACCACATGAAGAAATAAGTGTTCAAGTAATTGGAAGAAAGTATCAAGGACTTATCATAATACCACTAATAACCTTCCCCAATTGTATCCCAAAGAAAAAGAAAAAATGTCATCTCAAATATCAAGCCATGGAAAAACCACTAAATCAACATGTCACTCATATAAATTCCAAAGTAAACCAAAAGGTTGCAGAGAAACAGGAATAATAGTTTCTCTTCTTTTTAATTACCTTTGTCTTGCGAGTTTTCTTTTCCCTCTGAACATCTGAAGTTGTGAATGCATAAGAGGATGTCTCAACTTTAAAGGATGAAGGGTCAGTATAACGTTTCAGACATGCTCCAGCTCCAGCAACATCAAACCTGTTACAATACATTAAGTTTGACAAACGCTGTTCTAACGAAGTTTGACACTCTATGTAATTAAAGCTGTTAAAAACAGAACATACTTGTCTAGAAGAAACAAGCGAGGTGGACCTCTGCATTCTTCATATGAATCCATCACAAATCGAGGTAAATCTCCCCTTGTAACCATATTTTGGTCAATTCGCAGATTAGGATGCCAATCAGTACCTGAAATAACATTTGTATTACTAATACTTTCACTCATAGGTTATATCGAAAACTCAATAAATTGCTTAAATACTAATATCCATTTTTTTTTCAAATGCAGAAACACTAATATTCATACACACCACATTCTATGTTCAGGAAAATAAAAAAACAAATATTCCTTTGTATGCTCTCTCTCTCTCTCTCTCTCTCTCTCTCTCTCTCTCTCTCTCTCTCTCTACACACACACACATGCACCACAAACATGTATAAAACAGTTAGGAAGGACAGTATCTTTTGGTACAGAATTAAGAAGCAAGAAGAGTTTATCAAAGTGCACGAAAAAAGCAAGTATACTAAGTTGTCCAGAATTTCTATGGTGTTATTGGCCAATGAAATACTCTTTAGCACTTACCAGCATTATAGAAGAAAGACGAGTGATTGGTCTGTGAGAGGAATGCCCTCTCAATCAAAGGAAAATCAGCTTCAAGCTGCTTGACCCTGGCCGTTAGACTATGACCTCTTGCAGCAGTTGCCATCACTTCTTCATGCAAGTCATGGAATATCTCAGCAGCAAACCTTCAATTTTACAATACACAAGAAAACCAACATTTTAGTCGCTACCACAATTAAACAGAACTTCAACTGCTGTACAAAATAAAGTGATCAGGAATCACTTACAAGGAGAAAGTGTATAAGCAAAGAGACCCATATTTGGCACCACATTTTAATGATACTACCAAATATTTATGCCTTGTAATTAATTGATCAGCAACTAAATAGATTAAGCTCTACATACTCTGAACATTTTTTAACAAGCATACAACAACAACAACAACAACATACCCAGTGAAATCTACAAGTGAGGTTTGGGGAGGGTTAAATCATAAATGTACGACCTTACCACTACCTCGTGGAAGTAGAAAGGTTGTTTTCAAAAGACCCTTGGCTCAAATGCAACAAATCCAGATACAAAGAAGAAAGATACAATGAAAAGAATATAGCAAGTAACAAGGAAACAATGCAAAGTCTACTAGAAAGGAGCCAAAAAAACAATTAAGTAATGTGATAATCAAAACACAATAAATAACATACTAAGATTATTGCGAACTACAATAAACAATGATAAAAATTAAAAAAAAAAAGAACTACAATAATACAACTAGTATCATGGCAAACATCAATCATCCTAAGCAAGACAACAATACACTATACTCACCTTCTGCCCTAATACATGTCCTCCACACCCTCCTATCTAAGGTCATATCCTTGGTAACCTAAAGCTATGTCATATCCTGTCTTATCACATTTCCCCAATACTTCTTCCCTCTCCTCGTGTCCTCTATAACCAACCTCTTACACCTCTTCACTGGTGCATCTACACGTCTCCTCTTCACATGTCCAAACCATCTCAATTCCTCATCTTCTAAGAAGCATAATCTAGTTGAATGATTCAAATAATAAAAAGAGAGGAAAACTCCATAAGAATTTACACAGAACAGAACTACTTGTAAATGCTAAAACAAACAGCCGAAAACAGGAACAAAAAAAAAAAAAACATAGTCACATTCTACAAATGCATTAATTGTCCAAAAAAAAAAAATTCTGCAATGCAATCCAACAACAATTCAAATAATTTACTCACAAATTCAAATTTCCATTTTCAATAACTACAACACATCCTCTAACCACCATGTTTCAATAGATTTCAATACTGATTATCACAACTCACATATTTCACTATATCGATCCAAAATTACGAAATAAAGGTGGATTTGAAACACAAAAATCCAGAGAGCATTCACTTGTAAAACGACAACATTCTAGAAGGAAATCAGAAAAAATCAAAGCAAGAAAAACAAAAAAGAAGATACTGACTCGGCGAGGTCACCAAGCTGACGCAAAACACCAACAAGTCCAGCCATGGCAACGCCTTCAAGTAGAGCTTCTGGATCATCTTTATCAGCAGCTTTGTACAGTTCCGGATCAGCCAAACTGTACTCGTTCCTAATCTGATACCTATTCACAGGCATTTTCAACAAAATCGAAACCCTAATTCATCAAATTCATCATATGTTTTCTTCAGAATAGCAACACTACATTTTCGCCATTGAATTCATACACATGGTGTATCAATGGAGTCTCTGAATAGCTGTATCTTCGTTGGTAATTGTAGCTATAGAGAGATAAAGAGTTAGAGGTGAATGTGAATGTACAGTTGAAACAAGAGGTGAGGACTCAACAGAGAAGAGGGGCGGTTGACCATATTAAATACTCATTTCTCCTGCTCTTTAATCACCGTTATTTTAATTACTCGTTCATTTCAACAACATCTATTGATTTTGCACACATTTTAAGAAATTATATCACCTTTTTAATATAACAAATATAATATTTTAAAAAATAATTATAATTAATGCTAATGATAAAATTAAGTATAAAATTATTCATTAATTTCATAAAGCGAATAAATATTGTTGGATATTCCAAAATAATATAATGGATAACTAGTACTCCTTCTGTCGCTAATTACTTGTCCATTTTTTCTTTTATAGTTGTCCCTAATTACATGTTCATTTTGACAAATCAAGAAATGACAAAATAATTTTACCTATTATACCCTCAATTAATTACTTTGAAAAAAGGTATAATTTTTTGAAAATCTTAAATTTTAAATCCATCCACCTCATAATTAATAAGGATAAAATGATAAACTCACTATGTCAATAATTGTTTTCTTAATAAGTGTGTCAATTTAAAAGTGGACAAATAATTAGGAACAGAATATTAAGCGAAGCGATTATTTTTTAGATATTTTTATGACTTATGTTGATTCATTTCAGGGTATTTAACTAATTACCAAACAAAATTGCCTACAGTCCACAACCACATATAACAGGTAAAAAATTATCAACTAATGACATGTTTTCAAATATAAAATTAAAAATAAATTTATAAAAAGATACAAAGTGTTCTGTTTTATCTTTATGCTTCAACCTCTCTAGTATTTTATTTTGTTTATATTCAGTTATAAGATATTTTTTTGATCGTTATAATATGGAAATATAAATATCGAATAAGTTTATTAATTTAAGATAATAAACAAAAATTATTAACTGATAAAGTAAGATATAAAATTCCTGTAATTTCTTTTTATATAAATATTTAGTCTTAACAAGTTATATCATTAATTAAATTACTGAATAGAATTGAAGTTAAAACTAAAGTAACAAACTGAAAATCAAAATAACCAACTACCATATTAGGAATCATAAATTTTAAAGTTTTTAGTTTGAAATTATAAATAAATCTTTTATTTAAAATTTTTAGTTTGAATAGTTATTTAAATTGCTGAATAGAACTGAGGTTATAATTAAATTATTAATTTATAGAAAATAAAAATAATCAATTATGGTTAAATTAAAGAAAATGTATTCTTTCAATACACATGTGATAGTGATAAACTGAAACTACACGTTGGCCGGTGGAGGAGTTTTGCTTGAAAATTATACTAGTATTTAGTTGGATTAAAATTTTAATTTCAATGTATAAATATTATATACCCAATGGTATGGTCTTGAAACTTTCATGTTAGACTCACAGGTTGCAAATTTGAAATCCCTAGCCAATAAAAGTAAGAGGTTTGTCTTTTGGGTCGAACTTTTCGCATCGGACTTATCTAATGCGGATTACCTCTTCTATGTGGTTTTGCGAACTATTACATAGAAGCTGAGATTTTACGTGTAGCGATTGCGAATTTCCTTGTTATAAAAAAGGTTATATATGAACTCCTCTTATTTTTTAGTCACTGATTATAGCTGAAAGTTTCAACTACGATTTAGTATAATTTATAATTAATCTGGTTGGTGACTTAAAATGTTGTTTCACTAATTATATTTTTTAAAATGGTGTTAATAATTTAATTCATATTTTATACTTGTATGTATTTTTTAAAATATAAACAGGGAATTTTCGGAAAGACCCCAAACAAATAAAATATGGTGGACAAACGCGGCTGAGCTTGTCATGCCGTTCATTGTGGGCCTCTGTTGTTGTATGCTCCTTAGCTCCACTTTTAATTATTATGTTGCATTTTTTAAAGTTAATTTAATTAATTATTAAAATTAAATTAAATTATATTAATTTAATATTTTAAACAAAAAAATATGTATTAAAAAATTATATGAAAAATATTATAAATTACAATTTTTTGCATATCAACATGATGAAAAAGTATATCATAAAATATTTATCAAAATTTTTATAGTTCAACTTTAAAAAATGAAATTATAATAATTAAAAATAGATCGAGTATGTGTATTGGATCTTGCATCTATTCACATTGCAAGTATAGTGTATAATAATTTATTTATTTTTATGTTTATTTCATAGCGTATGAATCCAACAAAATTTAACGCCGTGTCTCAACTTTTTTTTCTTTTCTTTTTTTTTTTTTACCAACAAAAAATTATAAGGTTAAAAATAGGAAAAATTACATAATTGGAGTCTAATTTAACTGGCATGAATCTAAGATGGTGAATAAAAAATTATATGAAAGATAATTTGTTAAATTATTGTGTTCGAACGTAATTACAATCTGAATTAGCGGGATTTGTATTGTTTTCTCCCGTTCATCGTTACATGTTATAGTGAAAGTTTGTTCATGATTTACTCTTATGCAAAGGCAGACCTACATGTATAGTTGGGGGTGCACGAACACCCATTTATAATTTCGAAAAAAAATCATATATATATATATATATACAGCCTTAAAATCGAAGAAAAAATTTGTTCATATCAAAGTGGACAATATAAAGAAAAAGGAAATATGAGTAGTATAGATGCTGAAGTATTAGCTGTAATATATGGACTATATAATTTTAAATAAAAATGAAGTATTAGTAAGAACAAACTGTGAAGCAATTGTTAAATTCCATGAAAAGATAAATAGTAAAGCTAGTAGTAAACGTAGAAATCCTTATCCAAGAAAATATGAAACTCATGAAGCAACTAGAAACATTTCAAAGCAAGTATGCTCCAAGACAAGATCTTAATAGTCCAAACAGATGAAAGCAAATTAGGATGGGATGCTATACTAAAATCAAGACCAAAGTAAATAAGAAGGTAGAAATAAGCAGATTTAAAATAAGAAAAGAAAGTAAATAAGAAGGCATAATTTAAATAAAAAGGCAGATGTAAATAGATGTAGTACCAAATATGTTGCAAATCCTACTCAGTACTCCCTCTCTCTTTTAGTTTTTTCATGATTTTTATGAAGTAATTCCCTAATTTCCCCATTTTTTACTTTTTTTTTTAATCATGTTCATCTCTTCCCCTTAATCTTTATGATGCAGAGACTATGTATAGATACTTAGAAACCTTTTTAAGAGAATCATGTAAAGCAGTATGAGAATCATACAAACAAACTTACCCACAAGAATTTCAAGGACTAATAGAATTAGGACATAACTCATACAATTTTACAAATAAATACATGTTTATTAATAGGAGAAGATCCAAATAATGACTTAGTAGCATTACAAAGGAGTGTTGTAATAAAGTTAGAACAATTAAGTATATCGAATTGGATGTATATAAAGAATTTTCTTAAAGATTATTTTTACTACTGCACTATAAGCAGAAATACATTTAATGAAGAGTTAGGTAAAAAATTATTCAATAAATTACTAGGAGCTTTAGGAAGAGAAATAAAAGAAAGACGGTATAAAAGAGGAGTAATTCAAAACCCTACACATTTATGGTCTATAGAACAAAAAATACAACACATAATGGAAATACTAACAGAAAAATGTACCAACATACAAATACAAAAGCAATTAAAACAAAATGAAAAGAACTTTTGTAAAACAATGATATATACAACCCAAAATTATGATAAAGAACCAAGTAAACCTAGGAAATATAAAAGAAAAATAAACCATAGCCAAAAACCATACAAATATAAAAAAATATTTCTCAAGAAAATCCGCTAGAAAACCATATTTAAATAGAGATAGACATGTTAGGAAATATAGAAATGATAGAAATTATAAAAATAAATTAGAATGCTATACTTGTGGAAGTATAGAACACTTAGCAAATACATGTCCTAAAAGGAATAATATGAAAACTAGAAATTCTCAGTTAATAGAAGACTTTCAAGAAACCCTATTAAATGTAAATGAATACATGTTAGATACAGAAAGTATATATTCAGTTGTAAGCTTAAATGCAGCAGAAGAAAGAAACACTCAATCAGATACATCTGTTTCAGAGGATGACAATTTAATTAACGAAATAGGAGTAGAAAGAAATGAAGATTCTTTAGACAACATAATAATAAATACCATGATGAATATTTATCGAGACTGTAATCATGAGTTCGAAAGACTAAAAGGAATAGATAGTAATCAGTGTAATATAAGCAAATGGTACCCTAATAAAATAAATAGAGCCAAATGTAAACATTGTTATATGGAGCCTGTATTAGTTGTATCGAAAGTAAATTAAAACAAAAAGTGGATAAAAATGAAGTACAAGTCCATACAAAAGACCAGGCTACTAATCTAAGACTAATAACTCTAGAAACAAGAGTAAATGACTTAGAACAAAGATTAATTACATTAGAAAAAGGAAAAGAAAAAATAGACAAGGATAATACACAGTCAAAAGGTACAATACATTTAGATCAAATAGAAAGTGAATTAATGAATGAAGAATTAATGAATATAGAAGAAAATAATACTAGTTTTATATGTAATGAAGATAAAAAGTTTGGAACAATAAAAATACTAGTAAGAATAAAAATCAAAGATATAGAAATAGAAACTTTAGCTTTGGTAGATACATGTTGCACTAGTTGCCTCTTTAATAAAAAGATATTGCCACACAATATTTTACCAACTTTAAAAACATTAAAGGAACCAATACAAGCAATACAAATGGATGAAACTTATAATCTTTACGACCAATATATAGAAAAAGCACAAATAAGTTTTATAAACACATGCAGTGAATTATATAAACCTACATATAATATGTATAAGATATTAGTAAGAGATCTTAATATTAAAATTTAGTCTTAGGTATACAATTCCTTATACAAAATAACGGAAGTTGTTTATTCTCTAGAGATGTGATAATGATGTTTAGAAATATAACATATACTCTTGTACAAACTAGAAAAATTCCAACCAAGGAATTAAATGAAGAAAATAAAATAAACACAAAAAATACAACTCCATGTTGTGACGATCGTAACAATAATGACTGTTATTGTTCAAACAACCTATTTGAAGAAAAACAAGAAGAAAATCAGTCAGGAGAAATATACATAGAAGACATAGAAAAGGATTATACTTTAATAAACATTGAAACTTAATTTTACAACTTTCAAAAGGGAATAAATACTACAGGAAAAATAAAAAATCCTAAAGATTTAGAAAATATAGTAGCAATATTAGACGAAATGAAAATAATAGGAGAAAAACCTTTAATACATTGGGGAAGTAATAAAATAATGTGTAAATTAGACATAATTAACCCAGAGTATACTATAAAAACAGCAACAATAGAAGCAAACAATGAAGATACTGAAGAATTCACTAAACAGATTAAAGAACTTCTCAAACTAGAAGTAATAAAAAGATTTACATCTAGACATAAATCAGCTACATTTATGGTTAGAAACCATAGTGAACAAATGCGAGGGAAAGCTCGGATGATAATAAACTATAAAAGATTAAATGATAATACTAGAACAGATGCATATAAATTACCTCATAAAAATGAGTTGATCAATAGAATTCAAGGTAAAAAGATATTTAATAAATTGATTGTAAGTCAGGATACTGACAGGTGAAAATGCACCCAGAAAGCATAGAATGGACATCTTTTACTTGTCCAGAAGGCCATTTTGAATGGCTTGCTATGCCCTTTGGTCTAAAGACAGCTCCGCCTATATTCCAAAGAAAGATGGATGATATGTTCGGAGATTATAAGAATTTCGTACTAGTATATGTAGATGATATTCTAGTATTTAGCAAAGATATACAAGAACACTCAGGACACCTACAAACAGTCTTCAGATTATTTGTAAAATATGGAATAATAATAAGTAAAAAGAAAATGGAACTGTGTAAGACACAAATAAACTTCTTAGGAGTAACTTTAGGAGAAGGAAAAGTAAAACTACAACCACATATATCCAAAAAGGTATTAGAAATACCAGATAAATTAGATAATACAAAAGAACTACAAAAGTTCTTAGGATTAGTAAATTATGCTATAAACTTTATTCAAGACTTAGGAAAAATAGCATGACCATTGTATGCTAAGACAGGTAGTAAATGACAAAAACACTTTAACATTGAAGATATAAAATTAGTTTAACAAATTAAAGACAAAGTCAAAAATATACCCGACTTACAAATACCTTTAGAATCAGATTACTTAATAGTCCAAACGGACGGAAGCAAATTAGGATAGGGTGCTATACTAAAATCAAGACCAAATAAATACAGCCTTAAAACCGAAGAAAAAATTTGTGCATATCAAAGTGGACAATATAAAGAAAAAGGAAATATGAATAGTATAAATGCTGAAGTATTAGCTGTAATATATGGACTAAATAGTTTTAAATTATATATTTTAAATAAAAATGAAGTATTAGTAAGAAAAGATTGTGAATCAATAGTTAAATTCCATGAAAAGATAAATAGTAAAGCTAGTAGTAAACGTAGATGGTTAAACTTTATGGATATAATATCTATTTATAATAACATTGTTTTTGAATATGTTAAAGGAAAAGATAATGACTTAGCTGATAAGTTAAGTCGATTACAACTAAAAACTAACTAAGATTTATTTCAATATAAGACCAGGTATGAGACCAATTGGCCAACAGCCAGCAGACAAAGACAAGGGCATTGCCCAGACAGATACTTATGCTCAGACATTATTAGGAAGACAAAATTTTAGACCATTAAATACAACAGACAACGTAATGAAAAGAATTCATTTCGGTAAGTATAATTTAATTTCATACCCTAAGTGTAATTTATCATTTAGAGTAAATTGTAATTTAGACAAGTCTCAACAATGTTTAATAGATAATCTATGACTAGCATATAATAAACAAGACACCAAATATTTTGTTGCTGCTTCAAATGCTTTATGTCAATACTTTTCAGACAAAAATAGAGACAATAAATTTAAATATTATGTAGTTATACATGGTAAGACTAACGGCGTTTTTCAAACATGGATAGAAGTAGTTGATTCCATAAATAGGGTAAAAAAATCCACTTTTTAAAGATTTTAATAATTTTACTGAAGCTTTAGACTATGCTAGAGGAATACTTGGGCCAAATTATTACATTTCACCAGCTCTTAGACAAAGCCCAACCCAAATACCTCAATATAATATCCAAAAAGACTCGGACAAATTAATATTTTGTGATCATTGTTCATCCATGACTGAGGGTTTCAAAAGACTTAATGCTAAAAATGAAATCCTTATCCAAGAAAATATGAGACTCATGAAGCAACTAGAAACATTTCAAAGCAAGTATGCTCCAAGACAAGATCTCAATACTCAGAAGAAAGATATGAGTTCTCCATCTCACTTAAAAATGGATGAGACGGGTGTGCGTTCCCCTCTAAATGCTAAAAACTCTACTGTATCAGAGAAAGATATAGCTAGTCCGGTTCAAACGGTAGCCAGTAAAGACTTATCAAATCCGTTGAAGGCTGTCACTTTGCCAAAAAGTGAAGAGGAGGAGTCTTCTTCATCACGAAGAAGATTACCTAAATATTTTCAAAAAGACTCATTAAGAAAAATGACAGCCCTAAAAAAGAAAAAAAAATGAAAAAATAGAAGATATAATTAAGTAAACTCTCGAGAAATTCTTTCAAAGCCAAAGTCAAGATAAACATGTTATTAACAAAGATAAGTCCAGTCATAGCAATGATAGAACAACTCCAGAGGCAGAAGACAGTATTAATAGTCATGAAAGTTCAGATGAAAATAATACTCAGGACACACAAGAGCCTTATGAAGACGATGATTGAGGAATGAGTTTCGATACAATAGCCTTACATAATTTAGACACTTAATCCTTCATTAATACAAGATAATACACTCGAAGACAAAGAAAACACGAAGATGATAAGACAAGAGGCAATGTGGTAAGAGTTGGATCAAATAATTAGGAGTATTATAGATTATTAGGAGTGTGAGGTGGGGATGCCCACTAATGTCTTGTAATAATAAATGAGTGTTGTCACTTTATCACTACTCTCAAAAAGAGGGAAAAACTGTTGACACACACGTCTGTAAAAAAGTCTAAAAGATAACATTTATGATGCATGTGACGATGGGCCCCATTGAGTATTCGATGTGCATTATTAATGAAATCTTATCAGGTTGTGTCGGCCATCAATAATGGAGGCCATGTAGAGGGTTTACAACCATTCTTTTATTTTTTCTTTGTCTATATAAGAGTGTAAGATGTAAGAAGAAGGTAAGGCGAGAAAAAACCAAGAGCAAAAGAGAGCAACCTAAGTTATACTTCCTTCCTACTTCCAACCTTCTTCATGTTCTTCATCCCTGTCCAAAAATCCTCTATTGTAATCTAAAAGTTTCTATAATAAAATAAGTGTGTTTGAGTTTTAAGTCTTCAAGGTTTTCAAAGTTCTTCAGGGGTTCCCGTAAGGGAAACCTTTCTCTATTTATCATGTAAGTTTTATGTTGTTAATTTCCTAAAATCCCCTAAAAAAATATGTGACCTTTTATTGTTGTTATTATCTGCTTGCTATATTTGGTAATATGTAAATTACTGTAAATATGTAAAAATGATTATCCTTAGTATATGGTTAACCTCTTAATTTCTTGACAATAACTACGGATTTGCCTGTAAATTCCTAGGATGATTGGCCTTGATAGTCCGTTAAATGAAAGGACAAATTCGTTGCCATAGTTATATCCGGGTGTGGCTAAAGATGAAGTTGTTAAGAATACAGATTAAGGGGAAGAAATGAACAGGATAAAAAAAAGTAGTAAAAAATGGGGAAATTAGGGAATTACTTCATAAAAATCATGATAAAACTAAAAGAGAGAGGGAGTACTGAGTAGGATTTGCAACATATTTTGTACTACATCTATTCACATCTGCCTTTTTATTTAATTCCTGCCTTCTTATTTACTTTCTTTTCTTATTTTAAATCTGCTTGTTATAGTTAAATCATTTAATTTAAATCCTCCTTTATATATATATATATATATATATATATATTGAGAAACTAGCAGAAATAGGAGATATAAAGTGTGCACCTTTAGAAGGAATAGAATTGTGAAGAGAATAATTCAAAACGTATATTTCAGGGGTTGTCTCAAAGTGAAACTAACTAAATACTTGACGATGTTGAACTACTATCCAAGCTAAAGTAGTCGATAGATGGTTAGGAGATGAAAGGTTATTAGTTGGGTTCGGTCTAGTCGGAATAATTTTTTCTTTTGAGTTGTAATCTTCTCTTTGATAATAAAATGCTTACTTACCAAAAAAAAATTGCATTTGATTTGTTCGTAGAAGTAAGAAAATCCATCCCTGCGATTGCGACCTGGAGTTGATTCCGGCCAACAACTCAATTTTTACTCTTATTACATGCTAAGAGTTTATTGATAATATCAAAATTGCTAAATAGAGGAATTCAAACTCATAACCATTCCAGGTCGATTCCAGCCGACAACCCATATTTACTCTTATTACATGTTAAGAGTTTATTTATAATATCAAAATTGCTAAATAAGGGGATTCGATCTTATAAACATTCAATAGCTATTAGTAACTAATTAAATACGATATTATCCGTTAGTCTTCATCAAAAATTTCGCTAATGCTTAAATTAAGATAATGTTGGTGCGAAATGCTTAAATTAAGATTACATTGGTGCACCCAAACTTTTCAAATCCTAGGTTCGCCTCTACTCTTATTAACGTGTTTTCCTAGTTATCTTTCTCTCCATTGGAATAATGAGCAAACATATTCACAAAGACATGTATATCTATTTTTTAAATAAACGTTATTGTAATTTTTAATTTCTAATTATTTGGATGACAAACGGTAGGAATGAGATTTAGCACAAGTTGAGTATATGGTGGGGACCAAGCTTGAATGTTTTGGCTTTCATAAGGATTGTCATGGCTCCCATAATTTCATTAATTAAAACGGGCACGTTCCAATGCGTGATCTTTTTTCTTTTCGTTTCTCACCTGATTTTCGAAGTTTATATTAAAGCTCCGGCTAAATTCGAATTGCGCATTGGGCCTATTTGGGGGTAACGCTCTCAACATGATTCACTCCATACCCAAACTCGAACCCAAGACCTCTGATTAAGGGCGAAACACTCCCATCAATGCACCACAACCCATCTTGGTACTCCTATTATGTATTCTCCATTTTTAATTTTATTTGATTCTTATACTAAAAAAAAAATATTTAATATTATATGTTCATCTTAATAAATTAAGGGAGTTTTATTTATTATTTTTTCCTTTCTATCCGTTGCTTTAAATAGCTATATAAAGTAGTAGCTAGTAATCAAATTCAAAAATTTTCAAAACATCGTTAATAAAATTAATTTGGTAAAAATATATCTCTAATTATTTTTATTTTTTTGAAGAATATGTCAAATCTATTGAAATCAAATATAGTGAATATTGTGATTTATCCTGAGAAAGATAATGAAAGAATAAAATTATGAGAGTTAACATATTTGATTTGATATACCCACTCATTCAATGGCCTAGTGAATAATATGTGTAATTAAAATTTTAAGAATTAGAATTCAAGTCTTGACTATAATAAAGGGCATAAGGGATTTCTTTTCATCTTTTTAAGATGGATAAAATTATTTGATTCTGTTGTTGGCAAAAAATAGCAGATACTCAGTAGAATAATTTTAAATATTTTATAGTCCAGCCATCATATTTATAAAAAAGATATTTAATTTCTTATTAATAAAAAACATTTCAATATTTAAAATTTTCAAATAAAATATAAGTGCTCATACATTGAAAAAGTCGTCATGCCTCTAAAATTTTATAAATAAAAATCTTTTTTAATTAATCGTAATCATTGAAAAACTACTGAAATAGTAATAATGTCTCTTTGTATTTGATTTGACAATATTTATAAATGTTTTATGTGGAGGCCACTAAATTTGCTTTTTGTTTATTTTCGATCGGTGTCAGATTTTTGTATTAGAGCCCGATTAATTTAAATTCGTGCATTGCATGGTTTCAGAGTGACGCTCCCAACAAAAAAAACTTCCCATTTTTAAGAATTCAAACACAAAACTTCTGATTAACGATGAAGAAATCTCAGATCTCACCACATCCATCCATATTACATTTGTAATAAATAGAAAATTTGTATGGTTTTTTCTAGCGAAAGATTTTTTTGTTGTTGTTAATTTAAGGTTGGTTGAATGTTGGTGGAACATACTTTGATGAAAGATAAACAGAAATGAATTGACTAGCAAGCTGACAAAAAATATTGAAAAATAAAAAAACTTCAGACATAAATGGAGTACATGCATACCTCTTATTCTTTTTCTCTCCTCTTATTCTTTTTCCCTTTTATTTATAAGGACAAATATTATTTGTGGTTTTAATTCATAGTATATAAAGTGTTGTAGTTTCTATGATAAGAAGGCAATTTAAATTTAAAACATTATTTATGTATGACAACTAATTTGATTAAAAAATTTCAGACTTAACAGACATAATAATACGGTTGTGAATATACAAACATATACAAATTATGTATTTATACTTTAGAATTTTTCAGAACTCTGTTTATATATTTCGCTTGTCAATATACAAACAGGGTAATTTATTATGAATTTTTCATAAATCATATACAAATAGCTAGGGGAAACATATATAAAATTTTGAATTTATACGATCAGCAATCGAATTACACAAATTTCGGATTTATACAAATCAGGTGAATAACAAGAATTAGGAAAATTGTACCCGCAAATTACAATTTTCTTAAATTATAGATATAGTACATAATATAGGCTAAATATTTGTTATTCTCCATAATTTTCCCTTAAAATATTGTTTATGGCCTTTTTTTGATAATTAATTAACATGACATGAGTTTGACCTCCTCCTTTTGTTCGTCTACTTTTTTGCCCAATAATTTCATTTTTGAAATTGTTTTCTTCACATATTAGATCAATAAAATCGAAAATGATTGCAATATAAAGTTTTCAACACAAGTCGAAGCAAGAAAGAACATACAAGCTGCAGCAATTAGTGATTGAGAAATGGACAATTCTAAGAAAAATATAAATGAAAAAAGTTAAATATTCTCAAAGCCATTTCAAAATTCAATAATTAAAACTTTATCGAGAAAAAGCAGACTTGTCACTTTACGCTTCCTCTTGAAGTACAAGAATGTCTCCGGACTTGCAATAGAAAGTTTAAAAGGGTTGCGTTTGATAGCGGGATAAGAAATTAAGTTGTTTATATATGGAGTATTAATTTTTGTATAATTTATATGATATTGATAGATAGATAGGAAATAAATTATTTTGTATATAAAATTTATATGATGTTTGGTTGATAATTTAGAAATCTGTATAACTAATATATGTATAAGTTATGAGGAAGTATATATAATATTTTATGTGGGATAGAAAATAAAATAATTAATGCATGAATATTGAATACCCAATTCTAGCCAAACTAATTTTTATAAATTGACTCATAATTAATCTTCACATTATTAATAATGTGTAACTCTAGCCATCAATCAAACGATCTCTTATGGGTTAATTAATTGTACTACGTACGTACTTGCACCATTATTTAAGCTGGGTTTTTTTTTTATTATTGAAATATTAACAGACAAGGTCAATTATATATGCATGAGACAGAAAGTTTGTTTTTACTTTATACTTAAAAAAATAATTATTTTGATACGGCAGCAAATCATCAACTGTTTTTCTCCTCAGTTAAATTGCTAAAGCTAATTCTGTTGTGAAAGTTAATTTCACTCTCTTCAGTGGTACTACTACATTTTTGTTAATGGAGGACATTAGTGAATATGGTCCAACACCACCTATATATACGGTCTTTGGAAGATAAATATTTCAAAATCTTTGTGTTTATATTAGAGTCTGATTAAATTCGAATTCATGTCGAAAGTCTCACATTAGGGGTAAAGCGCTCCCTAACCAGGGGCGGACCTACAGTGGGTCAAGTGGGTTCATATAAATCCACTTCGTTGAAAAATAACACCGTATATATATGTATATTTAATCATTTTTTAAAATTTTATATGTATATATTAACTTTTGACCCCAACCACATTTTAGTTTTAATTCGTGTTTTTAATATATAAAACGTCCACACACATTTTAATACACCGCTACTGTTCCTAACAAAGGAGGAACGAAGAAGTACTTACCATTCCACTACAGCCTTTGTTAAATTTTTTTTTCTTTTAGTTTTTGTTATCCTCTCCTTCATATTATTATCTTGATCCCCGTTGACTTGACAATCTCTTAAAAGAATTTAAGTACAAATATATTTTATTAATCTTATTAATGGTGTTTTGAAATTTTAAATTTGTCTATTACTTCTTTTTCATTTTTACTTGTCTGTTATTTCAAAAAAAGATCACTTTAACATATCAAGAAAAGATAATTATATTATTTTTCTTTATTTTACCCTCAATATTAATTACTTATTGTTCAAATAATTTCTCAAGACTTAAGACTATACATTAATTAGCGTATATATTATGATAAAATACTCAAATTAATCATTGAGCGTGTCAAATCTAAAGTGGATAAGTAAAAATAAATGGAGGGAGTATTACTTTATGTAGTTATTTAATATCTAAAATATAAAGGAGGAAATATGTTAAATTCTCTTAATTTTATAAATTGAACAAGTAATTTAGAACACCTATCTTTAGAGCCTGTTTGACATTGATGTTGGAAGTCCAGAAACACTTATTTTGATGAAAAAACACATATTTTGAAAAATAAGTGTTTGACAAACCAGTAAAACTGCTTTTAAATGGAAGCAGAAGTAGTTTTTCTGTTGTTGGGAAGAAACTACAAATTTATACTTCTTAAAAAAAGTAGAAGTAAAAGCAGATTTTTTTTTTCAAGACTAAAATAGTCCTTCCATATATACATATTTACCAATATATCTCTTATTAATTAATTAACATATCTTATAAACTTATTTAAGTTTCATTTAAGAATTTTATGTTTTATTTATTACAATACGTATTGTTTTGCACAATTAAAAAAAAAAAGATAACAACAATATTTTTGCAAGATTAGAAAAAAAAAAGATTTTAGCCCTCCAAAAAAGGTATAATATTGACTGAAAATTTGAATATGTACATTTTAATTTAATAAAAATAAAAATGAAATTAATTTTTTTGTAATAGATATTAATAATAATCTCTCTATGAAATAATCATAATATTAAAAGTACATTGATACTTTCCTTTTTCATAATTTGACTCTCAAAAACACTTTTAACAAATAATTGTCAAACACAATTTGCTTATAAAAAATACTTTTTAAATGAATTAGCCAAACATAAATTGCTTCTTTTCAAAAGCACTTTTTTTGAAAAGCTATTTTAAAAAAATACTTTTAAAAATAAATAATTTTTAACAATAATATCAAACAAGCTCTTAGTATGAGTACCGAATAATATGAAACACAGAAAGTATACAAAATTGGAGTATATTTCTGCATAATTAGCTGCTAACCACTTTATTAATGATACAAATTGTCGATGTTACATTTGTTGTTGACAACGACAGATAAAGCATAAAGATTTTCAACAACCCACTAAAAGCTAAGAGACATCAATAGAAACAAAAATCACTATATCCACTATTCCTTTATGAACTTAATATAATAAATTTTAAAAAAATTATGGCCACAAATATTAATACGAAATATTTAAGATTACAAGTTACAATTTTTTTATTAAATTTTAAACTAAGTTAAACTATGAGAAATAAAGTAGAATATATTTACGAAAATGATGGTGCTCAATGACTTCTTTAAGAAACTAACTTTTTGGTACATGTGAAAATAATCATGTAATCTTTGCTTTAAAGCTTGGTTTGAAGGTTTCAAAGTGTAGATAATAGTAGATAAAACAACAATGGTATGGTAGATGCCTACCATATCTTCTCAACTTCAACTACTTCGTTAGACAATTGTGTTTTCTTAAAGCAATAGCTATCATTTTTACTCGAGCATTTCATTTTACCTGACTCATATTCATTTAATATATATCTTTTAAAAAGTCGTACTTTATTAATTAGGATATATTTTATTAAATTAACTTTATTAATTACGTTTTGAAAATTTTAAATTTTAGTCTATTACTTTGTATTGCTATTTAATAATAAGGGTAATACTAGAAGTAAATAATAAATTTCTCTTGATTTGCTAAAATGGACAAGTAAATTATATAAATCTATTTTTGTATAGCGCCAAATAATATGAAACGGAGAAGTAGACTTCTTTGTTTTCTTCCTTCCTTAAAGGGTCATTTTGATAGGATGTATAAGAATACTGTTAAATCCAATATATTAATAATGCAAGTATTTGTTATGCTAATTCTAGTTATGCTGAGATTAATTCTTATCGATTGTTTGATTTGGTGTATTAAAAATAATATGCATTGCATAATTTCTATTAAAAATTTATTTATAAAAATATCCTCCACAAATATAATGGAAAGAATGTGAAAAAATTTGAGGACAATTTATTTCTTTAATCATGCTAATGCACACACTAAAAATTCTTGCATTACTAATATCATAATTTTTCATTACATAAATTAAAAAAGTGTACCTAATAAAATATTAATATTATATAAAATTAATACACATTATTTTTTCTAATACATCTTATCAAATAACCCGTGATTGTTCACCCACCTGCATTTTCTTTATTGGGATAAGTAGGGTTAAAAGTCAATGATGGAAATAGGTAGAGTTGTCAAAATGGGCTGACCCAACCCAATCCAACCCAATCCTAATGGGCTAGAGAGTTAAATAGGTTGGGACAGTGACCCTTTTAATTAAAGGGCCTATAAAATAGCAGTCCAATCCATCCCTAAGCGGACCACGGGTTGACCCTTCAACAAAAAAATTAACAATATTACTCTCTTAGAAAGAGTATCTAAGAGTATCGAACGTTGACGTCTATGAACACGACATCAATACATAAAAAATTTCATTTATGAATCATACACTTCGGTGAATACTTATAAAAATACATTTATGAATCACACACTTCGGTGAATACTTACAAAAATACATAATAGTCAACGTAAGATTTAGCAAAAAAATGTTGATCATTCCACCATTCCTCCCACAAAAAACTAGCTAGTTTAAAAGACTTGATTTTTTATTTTTAAAAATATTTATTGATAAAAACTTTACAAATAAAACATTACTAAAAATATATATAAAAAATATTTTTAAATATTCATAGCCCACGGGCTGGCCTCTGAGGCTTGCGGGTTGGGCCTATGAGGCTAGCGGGCAAAATGAGGTTGGGCTAAAAAGTCTCGTTCCTAAATGGGCCAAAAAATTAGGCCCAATCCCACTTAATTCAAGAGTTGGGATGGGCCGGACTAGAGGGCCAAGCCCATTTCAACAACTCTAGAAATAGGTAATTCTCACTCTGATCTATATGATACGATAGTTTTTGCTTTTATTTAATCCAAAATACTGGTGTTTATATAATTAACTAGGGGGTTAGTGCCCGTGCAAGGCACGAGCAAATTTTGTATTGGCGTTGCACTAGCGAATTTTCTATTGGCGTGAAAATAAACAAGACGTGATGATGTTTTAAATATATTACATTACTTTTGTGCAAGGTTATACAGTAAGCTTGCTAATAAAAAGGAAAAACAGGTGTTAGTGGTGCAGTTGCGTGTAAGGCTGTCGAAGTTGGATTCTGAATTGAGTTCTGGCAAAAAGACTTGACTGGCCTTTGTGGTAAAGTAGAAAGTGTACAAGTGGTGGGGCAACTGATTGATTTGATGAGATCTCCAAAAGTCAGCGAGCTTTGTATTTGCTGTAAACCAGGAATATTACATTAAATATTTGTATTTGAGATTATAGCATAAACAAATGGAATTACACTTGCCTTTTCTGTACAGAGGTTAAAAGTAGCTGCCAAAAAGCTTGGATTAACTGTAAAAGTTGTTTTGAAAGAAAATATTTCATTAGTATGTGATAGAAATAGTAGTTGAACAAAGAATTAGGAGTTTACCTTTATTTTGGTTTTTCTGGAGTTGGTGGCTCCAGCTTCTGCTTCATTCTTAGTGATGATGATTCTGCCTGTTCACTCACTTGTTGTGGTTCAAGCTGTTGCTTTCTTTTGGTTGCTTCGTGGATATTGTTTTTGTTTAGTGCTGTAGGAGGATGTGTGGTGTATTTCTTTTCCATGCACGACTGGATATACAGTTTTGTAGCTGTTGTGTTTGTAGCACGTGCAAATGCTTTTTTTGCCCGAATAGAAAAGATCTTGTTGATAAAGCCTGTGTGGAGATCTTTCATAGGTGGAAAATTGTTCTGTGAGAGTGAAATGAATATTTTGAAATTATTTTGATAAGTTTATTAATGTAAGAACGACACATATATTATTTAGCTAGAACTTATACCTTAGTGGAAGTTCTTTCATAAATCTGTTATGCAGTCAGGGATAATAATTTTTCTGCCTCTTTGTTCATAATCATCCCTATTGTTGTACTAGAGTTATCTTCCAGATTTACATTAAATCGACACCTGTGATTGTATGTTCAAAACACTATTACTTGTCATGAAGAAGTAGAAGAATTTGATATCATTGGTGTAGTAATAGAGTACTTAGGGATGAGCATTCTGTGTTGACCATAGTTCATACAGTGAATTTGCATAATGATCAGATAACAGACGTCCTGTCCACAGTTGGAACATACTAAAACATAGTATTTCTTTTAGTCAGCTGGGAAGGATATCTTTGCTTTGATTGAAATTGTTTGTCCCTATATTAGGAAAAGAGTGAATGCAGGTGTTTGTAGTGAGTGTTAAGATTAAATAATGAATCAATTTTTTACTAACATCTTGTTGGGATTCGGCGTTTGCAATTAGGATGACTTCTTCATCTACTGGAATGGAGATGAGAGCTCCAGATTTGGATGTACTCCTCAAAGTAAATGAAGTAAGTGTTGCTTTATTCTCTGTGATCCTGCAGAGAATTCCCAAGAAGGTTAATTGGTGACAGTGTTTAATTTATCTATGTAAAATAACACAGTGAGAATATATGAAATAGTAGAGTAATATCATGCTCGTAGTTGTTGCTTCTATGCATAAGGGGAATCAATTAGAATTGTTGTGTTGAATTTGGTCGTCAATGATACCCCTGTGTGAGTTAAATTAGCTAGTAATAAGTCTGAAGTCAGAGATGGTGTAGTAATTATTTTCCCTGCTAAGTTAATAAGTTTGTTCAAAGTATGGTAATTAATACTACACATTCCAGAGAAGAAAAAGGTTGATTACTTAAGAATCAAGCAGTCCCATTTAGCTTTAAGTAATGTTAATGGACTCATTCTTTAGTGCGATAAATTTTTTAGGGATATCAAGGAACTTCTACAGAAACTTTGCAGAGAGTAGCTATGACATCAACTTTTACTGCAATATGAATAAATCAACTAAAACAGTAAAGTTGAAAAAAAAAAAAATATGATCATACAAAAGAAATATTACACACAAACACACTGATTCTTGCAACTTCATTTTGTAGGAAGAAAGATCACTGTAGAAAGCATCGAGGTTCTTTTAAATCCAGAGTCCTACACCGACACTTCTAAATACCATTAACAATGTCACCAATTTTTTTCATGAACATTCATTAATCTTTTCTCCTAAGGAAATATAAAAAACATTTAAAATGGACTTCAAGAACACCCAATTAGACAAACCAAGAAATAATCAATATCAACCAAACTATTTCTTCGGGCAAACTACGTAAAGAAAAAACAAATAATCACTGGAAAAAAAGATCCTAATACTATGATTCTTACTGCTCGTATGGTGGAACAATAAAGGTCTCACCAGAAAACACATATGTAGGGCCCCTTTAAATCCAAGTTGAACTCAATTACAGCTAACCACACTTCAAAAGCTACTACTTAATGTCAAGAAATAAGTTTCTCCATAAAAAATCATAATTTTACTTTACCAAAACTACAGAGAACCCCAAACTACACAAATCAAACAAAAAACCTTGACCCATCAAGACTTGAAAAAGTTTAATAATGTCAATCAAGTTTCTTCATAAAAATCTCAACTTTCAAACTAAATCAACAAATTACGTAAAGAAGAAAAAACTAATCACTAGAAAAAATATCCAAATACTATGATTCTTACTGCTCATATGGTCGAGCAATAAAGATGTCAGCAGAAATCACATATGCAGGGCCCATTTCAATCCAAGTTGAACTCGATTACAGGTAGCCACACTTCAAAAAGCTGCTGCTTAATGTCAAGAAAATAAGTTTCTTCATAAAAAAAATTATAATTTTACTTTTCCAAAACCGCAAAGAACCCCAAATTGCACAAATCAAACAAAGAACCTATATATATATATATGATTATGACTGCGGACAAATAAATTGGAATGGAAAAATGATAAATTTCTCCTAGTATACACTTAGTTGCACATCAGTTATCCAATACAAATGCAGAATTTTCCTACAAATAGAAGATCTTTTGTACAAATAGAAGACTGATATAGGTGAAACCAATAATATTGGCAAGTCATTAGGCTAAACATAAGCTGTTAATTTTTTGTAGCTTACCATTGTATCTTGATCCTCCGATATGACGTGCGAGAATTATAGGATATTCATGGAGCTGCTGCAACAGTTTGTTGCCTTCGTTATCCATAATAGTTTGATCCCATGTAGTGAAGGTGAAAGTCTGTTTACTGTAGAGTGCAACAAATTTATGTGCATATTTATTGTTTAAAAGTTTACTAAAAGAAACAATCAAATTCCTTTTAAGTTAAGCAAGTATACTTACAATATATCCATAACAATAAGTTCCTGCAACCATTTGTTCATACTCATAAGATATCTCCGTGGTAAACAATTAACAACGATTGCTAATATATCTATTGAGGAGGACATTTAAAATGAGCATATGTAAAATGAAAAGACAGAGGTAGCAAAGAGGAGACAGTGATAAAGAGTAATGTAGTACCTGTTTATCTTGAAGGATCATATTTAGATATTTCACCCTTTTTTTCTTGCTTTCTGCTGGGCCACATATATCTACAATTTGTATCTTATAGATCTAGTCTGAGCTTTCTGGAGCTAATTCACATATATGAATATTTTGTTCCATATTCTGATGAGACATGGGAAAAGGAAAGGTCAGTACATCTTATAACTTAGTAGTAGAAGTGAAGAAGAATTGGATGGAAAGAAGAAGAATAGAAGTGATAACTCAGATGATATTACATTCTTATATGTTATATATGGATAATTCATGAACTTAAAAGAATGTCTTTTTAATAATTTCATTATACACTATATTGCAAGTAGAATGATCATCATAACTGTCTAGTATAGTAGGTCGAATTAGTATTTTTACATGGTCAGAACATTTTGCGCGTGACAAAGCAACATAGAGTTGACCATGTGAAAAAACGGGTTCACGTAAATAAATTTCAACAAAATCTAGTGTTTGACCTTGAGCTTTATTTATAGTCATGGCAAAACATAATCGAATTGGAAATTGAGTTCTTTTAAATGGAATAGGTAATTTTTCATCCTGTCAAGATAATAATGGTATTCGAGGAATAAAAACATGCTTGCCCTTGAAATCACCACTGACAATTTTGGCACTAACAACGTGGGTATTAAAGTTAAGGCAAATTAGTCGTGTTCCATTGCATAAACCTTCAGAATGATTTAAATTGCGTAAGAGGATAACAGGACAATTTTGCTTGAGAGTTAACTCATATGGTGGTAGACCAGAGGGATTTAAAGTTTGCAAGAAATCTTCATATTGACTTTGATCCTTTGGTTCAACGGTTTCATCAATTCCAACAAATGTCATAGTATTTCCTGGGAATTTATGAATGAACATCTCATTGATTTCAGCTACAAAATCATTTTTAGTCGTTAAAATAATACAGGATGTTATACAAGAGACATCTTCACTGAGCATGTTTAAGTTTGGATGAATAGATTTAAACAAAATGTCTAATGATTCTTTCTCATTTACATATGGAATAAGAAAATATGGTGGAATTTCAATTTTACCCAGAGCATTTACATTTTCTTTGTCATTTCCAATCTTTAGTAAATACTCAGAAAAGCTTGGATCTGTTCTGGCGCGCATGTTTTGCACCGGTTGATACTTTTCAAGGTGATCCCAAATGGTGGAATTTAATAAGCTTTCATTAATAAAGTCTTCTTTTTTGCCATGCTGTATAACAGGCAAAGTTTGTCTAAAGTCGCCACCAAAAACAACAACTTTTCCACCAAAGAGTGTGTCCGTGTTCATAATATCTTTTAGAAATGAGTTAAAAGTTTCAATAAATTTTTTTTTGGCCATTGATACTTCGTCCCATACTATTAGTTTTGCATGTCGAATTAAGGAAGCAAGTGAACTTTGTTTACTAATGTTACATGTGCAATTTTCACGTATGTCTATAGAAAGTTTAAAACGTGAATGAGCAGTTCGTCCTCCAGGAAGTACAAAAGCTGCAACACCAGAAGTTGCAGTAGCTAATGCTATAAATCCCTTAGATCGTACAGTAGCTAATAAAGCACGATATAAGTAGGTTTTGCCAGTTCCTCTGGGACCATCAATAAAGAAAGCCCCTGATTTATTTAGGGAAATTCTACCAAGTATAATATTGTATGCTTTTTGTTGTTCTTTGTTCAAATGGGTATGTAACAATAGATCTTCATTAGTTACAGTGATGTTTCGCTCTAGATGGATGTCTCTAGCTTGTTGCATTATGCTGGAAGATGTAGTTGAAGAGACAGTCTTTGATATGAGGTTGAACTCATTTATATTATGGCCCATTGAATGTAAGATATCATTGATGTGATTTAAGACTGAATAACAAATATCGTTTGTCTGTATGTTTGGTATATTTTGAAAATCTTCGGACATAGGACATTGAAATTTTTGCCATAATTCTTTTGGATTAGCAGGGTTACAGTAGGCTAAAAGTGTTGCAAATAAATGTCTGAGACTATATGACATTTGATAATTAGCAGCTTCTGACATACACTCTATTAAGTTATTATCACAAGCAAGCAAGCCTTTTTTTTCGGCTGCCTCTCTAAATGTGTTATAATATCTTCCATTAACAGTTCTAAGATCTTCATAAGATTTTGGTCCTCTTATGTTCATCAACAATAGTCGAAGATAATATCTTTCTCCTTTTGTTGGGTGACAGGTGACGACACGACCAACGACATTGCCTTGTTTTCTTCGTGTCCACATTTTATTACTTGTAGACCAAATGAAGTGCTCAGGAAATTCTTTGTATAACAAGTTAAGTTCAATTGCAATTTTATTTATTTTGTTCATTGAGAAGAATTCTGTTAACATTGTTCTTTTGATTGCAGGATTATTTAACACCGAATTTAAATTTGACCTTGTCCTGAATGAGACAAATTGTTGTCCATCAATATGAAGGTGAAGATGATATACCGCAGGAGTCATTTCACTAATAGAGAAGCCAAATAGACGCCACCTTGTCTCTGGTGGTGAAACCCATCTAGCAGATCAGTAATCTTTTATTTCATCTATTTCTATATCAGAATCATTATTATGTATATGAAAAGCAATTTTGTCATGTCCTTTGCAAATGTATTTGTAAATATACTTGACAACTTTAACGTCTGAATAAATTTCAACATTTATGTGACAGTTAAATTTGGCCAAGAGGTATGGGTTGTAGGGAACAACCTATGAATTTTCTATGTATTGATTTCTAATTTTAAAATATTTACCAGTATCTCGTCTTCTGTAAATCGGATAGGAATTTTTTCCCTTAGATGTTTCAGTGGCGTAATTGTGGGGGTATTTAAACTTACAATGTCCTTTTTTTTTCATGCATGGACTATTAGAATTTAAAACTCCGCATGGACCATGCATCATATGCTTAATAACTAAAGAGTGTAAATAAGTGTTTGTAGCAGGATCAGATATTTCGGCACAAACCTGCTGATCATAAGCCTCAGGAGTTAATAATTTATAATTATCAGCAAGTATGATAAGGAAATGTGCATGGGGTAAACCACGCTTTTGAAATTCTATAGTGTACATAAAAGCAGTGATTTTACCAAAGATTTTTTTCTTGGTAATATCCGACTTTAATTCTTTGACTTTTGCCCTGAAGACTCGAGTTATTAAATCAGTTCGGTTTTGGACCTCATCAGTTGGTAATAGAAAATCATGTATTTCTAGCCATGAAGGATTACATGTCCTAGTTAGAAAGATATCAGGTTTTCCAAATTGTTGTACTAATGCAATAACATCCATGTATCTACGACGCATGTCTCGTGGGCCTCTAGTAAAGCGAGCAGGAAGGAATGTTTTTATCCCAATATTTGAGGTGTCTCTTTCTCCTTATCGTAGAAGATCCACCAATCCAAATAGCACCTCATACCTAGATAAATCTTGATTGAATAGCAGAAAGTCCAACCTTTGTGTCTTAAGTTTTATAAATTCATCTACAGAATATTGTTGGAATAATCTACCAAAATGTGAAGCAATATTTTCTTCAGTATCTCTAATTTGAAGTTTATAACAATAATACTCACGGCATGAGACTGTGTTTTTCTTTTGTCTTTGTTTATGTAAAAGTTGTTTTTCAACATTAAGAAAACCATCAATTGAACATTAGTTAGATACAGCAGGAAGGCCCTCATTATTAGAAGTAGAACGGTTTCTTGAGAAACTAGGTTGTCGTATTATTTTTTGAATGCCACAGTGCCATCCATTTTCTCCGTAGGGAAATAACAGAGGATATTGTAACGAATCATAACAACCGTAGTAATAGTGTACTAGCTTGCTATTATTGGAGTGAGTATGTATTCGAATATAGGGAGTAGAAATAATATTATTTGATTCATCATCAACCCATATGGCAACAACTTCTGAGATGGTGGGTAAATTATATGTTCGTTGATCCATTGCAGAAGCACATTTAAGTGCAATGTAGAAATCAGGTAAGTTTGGAATGCTTGTTAAGGATTTGAGAAATATAGAGTATGGATTAATCTTTAGAATTTCAACCAGTTTTGCAATAACTGATCGGTTGAGATTTTCGGAGAATAACATTTTGTTAATTACGTCGGCATTATTGTTGTAAAAGTAGATTCGTAAGTTTCTTACTTCATTATTTGTAGGAATGAGGTTATTTATGAAATGATGCATTTGTCCTTGAACTCTAAATGTGTATATACCTTGAGTTCTTTTTGCTAACTCCTTATCATATTGACTCCAAGTGAGGTAAAGGCAAACATGTTATTATATGTTCTAATGTAAGTACGGAAATGATTGGATTCTTCATTAGTTCCAAAGTAAAGACTTTTTAATGCGGGAGGCAATTTATGAGAAACTAATTTTAGAGAACCATTAGTACAACAGAAACCAGGAGATTCATATTGAAATCTATTAGCTGCACAAAATTTGCAATTTGGAACTTTTTTAAACATAGTGGGAGTACAGGGCAATGTATTCAGATTAGAACATTTTACTCCTGTTGGCTCATGTTCTGCAGAGTAGAAGGACAATTTAGAAAGGAACAAATGAAACATAGGATGACAAGGATAATATAATAAATACAAATAAACCTCTAATATTTGGGCGTGGTTGGTACAAAGTAGAATGGTTACTGCAGGTGTTTGATGTTGACCTTGTAATATTATATGTAATTAATGTATATAAGGTAACTGTTCATTTATTATGTATGACTAACTTTAATTGGTACTAACCTATTTCGTAGATGCTCTGGCATTGAGATGGCGACGTAACAACTGATGGTTTATTTTGAAGGAAAATAATAGGTTGTAGTGGAGTTATACTTTGACGGTTAGAGTGAGTCTTTGTAGAATGGACAACAACAAGATTTTGGGGAAGAGCATGCGTTCGAGTAGAGTATTTGCCCGGCGTCGTGCCAGAAGAGTTGCCTTTTTTTAAGTAGGTATTTGTTGGTAAGAAATTCAGCTTCTAAGATTTTTGGCTTCCTTTTTGGTATTGCCCGTTTGTTCAGGTAGGGTTGCATTCGTTTTTCGTTTAGTGTCAGACATCTGAGGGCAAGTATTTAGCGAAGTTCTTTTATTGAAGGTAATATCTTAGTGTTCAATCAGGGTCAATGTACATAGAATAACATAGTATAATGTAGAGTGAAGAAGACAACAGAGCAATAACAGAGGTAAAAAACTATAGAGTAGAAAAATGCAGAAACTTACGTTTGTCAAGGAAAAGTCTGTTCTCTATTGCGGCAAGTGAAGAAGTGTGAGTTCCAAAATCCTACAGAAGGTGTAGGAAGTATGCATTGTATTAGTTAAAAGTATGCAAAAGCAAATGAAGATTATATTCTTAAGACCACTCTAATTAAGTAAAAGGTGAAATGACAGCTTAGTAAGAGTAGAGCATATATTAGAAGGCACATATGTGGTAAAGGCGCAAATAGTAGGCGTATGCGAGGGAGAAATATATATGTGGTTTTAGCTAAACTACTGCAGCTTATTTTGCAAATTAAGAAGTTGTTTTTTTCCATCGAATTATCTTTCATTCACCTATCAACTACACTTTTTGTTATGGACATCAACAACATAGAAATCACACAAGCAGCAAGATATAAGCTTCACTTTTCCTTTAGTTTGACATGGCATACATACTGTCAATACTAACTAAGCCGATTAACGAAAAAATTGCCTAATCTGTTCTTTTCATACACCATAAGGTAATAAAAGGGAGGAGAAGATGAAATAGCATATAACTCATTCCTAAAAATTCGATCAATTTAAATTTTCATTGCACTTTAAAATATTTCATTAGGCTAGGCTTTTACATTTCTTTTATTATTTTTATAAAAAAAAAATTCTTTTGAAGAATATTTCCTTATTAAACTTCCAATAACTTTGTGGAAATTTCTGCGATAAATTCATTTTTTCTCACTTTGGGGGCCTTTTTTTATTTTTATTTTTATTTTTTGCGTATAATAATTAGATAGTGCTAACATAAATATAAATTACTTGAAATCTTCCGGTTACTATGTAATGATACATGGAAGCAACCTCTTTAAAATTAAACACCTGTGAAGTAGGGCCCTATTCTCAAGATGAAGTGTACAGTACAACTCTAAATCCAATGGAAACTTTCGAATGAAAGAGCGGAAAATGAGCAGAGTAAAGATAGGGAGCATACTTTTGTTAGCTTGGAAGTGTTGGGTTATGAAGGTGGATTAGGGCGTCATGCGGAAGCTTACAATTTACAAATCATATAGTTGATAAATCAGATAACAAAAAAAACTTATACTAAAAATCAAAAAACTAATATAAAGAAAAGCATTGAAACTTTAGAGAGAATAAATCTCCCCATAAACAAAACTTTTAAATGACTACATTGTGGATGTTATTGTTCTTGTGTTAGAAGAAACAAACCTATATTTATAGAGTCCTAAAACCTTTTCTTATTAGAAAAGAACTCTAGCTATTCCAAAACCTTCTCCTAAAAGGAAATAATAAACTAAATATGAAAGAATATTATATTTTCCTTTTAGAAAAAGTAAAAAACATTTATGGTAATGTTTTGTCTTTTCTTTAAGGAAAAATAAATCTTAAATTATGGTAAGAAAATCAGGGCAAAACCCTAACAAATCTCCCCTTTTGGCTGGATTTTCTTGACAAAGCTTGATCTGTCTTCTTCATTGCATGATAATCTTGTTCTTCACAAAATCTTCATGTATCACTGCTGCTTACCATGATTAAAAAAAAATTGATATGGGTTAAAAATTGAAGCCCTGTGTTAAAAGTTATGAACAGGGTTGAAAGTGGAGCTCATGCGTTAAAAGTAATATGCATGAGTTGAAAGTAGAGCTCATGCGTTAAAAGTAAGATGCATGAGTTAAAAGTGGAGCTCATGCGTTAAAAGTAAAAATACATGAGTTAAAAGTGGAGCCCGAGCATTAAAAATTTGCTGGGATTGAAAGTTGATTTTGTTTTTAAGGATAGAACAGCAGGATGGTTGAAAATATATTTGAAAATTTCCCCACATGTAGTAACACAAAACTTCATTATCATCACGTTGATTGTAAGTTGATTTGAAACCACTTGAACCTTTCTTCAATCTTGTTGAACCATTGGATCATTGAACCATGTGCTCTGATACCACTTGTTGGGTTATGAAGGTGGATTAGGGCGTCATGCGGAAGCTTACAATTTACAAATCATATAGTTGATAAATCAGATAACAAAAAAAAAACTTATACTAAAAATCAAAAAACTAATATAAAGAAAAGCATTGAAACTTTAGAGAGAATAAATCTCCCCATAAACAAAACTTTTAAATGACTACATTGTGGATGTTATTGTTTTTGTGTTAGAAGAAACAAACCTATATTTATAGAGTCCTAAAAACTTTTCTTATTAGAAAAGGACTCTAGCTATTCCAAAACCTTCTCCTAAAAGGAAAGAATAAACTAAATATGAAAGAATATTATATTTTCCTTTCAGAAAAAGTAAAAAACATTTATGGTAATGTTTTGTCTTTTCTTTAAGAAAAAATAAATCTTAAATTATGCTAAGAAAATCAGGGCAAAACCCTAACAGGAAGACCCACGAAGTTGCTGTTTTCCCAAGGAAATGGAAAGAGGCTTTGCATAAATTAACAGATGTAGACGAAGAAACAAACAACAGGTGGGCAGGTTTTCGGTTGGTTAATAAAGATAAAATGCAAAACAGAAGTTGGTTTTAAGGGAGTACACTATGTTTTGGCCGAGGTACGTGGCGTTTTTTCATTGTTTTCCTCGGTCTGAGATAGAATGATTATTTAGAATGAGATGATGAGATAAGGATGAAGGTGAGGCGTCAGTTGTTGGTATGTTTAAATGACGGTGAAATCGAAAAGGCAAACAAATAAGATCATGAAATTAGAAAAATACGATGAAACTAAACAACATAGAAGAGGGAAAAGAAAGACCCACGTGCATAGAAATTTGGGCCAACATAGAAGAGGGAAAAGAAGGAGCCACGTGCATAGAAATTTGGGCAGCTTTAATGGAGTACAGTATATTTTGGCTGAGCTACGTGGTGTTTTTTCATTGTTTTCGTCGGACGGAGGTACCACCACTTATTTAGAATGATGATTAAGAAGATATTAACTTTTCTTTATTTCAGCTTATTTAGATTAGTAAATTTTTACATGACTAAAAAATCATAGTAAATTGATATTATTTAATTACATATAATTTAATGGAAACATTTTTTTATTTTTATTTTTATTTTTATTTTTTAGGTATAATTGATTTTCACAAAAGTATGTTCAAATTGAAATAGCATGTAGTATGAAACGAAGGAAAGAAAGTACAGTAACTTTTTTGTTTTTTTAAATAAACATTTAGTGACCCACAAATCATTTGAAAATTAATTATTTCTGGATATATAGCAAAAGCAATCTTATTTCCGAGTTCCAATGCCAACCTTCAATTGCCTGGTCCAATTGGTGCTTGAATATATTCCGTCCATTTTGAACTTTACAAGTTTTTTAAGAAATTAATGAAGTGTATGTGCGTGGCATGTCAAACGTGAACTCATTTAAAATATTTTAATATAGATGTGTGAATTCATATTTAAAAAATCATATAATAATGCAATAATAATTTGGTGCATCTTTCTAAGTGGGAATAAAAATTTAAATCTTTTATTTATCTCATCTTTTTGAGTAACACCTCTCCAAGTAGTTTTCGGTTACACTTTTGGTGTTTCAACTAATTTTTCTTTTGTTTTATTTTTTTCTTTAATCTTTCAAAATTTTCAAGTGTGTTACATTGAAGATTCCAAAAAAATTATATAATTAAATTAAATGTGTGTATTAAAATTAAAAACTAGTGCTCCCCAATTTATGTGAAACTTTTCGTTTTTGAGAGTCAAACAGTTAAGTTTGATCGGCAATTTGCGCATGGAATTTTCAATTTTTTTTAAATGATACTATTTATATATTTGTAAATTATGTAAAATGTACTATAAGTTACAATAATTGATAATTCAAAGTGTTTAAAAGATCTATGAAAAACTTACGGTCAAAAATAGATTTGTTTGAATCTCGAAATTTGAAAGAGCCACATAAAATGGGACAAGGGAGTAGTATATATTATACATTTCGGACTTATAATTTTTAAAATTTAATGGTTCAAATTAAGAACCAAAAGTCAAATCGATCAAATATATATAAATTATTTTAAAGAGGAACATGATAATTCACCATCATTTTAAAGGGACAAAATTAAATGTATTGAACAAAATTTCATCATTGATATCAAAAGTCAAAATTATATTGTATGAAAAAGGACAAGGTAAATGAAAAACGAACTACATTATGTATGAGTATAATAATAGAACATAATTACTTGTAATAAATTAACAATAACAAAAAGGATGATGACTAGGGTGGACATGGTATGATATGGTACAATATTTGAAATTTCGCTACCGTAATTTTGATATTCAGTTTTTAAAACTATTTTACCATTACCATATCAATTTATTTCGATATTTTTGTAGTATGGTAAATCAGTAATCATAGTTTGTTCAACTTTGACTAATATATACCCGTATAATAGAGTATTATGACTTCGAAAAATCAAGAAAGGTCTCAATTGTATGTATCAAACACATTACACATGTAGACATATATACTCAAAAGAAAGTACAAACAACTCATTTTGTTAGTCAATTACATTTAAAATATATTTCAATCAAAATAGAGTAGTCACTCTTCAATTTCTGAACATTTAGTTTATACTAATAATAGGTTGCATATTTGTTAGTATTTTAATAATATATTCTATTTATGTAACTATAAACTTCGGTATGCTATTCGATATTTCGGTATGTCATTTTTACATACCAAATACCATACCCAAAAAAATTAAAATGTATATCATATACCACACCAAATACCATAATACCAAAATCACAATATAAAAAAATTTGATATTGTATGATAATTCGGTATGTACCATACTATGTCCATCAGGGGCGGACCCACGTGGGTTCCAGGGGTTCACCCGAACAGCCTTGAAAAAAATTACACTAAATATTTTAAAGGTTAATTTTCTTTACTTATGTATATATATTAATTTTGAACCCGTCATGGATGAGAAGAAAACTATAGTGCAATGGCAGGTCCCCATTAAGTTAACTTTCACGTCTAGAGTTCAAATCTCGATGTGAATGTTTCATTTTATTTAGTTTCAGTTCCTAACTTTCACATTTTTTCAAGCAATGAAACATCGTTGAATAGTATTGTAAACGTGCTTGAGAAGTATTAGGACTGATCTCTTTTTGGAGTTTTAATTTGTAGTTGACATTGTGAAGGGTTAATTTGTTTTGTTCTACTTAGCACCATTTTTTGGTCTATTTAGCATTCTAGTTCTAGATTGACATATTATAAAGGAGTAATTTTTTGGTTTTACTGTAATCACTCATATTAGTTGCAGGTCTCTTGTAACGAAACTAACTTTTTGTATATAAACTATATACAATTATTTTCTTGAAATTTTGTTTTGTTGTGGCTTATTACACATTTATACTTTTATTTTTCAAACCCCTAAGCGAAAATCCTGAATCCGTTACTGATGTCCACCCCTAATGATGAGAAGGCATAAAAAAATGACAACTTGAAAGTTGTGATAGAAAAAAAAATTGAATATCATCTACCAAGAGGCCCTATAACACCATAATTTTGACCCTTAATCAATATTACAATGTAAATGTTTATTTCATAATCTATTTTCATTCATGAAATTATTATATCGTCAAAATATATTTGCACCTAAATTAGTAGCACAAAGTTAATGTTTATTAGGACTCTATTTTACGTAAATATTTAGAGTTTTTCAATTAATTAAAAGACTTATTGTCTATGAAATTTGTTATCGCATACAATATTTCGATATCATAGTGCACATGCCTTCGGCATATCCCTCATAGTAATAAATTTTTTTTTTTTTAAAATAACATAATAATATTAAAAAATATTTAATACAATATAAGAATTAAAAATAAAAATATAAATTCCAAATTGATAAATGATCATGTGTAAAAGTTATGAATATTAACAGTCTTATTTTACATTCTGTAATAAGCAATTTGAATAACAATAAGTTTTATACACATTCTGATCTTATTATTACCCTTTTTAACTTAGACTTTTCTAGCAACTTGAGATATGAATCAAAGTACTCTTTGTTGAATATTAATTAAAGGGTTAGAGTTTTCCAATTGATCTCTTATTTTCTTTTTTTATTTGTTGAGATAATTACACTCTTGTACAAGTCATAGATTTACTTTACATAATTTAGTTAAGATTTTTAATGCTTATCTGAATTAGCCCAAGGGAGGACTTTAGGGGTCTTAGAGGACTGCTATGGGGTCACAACCCTTTCTCGATCTAAAAAAAATTCAAACTCGAAGACAAATGATAGATCTTGATGAGATGAATCCAATGCAATAAGAATCGTCTTAAAATTTCATCCACAACTCCAAAAAATCTCACATTACAAATGTGATTAGTGTAGAGAAATTCTAAAAGCAAAGTGTTAGTCATTTTCAAAATATTTCCCAATCAAATTCTACTGTGATCGATGATATCTCATCTATTGGGGTTGATAGGTCATCACTAGATCTACTTCTCCACAAATTTTCAGAAGATTCCATCTTGCCGTTTGGAGAAACCAGATGGCAAAGTTTGACGAAATTTTATTTTATATAATAGTGTATAAAATTGTATATCAATGTATAAATATCTCTTATAGTTTCATATAATATTATACATTGGTGTATAATTAATGAATTCTGCAACTTAAGCTTCAGCTTTATTACTTCATTACAAGTTAGGTGCAGTTCGTGGTCATCGAGTAACACCACTACTCTCCTTCACTCTATCCATGAAGAATGACCTTAAAGTCAACCTTAAACGTCATGATCTTAGTGACTTTGATATAATATAATAGTATGAAAGTTTAGTAACTATACAGTTATATTGTCTCTAGTGGCGAATTTAGAGGTAAAAAATAGGGCACCCGAACCCGTGGTCTCTTCGTAAAACTAGATATTTTATGTATATATTTTCTAAAATTTGTATATTATTATATTCTGGCACCCGTATTATTAGAAGTCTATCTGGCCACATGGTTAAATGTTGAGCTTTTGACCTCGAGGATGAAGAATCAATTCCCACTTAATACATTTTTCTTGATGCATCCATGCTTGGATTTATTCCCACTTAATACATTTTTCTGGGTGCACCCATGTTCGAAAAATCTTAGATTCGCCTCTGAATTTGTCTCGTGTATACACTTAAAGATTTCTATAATGCACTAAGCATAATGTGTGTTGAGGAATTGAATTCATCCCATTTTCTTAAGCTCAAAACCAATTTGAGAAGAAATTATGTATATGCTCTTGGAAGGACTTCAGCTCACATTTTTGCAGCATATTTAATGACCTTCCAACTGAATTTCTCGTCTAAGGCTAGTGGCGGATCCAAAAATTTTATTTAAGAAGTTGGCCTTTTAAGGCAGTGTGATTTTTTTTGGATTAAATTCACTATTTTAGCATTTTAAAAAATATATATTTAATAGTGAAAGATTGAGTCTCCTAGTGGTTGAACCCGAAATTTTTAAAAAATAACATAAGCTAAAATAATATTTACAGTGAGATTCAAACCCTAAACACAGGGGTTCATCTGAAAGGCACTATACCACTGCACTACATTTTATTTCTGCATGTAACGACCATTCCAGTCGTAATGGGTGAACTAATTGTGAAATAAATCGGGTGATCAAACCTTGGGTTGTTTATAACAACATTTCTTCTTGATTTATTTGCTGTAATTCAATAATATAACCATGAAATTGATAGTTTTAGATGAATTAATGGTAGAAAAGCCCTGATTGGGTGGGATGATCATGATTTTGGCATGGAGTTTGGGATTAAGTTCTAATCCAGGTGTTCTTAGGCCATTTGAGTATGATTATATGTTATATTGATTGTTTGTAGACCAAGAACAAGTCAGGTATCATAACAAGGAGAAAACTCAGGTACAATAGAGTATTGTGGGCTTGATTTGAGGTAGGTGATTGTTGATTGTTTACAAGTTACATAATGCATGTACGATGACTACTTCTATAGTACAACTTGTATGATGCGTGGTTGGGGAGATCAAGGAATGAATCTCAAATGATAACTTGTTGATAATCTCATGCTACGAAGGTGATCTATTTTCTTGTGTTTATAAGTGTAGTTGTATTTTATTGTGACTGTGATTGTGTGATGCGTGATGTTTGATTGGCTCGAGTACCACATCTAGTATGAGATATTCTTGGTTGGCTTGGATATACTATGCTTGATACATATTATTGATTGGTTTGAGTACCATGTATGATACGCGATATTATTGATTGGCTCGTATACCAACATGTTTGAGTATTTTCTTGTGTGTTGGTTCCTTGAGTGAACCGAGCTCGTCTGTGGTCCCATTGGACATGCTTCGTGTAATTGTTAAGTTAGGATTAGTGACTAAGTTTTGTTGTATTGCAGACTTGGTTAATTTATGTGTTGTCTTGTTTGTACTATGTTCTAGTTATGTGTTTATATTCATATCTTTGGAGCTGACAGATAATCCTACTAGCACTATGTAGTTTTGTGTACTGATATTGCACTTGCTTTTTCTTTGTTGAGTACAAGACATATTGAGGTGGCTACTACACGACCTCAATTGTAAAACATACATTATATGAATTCACGGGATACCGTAAATTCATCTTTTACTCTTAATCATTTGTTCAGACTTAAACTCTTTAGTTCTTTGATTTTGGGGTTACATCTCCATATTGTAAACTACGTAGAATTTTGATACACGCCTTTTAGGTCCTAGGAGAAGTATTTTTTACAAGGGTGTTTGACAATGATTTTTCAATATGAAACTTTATTTTATTGCTTAAACTATTAATTTAGTGCAATGACTCCAAAGGTCCTTATTAAAAATTTTTCATAAAATTACTGTTTTACCTCCCCCGAGGGTTTTGCCCAAGTCATTTTTGGTTGGTTTGTGAAATTGATTTCACGTTTTGAGTAAAAAGTTGTGACTAGTGGAATTTTAGAGTTTTGAAAGACTTAAGTTATCAAAAAGTAGTTGTTGGTGTCTTTTGGAGTTTCGAGTTTTGAAATGGAATTTTGTCAATTCCATCAGTCTCAGAATATGGAAATTTGTCAAAGATAGTCATCGATTTTAGATTCGGAGTCTTTTCATGGATTTGAGCTCCTAAGTTGGAAATTATTGAGATTTTAACCTATGGGTTGACTTTGGTGAACATTCAAGGTTAGGATGTTCAGATTGGATTTTCGACCTTTCTGATGGATTTAGGGAATGATTTTAGGTTTAGGGGGTCTTGGTTGAAATTTCAAATGCACAAGCTTGATTTAGCCTTTTAGGCATTATATTTGTTTATTGTGACTTTCATAGTTTAGGAAACCTCAGGATCATACTTCGATGGTTATAATAAGTCTGGAGCATCAAGTTTAGTCAAGTAGCATGTTTGATTTGTGTGTATGGGGTTTTGAAATAATCCCCAAGATCATTTTTGTGAATTTTGTGCCATATGTGATTTTATGTTGCTAATATATGATGACCCCTGCAGTCGTGGAGGGACTCCCGCGTTCGTAGAGGGTTGGAGGTTTGACCACCGTATTCATGGAAGGTCAGGATTGCTGACCTCCGCGTTCGCGGAGAAACTTCTGCTTTTGCAGAGCATTTAATTGACTAGGGTTCACGTTCGCGGATAGGGTCTGCGTTTGCGGAGCACTCATGTTTCTTATTTGCCAAAGTCAAGATTTCAATCCCATTTCCACCATTTTGAGTATTCAAGCTCGGTATTGGTGATTTCAAAGTGGATTTTCAAGAAACTTCGATTGGGTAACAAATTTGAACTCCTCTCAATTGTTATTCCTTGATTATTGCAAGATCATATCACCTTAATTGCTATTTTAAATTCAAACCTTGGGTTTTTTTTTTCAAGAACTTGAGTTTTAAGAAGAAATAACAATTTTGGGTGAAATACAACTCCTGTTTTGAAATAGTTTTCACCAATGGATTCCAAATGCTTTGGGTGTCATATCTAAGTAACAATTTTTAGATTCAAACCTTATTTTTGGAATCGAGTTTTTGAGTTGATTTAACCCCCTTTTTCAAATTGCTTGATATGAGTGTTGTTAGTTTTGAAATCTCATTGTGAATACTTATTTGACTAGATTGTGTTGATTTGGGTATCGTTCGATAAGGAAAAGCTCAAGTCTCAGATTGCTTTTGATTGATTAAGACAAGTAAACTTCTAAACCTTGTTAGAACTTGTAGAATTTAGAATCCCCCTTGTTGTATGTGTTGGGGAGTAATGAGAATAATGTAATGAGGTTAATTTCTCAAATTGAATAACCTTAATGATATAAAGAGGATTAATGAAAAAGACAACGTGTTGATAATTTTGTATTGAATAGTGTGAATTGCTTTGAGTGTTGCTATTAAATTAGTGGTTGATAAAATGCTTGATAGTGTTGTTGTGGATGCGAATTACTTGAATTTGTCACTTTCTCATTATTGTATGAACATGCCTATTTGTATCGGTTTTGGAATACTGTAATGAGATGTAGTGTAATTATGTAGAGGTCAGTTCCGGCGAGTGTTATTGATACCAAGGTCTATTTTGGTAGGTATTATTGATATTGAGGTCTATTTCGATAGGTGGTATTGATGCCGAGGTATGTTTCAACAAGTGATATTGAGGCAGAGGCTGCTTTTGGCAGATACATGGATTTTGGGTGTTCCCCACGGATCTTAATTCAAGAATGGTGATTAATGAACTTAATTATTGTGATTAATGAACTTGATACTTGTGATTGATGAAATTGATTATTGTGATTAATGAACTTGATACTTGTAATTGATAAGCTTGATTATTGTGATTGATAAACTTGATACTTGTGATTTGATGAACTATAACTATTAGACTATGATTATTGAATCTTGTGAATTGTATATCGTGAACTGTTAGGTTAGGCTTTGTAGTTTTGGTGGTTCGGTTGGAATGAAAGAAGTTATCATATTCTAGTTTAGCCTTACCTCATGTTTAGTGGGTTGGTTGCTGAGCACTGTATTCTTTGGTACTTATTCTTTGCTTCTACACTTGTCTAGGTCACGAACCCGAATCCACGTGATTGCTAGAGGCCGAGGTTTCTAATGATGTGATTACAGGTATTGTCTGAGTCTGCCATCGACCTGTATTTCTATTGCTTGATTCGGGGTCTACTTTCTCTTATGTGTCTACCTATTTCGCGACTGAATTTGATATGATGTCTGATAACATACCTGTGGCTTGTTTCTATTTATACACTAGTGGGTGAGTCCTTAGTGGTGGATCAAGTGTATCGTAACTATCTCATTTCTTTGGTTGGGTATGACACTTGGGTAGACTTTATCATTCTAGGGTTGTTAGACTCTGATATCATTTTGGGTATGTATTGACTCTCTCCTTATCATGTTATTCTCGATTGATACGTTAAGACAGTGACCTTAGCAATATCGGGTGTCCCGAGAGTTTAGTGCAAAAGTGGTAGTGGTTCTTACCCTAGCAAGGTTATATTTTTTTTATTCGTGCTTAGAGATTAATTGATAGAGGATGTTTGCCTTATTTGTCCTTTATCCGAGATACTAGTGTTGAGCCGCCTCCCATAGATACTATTCCCATGAGTCAAGAGTTTTCTAATTTTTGGCTAATGATCTTCCAAGCGTTCCTCCAGATAGGAACATTGATTTTGCTATTAACTTAGAGCCGCAAGCCCATTTCTATTCCTACTTACCGCATGACTCTAGTAGAGTTGGAAGATTAGTTACATGACTTTTTGAGTAAGTGGTTCATTTGCCTTAGTGTGTCATGGTGGGGTCCCCCATATTTTGTCTGTGAAATAGAAGGACAGAACTTTGAGGATGTGTATTGACTATCGGGAGTAGAACTAAGTGACATTGAATAAAAAGTATCCTCTCCCGCGTATTAATGATATATTTGATCAACTTCAAGGAGAACCTTTGTTCTCTCAGATTAATTTGAGATCTAGATACCATTAATTGAGGATTATGGCATCAGATGTCCCTAAGACAGCCTTCCGAACTAGATATGGACATTATCTATTTCTAATGATGTCCTTCGATTTGGCAAACACCAGTGCAGCGTTCAAGGAGTTACTGAATGAGGTATTTCGACCTTATTTGGATTCTTTTGTGATAATATTCATTGTTGATATTTTGGTGTACTCGTGTACTGAGAAGGACCATGATCGATACTTGAGGATTTTGCTCTAGAGACTAAGGGGTAAGAAGTCGTATGCTAAGTTCTCAAAATGTGAGATTTGATTTGATTATGTTGCATTTTTGGGACATCTGGTGTCCAAAGAGGGTGCTCGAGTGGATCCACCTAAGATTAAGGTAGTTAGAGGCTTGACAAGGTCTACATCCTTTACCGAGATTTAGAGTTTTATGAGGCTAAATGGTTATTACAGGTGGTTTGTTCAGATTTTGTCCACTATTACATCCCATTAACGAGATTGAATCGACAGAGTATGAGCTTTCATTGGTATGATGAGTGTGAGGTGAACTTTTATAAGCTCAAGACTATGTTGACTTTGACTTCTGTCTTAACCTAAACCAATGAAGTTGTGGAATTTATTATCTATTACGATGCTTCTAGAGTCGGGTTAGGTGGTGTTTTGATGTAGAAGGGGAAAGTGATCACCTATGCTTCTAGACATTTGAAGACCAATGAGAAGAACTACCCTACTCATGACTTAGAATTGGCGGCCGTACTCTTTTGTGCTTAAGTTATGGCAGCATTATTTGCATGGGTACATTATGAGGTTTTCACTGATCATCAGAGTCTTCAGTACGTTTCTAGTCAAAGGGATTCGAACTTGAAGCAGCGTTGATAGCTTGAGTTACTGAAGGACTAGGATATTACCATCTTATATCATCCAGCTAAGGCCAATGTGGTGGCTAATACTTTGTGTAGGAAGACTTCTAGTATGAGGAGTCTTGACGTGATCAGTGTTGATGAGAAACTGTTGGCTAGAGATATTCAGAGGTTAGCCAACATTCTTGTCCAATTGTAGATTTCTAAGAAGAGTGGTAGTTTCATTGCTTTTATAGAGGCTCGATCTTCCTTAGTGGATCAGATCTGTGGGCACTTGTTTGATGACGAGAAGCTGTGTATCATTTGAGATAAGGTGTTGAGAGGGGAATCTAATGATGTTATGCTTGATTTTGATGATGTCTTAAGGATCGAAGAAAGGATTTGTGTACCCAAGGTGGGTGAGTTGATTAGATTGATTCTAGATGAGGCTCATTGTTCGCGATATTCCATCCATCCAGGAGCAACGAATATGTATTATGAGCTAAGTCAACATTACTACTGGTGTTGTATGAAGAGGGATATTTCATATTTTGTGTCTAGATTCTTGAACTTACAATAGATCAAGAGTGAGCACCAACAACTTAGAGGTATGTCTCAAAGGATGCTTATTCCTATTTGGAAGTGAGAATGGATCACCATGGACTTTGTTGTGGGTCTTCCTACCACTGTGAGTGTTGATGACTATATTTGGGTGGTTATTGATAGGCTGACCTATTCCGCCCATTTAATTCCAATTCGGGTGAAGTATACAATGGATAAGTTAGCTAGCTCTACATTAGTCAGATAGTCTGACTTCATGGGGGCCTATTTCCATTATCTCTGATCGAGGTGCACTATTCACTTCTCACTTTTGGAGGGCCTTACAACATGATTTGGTTACTTGGTTCGGTATGAGTATAATTTTCCACTCTTAAACAGATAGTTAGTCCGAGCGGATGATTCAGGTGTAGGAGGATATGCTTCAACTATGTGTGATTGACTTTAGTGCTCATGGGATCATCGCTTGTCTTTAACAGAGTTTACATACAACAACAATTATCACTCCAGTATTCAGATGACCTAATTTGAGGTATTATATGAAGATAGTATAAATCTTTGATTAATTGGTTTAGTTCAGATTAGATGGACGCACTAGATACTAACTTGCTTAGAGATTCTATTAAGCAGGTTCGTATGATTCAGGGTAGTCTCTTGACGGCTTAGAGTTAACAGAAGATTTGTGTAGACGAGAGAGTTCGAGCTTTAGAGTTTATAAAGGGAGATCTTGTGTGGCTCAGAGTGTCACCTATGAAGGCTGTGATGAGGTTTGGGAAGAAAGGCAAGCCTAGTCCTTGATTCATCGACCTTTTTGAGGTTTTGGGGCAAGTTGGAGAGGTGGTCTATAGGTTGGAATTTCCATCTATCTTATTAGGAATGTGTCCCATGTTTCATGTTTCCATGTTTCTATAGTATGTGCTAGATGCGTCTTATGTGCTTTCACTCGATTCAGCGAAGCTGGTTTCGGACTTGTCATTTGAGGAGGAGTTTGTAGAAATTCTAGATAGGCAGATCCAAAATCTTAGGACCAAGGAGATTGCTTTAGTGAGGGTATAATGGAAATTCCTTTCAGTTTGAAAGGCAACTTGGGAGACAAAGTCCAACATGCATGCCAGATATTCCCAACTTTTTAAGGCTTCAGGTACTTTCTTTTACCTTATATTTGAGGACGGGCATGATTTTTGATAGTGGATAATGTAATAATCCAGAAGGTTTATTTTTAGATTTTTGAAAATAAAATTACTATTTTACCCCTACCAATGATTGCCCCGAGTCAATTCTTGTTGGTCTGTGGAATTGGTTTTGAGTTTTGAGTAAGAAGTTGTGACTTGTGGAATTTTAGAGTTTTGAAGGACTTAAGTTGTCAAAAGTGGTTTTTAGTGTCTATTGGAGTTTCGAGTCTCGGTATGGAATTTCGTCAATTTCATGTATCTTAAAGTGTGGAGTTTGGTCGAAAAGAATCGTTAGTTTCATATTTGGAGTATTTTTGTGAATTTAAGGTCCTAAGTTGGAAATTATTGAGATTTTATCGTTTGGGTTAACTTTGGTTAACATTCATAGTTAGGATACTCAGATTAGAGTTTCGAAAGTTCCGTTGGATTTGAGAGATGATTTTAGGTCTATGGGAGGTCTTGGTTGAATTTTCAGAGGTCTAAACTTGATTTATCCCTTTTGGGTGTTATATTTGCTTATTGTGCCTTTCATGGGTTTTAAGTCAAGGGGAACTCAGATTTATATTTTGATAGTTCCATTAAGTCTGAAGCGTTGAGTTTAGTTGAGTAGCATATCTGATTTGTGTGTACAGGGTTTTGAATGAATTCGAGGGTCCTTTCGAGGAATTTTGTGCCTTATGTAATTTTGTATTGCTGGTGTCTAATGAAATCTACATTCGCGGAGGGTTGGAGGTTTGACCACCGTGTTCGTAGAGGATTTCCCTCATTCATGGAGGGTTTGGATTGCTAACCTCTGTATTCGTGAAGCAATTAATTGCCGAGGATCCGCGTTCACAGACAAGGTCTGCATTCGCGGAGGAATCCAGTGTCTTATTTGCCAAAGTCGGGGTATCTACCCCATCTTCTTCATTTTTAAATTTTCAAGCTCTATATTGGCTATTTCAAAATGGGTTTCCAAGAAACTTCGATTAGATAATGAATTTTACTGGCCATTCATTGTTATTCCTTTATTATTGCAACATTATATCACCTAAATTGCTATTTTGAATTCAAACCTTGGAGATTTTTCAAGAACTTGAGTTTTAAGAAGAAATGGTGGCTTGGGTTAAATACAATTCCATTTTCAAAATGGTTTTCATCAATGGATTCAAAATGCTTTGGATAACATATCTATATAACAATTTTCAAATCCAAACATTATTTTTGGAATTGGATTTTTGAGTCGATTTGATCTAGTTTTTCAAATTTCTTGATATGAGTGTTATTAGTTTCGAAATCTCATTTTGAATACTTGTTTGACTAGATTGTGTTGATTTGAATATTGTTTGAAAAAAGCTCAAGTCTCGGCTTGATTTTGATTGATCAAGGCAAGTGAACTTCTAAACCTTGTTAAAGCTTGTAGAGTCTTGAATCCTCGTTGTTGTATGTGTTGAATATCCTTATAATAGAAAGTGAATTATAAAAAAGGCAACATGTTGATAATGTTGTTTTGCATAGTGTGAATTGGCTTGAGTGTTGTTATTAAGTTGGTGGTTGATGAAATGCTTAATAGTGTTGTTATGGATGTGAATTACTTGAATTTGTTATTTTCTTGTTATTGTGTGAACATGCCTATTTGCATCAGTTCTGGAACACTATGACGTGATGTACAATAATTGTGTTGAGGTCAATTTTGGTGACCGTTATTGATAGTGAGGTCTATTCTTGTGTTGGTATTGATGGTGAGGTATGTTCCGACAAGTGGTATTGAGGCTGAGGTTTCTTCGATAGATACATGGATCTTGGTTTTTCCCCGCAGATCCCGATTTGAGACTTGTGGTAGATAGACTTGATACTTGTGATTAATGAACTTGATTATTGTGATTTATGAACTTGATATTTATGATTGATAAACTTGGTTATTGTGATTGATGAACTTAATACTTGTGATTTGATGAACTGTAACCGTTGGACTGTGATTATGAAATCTTATGAACTGTATATCCTGAAATGCTAGGTTGAGTTAATATATGTGGATTGTAGTTGTGGTATTTCGATTAGGATGAAAAGAGTTCTCGTTTTCTAGTTTAGCTTTACCTCATGTTTAGTGGGTTTCTTGTTGAGTACTGTGTTTTTTGGTACTCACTTATTGCTTCTACACTTATGAGACTGTATCCACGTGATTGCTCTTCTTCTATCTTCTTCTGAGGCTTATTATAGAGAATTAAAAGGTAGGTTCTTGTCGTCCCGGAGGTGCCTATTGTTCCTTATTTATGTTCTTATTCTATTCGAGAAACAAAGACATTGAGATTTGTTTTTATCTTTCAAATTCTGTTCTATTGCATAAGTGGCTTGTACAAATGCCAACTAGGCTTTAGGGGAATATTTTGAGAATTACTAAGTTTACACTTATGTTATTGATAGTTTACTTTCCTTATTTAATTTGTATTATTTGGTGTTAGTCTGACTTATCTTGGTGGGATAAGACCAGTTCCATCACGCCCATTTTTTTATCGTGACATTTAGTTATTGGGTTAATTAGGGGCTTATTGGTAATTGGTTCTATCATCGATTTTTTTTAATGAGGGTGTTAATCACGGTGAGGTAGGGTCATGACAAAGTTTGTATCAGAGCCCTTAGTTCATTGATCTCGCCTTGCCAAAACATGTCTAGTAGAGCCTTATGGATTGGTATAAAGACATCTGTTTTTTTTTAGGAGGCTACAATATTGTAGAAAATTATCCAATCTTTCTTCCTTTGTGGCATAACTTGTTTCTAAATGGTATCTTGTGATCCAAATTGATACATGACTTCCTTTATTCTTTGTTTGTAGATGGTTGATACTAGACATAACGAATTTAGGACACTTGTTGCAATGGTGGAATAAAAAAATGCAAGGGCAAGTTAGAGGCATCAGAAGAGGGCAAAGGTAGAGGGAGGGCGACACCTGCTAGGGGTGGAGTTTGGGCACCGGCTGTGCTAAGGTAAGCATACCCTCACCCACCGCAAGATCATATTGAGGAGGATGTTGAGGTAAAGCTCAAGGAGGGTGTGGAACAAAAGGCAGTGATACAATTTGGGGGTGTATGCCTTCCTCCTATATCTTCTGAGGTTGTTTAGCATGTGTTAGATTTTATGAGTGGGTTGACATGTACTAGAGACACTCTCGTTGTGCCGCCAACTTTAATTCAAGGCGCTCATCATATTGCTACTGCAACCCCCAGGATGGGTAAGCTTTAGGTACATATTCCTTCTTTATCCGATACTAGGCCCCCTTATGACTGCAATCAACTAAGGCATAGAATGAAAACCAGTCCATGCATTGAATAACATCAAAGTCTACTATATCTAACTGTACTGTGACCTGATTGGCCATACCTATAACACCCATACTTACCATAGAGATATTCACAAGGATGATTCTTGCTACATTTGCTACAACCAAGATAAGGTGTGTATGCTTTTGCAACACTACCCTTAGATTGAGAGTTATACTTTCTTCCTTTGTTTTCATTCCTAAGTATGGATGCAGGTGCACTAGATGAGGATGGAGCTAGTCCACAGGACCTCTTCGTAAGAAGGGTCGATTCCCATTTTAGGTTCTTTGTTGGCCAAACTCATGGTGATGTCTTAGCTTTCTAATTCCGAACCTTCTACCTATCCTTCAACTTATCCTCCTCAACCATATGGATAATTAGTATAGCTATATCCATATCTCCAATCAACATAGCTTTCTTACCCTTGCTTGATACACGTGAGAGTTCTCACACAAACAAGCTCGTCCTACTTTCATATCAGATACTATGTCACTACCCAAGGGTACCCCCTAGATGTAATAAGGCGTACACAACCCTGAGAGGCCTCATACAATCTCTTTAGCATATCATAACATAAAATAATTGAAAAGTGTGGAAATTTAAAACATTTTTCATAACAATCAAAGTCTCATAAAATGAATTGGAAGTCTATTACACTTGTCTCGAACCATCTAAAACATGAATATCTTTGGGACACAGCCCATACAATAGTTCTCAACATAAAGAAAGGCATAAAAGAAAGACATAAGGATGTAGTGGTCAAGCCCTCAAAATCTATGAGGACTCACCAAATCTTCACTTGCTTTTTCTACTAAGTACCTAGCAACAAGGATGAAAGTCAATATCGCCGGACCCTAACGAGGATGGAAGTCAATATCGCCGGACCCTACATTTGATAAGAATATAGGCAAAAGTATGTGTTTGTACAATAAAGTACTAAATATGATGGCTAACATAAATCATCAACATAAGCATACCATAGACATTAGTCAACATAAGACATATACCATAATCATAAGAGATACGAACATAATACATAAGCTATAAGCATAAGCATTAGTCAGTAAATGACATAATTCATAAACATAAGAGATACCAACACAAGTCATAATAGTAGCCAATTTACATAAATCATCATATCATATAGGAATGCTCCATAAAGTGACCTCAAGGCAAACTTGTGCAATGCACGGATAAAACCCCATAAATCTCACCCATGATAATTAAACCTCCTTAGGTCATCATTCATATTCATCATCTTTTATTCTCATAGTTAACTTATTGCTCATAGACAAGGGAAATCCCTCTAGTCATACATGTATTGCAAGGGCCTTCAAAGCTACAATCCAAACTAGTCATTCTCATATTTCATAGCTCACATTACTTCTACTTATTCCTATGACATCGGGACTTACCTCACTACGTCTATTATAAAGGGTAATGTGTATTCACCTCTTACCTTACATGTATAGTCATAGGTATTCACCTCCATGGCCATTTTAAGGAATCATAGGTATTCGCCTCCATGCCCTTTCATGATATGATATAAGTATTCGCCTCCACATAATTTAATAAGGATCATAGGTATTCGCCTCCATGTCCAACATATTATGATATAGGTATTCACTTCCACATAATTTAATAAAGATTATAGGTATTCACCTCCATGAACAACATAAAGGCAAATGGGTAATCACCTCTTGCCTTGCCATATGAGTCATATACGTAAAGGGTAGTCACCTCACACTTCTCATCATATGACATAGGTAATCACCTCATGTTTATCAACTTAGGTATAAAGGAAATCACCTCAGATCCCTCTCATATAAAGGTCTTGGGGAATCACCTCTAGGCTCATGTCATCATCTAGTCCTTGTACTTATATTCATTTTAGGTTAGAAAGTCTTTTAAACTAGAATCATTTTATGTGAGAAAACCCTTCACATCATGTTCCTTATATGTTCATGAGAATAGCCTTTCAATCAACATAACAACAATATAATAATCATTAACATTTCACTCTCAAAGTGTTCTTTAAAGCATATACATAAAATTCATAAAGCATACATAATCTTATACTTCGCCTCCTTGAGGTTCACAACTTACTTTAAATCAACACATTTAGAATCTAAGCATTGGACATAGATATCATCATAATTCAAGTGATTCCATCACTTCATGCATTCAAACATTCATGAGGTATATTAGCTGGGTAACGTCCTTCCACAACAATTCTGTCTAAAAGTCTAACATTATCATATAGGCTTCACTCTTAAGGCCTTAACATTCATAATTCAACACATTAGCCTTACTCTCAAAGCCCTAGAAATCAACATTCATAACTACAAGCTTTACTCTCAAGTAATACTTTTCATAAGTATCCCATGGACCTAGGTCTCCAGGTCTTCCACATGCTTCATTCTTAAATAATTCTAGTCATATATCTTCATATAGACTCAATCCCAACACTACTAATCATGATTCATCATATAAGCCCTAATTGAATCAATTCATGTCTACAAGCTTTACTTTTAAGCAATTCATATCTAGGTGCTCTAATCTCAAGCAATTCATCATTTTTAGAAGGTCAAATATAAACCCTCAATTTTCCCTTTCATGGCATATAACCAACTATATCAATTTTATCCTAGAATCGTAGGTTAATCAAGAATACATGTATAATCCTACTAAAATCATGTAATTCCACCATAAACAATCATAAACAATCATAAAAAATCATAATCCACTCTATTGGATCATAACCCATAAAATTAGAAGAAACCTTAGACTGACTTGGGGAATTCTTCTTCTAAATTGGGGGACAACATGGGGGCTTCATGGATGGAAGGAATCCATGAATGAATAAGCCATCATATATTGATTAATAAGCCTACCAAGCTTGAAACAATGGAGACTTGATCTTGATCCTAGCTCCAACTCTATCTTTTTCTTCAAGTTCTAGAGAGACAAATATTTGAGAGGATGAAAACTTGGGATTCTTTTGGTGTTTTTGAAATAAGGACTTAATTGGTAAGTTTAAAGGGTTAGAATAGCTTATATAGGTGTACTAAGACCATAAAAAATGACTTCACCTTATTCCATCTTAAAGGGGAATTTCCCATTGTGGCACTCACTTGGCAGCCTAGTGCCAGGCACCATGAGAAGCTTCATGAGCCGTGGTCCACACCACTGGACATTATCCTGCTCGTGGTCCATGGTCCAATAGCTTGGCCACCTTGGATTATCTACCAAGAAGTGAAGATATCACCACGAGCATTCCCACGGGCCGTGGTCTTCACCATTGGCTGTGAAGTGGCTCGTGAAAGTTAGCCAACCTTGGTGAGCTACTGTCTCATCACCATGGGTGACACCACGAGTTGTGGTGGCCACTACGAGTCGTGAAGGCTCTCGCGGTCATGGGCAGTGCCATGTCAAATCTTGGGCAGCCTTGGCTCTTGCTTTGGCCCTTGCACCTTTGCCTTGGCTCATGCCTTTAGTCTTATTGGCCGTAACCTCCCAACTAGCACTTTCAACTAACATCCTCAAAATATCATATGAGCCTACAAGACGGGGACTAAACTTTCCCAAACTCATTACACCCTTCTAAGGTGAGAAATTCAAGCAACCCAAATCATGAACATTAAGAACACTCCACAACCTTGTTATTTAAGCACACCATCTCCCCTTTGGGAGTGAGCCTAGGTGGACTTTCTAAGCACCATTACTTTCAATTCTAAGGTCGGGTCAAGTTATCACTTAAGCTTTCACATCCATCACAAAAGATGATTCCAAACCATAGTGAATTACATTACTACCCTTTAGAGGAGTCTTCTCATTCAACACATCTAGGCATTACTAAAACATCTTATTCATCAAATGTATCAACATACCTTAAAACTCATTATGACTAAGTCAGGTTCTACCATCCATACTCATAGAAATAATGCAACCCATTCATACTAAGGACAACAACAAAGTTTATCATGTCGAGTCTTATCAACTCCTAAAAGACAAGTAACACAGGAATCTAAATAAAGCATAAAACACATACCGGGAGCAACATTCAAAGGACACTTTTTTCCACCTTTAGCTTGGAGAGCATAAGACCTATTCTTGTTTGGAGCACTCCTACCCAAACTAATAGGACCTGATGAAGGGTAGGGTTGAGACCTAGGACGACTATCCCCTTCATTTCTAGCAACTATAACAATGGCTTATCTTGTGGCCAAACTTACCATAATCAAAACAAACATTAGAACTCGCTAGGAATTCACCCGTATGTCTTCTATCACACTTACTATACTCTGGCAATAGAACCCCATTACCATCATCTTGAGACTTAGGGTTAGGCAACCTTTCTTGGTTGAACTCAGGAGTGTTTGAGGAACCTTGCCTGGGGAACTTTTGTCTATACCTAGGGCAATCATGTCTACGGACCTTGCATGAGAGGGATCATCATCCTTTATTCTAGACCTCTTTTTCTCCCTAGAATCTTCCTTTAGTTTCCCCTCCTCAATTTGTTGAGCGAAAACCATAAGACGTGAGATGTCTATATCATGGTGGAGCATTGCCATACAAAATTCTTGTTCTACCATGTTGGCCACGCCCGACATAAACCTACCCATCTTAGTCCTCGAATCCACCACCATAGTTGGAGCATACTTGGACAATTGAGTGAACTTAAGGGTATACTCTTTCACACTCATACTTCCTTGTCGAAGGTTAATGAACTCTTGTACCTTAGTTTCCCTCAACTCTAGGGGAAAGAACCTATCAAGAAATGCAGATTTAAACACTTCCCACTTTACGGGACTCACCTCTACAGGCCTAGTCTTTTTCCATTGATTGTACCGTACTTGGGCAATATCTTTCAATTGCTAAGCGGATCATTTCACCTTCTCTATCGGAGTCATTCCCATAATAGCAAGTAACTCATAGATCTCCTCTATGAAACCTTGAGGATACTCCTCCACTTTGGAGCCATAAAATTTCGGAGGGTTCATTCTCATAAAATCCCTTACTCTTGAAGCGGCTGTACCCACCTCTCGATTGGCTTGAGCCATCACAGATTGGGCCAACATTTAGATAACCTACCTAAACTATGTATTAGTCACATTCTCCCATATAGGGTCAATTGGTGCTTGAGAAGGAGCTTGGAAAGGAACTTCTTGCTCCACATTGTCTTTCTCATTCCTTCTTGCATTAGCCCTTGTAGTAATCATATCCTAAAAACAATCGGACATGGATTATGAGAAAGACCTAATAGAGTTAAACTCTATGGAATGACTTAGAGAATGAAGAAGTGAAGTTTTATAAGCATCTAATAACCTCACATTCATAAATGTGGCGTGCTTCACACTTATGAACAAGACTCTACTAGACGTGGTTTGAGACATCCTAGAACCATTCTAAACCTTGTGCTCTGATTACCAAGTTTGTCATGACCCAGGGTACCCCCTAGATGTAACAAGGCGTACAAGACCCGGAGGCCTCCTACAAGCCCCTTAGCATATCATAACATAACATAATAGAAAAGTGCGAAAATATAAAATATTTTTCATAGCAATTGAAGTCTCATAAAATGAAGCGGAAGCCTTTTACACTTGTCTCGAACCATCTAAAACATGAATATCTTTGGGACACAGTCCATACAATAGTTCTCAACATAAAGAAAGGCATAAAAGAAAGACATAAGGATGTGGTGGTCAAGCCCTCGAATGCTATGAGGACTCACCAAATCTTCACTTACTTGCTCTACTATGTACCTAGCCACGAGGATGAAAGTTAATATTACCGGACCCTACATTTGATAAGAATGTAGGCAAAAGTATGCATTAGTACAATAAAGTACTAAATATGATGGCTAACATAAATCATCAACATAAGCATACCATAGGCATTAATCTACATAAGACATATACCATAATCATAAGAGATACAAACATAATACATAGACTATAAGCATAAGCACTAATCAACATATGTCATAATTTATAAACATAAGAGATACCAACAAAAGTCATAAGAGTACCTAACTTACATAAATCATATAGGAATACTCCATAAAGTGACCTCATTGCAAACTTGTGCAATGCATGGATAAGACCCCTTAAATCTCACCCATGCTAAGTAAACCTCTTTAGGTCATCATTAATATTCATTATCTTTTATTCTCATAGTTAACTTATTTCTCATAGACAAGGGAAATCACCTCTAGTCATACATGTATTGGAAGGGCCTTTCAAGCTACAATCCAAACTAGTCATTCTCATATTTCATAGCTCACATTACTCCTACTTACTCTTAAGACATCGGGACTCACCTCACTATGTCTATTATAAAGGTTAATGAGTATTCACCTTTTGCCTTACATGTATAGTTATAGGTATTCGCCTCCATGACCATTTTAGGGAAAGATAGGTATTCGCCTCCATGCCCTTTGATGATATGATATAGGTATTCACCTCTACATCATTTAATAAGGATCATAGGTATTCACCTTCATGTCCAACATATTATGATATAGGTATTTGCCTCTATATCATTTAATAAAGATCATAGGTATTCGCCTCCATGATCAACATAAAGGCTAATGGGTAATCACCTTTTGCCTTGCCTTTGGAGTCATATACGTAAAGGTTAGTCAGCTCACACTCCTCATCACATGACATGGGTAATCACCTCATGTTTATCAACTTAGGAATAAGGGAAATCACCTCACATCCTTCTCATATAAAGGTCTTGGAGAATCACCTCTAGACTCATGTCATCATATAATCTTTGGACTTAGATTCATTTTAGGTGAGCAAGTCTTTCAAACTAGAATCATTTTATGTGAGAAAACCTTTCACATCATATTCCTTATGTGTTCATGAGAATAGCCTTTCAATCAACACAACAACAATATCATAATCATAAACACTTCCCTCTCAAAGTGTTTTTTAAATCATATACATAAAATTCATAAAGCATACATAAATCTTATACTTCACCTCCTTGAGGTTCAGAACTTACTTTAAATCAATACATCTAGAATCTAGCATTGGACATAGATTTCATCATAAATCAAGTGATTCCATTACTTCATGCATTCAAACATTCATGAGGTAGATTAGGTGGGTAAAGTCCTTCCACAACAATTCTATCTAAAAGTCTACCATTATAATATAAGCTTCACTCTTAAAGCCTTAACATTCATAATTCAACACATTAGCCTTACTCTCAAAGCCCTAGAAATCAACATTCATAACTACAAGATTTATTCTCAAGCAATACTTATCATAACCATCTCATGGACCTAGGTCTCAAGGTATTCCACCCACATGCTTCATTCTTAAACAATTCTAGTCATATATCTTCATATATACTCAATCCCAACACTACTAATCATGATTCATCATATAAGCCCTAGTCTAATCAATTCATGTCTACAAGCTTTAATTTTAAGCAATTCATATCTAGATGCTCTAATCTCAAGCAATTTATAAAGTAATTCATCAATCTTAAAAGGTCACATCTAAACCCTCAATTTCCCCTTTCATGGCATAAAACCAAACCATATCAATTTCACTCTAGAATCTTAGGTTAATTAAGAGTACATGTATAATCATACTAAAATCATGTAATTCCACCATAAACAATCATAAACGATCATAAACAATCATAATCCACTCTATTAGATTATAACCCATAACATTAGAAGAAACCCTAGGCTGACTTGGGGAATTCTTCTTCTAAATTAGGGAAAAATATGGGGGCTTCATGGATGAAAGGAATCCATGAATGAATAAGACATCATACCTTGATTACAAAGCCTACCAAGCTTGAAACAATGGAGGGTTGATCTTGACCCTAGCTCCGACTCTATCGTTTTCTTCAAGTTGTAGAGAGACAAATATTTGAGATGATGAAAACTTGGGATTTTTTGGGGGTTTTGGAAATAATGACTTAGTTGGTGAGTTTAAAGGGTTATAATTGCTTATATAGGTGTACTAAGACCATACAAAACGACCTCACCTTATTCCAACTTAAAGGGGAATTCCCCATTTTGGTCATCACTTGGCAGCCTAGTGCCAGACACCATGACAGACTTCACGAGCCGTGGTATACACCACTGGATGTGGTCCTGCTCGTGGTCCATAGTCCAGTAGCTTGGCCACCTTGGATTGGTTACCAATAAGTCAAGGCATCACCACGAGCCTTCCTATGAGTCGTGGTCTTCACCACTGGCCGTGAAGTGGCTCATGAAGGTGAGCCAACCTTGGGGAAGCCTTGGTGAGCTACTGCCTCCCCACCATGAGTGGCACGAAGAGTAGGGATGGCCACCACGAACCATGAAGGCTCTCATTGGCATAGCCATGGCAAAGCTTGGGGTAGCCATGGTTCTTGCCTTGGCCTTTTCCCCTTTGCCTTGGATCATGCCCTCAAGTCTTGACTTGTTGCACCCATACTTAGCCCTAGATGGCCTACTAGACTACAGGGTGTTACATGCTATGTCTGGGGCATAACGAGAAAATTGAGTGAACTTGATACTGTACTTCTCCACGCTTATAAAATGTTGTTTAAGTTAAGGAACTCTCTTACCTTTTCCTCCCTTAACTCTCGATAAAAAACATTCCATGAAGGCATCTTCGAACAACGCCTAACTTAAGAGTGGTGCACTTTCTTTAATAATCTTCTTGAACTGGTCGTACAATATCCTTGCAACACCCTTTAGCTGATATGAAGCTAGCTTAACAAAATCTGCATAACCAACATGAATCACGTGAATCATTTTTTGAATCTTATCCATAATTTTTTTTAAATCCTCATTGAGCTTTGACCTAGTGAACTCCGGTGGCTTCATCCTTAGAAATTCATAAATCCTTGAAGTGTTTGTCACATAATAAAGGCTTATCGAGTCGACTCCATGATGGAAAATATTAGATGCCATAGCCTAAGCCAACATCTGGATGGTGTTGTGAACTCCACATAAGTAATTTCTGCCTGAGGTAGTTGCACAACAGGTAGGTTTGAACTCTTTGTCCAATGAGGATTGGTGGCTCACGAGGATTTTCATTCCTTCTTGAAGGATGTTCTCTATTTCTAGTTTGCATTGGATGGCTGATATTTCTTATTAGAGGCATGATCTAAAATAAACATAAGCACAAATTAGAGGAGATCAAGAGTTTAACTTTATCACACAAACAAGATGAAGAAAGAAGGGAATTATTTCCTAAATGTTACGCAACCTCTTCCTTATAAGTAAGGAACCCTTCACTCCCATTAAAAGGTTCTTCTGGATGTGGGTTTATCAAACATCGTAGGACACTTGAACCTTGTGCTCTAATATCAAGTTTGTCACGACCTGAGTCTACCCCAAGTTGAAACACGATACTTGGAACCACGATTGACCCCAAGCTAACCTTGGCATATCATATCTCGGCAATACTCATGAAAACTAAAGCGGAAGATGGAATACATGTATAATATACGACTAAATAATAAAAATCAAAGAAAGTCCATGAAACCATCTTACTAGTATCTGAGTAAGGTCTCTAGTATTGGAATGAATTAAATAAGCACCTCAAACCAACTAACAAGTACTAACTAAAATCTGACTAGCAACTAATCCATGAAGCCCCCGAAAAGTACCCACCAATTGTTGATTGGAATGCTGCAATCTAACTAACCACGAGTCTGACCACGAATGTCTGAATTTACATCATAAAAGGATATAGCACAAAGAAATATATGCGGTCAATATGTGGAATATACTGACTAAGTAAGGGACACTAGTATACATAAAAATGGCCTAATCCAGGCAGGGAAATAAGATTTCCAAGATCATATACATAATGAAAGAATTAAATAGAAAATAGTTGGAGTCCATGAATAAGTATCATTTGAATTCTTCATTCGAAAGTGCGTGCACACACATACATATACACACACGCGCGTGCACGCGCACTGTAACACCCCGAAGTACTAACCAAGAGTTGCATGTTGATTTACTATTGCTTAATTATTACAATATGTTTTATTGTCATTTTGGGAACTTGAAATTTTGATATATTTGCAAACTTGCTTAACATAAATTGAGGCAGTCATTTAAGGGATTGTTTTGGGGTATTTACGTAACATTCTAGTTGGAATTATCTATAACTTAAAAGGAGGTGAAGGATATATATATATATATATATATATATATATATATATATATATATATATATATATATAGGTATATATGTATGCATTTTGGGCAACACACAACTATTTGGGCAACACCTTTGAAGGACAGCTATACAAGTGATAAACATCACTTTTGTGACTATATATTTTCACACATCCTTTAGTAAATTTGTTTTCCTCAAGCATTAGAACCTTAGAAAAATATCTAAACAGATTGTTCTTCAAAATTACAAGAGGAAAACTTTGTCCTTTTGGCGGGGATTTGAGACACACCCTTCTCTTTTGTAAGTGATGAAATTTGTTTCTGAGCTGGGTAATGTTTGGTAATTTATGCATATATTGTTCCCTAGAACTTCGTTTACAGTGAATAAATATGATTTGAAAAGCTAATTCGTATACCTATAACTTTTATGCTTGTGTAAAACTCTAATTTAGCTATAATGGATTCGGAATATGGGACGCAACATAGGGCAAGTTTTGTCCAGAGTTCGGAATTTGAAATCCTGTATGATCAACTGTTAGTTTTTTGAATATATCTTTTTGTAAAAAGTATATTTTGCGATGATTTTTGTTTATTTGCAACCTTTAGAGGTGTACCTACATCTTTATGAAGGATATAAAGTCCAATTTTGCGTTTTTCCTTTACAAATTTAAGTTGCGACTTGAGGTACCAGGCTGGACAGATTTACTGTTCTGGGAGCATAGTTGTATTTGTATATGCTAGGCTTACTTGTGATGATGATCCTGTTTTACGTCAACATTGTTGAGCTAATAAAAGTTAAAGAAGTTATTTAATTGTATTTTTAAGGTTATATATACTCGTGTACAAGTTGATAACCTTGATACGTTGGTTGGGCTACTGTTTGAATTCTTGAAGTTTTGTTGGATTGTTTCTATGCTAAAGCCTGAGGTTTGGGTATAAACTTGTACTTGTACTCTTGTTATCTTCTTGTATATTTGAATGGTTATCTTGATACCTTGGTTACTTCTTGTCACATTGTATTGTCGTATTGATATTCTCTGAGACTTTCAAGACATTGTGTAACTCGCCCACTTGTACGGACCACTTGATCACTTGGCATTCTTGTTGGGACTTTTTCCTTCTTGTGGCTGTGACTTTGTCACTATTGGAATGCCTATTGATTCATATTATTCGCCATCTTGACTTTGGATTTCTGGTTTGCCTTAAGTATGAAAGTTGTCCCTTTTAAGTATGAACTAGGAAGCCATTTTTAATATGGTTCTTGATTTTCTTAATTTTTGGGCTTTGACCCTTCTTGATACAGGGCTTCGGTCCTTCTTGATACTTGGTTATGCTGGGTGTGATGGTATGATGTATATATTAGGCAAGCCTTGGTATTGGATCTCTTGGGAAATGGTGCTATGAGCATTCTGGACACTTGGATCTTTAAATATAGAACTTGACACCCTTAATATATTATTTACTTGATTTATTTGTTATGTTTCAATTGTGCTTTCCATGACTTTTGAAAGGTAACTTGGTTAATCTAGCGGCTCCACACATATAGTTTTTACACCACTAAGCTTTATGCTTAGCGATAGTTGTTTCTATTGTAGGGAACGTTCGAGGGGATACTTGAAGCTGGCCATTGGAGGCGGAGTTTTTGCGAGCTTTATGGGAATATCATATGTGCATATAGGAATCTATAGTTTGCATAAATCTTGGGACTTGTACATGATCTATATGTTGTACATTTACATGAAATTTTGAAGGCTAATTTGATCATGTCACCATGGGTTGTAAAATAAGTATGGCTATATGTTTTGTTCTTTTTGGGGTGTGTAAATCCAAGTCTTGTAATATACTAAATTTACTATTTGTTTTGAATGTTTGTCTGAAGCATGAACCGGCAAAGGTTTGTACTCAAAAGTTGGTAATATCTTGTTATATTATTTTGAGTGTGAGGATGAAATATGCACGAAAACCTAGTAAGTTATTTGTTTAGATTATTTTGGAAGTGTTCTTCCACCATAAGATAAAATATTGTGCAGTTTCAGTTTAACATCAAATTAATGTGTAAATGGGCAGGTTTCACTTCTTTAACTATTTTATTTTTCCTGTGAACCTAATTCCTCTACTAGACTAAAATAAATATGCCCTTTGTTAATCTCTTTTAAATGTCGCAGGTATTAAATTAGTTTTCTCCTTTAAGTGGTAGCATCCTTCCGAGTGGGTTGTTACACGCGCGCACACACAACACCCCCCCCCCCCACATATATATATATATATATATATATATATATATGGGTCTAATGCATTACACTTGCATTAACATATACATAAAATAACATACTTAAAATGAACCATACAAAATTAAGAAACATACCGTAAAAAGGTGCATAAATTGAAGAGTTTCTCATAACCGACATACACCAAGTGAGATTATGATGTCCAACTTATAATCCCAGTTGGAAGGGATACCCTATACTTTTCCAGAGTATAGAACCTCTCAATCTATGTGGATCCATTAATATAAGCCTCTCAGGGCTAGATGGAGTTGTCTGAAAAAGCGACTACGGTGGCACATAATTATGGGACTTAGATTTTCTAAATCCGCATCCTCTTGGTACTAAGTAATCCTCCAAAAATAACATGCATATATATATACACACACACATTGATTAATTCTCATAATTATAAAGAATATCCATCTATCTGAATCATATATAAGACTAATGTCATGACCCCCCATGTCATCATGCCACTTAGGCGCCACATGACATAAAGTTGTCCATGTGGAAGACTTACATCGGAAGAACAACAGTTGTTAGTGGAATATTATAGAAATATAAGGAGAATTCCTTGGAAGACCTTAGAATTCCAGGGATTTGCATGGAAGGTTCTTGGAATCTTCTAGCTGTGTAGAGAGTTCTAGAATAGGAACTTGTACATAATTAATATTTTCAAATTAGCCCCTAGTGAGTTGTATAAATGGAGGGACATTCATTTGTAATGCAATGAAGCAAGAAAAACAAAATTACGGGACCAAATTACGACCCATAATTATATCCTTGGAAATCAGGTCTAAATAAGTTTTAGGACTTTATTTTACGGGACCAAATTACAGCCCATATATGGATTTATGACCCATAATTGTGTCTGTGCAAAATCAGACCCGAAAATTCACTCACTGAAGTTTATTTTACGAGTTCAAACTATGAGGTGTATTTCAATTTACAATCCGTAAATGAAGTTTGTAGTTTTTAGACTTTGAAAACTCTGCTAGGGTAGTCTTTGCTAAAACAATTATAATTTTTTACTCCTAACTCTGATTGATGCAAACTGTGGCGTTGGAAAGAAGAATCAGAGAAATTTAATTTGATATGTTATGGGCTAGCTAAATAATTATATGTTGTGATATATGATCGTTTGAACTTGACCCTTGCAGGAACTAATGCGAAAAAATTAGTTGGTAGGAAGGTTTTGAACTTGAGTTAGTACTAGAGGTCTCTTATAACCCTAAGACACTTCCAATGCACTTCCCACTCATAGAAATGAACCTTATTACATAAGCACAAGTAGAAAATTACCCGATTCAAGCTTGTATACTCATGACGAAATATTCGAATTTTAAAAGAAGAGTTGCAAGGCATTGCAAGGGTCTACTTGCAAACATGGTGTGAGGCATATTTTTCTGGGATCACTAGAAGCTAGAACACTCTCGCATATCATCCACAACAAATCAAACCTGTGTAGGAAAAGTAATGATTACACAATTCATAAAGACAATAAAGTTCCTCAAATTCAAAACACAAAAAAGATCATGCATAATAGCAACTTGTGCATCTTAATAATAAAAAGGAGGTGTCATTACACTACAAGAAAATTGATTTTTAGCGAGGAAAAATTAAGTTGTTGAAATTTCAAGTATAATCGCCATAAATCAATAACGATTGAAAAAAAAAAATCCAATCATCACGATCACTAAAAGTCTCAACGATAAAAGTTAACTAATCTGGTCGCTAAAGATCCTATATCGACAACAAAAAGCTCCAGTCGTTATAGTTTCTTTTTAGTGACCAATTTTTCCTTCACTACTTGTTCAATTTCTCTACGCTAATTTCTATTTAGTTATTTTACAATCTCATTGATAAACATTTGTAACAAGTAACAACCATATTTCCCTCAAGTATTGTGAGATTTTAATAAATATATTCACAATTTTATATATTTTCTGTGATTATCAAATGAAAATCATTATTTCATAATCTTTGACACATCTATATATATATATATATATATTCACGTTGTTCGTCCAAAAAAGAAACAAATAGTCAATGCTGATATAAAATTTTTATTGTCAAGTACAAAGTACTAAAGGGTCACATCAATAAAATCGAAAAAAGATAAAGGTATAGTGTTATGCACAGAATGACAACATTTTAAACCACCCAACTTTAGTTTTAGTTTAAGTTTAAGCAACTAAGCTTTAGTTTCTCATCCCAAAATTGCTGATGAGATAATTGCGATTTGGAAAATAATGTTTCATCTGAAATGCAATCAAACTTTTCAACTAATTTGCAATCTTAAGTAATTGATGATTACTGTTGAGTTGAACTGAAGGTGTTCTTGATTGTAGTTATGTACAATCAGATAAAGCTTCAAAATCTGGTACATTACAATTGTTAGACTATGGTGACTCAAAAGAATTCTGAAGATATTCGTCTTGGTTTTCTAATTTGTGTAGACATACACGTAATACTTAGCATCCTATTTGTATCCTACGTGACATTCTACGTGTTGACGCATGTCTCCACTTGTTCAATTTCATACACGTTTAAGTATTTACTTGTGCACACCCAAATTAGATGATATAGATGTCAGATGATATCAAATTAACCGACATATTTACGTATTACGCCTTTGGAAAATTTAAAGTTTGGACTTCCAGACATGTTAACATTTTAATGTAGGCAACTTATTGTGATCAAAAGTAGTCAAAATAGTGTTGTAAAAAAGTTGTTAAAATAAACTGATTACAAATTATAGGTATCGTGAAATTCTTGATTATAATTTATAACCTAAGATCCACACATTCTATCTTCATTTTCTTTTTAGCCATCTTTAGTATACAAAACTATACTAACTTGATTAATTTGAATTTTTTATGTGCGAGCAAAAAAAAGGAGACAGATCTGGAACATTCACGTTAGATAATGTCATAAAAAACATCTAACACTTTATATTAAAATATTCTCCGTTTTATAATTAAGCTTAAATTTCTGATTAATGGTGTAGGAATTACAACTATTTTACTGTGTCTTAAAAGATCCATTCTTTCAATATTTACGGATTCAACTACTTAGCTATTGTTAGAAGGTGAGTTGAAAATTTAAATTGAAAGGGTTCAACCTCAAAAAATTTAGTATTGAATGTGTTTTCATTTTTCATATAGATGGAATCAAATAAACTAATTATAATTTTAGTGAATATTTATAAATAAATGTTATGTTTCGTGCTTAAAGAATTATGTTAAAATAAACTTATCATCACAAGGCTTTTTTTTTTTTTTAAATCAATTATCCGGATAGGGTGTGTTGTATTAGTAAAAAAAAGTAGAGACCCGACCTCAATACAACATTGATCAGTCACAAAAAACTAGAAGGCTTACAAAATTTACTATAGAGCCTTCTGGAAATTTATGAAGAAGAAAATAATTAGCTTACAAAAAAATTTTCTCTATCATATTTGTTCCAAATACTAGGCAATTGCCGTTTGCCCAGTAGAAAGAGACCTTTCGCTTGTCTAGGGAGATTGGAATAGAGTTGAGTGATGAGCATTGGGTGAGAAGAAGTCAATTTTGCTAAACAATCTGCAACTTGGTTTTCCTCTCTAAAATAATATTTAATTTGAATTTGCACTCTAATTTTTTTAATGACGTTGATGAAGTCAATGACTAGTTTCAACTTCATATTTGTAATTATATCATTGGCGAGCATATTGACTATATTCATGGAGTCAAGTTCTAGAATAAAATTAGTGTATCCATGTTGGTCACACCATTTTACACCATCGCAAGGCTTTATCTGAGTCCGGAGCCAAAAGGATAAAAAAATTGTCAAAAATTCCAAAAGGGAACACCAATTTTTTTTGAAAAAATTGACGCCGTTACTCCGCATAAAATAGCTGCCCCAATAGCAATTTCGTCCAAAAAACTTTTTTCTTTGTTCTTTAAAAGTGCTGTTGTGGCAGTGATTTTATCAAAAGAATTTTTAAAAAAAAAATTAAAACAGCTGCTATAGTAACGATTTTCTTTAAAAAATTTAAATATTTTTAATTATAAAATCGCTTACTGGGCAGCGATTTCATTAAATTCCAAAATCAATAGAATAATATTGAAGAAATTAAGCTGAAACCAAGCATGTGCAATCACTATTAATCATTTAAGCAAATGGCAGTACAAAACACTTCAAGGCAGCAATATATTTTAAAATACAAAAATTGAATGAAATCGCTGCCTTGCAAGCGATTTAAAAAAAAAAACATTTTAATCAATTTTAAGAAGTTTTTTTTTTTTAGAAAAACGCTGCCGAGGCAGCAATGTTAAATTTTTTTTGTTTGACAAAATCGCTGCCGGGGCAGCGATTTTTATGTTTTTAACGAAGTAACGACGTCAATTTTGTTAGAAGAAAATTTCTCCGTCAGGAGTGATTTTTCCCTTTTGATTAAAAAAAATTGATGTGCCCTTTTGAAATTTTTGAAATTTTTTTTGCCCTTTTGACTTCGGACTCGGCTTTATCTACCCGCCTCTGTTTGAAGTTAGCTAAAGCAAATTCAAAATTTAAAGCTTAAAGATTTTTTTTTCAATGATCTCAAATTAATATATAATAAAATCTTTATAAATATTTAATGTATTTATTGACACATATATAAAATTTGATTGAATGGATTTTTTCAAATTCGTGACCTCATTAGTTACAAACTAAATCCGCTTTCGTGGGGAGGGCTTAGGACGTTTATCAATAAAAATGAACTACTCATTTTGTCCCAAATGTTGTTTAATTTAATTTGGAGTTAAGAAAGAGAATTTTTTTTAAAAAAATTTGTGGTATAAAATAAATGATAGATGTTTGTGTCACTATAAATCATCTCATTAAGAACAAAATAAACATCTTAAAGTGTAAATTTTTCACTAAAAAAATTGTCATATAAAATGTTTTTCACGGAAAATATTTTCTTGCAAAACAAGTTTTACTTATTTTCTAATGTTTTATAAGTAAGGAAGAAAATATTATCCTAAAAGCATTTTTAGATTATGTAGTAAAACATTATCCAAGTGGAATGAGAAGGGGAGTGGAGGTTCGGGGGTAGCGGGGGGTTAAATGGTCAAAGGGTAGGGTTTGGATGGATTGAATGAGTAGGGACTAGACAGGGGGTTGAATGGTGAAGTGGGGGTTGGGGGAGGGTTGAATGACTAGGGTCTGACAATTAACTTAAAATGTCAGTTATACAATTTATTTTCTCTACTTTCATTAGAAAAGTCTATTTGATTTACTAGAAAAAATATTTTTCAAACATTTTGATCAACCAAATATAATTTTTCTTTGAGAACTCCATTGCAAACACAATCTAATTCCATAAAACAGGAAATATATAGGTACTGAAATTGAAATTAAATTCTTACCACTTACCGACACCTTGCTGATTCCTTACAAAAGGGGTAATCAATTTGTAGTTATTATTTTGAACTATATTTGTTGAGGGGTTACTATCAAACAGACAGATCATTAATTTGTAATTTATTGCAATTCAAACACATTTTCTTTTTTCACATGTAGAAATTTAAAAGCTGTAACCCTAGTTCCTCCAATAATCAAATGCCTAAAATAATAGCGCAACGTGAGTGGTAAATACTTACTTGCACACAACATATTCACTCTAAAATATATAACTTAATTATAGTTAAGTGATTTAATATGGTGTACGTGTATACATATTGATTAAGTCATAATACATAAACATGCCTTTTAAGTTGGCCTTAACTAACATCTTTGCTCTCTAATTTTGGACATGCACAAGTAAACACTTCAACTTGTATAAAATTGAAAAATAGAACATGATTAGTCCAACGTGGCGTTCTACGTGATAATTTTGTGTCATATGTGGTGTTTTATGTGTATTATGAGTCTATGACACGTTGGACGGATGTATCTACTTGTTCAATTTAATATAAGTTTTCATGTCTACTTGTGCACATCCAAAATTGAAGGACCTAGATGTCAACTGAAACCAAATTAAAAAAATACATTTATGTATTATGCTATTGATTAATAGTTATTAATAAATATTAAAAGACTTAGTATAAACACATGTTATCATCCATTTATTGACTTGATATTATTGATATTAGAGTAGGAGACTAGGAGTAACTTTTGTACCAATATGGGATCGCTTCTGCATGGAAGTAAGTTAGAAAAAGACAAATCCTGGAATTATAAAGTTGTTATGTGTAATTTAAATTTTATGCTCATTCTTTAAAGAAAAAAAAAAAAGAAGAAAAAACAAGATATGGAGAAAAGCAATTGTCTAACAAGTCTAGTAGTTCTAATACTTGTCTTGCCATATGTAAATGCAACCTTGTCTAGGCCTAAAGCTGCAAAGCACTTTGTGTTGGTTCATAAGGCATGTCATGGAGCCTGGTCTTGGTACAAAATTGTAGCATTGATGAAATCTTCAGGGCATAATGTCACAGCTCTTGACTTAGGTGCTTCAGGAATTAACTCGAAACAGGCACCCGAAATCACACATTTTTCTGATTTCTTGAGTCCGTTAATCGAGTTCATGACTTCTCTTCCTGCACATAAAAATGTTGTTCTTGTTGGCCATAGCATTGGTGGTCTAGCCATTTCGAAAGCCATGGAACTTTTTCCAGAAAAAATTTCAGGTGCTGTATTTGTAGCTGGTCTAATGCCTGGTCCAAATATCAATGCAAGCACTGTCTACATTGAGGTACCAAATTTCCATATTCCGATATTTAGCCATGAGATAATATGTTATGCAATGCAGTGGTATCTAAATATACTTGGTTATAGTTATGCAATGCAGTAGTATCGAAACTTGATAGTCGTGTTATATACGATAAGGGGCCTTCGAATCCTCCAACCTTCATCTTAGGTCCCAAGTACCTGGCAAGTAATGTTTACCAACGGAGCCCAATTCAGGTATGAAAATAATACTATACAAATTACATATCTATTCAAGTAGTTGATTGCAACTTGAAATTGGTTTATTTTTCTTACTTGGTGTTAGGATTTGGCGTTGGCTACTACACTAGTAAGGGAAATATTCTTTTATAGTGTGGAGGATGTTTCGAAGGAGATAATTCTTTCAAGAAAAAGATATGGATCAATTAGGCGAGCGTTTGTTGTTACTCCGGAAGATAAACTTGTAAAGAAAGAATTTCAACAATTGATGACTGAAAGAAATCCACCTGATGAAGTGAAAGAGATCCAGGGAGCTGACCATATGGTCATGATGTCTAAGCCCCATCAACTTTTTAAATTTCTTCTGAGATTTGCTGACAAGTGACTAATTCACGTGTCTCTTGCATTTGTATGACGATCTAACTTCTTTCTTGAAACTCCCAGCTAGTTGATTTGATGTTCCAATCCTTTTCTGTTTCTTTTATTGTAATATTAGTGTTTGGAATTGACATTAATAAACGACTAATGTTTCCACTAATTCCATAGTATTGTTGCTTTAGTTCAATTTTGTGTATTATTATTAGCATTATATATTTCTTCATTTGGATTGAATAATTAATTTTTGCTTTACAAATAAATAACTACATTTTTTAAAAATTAAATTCAAGCCAAAGCTTCATTTTAGGCTTGAAGTCCAAATTCATATCACGCGTCAAGGTGACTTGACATACCTATCAAATTCATGACTAATAAGGTGATGCCACATGTTTAAATGATATGGCAATCTCAATCAAATTCAAAAACCAGTTAAAAGCTGTTAAGTGTCTAAAATAACATCATGTCTTAGCCAATCACAAACAACCTTACCTGCTCCCTACAATTATAAATAGAGCAATTACATAATTTTCTAGAGGATATTCATGAATAAGCATTGGAGGAAACCCAACATCGACTACATAGTTTTTTAGAGGAGTGGCCAACCATCACAATCCGAGTCTATATCTTAAGTGTGCTGGTGCTTAGAATCACAAGTAAACTCAAGCAAATCCTTGATATTGACATACAACTAACAATTAAACTAGCATTCTATGAACTGCAAATGGAACCTGAAACATAATTAATTAACTAGGCAAAATGCATACTATGTAACTCCATAGGATGACCAAAATTTCATGCAAAAACTAAACAACTAATGTCGGACCAAAGCCTTTACTAATTGGAGTGAAATGAAGTAAGTTTGTTGGAACATGACCTCTAACTATCATCAAAAGCAATCTATGTTTAAAATAAGAGTTCTAACTACTTACTACTTCATGAAGTCTCCGAATAAAGAGGACTCACCAATTATTGACTAAAAAAGTTGTAAGCTGCCTAGCCATGAGTGTGAGTGAGAACATCTGAATTTACATCATACTCGCTCTGTCCCTAATTAGTTGTCCACTTTTGAATTGAGACACTTATTAAGGAAACAATTATTGACATAGTAAATTTACCATATTACCGCTATTAATTATGAAGTGGGTGAATAAAATACTTAGGATATTCAAGAAGTTCAAATGAATACATGAGGAATTCCAACAATCCTTTCGGGAAAAATAACTTTTACCAAAGATCAACAACACAAAATAATTCACAACCTCCATTATATTGTTCAAGAATTGAACTAAAATCAAGAACTACGTAAGAACTCTTTGAATACAACAATTTTGAGGATAATTTCAGATGTTTGGCATGAGAACGAACAAGTCCAACACTGTGAGAAGACTTACATACCTAGAAAGAACAGTGTTCTTGGCGAAATCCATAATTCTTGAAAGAACGCTTGAAACTTAGCATTCCCTCTTGAAATCTCGTTCTAATTCTTTAAGTGTTTAGGAACGTGAAAAAGTGGTCTAATATTGATTAGAACCTTATTTGGGGTGAAGAAAAACGTGGCTAGGCTCAGTAGAAAAAGGAAAAGACCAAATTACACTTCTAAAAACGAATGAGATGCCTTTAATAGAGAGGTTTCACTCAAATGACCATAACTTTTTGCTCCAAGCTCGAAATTAAGCAAACTTGGCGGCGTTGGAAATATGACTCAAAGAACTTAAATTTGATAGTTCATGGGTCACCTAAATCTTCATGTGCTAAATGATATACTCGATCGAATCTGACCCAAATGAAAAATTGATAGTTGACTTGCACTAGCCTTTCTTTTGTTCTTTTCGAAACCCAAAGTGTTACAATATCTCACCCTTAGGAACATTCGTTCTCGAATGAGATCAAACTAAGCACAACAAGGGAGGGAATCATATAACCACCCAACTCAAGCAAAAAAATATGCAAATAGCACAAACTTAACATATCAACTTAAAGAGAACTTTACAAAGAGTTAGTACCTTGGTTTGGAAATGATTTAGAAGGAAAGAGGTGAGGGTATCTCTTCTTTATATCTTTCTCAGCCTCCCAAGTAGCTTCCTCAACAAATTTCCTCCATAAGACCTCGACTAATGCAACTTATTTGGTTCTCAACTTGCGAACCTGACGATCATGAATTTGAACGGGCATATCCTCATAAGATAGGTTGTCCCTAATACCACTATTCTCAATAGGTACAATAAGTGTAGTATCTCCCAAACACTTCTTTAACATAGAGATATGAAATATCGGGTGGACTGCCGCCAACTCTAACAGTAGATCCAACTCATAAGATACGTTGCCAACTCTCTTGGATATCCTGTAAGGACCAATGTATCGGGGACCGAGTTTTCCCTTCTTACCAAATCGCATAACACCATTTATATTGTTTTCTGCCATCCTAAATAGTCTTTACTTTCACCGTGGCTTGATGAACCAAGTCTGGCCCCATCAACTCAGCTTTACCAACTTCAAACCAACCAATAGGAGATCTACATCTTCGCCCATAAAAAGACTTATAAGAAGCCATTTAGATATTCTAAGTAAACTCTATGAGGAGTAAGTGGTCATCCCAATTACCTTCAAAATCCATGACGCATGCTCTTATTATATCCTCTAGGGTGTGAATTGTGTTCTTTGCTTGGCCATCCGTCTGAGGATGAAAAGCAGTACTAAGGTTTACCTTCGAACCCAAATCTTTCTGGAAAGACTTCCAAAACAAAGCGGTGAATCGTGCACCCCTATTTGAGATGATAGACACGGGAACTCCATGAAGTCAAACTATCTCTTGAATGTACAATCTTGCATAATCTTCTACTGAATTTGTGGTCTTTACTGGCAAGAAATGGGCTGATATAGTCATCTGATCTACAATCACCCAAATCAAATCATGTTGCTTGTGAGATCGCGCCAAGAAAGTAATGAAGTCCATATTAATCATCTCCCACTTCCATTCTGGAAGAGCTATATTTTGAGCCATGCCACCTAGCCTCTGGTGTTCTACCTTGACTTGCTGGAAATTTAGGCACTTAGTAACGAAGTCTGCAATACACCTCTTCATACTATTCCACCAATTTACTTCTTTCAAGTCATAGTACATCTTTGTGGAACTAGGATGGATCGAATATCTGAAACTATAAGCTTCTAACATGATTCTCTCTTGGAGCCATCTATCTTTGGTACACACAATCTATCTTGATATCTCAACACACCATCTCTCTCTTGTTCAAAAGCCATTACCTTTTGCTTATGAACATTCACCTTTAGTTCAAGTAAAAGAGGGTTTTTATCTTGTTTATCCTTAACTTCAGATGCTTGTGGTGATTCAGCCCCATTCATCATCACAACTCCACCTTCATTAGAATCTAATAGACGGACTCCCAAACGGGCACGTCTGTGAACTTCCTTAGCTAACGCCTTCTTGACTTCCTCAACATGAGCAATACTCCCAATGGACAACCTTCTAAAAGCATCAACAACAACATTTGCCTTACCTGGGTGATATAAAATGCTCATGTCGTAGTCCTTGAGAAACTCTAACCAGCTCATTTGCCTGAGATTAGGCTCCTTCTAACTGAAAATGAGACTCTTGTGGTCGATGAAAACATCCATATGAACACCATAGAGATAGTGACACCATATTTTGAGGGCAAACACTATTGCTGCCAACTCGAGATCATGAGTCGAGTAATTCTTCTAGTGAATCTAAATCTGTCTGGTGGCATAAGCTATAACCTTACCATTTTGCATTAATACACAACTAAATCGAACTCTAGATGCATCGCTGTAAACAACAAAACCTTTTGTACCCTCTGGTAGGATCAACACTAGAGCAGTAGTCAACCAAGTTTTCAATTCCTGAAAGCTTTTCTCACAAGCTTCGAACCATTGAAACTTAACTATTTTCTGAGTCAACTTAGTCAACGGGGACAAAATAGATAAAAACCCCTCAACAAGCCTTCTATAGTAACCAGTCAACCCTAAAAAACTCCTTATATCGATTGGAGATGTGGGTCTGGTCCAGTTTTTTATTACTTCAATCTTTTGAGTGTCAACTCAGATCCGTTTGCATGTGGCCTAAGAATGCCACAGATTTACGCTAAAACTCATACTTAGAAAATTTGGCATACAATTCTCGATCTTTGAGAGTTTGGAGGACTATATTGAGATGATTAGCATGGTCCTCCTCATTACTCGAATAAATAGTATGTCATCAATAAATACGATAACAAATACGCCAATATACAACTTAAGCACTATGTTCATAAGATCCATAAACGATGTAAGAGCATTGGTCAAGCCAAAAGACATCACAAGGAACTCATAATGACCATAATGGGTCTTGAATGTTGTATTCGGGATGTCACTTCTCTCACTTTCAACTGATGATAGACAAATCTGAGATCTATCTTAGATAAGCAAGCGGCACCCTGAAGTTGGTCGAAAAGGTCATTAATTCTCGGAAGGGGATACTTATTCTTTATGATGACCTTGTTCAATTAGCGGTAATCGATACACATTCTAAGGGAACCATCTTTATTCCTCATGAATAAGACCAAATTGCCCTAAGGTGAGACACTAGGTCAAATGAAACCCTTATAAAAAAGATCTCTCAACTGCTCCTTTAACTCAATTGGAGCCATTCTATATGGCGGAATAGAGATAGGTTGAGTATTAGGAAAAATATCTATGCTGAAGTTTATTTCTCTCTCAAGAGGGACTCTGGGAAAATCATCTGGAAAGACCTATGGAAACTCACTCACAATTGGAATTGACTGAATAAGCGATGTCTCAACACTAGACTCATTAACTCAGACTAAGTGATTGATGAACCCCTTAGAGACTAAATTTTTTTCCTTAAGGTATGAAATGAAATGACCCTGGCACTGTTGAACTACTCCTCCACTCTAAAAATGGCTCATTAGGAAACTAAAACTTGACTACTCGAGTTCTACAATTAAATGAGGCATAACATGCATGAAGCCTGTCCATACCTAGAATAACATCAAAGTCCATCATGTCTAGCTCGACTAAGTCATCCATGATGTCCTTGTGATTGACAAAGATGGTACAATCACGATAGACTCTTTCTACTGAAATAGACTAGCGAATAGGTGTGGAGACACTGAATGGCTCACGAAGTTGTTCGAGGGAAATGTTGAACTCATGGTTGCATAGGGAGTCACAAAAGACAAACTCGCATCTGGACCAATTAAGGCAAAAATATCAAAAGTAAAGACTGTAAGCATATCAGTGATAACATATGGTGAGTTAACCTGATTGTGGTGACTAGTTATAACATACAGACGGTTTGTCCCTCTGTCTTTCCTTAAAGTAGCTCAACTTGAAATAGCTTTGTCTGTCGAAGCCGCTGAAGAATATTGGGATTTGTTGCCCCTATTACCCTGCTTGCTCTTATGACACTCTTTCATAAAGTGACCCATCTAACCATACTTCAAGCAACCATTGGAGCCATCATGATACGCTCCTGGGTGGTTCCTACTATACTTGGTACATATGGGGGTCCAAGTATCCCTTGTGCCACACTATCCTAAGACTGAGTAGGTCGAGCTCTGAAATTTTAGGATTTGTGGTTCCTAAAATCATTTATGTTCTTTGGTGCAAGCGCACTAGCTAATGATGGAGCAGGTCTAAATGACCTTTGTTGAAAGGAGGACTGATTTACATTTCCAGTCTTCTGCTGGTCGGACTTATGATTAGCTGTCTTAGCCCTCTTACTGCAGAACTTTTCCTTATCTTTTAACTTGTCCTCCTCAACCTGCTGCACATGGATCATGAGCTTGGCTATGTCCATGTCTACAATCAACATAGGCGACTTACCTTCCCTAATTTACAAGTGGGATAACCCACATACAAACAAACTCATCTTGCTCTTCATATTCGCCAGCATCTGCGAAGTATAGCGGGATAATTGAGTGAACTTGAGATTGTACTCTTGCACACTCATAGACTCCTACTTTAGATTCATAAATTCTCTTACCTTAAATTTGAATTCCTTAGCTCACGGAGAAAGAAAATCCCCAAGAATGCCTCTTGAACATAGCCCAACTCAAATTGGTGGTACCCCCTTTACCCTTATCTTCCTCCACTGATCAAACCATATCCTAGGAAGACTTCTAAGCTGATATGAAGATAACTCCACCTGATTTGAATCTGCGGTACACATGACCTCAAACACCTTTTGAAGTTCTTCCATAAAGTTCTACGAATCTTCTGTGATCTTCGACCCTGAGAACTCTAGGATTCATCCCAAAAAAACTCATGGATTCTTGATGTATCAGCCACATCCTGGCGATCTACTCTTTATTGACTAGCCTGATTTCCCACAACCCGAGTCAGCATCTGAATGAAATTCCTCAACTCAGTATTGGTGACATCTCCCTAAGGGGGTTCCACTTCTGGTGCATTTGGAACCTCTTGACCTTAAGGATTTACATTTCTCCTAGCATGACGTCTTCGAATAGCTCTTTGTGGAGGCATGATCTTAAAATACATGCGTAAGCACGAGTTAGAGGAAACTTTAATAGAGTTGAACTTTATCGCTCAAAAAGGAGTAAGAAAAAAGTGAAATATTTCCTAAATGTCGTAGCCTCCTAATTATAGATGTGGCATGCTTCACACCGATAAAAAGGACTTTATAGACATAACTTCAAAGAAATCCTAGGACTCTTGAAATCTGTGCTCTAATACCAAGTTTTTCACGTCTCGAGCCTACACCTTAGATGTGGCCGACACTAGAGAACTATCGATGATCTCCAAGAGAAACCTTAGTCTAGCTAACTACTTAGCGGAAGACTTACTCTAGCAAATGGGAACTTCAAACTCATAATTAAACTGTAAATTCCAAATCAAAACTTAACTCAAAGGAACATCTGAAAATACTTATTAAGTTACAGTCAACTTTCTCAAGATCTAAAACATCTCAACAAGAAGGGAAAATAATGAGAGACTCCTCAACATCTAACTATCGATAAAGCCTCTAATACTAAAATAGATGTCGGGACATAACCCGTGACAACTTAACAAAGCAAGAAATAAGTGTGAAGCTATGCAGAAAGCAAGGAGGTTTACCAAACCTAGCTGGAACGCAAGTTGTATCAACGAAGCGCTTGTTGATGACCCTAAGCACCTATATCTGCATCGTAAAAAGATGCAGGTCGAATGACATCAGTATATTAAATATACAAGTATGCAAGAAGAACTGAAAACTTGGGTAACTGAACAGATAAGACTGGAAGAATACTCACTTAAACTCAACTTCAATACAAAAGCAACAATAAGAGATGAAATAATTAAAGCTTTATAAAACAAAAGATATTAACTCAAGGATGTATAAAATACAATAAATTATTCTTTACTCTTATTTGGAAGATTCTCTAATCAACAACTATCACTGTGAGCTATGTGATGATACAATGTCTCACATGCGCTGCCAGAACTGTCTTATACCTTGCCGGGTTATAGAACACCTCAACTAAGTGGATCCACTAAGCTATGCTTAAAAACAATAATGAATCATCTAAAAAGTATGATCTTTTACCCATATTGGCTACATGGTTTATGAGGAATGTGAGTTGTCTGAACTCATCCCCATATGGTGCTCAATACTACTCCCAATAAATAAATATACTCATGCTCGATGTTAAAATATTTTCTTTCTCAATTTGAGATAATTACTCAAAAGATCCTCTTAAAAGAGGTAATGTTTTGAAATATCTTTGAACTCATAAACTTATTTAGAAATCAAAGTTTCTCTCTTTCAATGTAAAAGTATTACTTTTGGGATAACTTAGTTTCCTTATATTATTTCTCAATCATGAATACGACTCCTCTCATTTCTCATATTTACTATCTCATAAAATTAGTTCAAAACCATTGTGGGTTACAAAAGATTCCCAAAACAACTCAAAAGGACTTCTTGAAGTTTCCTCTTAAACTCACTTTGATTTTGATTGTAAATTAAGACATGTGATTAGAACATGTAGGAACTATCAAGGATGAATGAAGCCTTTTGGAGCTAATAGCAAGAAGATAATGTAGCCATAACTTAAAGGAACACGTCCGGAATAAAACACAGAAGAAAAGGGCCAGGCGACCTCTGCAACCCTGGCCCGGGCCGCCAGGCACCAAACTTCTGACAGGAGTTTGGGGTGCACTGCTGACGTAGAATTCCATGCCCTAAACTAATGAACTGAGGTTTTGGAGCCTTGGTGGCACACCGCCCCACCCTCTACCCAGAAAATTTGATGAATTTTCAAGCTCAAGTTGGGGTCCCAACTAGTTTAGAATGGGGGAATTTCTCCTAAACTCTTCTTGATTCTCAAACCCAACACAATACATGGGCAATTCCATACAATCCTTTTGAATTTTTTTTTTTTTTTGTTAAAGATCAACAACACAAAAGAATTCACAACCTCCATTGTTAAAGAATTGAACTAAAATCAAGAACTACACAAGAACTCTTTGAATACAACAATTTCGTGGATAAATTTAGATGTATGGTGTGAGGTAGAACAAGTCCAACATTTTGAGAAACCTTACATACCTGGAAAGAACAATATTCTTTTCGAAAACCACAATTCTTGAAAGAACGCTTGAAACCTAGCATTTTCTCCTCTTGAAACATCGTTCTAATTCTCTAAGTGCTTAGGAACATGAAAAAGTGGTCTAATACTGATTAGACCTAATTTTGGGTGAAGAAAAATGTGGCTAGGCTCAGTAGAAAAAGGAAAAGACCAAACTATCCTTCTAAAAACGAATGAGATGCCTTTAATAGAGAGGTTTCACTTAAACAGCCATAACTTTTTACTTCAAGCTCAAAATTAAGCAAACTTGACGGCTTTGGAAAGAGAACTCAAAGACCTTTAATTTGATATGTCATGAACCACCAAAATCTTTATGTTCTAAAAGATATGCTCGATTGAAGCTGACCCAAATGAAAAACTAATAGTCTTGCACAAGCCTTTCTTTAGTTCTTTTTGAAACCCGAGGTGTTACACATACACATGTGAGCTTATATTTTTTTAACTTATAATCGAGTTTGAAAGACTGTCATATACCTTCTTTATAGAACTTGTCTTTCTAATGAGGATCCATTACTAAGCCTCTTAGACTATAGAAACTTACTGATTAGTGGTGTGCTCAATTTCTATGATGTATGTAGTTATGAAACTTGAATTTTCTAAACTCATATCCTATTGGTGATAAATAATTCTCCTAAAATAGTACGTGTATACTTATATGATCATAAATAGACAATTCATCTATTTGTCTGAATCAAGTGTTAGCCTTTCCTAAAAAATTATCTTTGAAATAAATCTGTACTAAAATTGAAAACTATATATATTTATTTAGTACTAGTCAAGTTTTTGCTTGACATCATCAAGATCAAAGAAAATTGTAGAATCATGGTAAGCTTTTGCTCAAATCTTGAGATTGGGAAACACTTGAAAAAATTCATGTGTATTTGCTTCAACAAGAATAATAGTGTTGGAGGGATACAAGGCTAACTACACCAGTAATAGTGTTATGAGATGATTTTCTTCTCCTACTGATTTACTAAAATTCAACACAGATGGGACTTCTAAGGGAAATTCTGGCCAAACTTTGCAGCGTTTTACATTAGAGTTCAGAATACAAAAAAATTGGCTTCTAAAGGTGTTAAAATGGTTGATTCTACTAATTTAGGGGCAGAAGCAAAAACTATTAGAAAGAGATTGATATTCTGTAAGGAAAATTGATTGACTAATGTACTAGTAGAGATAGATTCCCTAGCAATGGTTAATATCATAGAAGGGATGTGGGAAGTTCCTTGGAGTTTGAGTTCGGAGGTAAACACTATTAATGAGCTAATGAGGATTGTCTCAGTAAGAATATAACATTTCCTCCGAAAAGAAAATATTTTTACTGATCTTTTTAACTAAATTAATTTTTGTTTTTACAGGTGACTTTCAATAATATAATCAATTTCAAGAATTACCAAGTGAAGTCAAATGAATCATTAATCTGGAAAAAATTGACACTCCTCATCTAAGAAGAAGGCCCACAGATTAACTAGTAATTCATCAATATTTTTATTTTATTTGATGCAAGCTTTTAATTATATGAAAGGAACCTATTAGTAAATAATATTCATTTCTCTTGAATGTAAATACAGTCTGAAAAAATATTATATGATTATAGAATTATACATCCGGTGAGAGCTTTGGAGTGTCCTTTTGATGCTAAATCAAGATTTGGTTGAGTAAATCTAGTAAGTTTCTAATGTCTTGAAGACGTTCCATCTTCACTTGTATCGAATTTACATAACATATTAAATCTTAATTTAGAGGTTTTGACGTAGAATTTAATTTTTAGATGATGCTATTAATCTCTTTTGAGATTCAATCCATCAAAAGCTAGATAACGAGGTATTATCTAGATCTTGAGATCTAAGTTCTGTTTCATGGTAATGGAGGAGAGAGTTTTGGTTCTTAAGCATTGTTAGGGTTATTGATGAAAATGAAGAGGCAACAGCGGTCACTTTCTGCATTTAGATGATTTTAACATGCTTTTTTCAGGCTCATTCATGAATTTATGCCTTTTGACCAATCTTTGATGAAGTCGAAATGAATGTACAGATTCAAGAGATCAGCTACAAACAACAAAGAGACAAAATTATCAGCGGAAAAAAAAGAAGTGGTGAAAAACATAAGCTTGGTTAGTTCTTCACCTATTTTTTCATTTAGGATCGGAGCAGTTGTGCCTCTTGAAGAACAAGATTTAAGATGAGTTAGTGGTTAAATTGTTAATTATCAATGAAAATGTGATCTAGATGAAGTTTGAAGAGGACAACTCTTTCATTTTCTTCTTTCAACTTTTAGCTTCGTTATTCCAGATAATCATTGTTTTTATTTTTTATTTTCTCTTTATTTATTTTTTGCTATTTCCATTCTTTTCTTACTTTATCGATTGGATGTTAATAAAACAATAGTCATATTAGCATAAGAAAATTAAATTTTCAAGAAGTATGTCTAACTAGGTATGAATCATAATTCATCAAATCATGGAAATTATATAGTAAAATTTGATGTTTTGGACACTAGAAATAAAAGAATTCAGTAAAGTACTATATACTTTAGTGACAAAACTTGATAAAGAACATTGAAAGATGAACCCAATCTTAATACATTCTTGAGAATTCTTGTGTGTTGAAGTTTGGAGAGGGAGTGAGATCATAGATTAAGAAAGAATTGAGTATCTAATATGATATGTTCTTCTAGTTGGATGCTAAAACATCATGACTTAGTCTTAGAAAAAAATAAGAAAAGATAAAAATACTTTCGAAAATCCTTTTTGTATTTCTTAAATGTACGAGTTCACGAGGTCAATCCACGACTCATGAAAGTGGATCGTGAATTTCAACCTTTTGTCATCTTACAGGTTTGTGTCCATGAGGTCATTCTATGGATTGTGGATGCATGAATCATAAACTGTTTGTGGAATTCAAGAATTTCCACATTTTCTAGACCAGTTTCACGGCTCAAAGTATAGGTTGTGCTGTTAACCACAAATAATTTAGTCAGATCGAGAAATTTTTTAAAAAAATTGTATTCTCAATTTTTTTATTGGTACATTTCACGGCACATGAAAAGCCTATATGAAAATCTAATTAGAGATGATTTTTTATGCTAAGTGTTGAGTATTTGCTTATTTTAAATTTGATGAATTGCATCAATAGAGTTCTTTCTGGAGATCAATCCAAAGCAATGAAACGTTGTCAAATATTTTTGAAGATCCAATCATCTTATATTTGAGAAACACGCTATTGACAATCATGAAATCTTGAAAAAATACTACTCCCTTCGTCTCATTTTATGTGAGGTAGGTTGACTTGACACGAACTTTAAAAAAAGTAGGAGGACTCTAAAATATTCCAAAAATACCTTATTAATAAGTCTAAACTGTTAGATAAAAAAAATACTACTTCTGACATGGAATAGATAAAGTTATGACTTTTCTTTCTCCTCATAAGTTATAGTCAAATCAGTCATTAATGTAAAGTAAAAGAGTTAAATATACTCATTTCTCTCCCTTTATTCTATTGCATTCTCCATTCTTTATCCCTTAGTCTCTTAAGGGGAAATGGTCTGATGGACCCTTCTACTTGTATGCGTTTGTATTGTGGACTCTTCTACTTGATTATTTATCAATTGAATCCTTAAACTGAATGAAACTCTATGTTTTAAGCCCTTCTAACCGTTGATCAAGCTTATGTGACAACTTAATTATTGAGTTGGCACAAATGCATGATGTCACACATAGAAGAAGCGTGAAAGATCAAATTTTAGACTAAAAATAATTTTTAATCCTTTTTAAAAAGAGAATAAAAAGATTAAAAATAAGAAAATTAACTTTTTTTCATTTCTTTTTTCTTTTCCCACCCCACCCTATCCCCGTTTCGTTTTTTCTTTCTACTCTCAAACCCCCATTTCTTTCTACTCTCAAACCCCCATTTCTCTTCTTTCTCCCCTTTTCAACCCTTTCCAATTTCTTGTTTCTCTCTTCTTCTTCTTTTTCCACATTTTCATCCTCCCGAGAATAGAAACAAAATTGTATTGTTGTTGTAAATCTGTATTTTCTTTTAATTTTCGGGGTAATTTATAACCCATAAAGTGATAAAGATTTAACGGTCTTGAAAGATGAAAACTGATTGTTGAGTGTCTTTGTGAAATTAGGTGAAATATGTTATGTAAAATTGTGTACAAATATTAAAGTGTATTGATGTATTTTAATAGCTATTCTTTAACATCAATGGGGAAAAGAGATTTATGGTGGTTCGAGTGGTAGATGTAAATATTGGTAAAAGAAATACTAATTAAAAGCTGTGAATGAAAGAAATTTAGAAAAAAAATTGAATGATAATTGTTAGTTATTTAGGAATATAATGATACTAGTGAGAATGGAAGGTTGTGGTGGTATCTCTAATGTACAAAAAATGGAGAGAGGTGAAGGGATGGAGGAGGAATGAAGTGAAAAAGAAAGAAAAAAAATAGATTTTAAAAATAAATAAATAATAAGTGATGTGTCATTTAAAATGTGATGTGGATGATGATGTGTCATTTTTGTCAAGTGTTTGAAGTTCACACTCAGCGAAAGGGGTTTAAAATGCATAGTTTCACCGAGTATAAGGGTTCAATTGACAAATGATCAAGTAAAATGGTCTAGATTACAAACTCATACAAGTACAATGGTCTATCAGACCATTCCACCATCTCTTAAAGAAGAAGATAGATTTCAAAATGATAGAATTTTTGCTATTGCAGGTAAAATTAGTTCTTTTTTCTTGATTTTAATTATAGTTTCGAGAAATTGACAACATCCAAAAAAATTGTGGGAAGAGACTTGAATTTTTCACTTTAAAGCGCTATTTTTTCTCCAAGTTTTAAAATTTTAGCTAATGAACTCCATATAAGTAGAGATACCTCATCTTTAATTTTTCAATTCTTCCTTTTGCAATTTTTTCAATACTGAATCAGTGATTTTTTTTTAAAAAAAGTGTATATTAAAATGAGTGCTGAATTTTCAGAAGACCCAATTACCACAAAAAAATGATTGAATCTGAAGGAGCCTCAAGCAATTGCGGAGTGGCTTTTGAAAGAAAGTAAGAACGAAAAACTTAAATATGATTCTGTAAAGCAATCTAGTAAATTGTTCAACGCATCAAGAATTACCATTGATCGTATTTGGAGAAAAGCTAGATTATGTGTTGCTAATGGTGATATGTTAAATGTTTCTACTAATCTTGCAGGCAGAGTTGGGAGAAAACACATTCAAGTCGATATCAACCAATTCAAAGAAATTTCACTATGTCGTCAAACAAATATTCAATCTCTTTCTTTTTCAATATGGAAAAACCAATAGTTTTTCGACGTGTGAAAGAAGGTGCAATTAGGCCACACAACGACACCATCGAAGCGCACTTGACCAAAGAAAACCAAAATGCGAGACTTCGATTTTGCCTCTCAATGATTGATCAGAGTACACTTCACTCAAATCTCATGTTTATAGATATGTTTAATTCTGTCCATATCGATGAAAAATGGTTTTACTTATCGAAAAAAATCTGAAAGGTATTATCTTCTTCCGAAAGCAGAAGAGTCTAATTCATATCGTTCTTGCAAAAGTAAAAATTTTATCACAAAAGTTATGTTTATGGCTGCTAGTGTACGCCCTAGATTTGACGCTAATGGAGTGAAATTATTTTCGGAAAAAAAAGGAAATTTTTGTGTTTGTAGTTAAGGAACCAGCCAAGCGGAATAGTGAAAATCGAACAACGAAAACTATCGAAACTAAATCAATTTTATTTGTGACTAAAGATATCACAAGACCTTGTTAATTAGATAAAGTTCTTCTAGCCATTCGATCAAAATGGCCAGCTTCAATGTCAAGTGAACCAATTTTCATCCAACAAGATAATGCAAGACCACATATTTATGTTAATGATTTGGAATTCATGGAAGCTGCTCAACGGAATTGATTTGATACTAGGTTATGCTTTCAACTCCCTAATAGTCCCGATCTTAATGTCTTGGACCTTGAGTTTTTTAGAGGAATTCAATTTCTTCAATATCAAAATGCTCCTTCAAATGTTGATGAATTAGTGGAGGTTATTGAAAAATCCTTCAATGAAATGAAGTGGAATGACTCAATAATGTATTTTAAATTTTGCAGTGTTGTATGAATGAGGTGATGAAAGATAAGAGTGTCTCACATGCATAAAGAAAGACTAGAATAGAAAGAAATCTTCCGCTTCAAATTCATTGTGCGGTTGATACTGTCAATCAAGCTTTAGCTCTATTTCAACAGTGATTGAATTACTACTATCAAAACAACTTGTGTTTTTGTACATTTTTATATTTATATTAGAACTTTACAAATTTAATTTAATTTTTGGATAGTTTGATGTTTATGTTATAATCTTGAAAGTGTAATTTACTTTTGGAATAGTTTGAAGTGTTTGCTGAGACGATGTAAATTCAACATGTTGAAGTAAAATTATCTTCTTCTTTTTTTTAATTTAAAAAATGTACTTTTATTGAAAATAAAACCAGTACATATAGTGGGGTTACAAGACTTCCCTCACAAAAATTGTCATTTTTGGTAAATGTAAGAAACTTTTACTTCTTGAAGTTTATATTTGAAATTTTTTATTTTTTTATTGTGAATCTTAACTAAAGAAAAGAAGAAGAAACACTAATCAAAGTTTTTTTTTTTTTAAGTAAGGACATCTTTTGATCACATTCTTTAATTTTTAAAAATAAAAATAAAATTACATTCACGTTTTGTGATTTCACAATTCTATCAATAGCTAAAAGAAAAAAGAAAAAGTTGTGAAAAGAAAGGGAAGGATATAACAAAGTATTGAAAAAAGTGTTTAATAATGCTGATTGTCAGAAAAAAAGAAAAATCTTAATAATTTACTCAATTTTTATTGACTTTTTCTTTAAAATAAAGGAGGGCAACTTTTGAAATAATAAGATAAAGAACGGTAAAATAGGAATAATGTCATTAAATATTTACCAAATAAGGAATTGTGTCATTCATTTTAAAACTAGCTAAAAAGGAAAATAAGTCACATAAATTGAGACAGAGGGAGTAGGAGAGAAGAATCAAGAGAACAACAAATTATACTGAAAAAAATATCAATAAAATTGTTATGTTTCATTATTTATTTCGTATGTAGTTAATATTCAACACTACAAAATTTATTGCTAACAAATGTGGCATGTTTGGTGGGATCGATTCTCTCTCCATCTCTTCTTCTTGTAAATTAGAAACTCCAATTCAACTCTGCAATGATCTTAAAACAAATTAATAATGTTTCATGCAATGATGTTATTGTTGCCACATATGTTGATCTTAGTCTGAAGGAATCTAAATAGTTTTCCCCTTTGGGGATGGCAAGAAAAAACAAGTATAAAATAATAGTCATAACTGCAATCCATACGACCACCATTGCATTTATGTTGTTTGATAAACTTTTTAAAACTGATTTCAATTTTAGAGAATCGTAAGATTCAACGAATTCTTCAATTTCAATGAAGGTCAACACCTTGATGGCTGATGCAACTGACATGGGCGAAAAATTCACAATGATGGAGAAAGTCATCAGCCTAAGAGTAGTCTATTGATTGATTATAAAATCTCCATATCATTCAACTTATGAGTAAGTTAGATCTCTACAATTCTGAAGAATTAAACCACAATTTAACATCGCAAAAAAAAAATTGATATTGAATTTTTCACCAAACTAGGGTGACTCTCAATGCACAAAAATGATTTGATTCAATAACCACTCTAATAATTCAACAATTACTAGACGTGATTGCAAATACCATCAAAGTTCAATATGACGCCCCATCACAATGTTTCTTAGGATACTCAAAATTAAGAATAGTGCTAAATAGAGTGTATTAGTAATGCATGTAGTAGTTATGTTTGCACTTATTATACATAGATTATTTTTATGTATAGTTTGGTTTGATGCATTGAAAATAGTATGCATTGGTTAAAAAGAATTATTTACAAAGATACTCTTCATAATTATGATGGAAAAGATGTAAAAAAAAAAAAGGTTTTGAGGGGCAATTGAGTCATTGATCATGCTAATGCATGCATTAGAACCCTTGTATTACTAATACCTAAGAATCCATGATATTAGTAATACATAACTTAATACACAATAGATATAACTGATGCAATAATTAGTTATACATAAGTTGGAAAAGAGTACCAAATAAGATATTAATAATATACAAAGCTAATGCATACATTATTTTTTCTAATACATTCTACCAAAACGATAAGTGAATCAAAAACATACCGGTGCCAATTGAATATCAATTATCAAAATTGTAACAATTTTATGAAAAAGAAAAATTCAAGAAAACACTACCATAGCCTATATGATCCATGCTAACACTTTTATGGAAAGAAAAAGATACAAAAATTAGAGATAATAATCAACATATTTAATAAACTCTCAAAATACAAAATCTACCATATATTTAAAAGGATAACAATACTTAATATAACAAAAGGAATTAACAAAAACTCTCAATAGGTGACATGTCTCACCTTCTAGAATATTTGTGCGAATTCGACCATTAGCTATTATTATTTCTATCTAATTATATATACGTACATACATACCATATTTACTAATCTAACTTATATCTCAAATAATGACCTATTATTTCATTAGTTAATAATTTTATATCTGAAATATATTACTCCTTAAAATTAGATTAAATAAAACTTTTAATTATCTACCCATTTAATTATCTTCATAATTTACTAATTCATATCTATCTACCCATTTAATTCACTCTTAATCAACCCACTCTCTCTCCTAATTTTTCCGACTTACGTTTCTTTACCATTCTCTTTCCTCCTTCTCCCTCACACAATTTTTTTCCTATTAAACCCACATTTAATGTTGTACTTTCAAAGCTCCCTAACACTCCTAGCTTTAATTTCACTGATGCAGAAATCTAGATCAATTTATAAATACTTTGATATACATATTCTCCAAGTATTGTTCCTTCTTCATGTTCATCGATTTTGAGGTGAATTTTAAGATACACAAAAAAATATACCCATCTTCATCACTTCACTTTCAGAGCTCCTCAACTACCATAGCTTCAATTTCATCGACGGAGAAATCAAAATCAATTTATAATATCTAAATCTATTTTCCTCCTTTTAGCATTGTTCTTCTTTTGTGTACGTCGATTTTTGTGTATATTTTATCAGATACATAAAATAAACTATATGAAATACATAAAATAAAAATAAAACGTAGTTTAGATACACATAATGAACAACTCAGATATATCTAATCATTAAGTACATATCTGTCACGATCCAAACTGTCGTGATTGTCACTCACACTAACACTTCGGTAGAAGAACAACTACTACAATCCAAACCAAACAAACAATCTAAAACTAAGGCATTTAAATCAAATACTAAGGAAATAAAAATAGAGTTCCCATAAACTCTAACAAAAGTCTAACAACAATAACTAACAATGCGGAAGAATAACCTAGAACCTGAAAGTCAATGTACTAAAACATTCTAACAATGAATCAAGTCTAAACAAGAAAGGGATACAACCCCAACTAATGAACTAATCAACTAGCTAAAACAAATGTCCAAGTTCGGTAACGGTGGACATAGACAAAAGAGAATTCCATGGCAGCCCGGAAGAATTGGTTCACCCTTGAATTCGAAGTGACGATCACTGATCTTCTAAGCGAGGTCTGTCAATAGCCGCTTGAAGATGCCCTGTACTAAACAAAAATAAGAGCAAGTGCAGAATCAGTACACAACCACAGTGTACTAGTAGGAACATGCGGCTATCCCACTAGTACAGCATAAACAAGTCAAACAACATTATAATCACATGCATATATATCAACGTATACAATATTATCAACATTTATGAACAACGAACAACTTCACATTTTATGTCAAATCATTGATCCTCTCATGGAACCCAAACCCAAAAAGTTAGCATACCAGAACGTGGCAACTGATCTCATATTTATGCCGGAATGTGGTAATCGATCCCATTTTTATGCCAAAACGTGGCAACCAATCCAAGTTAGTTATGCCGGAATGTGGTAACCAATCCCATTCACACACCATAATCACAATCACAAGTATATCATCAAGATCATACATTTAAGTCATGATTTCATGGCATTCATCAATTATCTATCTCATTTACAACAAGTGTGATCAATATTATAACATTCATACATATACAAGTATCATAATGAAGCAAGAACAAGCATACATCACAGAATCATAGAATTACAACCATCACCTACCTCGAAACAAGCTTGAAACCCTAAGAAACTTGATCCTTTCCTTTCTGGATTTGTTTCGCTTGTTCTTGGTCTACAAACAATTATAACAACATGGGAATCAACAAACAATCGCTAATTACCCGAAACTATACCAATTCTATAAACCCAAGATCAAACTCATGATCCAAATTATCCAAATTAGAGTTGTTTCCACCATATAATCTATAACAAAACCTTCCCCCATCAATATTCAACCATTGTATTATGTTCTACGGATCGAAAAATGGATTCGGGGAGTGAAAAACTTAGCTTTAGCCTCAAGAATGGTGAAAAGTGCATAATGAGGTCGTTTAGGAATTTATCAACGACTTTAATTTGCGTCAAGCCCGCCAAAGTGGCAAAACCCAGTGCCAAAGCAAAATTTTCGAGACAGAGAGTTATTTTAAGAATTCCAAATTTCCCATTTCACAACACACCTCCAATCCACGACGCTCAGAAAATATCCTTTTACGCTAAAACCAATTCTGAGAGTTCTACTCGCCCGAATTCAATTCTGTAAAGTCGTACGAATTTCTTAACGAGTTATCTAACTACTCATGTAATCAAAATTATAAATGATTCACCCGATTGTTACAAGATTTCTCTACACCTTAATGACTCCGATTTCGTCAAAATCTGGACAAGGATGGAAAAATCCAAATACTACGAAAACGTTTTCCGGCCCCAAATTTTCCCTCGTTGGCTTTTCAATAACGATGAAAACAGGTCGATACAATAGATACCAATTTACCCATCACTCGTCCCCAAGTGACAAAACTTAGGAAATAGGCTAAGGAAGGAACGAAGTAGTACCTGAATCGACAAACAATTAGAGATACGTGTCTCGCATGATCCTCTCAGTTTCCCAACTAGATTCCTCAACTAGACAATGATTCTATTGAACTTTCACGAACTTAATCTCCTTGGTCCTCAATTTGCGCACATCACGATCAAGAATTGCAATCGGTTCCTCCTCATATATGAGGTCCTTATCTAACACAATTGAGTCCCACTTAATGATATAATCCCTATCATCATGATACCTCTTCAACATGGATACATGAAATACCGGACAAACACTTTATAAATTAGGAGGTAAAACCAATCTATACGTCACCGGTCCTACACATTCAAGAATTTCAAATGGACCAACATATCTAGGGCTTAGCTTACCCTTTTTACCAAATCTAATCACCCCTTTCATGGGTGATACCTTAAGAAGAACATTTTCATCAGATTGAAAGGCCATATCTCTTACCTTATGATCCGTATACTTTTTTTGTCTACTCTGGGCTGCTAGAAGCTTAGCTTGAATACTTCTAACCTTGTCTTGAGCATCCTTCACTAAATCAACCCCCAATGGTTTCATATCTCCAGCTTCAAACCATCCTATGGGTGATCTTCATCCCTTCCCATTGAGTGCCTCGAATGGTGCCATATCAATGCTGGAGTGATAATTATTATTATAGGAGAATTCACACAAAGGTAAGAACTTATCCAAATGTCCTCCAAAATCAATCACACATGCCCTCAACATGTCTTCCAACACTTGAATAGTCCTCTCTAACTGTCCGTCTGTCTGTGGACGAAAAGTTTTACTAAAAGAGAGTTTTGTGCCCAATTCATCATGCAATTTCCTCCAAAAATTGGATGTGAATTGAGTACCACGGTCTAAGATGATAGAGAGGGGCACCCCATGCAACCTCACTATATCTTTCACATAAACTTTAGTCAATTGTTCAGCATTATAATCTATTCTTACCGGAATGAAATGGGTTGACTTAGTCAATCTATCAACCACTACCCAAATAGAATCAAACTTCCCAAAAGTCTTGGGAAGACCAACCACAAAATCTATGGCTATTTTTTCCCACGCCTATTTTGGAATTGACATTCTTTGAAGTAGACCTGCAGGCCTTTAATGTTCATACTTCACTTGTTGACAATTTTGACACTTCGCCACAAACTCCGCTATGCCTTTCTTCATGCCTGGCCATAAATAAATTCATTTCAAATCTCGTACATCTTGGTCACACCCGGATGAATAGAATATCACGAACCATGAGACTCTGCCAACAATTTCTCAATCAAGTGATCTACCTAGGAATACATACTCTCCCCTTGAAATTTAGCACACCATCCGTATCAAGAGTGGTCTCTTATGTCTTACCCATCACAGTCTTCTTTCTAAGTTCCTCCAAATTCTCATCCCTAAATTGTTTGGCCTTGATCTATTCAATGAAATTGGTTCTTACCTCAATACTAGCTAGCACCCCACCTCTTTTTGAGATGCCCAATTGCATGAACTTAGATTCTAAGGTCTGAATTTCTTTTGTCAAAGGTCGCTTGGCTACACTTAAGCAAGCTAAACTACCCATACTTACCGCTTTTCAACTCAAATTCTTTCCCGGATGATGTTGAATGGTCACATCATAATCTTTAAGTAACTCCATCCACCTTCGCTGTCTCAAATTCAGATCTTTTTGAGTGAAAACATGTTGCAAACTATGATAATCAGTAAACACTTCACACTCAACACTATGGAGGTAATGACTCCAGATCTTAAGATCAAATACTACCGCTGCTAACTCTAAATCATGTGTGGGATAATTCCTCTCATGCACCTTCAATTGACGCGAGGCATAAGCTATATCATTCTTATCCTGCATCAACACAACACCCAATCCAGAATGAGAATCATCAAAATAAATAATAAATTTTTTACCTTCAACCGATAATGCTAGAATAGGTGCGGTGGTCAAAAGAGTCTTGAGTTTTTGAAAGCTCTCCTCATATTTTTCAGTCCATTAAAATGATATCTCCTTTTTGGTCAAATTAGTCAAGTAAGTGGTAATAGAAGCAAAAATTTTTGTTAACCGACGATAATAGCTAGCGAGCCCAACAAAACTCCTAACTTCTGTCACAGAGCTAGGCCTAACCCAATTCTTAACCACCTCAATCTTTTGGGATCTACCATTACCCCTTATTTTGAAACTACATGCCCCAAAAATGCAACCGATTTCAACCAAAATTTGCACTTAAAAAAATTTAGCATAAAACTTTTGCTTCCTAAGAACACCCAAAACACTACGAAGATGGTTGGCATGCACTTCCTCACTTTTCGAATATACCAAATTATCATCAATAAAGATTATAACGAACAAATCAAGAAATGGTTTGAACACCTCATTCATCAAACTCATGAAAGTTGTAGGCGCATTGGTCAAACCAAAAGACATAACCAAAAACTCATAGTGCCCACAACGAGTTCTAAATGTTGTCTTGGGCACGTCCTCAGGCCTAATTTTCAACTAATGGTAATCGGATCTTAGATCAATCTTAGAGAAAATCGCTGGACCCTGCAATTGGTCAAAGAGATCATCTATTCAAGGCAATGGGTACCTATTTCGATTAGTGACTCTATTTAATTGCCGGTAATCTATACACATTCTCATACTACCATCCTTCTTCTTAACAAACAAAACTGGAGCACCCTATGGAGAAGCACTAGGGCGAATAGATCCCTTATCAAAGAGCTTTTGGATTTGTGCCTTAAGCTCTTTTAATTATGTCGGAGCCATGCGGTATAGAGGGATAGAAATGGGACGTGTACCAAATGCTAAATCAATGCAAAAATCTATATCTCTATCTGGAGGCATACCAGGCAAATCATTAGGAAACACTTCACTAAATTCAGACACCACAGGAATAGACTTAATGGATGGAGCCTTAATCTCAACATCCCTAATATGAGCCAAATAAGCCAAAAAAACCCCGCTCTACCAGTTTACTAGCCCAAATTGAGGATATAATCTTAGCTTTCTTAGGCTTGTACACCCCTTTCCACTCTAATTTTTCTCTTCCCGAAATTTCTAGAGTTACAAACTTAGTATTACAATTAAGCATGACATAATAGGGGGACAACCAAGTCATGCCTAAGATTATATCAAAGTCAATCATATTCAAAATCACTAAATCAGCCCAAGTATGAAATTCCATAAACAAAATAGGACAAGCACGATAGACATAGATAACTATGACTGACTCTCCAACTGGGGTAGAAACACAAATAGGGGCATCAAGTATATCATAAATCATGTCAAAACCTGAGGCAAATCTCACGGATACATAAGAATAAGTAGAACCCAGATCAAACAACACATTAGCCATTCGGTCATAGAAAAGAATAGTACATGTAATCACTGTATCAGACGTCTCCGCTTCATTCTTGCCCGAAAAAGAATAACACTGAGCCCTATCATCATGACGAGCCATTTTCCTGCCAGGTTGCGTGTTAACCCTACCTCCGTAACCATTACCATTTCCTCTACCTCCACGGCCTCGCTGATTACCTCCTCGTCCACCTTGTGGACATCTTCTACCATTATTACCATTTCCCATAGGTACAACTGCTTTAGATGGCAGCTGCGCGGAATAAAACACACGCGGATGGGGACAATCTCTTCTTATATGTCCAGGTTTTCCACAGTTGTACCAAGTACAATAAAAAAATTATATGTCGCCCGTTGAAGGCGCGACTCTCTGATTATTCTTAAATTATGAGATGGAGTTTTCGAGTAACTACCTATAGAGGCGGGCATAGTGGACTGAATTGGCTTGGCTGCAACCGTTGGTCTTCCGAACCCTTGGAATAAGAACCTTGAAAGTTACTTGATTTTTGGTCCTTTTTGCCCATGCCTTATCTTGACCGTCTCGCCTCACCCTCTCCACTTTCTTAACATAGTATGTCACCTCATTAAAGCTTCTCCTTGCAGAAGTCGTATGAACAGATAATACTAGCAACTCAGAATTTAGTCCTTTAATAAATAACTAGATCCTCTCCTCCTCTGTAGTCACCAATTGAGAAGCATATCTAGATTAAGCATGAAACTTGGCCTTATAAACAACCACATACATACCACCTTGCTCCAAAGTAAAAAAACTCATCTTTCTTGTGATCCCTCATAGTCCTAGGAACATACTTCTCCAAAAACAGAGCATGAAATTGGGTCCAAGTAAGTGGAGGTAAAGTAGAAGATTTGCACTTCATATAAGCTCTCCACCACTGCTTGGCCTCACCTTGAAATTGGAAAGACACAAACTCAACTCCATGCTGATATACAATACCCAGTTTATGAAGCCTCTCATAGCAATCCAGAATGAACTCATAAGCATCCTCATTCTCATAACCAAGAAACATAAGAGCTTGAGTTGAGTTGAACAGAAAGAAGCACTCCAGTCCCACCTACCTTGGGCGCAGTGCTAGTAACATAAGGATTAGTAGGAGCTTGAGTTGCTTGAACAGAAAGAAGCACTCCAGGGCCAACCAATACCTTTAAGAACGACATGATCTGTTGTAGGAACACCTATAGTCTCTGCCTGCATCTCTCCCTCTTGTCCCAAATCCTCAACATCAATATCAACATTCTCCTCTATCTCTTTATGATGCGCATGGGGGTTCTCATTTATAGGAACATTCTCAATAGAAGCTCCATTTCCAGCAGGTTCTACTCTTCCACGGCTTCTACCCTTCGCTCTTCCTCTACCCCTGCCTTGATCGCGACCTCTCGCAGCAGATTCCTCAACAAGAGCATTAACGGGAGCTACGAGCCTAACGCCATTTCTAGTATTAACCATCTGCGAACAGAAGAGTGAAGGAGATTAGATACCAATTTGAATTGCCAGATACCAATTGTAATTAAGTAATAGCCCGAAAGGAGACAAGAGAAAACAAAGAGATTTCCTAAAGTCCTATAGCCTTTCGAAGAAAAGTAAAGGCGTCCCCGTACCGTTCCGCGAGACTCTACTAGACTCGTTTTGGTACATCGAGATCAATGAACCTAGGCTCTGATACGAACTTTGTCAAGACCTAGACCGTCGTGATTGATACCCACACTAACATTCCGGTGGGAGAACCACTACTACAACCCAAATCAAGCAAACAATCTAAAACTAAGGCATTTAAATCAAACACTAAGGAAATAAAAATAGAATCTCCATAAACTCTAATAAAAGTCTAACAACAATAGCTAACAATGCGGAAGAATAACATAGAACTTGAAAGTCAATGTATCAAAACATTTTAACAATGAACTAAGTCTAAACAAGAAAGGGATACAACCCCAACTAATGAACTAATCAACTAACTAAAACAAATGTCTAAGTACGAAAATGGTGGACATAAATAAAAGAAAATTCCATGGCTGCCTGAAAGAATTGGCTAACCCTTGAATTCGAATCGACGATCACTAATCTTCTAAGAGATGTCTGTCAATAGCCGCTTGAAAATGCCCTATGCTAAACAAAAATAAGATCAAGTGCAAAATCAGCACACAACCACAGTGTACTGGTTGGATCGCGCGGCTATCCTACTAGTGCAACATAAACAAGTCAAACAACAATATAATCACATGCATATATATCAACATATACAATATTATCAATATTTACGAACAACGAACAACTTCACATTTTATGTCAAATCATTGATCCTCTCATGGAACCCAAACCCAAACAATTAGCATGCCGGAACATGGCAATCGATTCCATATTTATGTCGAAATGTGGCAACCAATCCCATTTTTATGCCGAAACGTGGCAACCATTCCAAGTTAGTTATGCTAGAACGTGGCAACCGATCCCATTCACTTACCACAATCATAATCACAAGTATATCATCAAGATTATACATTTAAGTCATGATTTCATGGCATTCATCAATTATCTATGTTATTTACAACAAGTGTGATCAACATTGCAACATTCATACATATATAAGTATCGTAATAAAGCAAGAACAAGCATACATCACACAAGAATAGAATTACAACCATCACCTACCTCGAAACAAGCTTGAAACCCTAAGAAACTTGATCCTTCCCTTTTTGGATTCATTCTGCTTATTCTTGGTCTACAAATAATCATAACAACACGGGAATCAACAAACAATCGTTAATTACCCAAAACTATAACAATTCTATTAATTAGGGTTGTTTCAACCATAGAATCTATAACAAAACTTGCCCTCATCAATATTCACTCATTCTATTACGTTCTACGGATTAAAAAAGGATTCGAAAAGTGAAAAGTTTATCTTTAGCCTCAAGAATGGTGAAAAAGGAGTAGGAGTTGCCTGGCAGTTGTTCTGTAGCTCAAAAAGTTGAAAAGTGCATAATAAGGTCGTTTAGGGTTGTATTAAAGACTTTAATTTGCATCGAGCCCACCACAGCGGCCTCGCCAAAGCAGCAACACCCAACGCCAAAACGGCATTCTCGAGACAGATAGTTATTTCAAGAATTCCAAATTTCCCATTTCACAACACACCTCCAACCAACGACGCTCAAAAAATACCCTTTACGCTAAGACCGATTCTGAGAGTTCTAATCACCCGAATTCAATTCCGTAAAGTTGTACGAATTTCTTAACAAGTTATCTAACTACTCATGTAATCAAAATCATAAATGATTGACCCGATTGTTACTAGATTTACCTATGCCTCAATGACTCTGATTTCGTCCAAATCTGGACAAGATTGGAAAAATCCAAATACTACGAAAAAGTTTTCCGGCCCCAAATTTTTCCCCCGTTGGCTTTTCTATAACAACGGAAACAGGTCGGTACAATATCATTTACATAAAACAAACTATAGCCGATTCATAGAAGGAATGTTTAGATGCAAATATTGAACATATACATCTAATCATTAATTACCTATAAAATACATAGAAGAAACTACATCATATGCATAAAAGAACAGTTCAGATACACAAAAATCTGTATTCTCAAAGAAAAAGTGTATTGTTTGTTGATGCTTGAAAAAATTTGAAAGGTCAATTTTTTTTTAACTATTTTAAGAGTTGGGATACGATAGATACTCCAACATTGTCATAGGCGTAATTTTTTCCTTAATCTATAAATACACTTAATTATATATATAGTAAAACCTCTATAAATTAACATAGGTGGTTACAATATCATATACATAAAAGAAACTATTGCCGATTCATAGAAGGAGTGTTTAGATGCAAATATTGAACATATACATATAATCAGTAATTACATATAAAATACATAGAAGAAACTACATCATATGCATAAAAGAACAGTTCAGATACACAAAAATCTGTATTCTCAAAGAAAAAGTGTATAGTTTGTTGATGCTTGAAAAAATTTGAAAGGTCAATTTTTTTTTTGAACTATTTTAAGAGTTGGGATACGATAGATACTCCAACATTGTCATACGCGTAATTTTTTCCTTAATCTATAAATACACTTAACTATATATACAGTAAAACTTCTATAAATTAACATAGGTGGGACCATAAAACTTTATTATTTTATAGAGATACTACTTAATCAATAAATTAATATTTATTAATTTAAAAAATGATTTGACATATTATTGATTTCACATAAAAAAAATTATCATACATAAAGTACAATGACTACATCAAAATCATTGTATTTTACTAATTTATGCATCATATTTATTGATTTCACATAAACATTAAATTTATTATATAGAAAGTACAATGTATGTATATGATTCATTGTAATATATATTTTGTTAAGTAATTCATTGTAAAGAAATTCAAGAATTCAATTATTCATTGTAAAATTATACATAATGTTCATTATTTCTTAATAATCAATTATTATTCATTGTATTTTTTATTAAATACATTCGATGTACAATGGTGAGGAAAAACCTATTTAAGCAACATAGAAAATTTCTATAAACCATATCCAAAAATGGCTTCTCATTTAAAAGGTGTCACAAAAGCAGATCAAATAAGTAAAGCATTTTGTGAGTACAAAAGAGATCATTCCACATGCACTTAAAAAGATTTACAGTCGTGGCTTAATGAAACTTTCATTTGAAAGTTAGTCAAGGTACAATATCAAACACACTCAAACGATCAGCAAGAGACAATAGCAAAGTGTTTTCAACAATGCAAAATTCGTTAGGGGGATGCAATCTCAGAGAATTTGAATGAACCCACTTGTGAAAACGTCATTCATGAACTTGAAGTCATGATTAATTATCTCAGTTTCCACAATAAAATGGATGCCAATAATCTGTATTGTCCGGGTGAAAGTGATACATATTTAGAGGTCCAGAGCTTAGAAGAAATTGTGGATATGATCGGAAAAAGCAATGTTGATGATGAAGTTGAAGATGATATTATACCTTTGGACCTAGTTACGCGTAAGAAATCACTTATTGCATCTAGAACTCTTCACAATATTATGGTGCCGTTCGAAATGACAACACCAGAGCTCTTGAATGCAATTAGAAAAGTTAGAGATAAGCTTCAACTAGATTTAAATTTTAAGAAAAAAAGAACACAATAAAATCATATTTCACTAAATTGTCTTAGATATATTTGTACTTTTAAAGAATTATCAATTTATGATATTAAAGGGACCATATATTTATATAGGGGTCTTCTGAAAATATATTATCTTATTAGCTTATCGAAATTGGTGATTTTTTCCATTGGCCCAAGTTGGGACCGGAGAAAAATATTATTTTAGAGAAATTATTAATTTACCGAGTATTAATTTATAGAGGCCCTATTGTATGTAGTTAACATATATTTGAGATACAAATTACGATTGAATTGATAATGTTGTAGACTCATCACAAAAAAAAAAAAAAAAAAAAAAAAAAAAACGAATTCATTCCTAAACTAATGAAATTGATGTTGTTTACCTCAAAAAAAAAAAAGTAAGAATGATAAACTACTTTATTAGACATACATCACTACCATATATACTAATTTTACCTCTATTTTTAAATAATTACATGTATTACCACTTTTAATATTTTATATCATATATTATTGAAGATACAATCAATATACATATTCCTTAAAACTAGGATTGATTAATTATCTGTACATTTAAACTCAAAAATTAGTATTTTAATTAAAAACAAATATCTTCCTATCAAAGAATATGAGTTAGGGTAAAACTCAAACTCTTCTTCTTCCCTTAATCCTCATGTTAACCCATGAATCAAAATTGAGGGGATCAGAATTACATCCTTTTTCAAGAAAAGAATAGGGACGTATAAAAATACACTAAACCAAGGGGAGAAATTCGTGACTACAACAATAATGGATATGTGAAAAAAGTTAAGATGTTTACCTCTCCTTCAAGGTCAGTACAACAGTATGTACAACATCATCAAGTTTAAATTCCTCAGTGTGCAAAGGAGAAGATTGCAACGAAGAACAGAAGATTTCCTGCTAGTTTGGTGAAGTTTTTGTCAGAGACGACGATTTCATGATGGCGAGGAAACGTGCAACGGAGGTGGCGCTAGTCTTTGCTGAAGAGGAGAGAGATACGAAGGGTTTTAGATGTACATGTATCTAGTTAAGAGTTAATGTATCTGAGTTAAGATTATATGTATCTATGAGAAAAAAAATTCAGATACTAAAAAAGGGAAGAATTTTCAAATTTTTTACTTTTTTAATTAATAATACAACAAATATTCTACAGTCGTGATTTGTTCCTAAACTCACGTGTTTCAATACATTCCATATTTACTATGTATCTGAGATTCATGTTTTTGGATATAAAGTATGAAATTGATACTTGATACATCAAATTATACATATAAAACATACATGAAATAATATTAGATCATATACATAGATATATGAAATTAATACTAGATGCATATAACAAAATACATAAAATTAATACTAGATACTTCTATGATACATATGAATGTACTTGTATAATACTCATGTATCTAAGTGTTTTGTTTGTTGGATACATCATATATATATATATATATATATATATATATATATATATTGATAATAGATACATCAAATTAATGAATTTATTATTTTACGAGTAATAAAATGAAATTAATCAAATTACTTAGCCAAGATATACATGTTTTTCTCCTTATTTAATAATATTAATGAATTTATTATTTCAAAAAATTATAAAATTAAACTAATTAAACATATATACAATCCTTGATTTCTACCTTATATTAAGAGATTTAATTAATTTAAATTTCTAGAATTAATTGTCCACATATATTAAAAATCCTCAATCACTCCTTTAATTAAGGAAATTAGTTACAACCAATTAATTTAAACAAATAAAATATGTATCTTGATTTTAAAATTCGGCAAATACATGTACCTCATGGATTCAGACGCATGTATCCTAAGAACGAAACATGTTAAAAGAAGTAATATTTGAAACTATCGAAAATCTTTATAATTAGGACCTAAACCAGTGAGATTTATGTAGTTTGCCAAAAAAAAAACACTTAAACTAAGCTTATTAATAAGACTCTTGAGATATTGGGCTTTCCTAACAAGCCCAATAACCACTAAAAGAAAAACCCAACTTGAATAAGGATAAACAGACCCGACTATATCGATACAAATAGTCCCTATTTCATATTACATGAATGCAAAGATGATCTATGAATTACTCTACATACGTTAGAGTATGCTCCAATCACAAAAGTATTTTCTTGATTTAGGATGAAAACTACTTTCTTCATGTCAATTTTTGTCTCAAAAAGAGTCTTTTTCACTATTTAGTATGTTTTCCACTTTCAATATTCTAGATAATTTCAAAAGACCAACAATACAAATTTTATTAGTTTAGAACTTAATTAAGTGACTTTATTTTAATTTTTAAAATTATCTAATGTATTATATTTATTTTATTGATACATATATCATGCAAACTCATATATATATATATATATATATATATATATATATATATATATATATATATATATATATATTGTTAAAACTGATGCATCTAATATTGGTTATGGTGGAATTTTAAAATAGATTAATCCTCACGATAAAACTGAATATTTGATTAGATTTCATTCATGAAAATGGAGCGATGATCAGAAAAAATACGCTACGGTAGCTCATGAAATGCTAACCATTGTTAAATGTGTATTGAAATTTCAGGATGATTTATACAATAAAAAGTTTTTGATAAAAACTGATGCTCAATCCATAAAATATATGTTTGATAAAGATTTCAAACACGATGCTTCAAAATTAATGTTTGCTAGGTGGCAGGCCCAGTTAGCTCCTTTTGATTTTGATATTCATTATAAAAAGGGGAGTGATAACTCTCTTCCGAATTTCTTATCCAGAGAATACCTATTGTCTTAATGGGATTTTTATCTCCTTTACTTTCAGATAAAATTTTGATCACTATCATAAAGGTTGTACCTCTTAATAGAGACGTAAAAGAAATAATTATATACAAAATTATAGATGCCATGATATGAGACATCATTTTAGAAATTTGTTTTTGTGAAGAACTCATTGATTTTTATAGTGATTATTATGACGTTGAATAAAACTAAATGTTTTGTTTGTAGGATGGATCCTCCTTGGATGACCAAGGTCAGAGGAAAAGGCGGTTATACCAGAGGAAGAGGAAGATCATCCTCAGTCTAATCAAGATCGTCATACGGATCCTCGTCATCTAATCCTCCAATTATACAAAGAGGAGGAATGAGTTTGGTGAATTTAAAAGGTTCCCAAAAAGAAGCTTCTTCTATACATCTGGAAGATATTCCAGAAACCAATCCATTATATGCACAATTGCAGGAGTATCTCTCCCAAAGACCCCCTACTTAAAATTATCTTATGTATTATATTTATTTTATTAGATACATATATCATGCAAACTCATATATATATATATATATATATATATATATAAGTTAAATTAAATACAACTTTTTCATATTCATATGTATCTAGAATATACTAATTCTTCCGTTCACTTCTCTTTCATATTTTTCATATTTTCTCTTTCATATTTTGCTCTACACTCTCTCCCTTGCCTTTCTCCTATTTCTCCTATTTCAGTCGCCTATCTCCTTATCTCTTTTTATTTGTATTTTATCTCTTTTTATTTGTATTTCATCTCTTTTTATTTGTATTTCAGAACGTGTTCTGCCTTTCTCCTATTTCTCCTATTTCAGTCGCCTATCTCCTTATCTCTTTTTATTTGTATTTTATCTCTTTTTATTTGTATTTCAGAACGTGTTCTGTGATGCCTGTATTTGAGGTTAAATATAGAGTGGTCTATCTACCTTGACATTTGATACAAAAATTTAAATTCCATTTACTTTTTAAATTTTATATCCAACCAAATTAAAACACTAAGAGGTCATCGGATATGGGAAAAATATTTCTAAACTGATTAACTTTAAAATAATACATATAATTTTGCATATAAAGAATACATAGAATTTTGCAAAAATAATACTACCATATTTGATAATTGATTAGAACTATGTATAAAATTTATGTAGTATTTAATTTACAATTTTAAAACCTACATAAGTAATATATGTATATAAATTATTAGAAAATACATGTATAATTTTATATAGAATAGAAAACAAAAATAACTAATATACAAATAAACAATACGTAAATAACTATACTGCCCTTCATAAATTGATACATAAATTTTTTCATAACTAATCTATATATATACCAATAACACCCTTAAATTATGATTTTGATGGAGGAAATAGCATATTATACTTGGTGAACATTCATTGTATTATTGCATTGTAGATTAGGCAACAAAATAAGGAAGAATTACATAAAATGGCCACTAACCTCTTCTCCTAGTAAAATAAAATATATAAATGAATTAAACATACAAAAATTACTAAACTGATCAGGAAATAGCCACTAACCTATCTCTAGGTTTTAACTTAATTAAAATTCAATTAATACATTATCATCATCAGCTGTAGGGATAATTAACCACTCATCTATAAGATTATTAGTTGAATCCTTCTTTAATCCATCTTGTAATTGACTAATCACCTTTGAATTTTCCATCAACATGTTTTCTGGGAAGTATTTTTGTAAGTCTACTTCACTATCATTTTTACTTGGATTCTTCTTCAAATCCAACGACTTAAGAAACCCTAGCCACCAATCGAACTCGGAAGAAGATGGCGGTGGAGGCAGAGGCGGTGGCTGTGGCGGTGCTGTATGTATTGCCGGAGCCGTTGTAGACCATGTTGGTTGAGGAATAGGCATAGATTCCACTATTGAGTAATAATATTGCTGGGATTTTACTGTAAAAAAAATGGAAAGTAAGAAGAATGAAAAAATATACTCCCTCTGTCCCAAAAAAAATTATACTTTTTTCTATATTAAGTAAAAATTTAACTATAAAATATCTATTTTTTTAACCACAAATTTTAAAATTTTTCTATTCTTTCTTAAACTCTGTGTCGAGTCAAACACCTCAAAAAAATGTGTCTCTTTTATTTTTTATTTAATTTTAATTTTTCACGTGATCAGAAAGATTTAGTATATTCTTATTAAAATCAAGATTAGAAGCTTATAGAACATTTAGTACATTCTAAAATGTACTAGATGTATAGTTTTTTTTTTTAACTTTCTTAAAATTTATGAAAAATCAAAACTAGACAACTAAATTAAAATAAAAATAGAGAAAGTGACAACAAATGAGGAAAGTGTACAACTAGATCAATAGTAGAATTATTGTACATGTAAATGTAATTGGTATTTTGAGTATTGTTACCTCTTTGACCCAACAAGGCATAATTGTTTGGGTTATTAAATGATGAAGATCTATGAAGGTGTAAAGCACGGACAATTTCTCTTCTAGCTTCAGCCATATCTGTATAAGAATTAATGATTGGAGCTTTTCTTGTATGATATTTCCTAATCCTTTTTCTTGGTGAAATCATTTTCTTTGAGTCCATTTTGCTTGTTTCTCTGCAAGTCTGTGCAGTTTCTTGGGAAGGGAGGTAATAATAATAATAAGCAAAGGGGTGAGTATAGTGAATAAATGACATGAAACAAGAGAGGAACAAGTGGCATAGTAAATGAGAAGGAAAAGATGGGTCAGCAGCATGCAGTAACACCTGTTTAATTTCCTCCTTTGACACACTGCTGCTATACCTTCATATTATTTTTTATTCGTATTAGAATTTAATTATTTTTAAGTTACATCGTATAAAGCTATTCAGCGCACTTTTAAAAAAAAAATTCATATACAAAGCCCGAATTTGATACCAATCATTTTATTTGGATTCTTAGTTTTATTCTAATGAGAGTATTTATTTTTATCCATGCATTTGTGAGTAAGAGGGGGTAATGAGGTAAATGCTGTGTAGGTTAGATTTCTTTTTACTTAGGTTTTTGTCTTTTTTATTTGTTAAATATAATAATAATAGTCAACACCACAAACAAATAAATTTTATGAATTATTAAAATTAGTTTAAAATTTAAAAATAAAAATAAATTAGCAAAAACTAAAAAAAACTGAAAGGATATTTAATGTAACCATTAACACCATAACTTTCCTGACGGAGATAAGGATTAAAATTGTCCTTTATCTTTGAGTTAGGAATTAAAGTAACTCTTATCTTTTAACATGGAGCACAAATAATTTTCTATGTTTCAAAAAGTGGTGCACTTTTAGTACTCTCTTAAACGTCCGTCTAATTTTAAAATTTAACATTTTTCTTCGAACGTGAAATTTTTTCCCCAAAACAAAAAATAAAAGATATTTTTTTATATAAAATATTTCCATTCACCAATCAATAATCATACACTAAAAAATATTTTTCGAAAAATATTTTCCACATACCAACCAAACATGAGAAAATAAGCTAGAAACCAATGTATTTTCCAAAAAAAATATTTTTCTAGAGAAACATTATCCATGAAAAAAAAATTTCTTCATACCAAACACACTAATTAGTCAATTCATGTCTTTTTATTTATTTTCTTTCAATAAAAAAAAGGCAAATATTTCAAGTTTTCAAGACTAACCAAATAAATGATTCGCCAGTAAACCACATGTTTGTGGACACTCTTAAGTGCTTAAAACCTTTTTTAAAGTTTCACCAAAATCCTTATTCGGATATTTGAATTTTTAAGGATTTTTCTACTTGAGTCTTTTAAATTTAAGTGAAGATTTTCTTAATTTTCTAAAAAATTAAGTGACGATCTTTTTCTTTTATTTTTCAAAATAATTTGCCAAGTTATGGCACTTTAACCCGCCAAAATGGAAGGCTTTGTACTGTACCCAACTGGAGAATCTCCTTCAGAAGCAAAGCGTAAGTCCTTTCACTAAGCGCTTCTCCCTTTGGGGAGAAGATGAGCGAGAGCTCGAGGCGGTGGGAAAGGAGAATCAACAAGATAGGATGGTTTGTCCCAACTAACAAGAGTAGGAAAGAGATTAGATAACTATAGAGCATATTCAAATCCAACTAGTAAGGCATACAGTCTTGGACACTTAACCAAGCTCTTGATGAGACTTTCTTTAGACTTTATAATATAAGGCCCTTTAAACGATTGTAAATGGCTTGAAATTTTATTAAGTCCAAATTGATCGTAACATTCATCATCATCCTAACCTAAGTTTCATAACGCTAGTTATGAATTTAATTATTCATAACTATTGTAAGAAATAATTGTAATAAATTAAACTACTGAAAATAATGAATGTAAAAGAGAATAAGAGAAACATTTGATAAAAACACAATAAATTCTATTATGTAACTCTAAATCATAATATCTATTCTAAATTCGTTTCCAAAAAAATGTCATCACAACACATATATAATAATAGGACTGAAATCCTAATCTCGATTGAACTTTGTTGCGACTAGATCAAACCAGTCTGAAAGACGAAGGTGTTGTGGAGCAAGGGGCTTTTTGCAGAGCCAAGTCTCGCAGTGTGAAGCCCATCTTGAGTTTGTCCTCTTTTTGTGAAATCTTCGAAGTTTATGCTCATATATACATAGGTTAACTAACTAATTAAGTTCCAAACTAAGCTTAAATTTGTGAGACAAAACTCAAATTCTTATTCCTAAAATTATATGTTGAAATCTCTTTCCAAAACATATATTTCAAATCATGTTTATAGCTTAAATCATGAGAAAATTTCTACACATTCCTATCTTATGATTTTTCAAAATAGTTCTCATAATAATATAAAGACTCTAAAATCATTCTTTAAATATAAGATTCATGAATTATAAATAATGTTAAAAACTAATAAGGTTGACAATGAAAAACCTTATTAAGTATAAAAAACAAATACAATAGTCAAGAATCCATAATCATAAATAATAGTTTTAAAAATCATGCAATTCAAGCCATAAATATGGAGAATTTGAAAGTAGCTTGATAACTCTAACTATGGAATTAGATTCATAAAAATTGAGAAGTTTTGGACATGAGGGTGAAGGGAATTCCTTACTGGAGTCATACATAACTTAGAGATGAAACTTGAAGGAGGAACCATAGCTTGATGCTTCTTCGAAATTCTCAAGCATTGAAGTTAAGGGAGAGAATGGTAGGGTTTAACGATGAAAAAGTGGTCTCCTACACATTTTAAGGTCATTTAGATAACTCCCAGAAGGTTTTAGGATAAAAATACCCTCATTAAAACCCAAAATCAGTAAAAAAAATAATTGTTCTACCGTCATCTGAGTGATAGACCGTCGCTTGACAAACGGTTTAATGCCTTAGAAAGAAGACTCATAGACCTTTAATTTGGTAGGTCATGGGTTACCTAACTTTTCATATTATGAGAGATTTGACTGTTTGAAGTTGACTCCTATATTATTTCATGCGAAAACTTAGCTAATAGGAATGCATTGAACTTGACTTGATGTTAGAGGTCCCTTATGACCCTAAACCGCATTTGATACACTTATTGTACTTAGTAAATGACTTTAACTATATGTACAATTTAGAAATAATTGGGTTCGGCCCTATACACATTCGATGAAGGATTTAAATCTTAATTTGAAATTTGCGGGGTGTTACAATATCTTCTTCACGGGATCATTCGTCTTGGAATTAAAATCAAAACTAGAATTGACATATGAATAAAGTAAACCAATATTTATTTGAGATCTTTTTGCTACATATATGGAATAAGCTAAATTTTATTAACAATAGTGGTCTAGCAATGAATAATTGTAGAAGCATGAGCTAAGAGCACAAGAATTAGCATATGCATGAAGAATATAAACAAGGTCATGAACTTGGCCTCTGTAAGACTTGAAAAGGGAACTCTTATAACATTTCAAGGAAGGAATCATAGGCATAATTCATGTGAGACACCGACGTGGGTTCATAAAATATGAAAGATATAGATTTGAGTATATGAATGTTGACTTTTAAGCTTAAAAAATTCTCAACTATGCCTCTCCTTTTGAACATTGCCCCTCATCGACAATAACTTATAACCTTCACAAGGGTACATGTGACTACTTCTACGCAAGTATGAGTCTAACTGCATACTCTCACCATGTTCAAGCCTAATTCTGAGTCACAAGATGCCACACATAAGATGAGCGTACTAATCATATATTTCTATAAGAAATTCCATCACAAGAATACTACTTCTTCTTATCACACCATTCAATTAATCTTTAGTTCATATCAAGAAGATACTAATGCATAATGCATTCATCCATATGTTATTAATATACATTTCACTATAACCACTTCATGGACTTTAAGATAACCAACCCATCTAACAACTTTTAACTTTCCTAATACTTCACAAGCTAAAATTTTCAAGGACTACTACCAAGAGATACACCAAAATTTCTCATCTAACTATTTCATACCATATATCTTTGATATTAGTCTACTCTCTCAACAAAAACAACATTCAGCTTCTCATTATGATAACATAGGGAGGATTTCTAAATGACTAGAGCATGAGGATTTATAATAAGAGAGATACTATTAAATCATAGCTTATATTTATCATGATTATGGTAATCATAAATGAGGGTTGGAGGAGAAAAGTTTATTAAGCACGAGTACGTAATGTACTTGAAGCATAAATCATACATAAAAAGGCATTATAGGCATACAATATGTCATAACCATCCATCACTACTATGGGTGAACATTAGTAGGGTTTAGAACAACAAAATCATAGGCACATGTTATTTAAGAAATCTTATCTAAGCACATACATATTATATTGTGATTTCACTAGTAATCAAGAATATGTCATGAGTACATACGACTGAGTATACCGAGAATCATGGGTGCATGCATCGCGAGTTGTATATCATAGAGTCAGAAGTCATATTAATGCTCATAAGTATAAATATATCCATCTATCTTAATCATATATGAGACTAAGCTCAAAGGTCATATCTAGACTAACCTGTATTGAGGCTAAGATTCATATTGTGCAAATTTTCATACTTGAAAGCCATAAAGGTATAAATGATTATAGAAATCATTCTATATCATTACAACGAGGTTTTCACGGATAAAATAAATTAAAGGAAATATAAGCTTGTGAGGAAAATCGTAGTTCTTATGAAAACACTAACTTTTCTTCACATAGTTTCACAAAATCCTTGAATTTTAAATACTTTAGGCATGAGAGTGAAGGGATACTTTCATTCAAGTCTTATATAGCTTAAACTCTCCATGAATCTTGAAGAAGAACCCTAACTTGATGAACAACAATCAAGAAATCCTTTCTTAAAATCCTTGAATTCGTATCTTGAAAATCCTAAGTTTTAGTGGAAGATTCTTGCTTAGGATACATAATTATATGTTAGAATTACTAGAAAATTATGAGAATATGCTTACCTTGATTTGGAAGAAAGAAGTCTTGATCAACTTTCTCAAAAATCAAATCTTGAACCCTAGCATTGAATTCCTGATTTCACTAGAAATATGAGGATGATTTGATGTTAGAATCTTGTATAAATTCAAGGATTTATGTTGTAAGATCACGTAAAATATTTATCAAGACTTGTTAGGGTCTAAGAGAGCTTTTGGCTGTGGGAGTCGACCTAGGGGTGAAAAGTGAGAAAAGAAACTTAAAATAACATTTTTATGAAATCTGAAATTTTGGATATACAACCGATATACATGATATACGAGTGATATTCATTATCTACGGACCCTTTTACAACTCGTAAAATGATCCATAGCTTGTGGATTGATTTGGAGAACTCAAGTGAAAATCTCAACTCTATGAACCCATTCCACAAGCAGAAACCACGGCCCGTAGTTGCATCTATAGTCGTTAGTTTCTAGTAGCTGAAGTTGAAATAGAATTTCTCATACTAGAGAGTCTATAGCAAAATGGTCATAACTTTTTTATTCCAAACTTTGATTGATGCAAACTTGGTGACGTTGGAAAGAAGATGCAACTTTAATTTATTAGTTCAAGGGCCACCTAACTTCTTATATTCTAAGAGATACTTTTTTTTGAAGCTAGCCCTTGCATTGTTTCATAGAAAAACTTTACGAGTAAGAAAAGTTTTGAACTCGGCTTAGCGCTAGAGGTCCCTAAATCACTTTTGACACTTTTCCTACACTTGCTAATGAACCTTAATACACATGAACAACTAGGAATCATTTATTACAAGTTTATGCACATACGAAGAATAGTTTGGGTCTTAGCTTATAATTTTTTGAGATTTTACAGTACTAGTAAACATCATCGATTGACTCGAACTCACCACATAATATCATGTCAATAATCAAAGAAACATGCAACTTACAGATGCAGTTAGAACTTTGACCATTAAATCACCATCCTTACTACAACAGAATTACCTTGGAGCCTATATACTCTACCTCAAGTCACCCACCCACCTTCGATGCAAAATATAGTAACACAACTAGATTGAGGTCTAATCCCACAACGAACATACTAGAGTTTTGCTTATAATTTTCTATTGAAATTCAAGAAAGTCACTATTATATTATGACATGATTAAGGGTTTGTACTTGTGATCTCCTAACTACTTTAACTACTTGGATTTTTATCAATAAAGAAGACAAACCAGAGTTACAACTCATAGATATCGAAACTCCAGTTTTTGCTTTACTATCCAATCATTCAGGTGTGTTTATTGTACAAAACTGACGAATCTATAAAGTCTACTAAAGTCTCTCGACCCAATTAAGAGAATATCATTCTAAGTCTTTCTCAGGCACATTGGTATCGAATTAATTTGTTCATCCATTAAAAATCTCAAGTTAACTATCTCATCTCAGTCTCCAAGTTATTAGATCGTGGTTGGTGGCACCATATCTCTGATAATGAACATTTTTCTAATTTGTACCTCTATAGTCAAACAAGTCAAAATATGAGCGATTTTCTTTTTTAATAGTTGTCAATCATTTTTAAAGAAAGCGTTAAATACAGAAGGAACTTAATACATAATGATCACTCTTTATAAATGAATATTTTATTGTAGAGACTTCTTTATTGACACCCAATTTTGACCTCCACAAGTCGATTAATTATTTGAGCTTACTCAATTTCAAACAAGGTAAAAATAATTTGTTTTACAAAAGTTAAAATATTTTTCTATCTATTTTCAAGACAAGTTTTGCCATTTCTATCATATATATATATATAGAGATTAACTTTTGGATGATTTATCTCATTTCTAATTTTAAAATTATTTCAATCTAATTTATTTTGCTAAAATACCATAAGTTTCTCCAAATCCAATTTAAACCCAAAATAAAACCAAAGTTCCTTCTTAGCGCCAACAACCTAATCACTCTTCGAGCCCGTTTAGATAGGCTTAAAAAGTAGCTTTTAATTAAAAAATAAAAAATCAAACTTAAATGACTTATAAGTCAAAAAAGTAAAAAGTAGGGTGAGTCCTACTTTTGATTTTCAGCTTTTTTAAAGTTATTTTAAATTTAATTTTAGTTATTTTTAATTTTATCAAACACTTCCTGAACCATTTTAATTCATTTTTAATTTATTTTAAATTATTTTTATATTTATCAAACACTTTATATACTTAAAAATAAATTTGACCAAATTTTAAGTCAATCCATACAATCTCTTCCTCGCTCTTGCATACAAAGTTACAAAGTTCAAAGTTTCATACCAACCTATAAATAATCCCATATTCCTATCTGTTCGTTACTAACGGCTAACGCAGACCTCATCTCCCTCACTTCAAAATCCGTTGGAATTCGCCGTCTTCCTTACCCCAAATCCGTTTCCCCCCTTCTTTTTTTCTCTGAATTCGCAGATCTGTAAGGCTTTTTTTACTATTTGCTTGGAGAAGGATGAGAAATCTCGAGAATCATTGGGTTTTCCCCGACTATGGCCTCCAATACATTTCCATTTGTCAATTTTGTCACTATTCGCTTGGAGAAGGATGAGAAAGCTTTTTCCACTATTCTCTATCTCTTTTCACCATTATTCTATCTCTATTTTTCTTCCCCTTTTTGGGCTTCTGAAGAATTAAAATTTTGAATGAAGCTGTTACTACCCGTTTTTGTTTTACCTATGAAAAGATCTTGTTCACTCCAATGAAAAGGATGTGGCAGAGAAGTTAGGTGGAGAACTTGACTAATATTTGAGTTCCTCATACACTCCCATTCACTAAGTTCTCTTTTCTTCCTTTGTCTTTTTCTTTGACTGCTTTCACCATTTTTTTTCGTTACTCGCATTCCGACTCAAAGTCGGAGTTGGAATCACTAGATTACACCTCGGCTCAACTAGTTGTTCCAGTTTGCTGCTTCTTTTAAGGTAATCTCTTTTGTTTCTTTTGTGTTTCGATAGTTTGTATTTCTTTGAAATGTTATGTGTGTTGCTGATTTAATTTCTATATTTCTTCCTGATTTAGACTCTTTCACTAATGCATTATATCTTGTTGAATTGATTCATGAATCTGTTAGTTCTACCTTTCTCGAGGTGAAATTTAAAGGCATGTTCAACTTCAATACACCCCCTTCTATGATTTATGGTTTGATTTCACTAGTTTTGGCCTATATGCTTCCATATCTTTGGTCCTATTTTCCTCTTTGTAAGACTATCATCTAAGCTTGTCTTGCTTTAAAAAAAAAAATTCAACTCTTTGTTATATAGTTACTTTGTCCGGATTAGATTTTGAATCTATTAGTTCCTCAAATTTTGTTCTTCCCTTTGTTCCACCTACCTGTTAAGTAGTAGAGAATCAATGGATCCATTCTAGACTCCATTACAGTGTCACGATCCGATTTCTCGAGTCATGATGACACCTACTATACCCTACCAGTAGGTAAGCCAACCCGTAACCCAGAACATCAAGCAATGAGCGTAAGGGTAGAAACTAGCGAAAACAATAATTTAAACAAGGACAGCAAGGCGAAAGCAAACCAAAATAAATATATACAGAATCCCTCCCACTGAAAGTCACTAGTATAGAGCTATCTAATAAAGAGTACAAGTCCCAAAAGTGGACCACACAACAAAGTGTGTCTCAAAGGCAACAAGACTAGCTAAAACAAAAGAAGGAGACAAGACAAACCCAAAACGCTAAGTGCTCGCCGTCGTCTCCCAATCACATTACTCACCGCTGGTAATTGGTACTGGGACTTGCATCACGAAATAGATGCAGAGCGTAGCATGAGTACCAAAACAACAGGTTACCTCAGTAGGCATCAAAGGTCGACTGAGCAAAGAGGGTAAAAACAATAAGAAATGATAGAATCTAGACACAGAGAGGTCAAATCAGATAAGAAAAGGGAGCACACGAGCATGCCAGAAATAAACTAAATACAACTAAACTAAACCTAACTGGACCCCCATAAGCCCAGAAGGTACACTCATATGCAAGTTTAAATAAAACCTGAACGGAACCCCATAAGCCCGACTGGTACACAGAAAAGCTAAATCTACTGAGAAAGAAGAAAACCAAGCTCCCAGCCCAAAGTAACCAAGATAACCCATCAGACTCCATACAGCCAGCAGTGCACTCCCAGCCCAGCTAGAAAGAGTGACCCCAGGGGGCACCCTACCAAACTCTCAACCCAGCTAGAAAGAGGGATCCGAGGGTGATGTTGATATCGCGAGTCGTCCTACCATGCAGTCAGCTCCCAACCCAGTTAGAAAGAGCGACCCAGGGACACCCAGCCAACAGCACACTCCCAACCCAACTAGAAAGAGAGGCCCGAGGGCGTTCGCCGAAATCACCGAGTCTACCTAGCTAGCGGTACGCTCCTAGCCCAGCTAGATAGAACGATCTCGAGGGTGATGGTATCTCCAATAGGATCCATTCCAACAACAACCACCATGGAACGCCGTCCACTCTAAGAAATCTCAGAAAAGGCTCCAAGCCTATACTATCTCAATCCCATGCTTCTAGTGATGTACCGAACCTTCGAGAACGCGTTGAAACTGTAAAATTAGAGGGAGAAGATACAGAAGTGCAGCAAGTAGTGATAACGCCTAATCTAAGGCTCAACTATCAGACTCAAGTCTGCTACACCAGTCTACAAGGAGCTAAGTCATCCGAACGACATCGGCAGAAAGTCAAGGTTATCTAGCCCACACAGGTCATAAGTCTAAGGCAATGCTAGCCTAACCTAGACTAAGGACATCATGCTTACGGTTAAGGACGAACAAACATACAACACATAGCATACAAGCATACAATAGCATTTATCACATAAGCATACAACTCTACTAAACCGGTTAACATAACACTACACCCGAAATATGGCCAATCGATCCTAACATGAGGTATCTAATCAAAGTAAAGTAGGAAATTGATACCCACCCCCAATTCACTCCAATCGACATGATTCTATTCTCCTTCTTGATTTACAACTTGAAGAATCTTATCCCTTTGCTCAGGGTTTAAATAATTATCCCACCAACCCTTTAGTTGACCAGTAAATCCAGCAGTTATCATATCAGCGATAGCTTTATCACTATTCTTATTTGCCTTACAGATAGTGTTGTACATAAGCATTCTATGTATGGTTGTATAAATCTATCTATCTATATAGCCATCTATGTTCCATTCATAGATTTCTTTTTCATTATAACTATTAGTTATAATGTGTTCATGTTCCTCTAAAACCACATCTTGAAGAGTAGGTCTAGGATAATAGTACATCCTTTGGATCGGTTTTCTAGCATATTTTTCTGAGATTTATTAACCTCATCATAAATCTTTTCTTTATAACCTTCTTCTTCTCCTGAAAAATCGTTAACACCTAAAGGCTTCAGTTTTAAACCTTTGAATTTCCTTTCCAAGAGACTTTCAAGGTCCAAAAGATTTTTTAATTTAAAATCTTCAATTTTCGGTGGAGGTTGGACGCTAGTATTAGCTACTTTCTCTTTTCCTTTATTATTGGAATTGATCTTAGAAAGTAATTTATCAATTCTATCATGAAAGAAGTAATCTGCTCCCCTAATATGCTCAAATAAATGTTAGCATAATTTTGCTGCTTGATCATAATATTAATGTGATGAACAGTAAGTAAAGCAATATTCTCCTTAAATAATTTTGCAAAAGCATTAAAATAAACAATTTTGTCATCTTTTTCAATTTGAAAAGATTATAAGGGAGGAAAAACCGATTTAGTAATTTCCTCAGTACTTAATGTATAATCTCTTTCTATCATAGAGATATAATTATGAACATGGTTGGTCATAAACCATGGGACAAAAGCAATTAATACATTTTGCTTTGATTCAATAAGATTTGTATAAAATTCTTCTTGAAAACAAATATGCTATTCTTTATTAAAATTCTTAAAGAACCATTTTCTAAAGGGTTTCCATCTTGATTTCAAGAATTATTTAGAATTTTTTTCTCTTGCCGATGAACCCGGGCTAAAATCAATTTGTTTGTCAGTCATCATAAAACAATTTTTATGTGGAAAGTCCATTTGAAAAATTCATTTCAGACTCAGTTATATCTAAGTCAGAACTGGGCCTGGGCATAGGCCTAGCAGTATTATCCTTATCAATTTTAATATTATCACATCTATAATTTTCTCTGATCTGAGAAGTAGATGCTCTTGAAGGAATCTGTACAATATAATCAATAGGAGAGATATATGAAGAGTTAGATCTAGGTAGCCTAGATGTCATGCTATGATTATCAATTCTATTATGCATAGTCATTGGATCAGAAAATTTAATTTAACAGTTCCATCACTAAACCGTTCAACTTTTAAAACCTCATTGTTAATATTATTTTTCGGTTGGGTTGCACCTTCAATAACCCATTCGTATGGGAAATCAATATTGTCCCACTGGACAGGTCTTCTAGTAACAACCTTAGATTTACCAAAATTAGTTTCTATAAGAATAGTTTCATTTTTAAAATAAATCATTCTACACTTAGGATTCAAAGTATGTAAGAGTTTATTATAAATTCTGTAGCATATACAAACAACTTCAGTTCTAGGCATATTCTCATAACCATGAAGTTTGACATTAAGCATTAGAGAACTTAATGAATTCTCATCCTATAAAGAGATCTGTAAATTAGGATAATCATTAAAATAAACTGATCCATAAGCCAGACTAGCCTGTATTGTCCCTATAAGGGATTTCTTCCAATTTTGGTTTCTACCATCTCTTAAAGCTGCTATAAAGCTTTCGGGTAGACCTCTTAAGGTAAGGGGCTTAAATGCCACCTGAACTAAACCAATATGCATGAATTTGTAAATTTCCTTATAAGGGGCTAGATCATTTTCAGATAATAATCTAAAAGTTTGATGATCACTATCAATAAGGAGAGTTTCCTCGATGGTTTTAACCACTTGTTTGAGGCCAAGTTTCTCAAATGTTCCCAGCTGGTATATAATCTTGGGAGGTATTTTAGGAATAGTCCACTTACTAAGTAGATCTAGATGTTGGGGTATATCATATTCTTCTTTTTTACTGTTTTTAATAGTAGATCGTCTTCTTATCATGCTCATTAAAAAGCTGTGTTGAACTATACCACTTATTGTTACTATAAGTCCATGGCTCTGATAAAAACAACCCCCTACATCACCTACTCCTCTATTTTGGCAACGTTTTGTTTAAAATAATTTCAAATTCGTGGTCGAAATTAGTCCAACATATCAAAATCTGAAAAAGGTGATGATTAATTTTGATATCAAATTGTAGCTCTCTGTTTCTAGCATTATTTTAGATTTCAAATCCGGATTTTGGAGTTTGATTTTTTGCCTATAAAATGCAGGTGTTTTCCCTTTCAAAAATCATAGGAGAACAAGGTAAAAACCCAAAAAAGGATAAAAAAAAAATCAAGCAGATAATCCAGAAAAATCAGAGGGATTGTGCGATTGAGAGTAGTTTGAATCATAAACATATTTCAAGCATTTAGAGTTCAACAACTATTTCATCTCCCTGTCCTTCGGTTTTGGCTTTGTATTTGAGTTTGGGGAAAGAGTTTGAAGTTGAAATCTTTGACGAGACTCTCCCTAGTTTGCTGCTCCACATACTGCTCCAAAGAAGGTAATTTTTATTTCTCTCTGTGTTGTTTCAATAGTTTGTGTTTCATGTAATGTTCTGTATGTTGCTGATCTAATCATTCTAAGCTTGGGCTGATTAATTTCTATACTTCTTCCTGCTTTCGTTTTGTGTGGAGATTTGTTGGGAATTTCATACATTAATAGTAGTCAAAAGCCTGGCTCGTATGTGTTATTGCATATATTGATAATATCTGGATTATAACTCTTTCACTAATGTGTTCTAATCTTGTTGAGTTGATCCCTGAATCTATTAATTCTAACTTTCTTGAGCCAAAAATTTAAATTACCTTTGCTAATGTTTGGCAGTCAGGTTCAACTTCAATAGCTTTGTTGTAAGACCATTATCTAAGCTTGTCTTGGTTAGTGTTTTTCCAACTCTTTGGTATACAGTTGCTCTGTATCGATTCGATTTAGAATATGTTAGCTCCTTAAATTTTGCTCTTCCTTTTGTTTATCGTATCTTTTAAGTAATAAAGAATCAGTTGATCCATTCTAGACTCCTTTATAATTCCTTATTGTTTGAGAATGACGTATTTTGGTTCATAAATATTGATGAAGCCTAAACATAAAAGTGATCTCATATTTATGCATTAGTTCCCTGTTGAAAACCTTGACTTCAAGTTACCTGTTTCCTTTGGTTTAACATCGTAGCTACACTTATGAAACTGGAATCTACTATTGATCATTAGTATGTGTAGCAACTAGAAAGAGCTAGAATTAGAAAAAGTCATTTTTAGAAAGAATGAAAATTTGGAAAATTGACAAAATTAAGTTAAGTATGTTTTGGGTCAACTTCCAACGACCATAACTCCTAGCTCAGGATGAGTTAAGTATGCTACAAGATACCGTAGGAAAGATCTTTGAATTATCTTTCCAACGCCACCAAGTTTTCTCAGTTTCGAGTGGTATGAGTGAGATATGCCCATTTGAAGTTAGGCTGTCTAGATAAGGAAAGTCAAAACTGGATTTTTGAAGGGCATTATGGTCTTTTCACCACCCAATTAATTTGTTTCATTTTTGGTAATTAAGTTGGGGTCTAAACTGATTGGATTCAGTTTACTCTTTTGGATAATTTGAGAGAAGAGAAAAGAAGAGGAGAAAAGAGGAGAAGAAGCAAAGAATCACCAAGTTCTTGAAGAATTGCTTCTGGATTTCGTCAAGAGGTGATCCTTACGAGGTATGTGAGATCACATAGTGTTGGGTTAGTTCACCCACGTGCCAATGATGATTTATTTCAGCGAATTTAGTTCTTGAAGGTTTAGAAATTGAGTTCTTAAAGGTTTAGAAATTGAGTTCTTGATGGATTTGTTTGAAGTTTCTATTGGGTTCTTGATTGTTGGAGTTGTTGAGGAGTTCTTGATTTTGATTCATGAAATTAGGTGTCATTTTGAGTAGATTCTTGCATATTTTGATTATGTAGTCGAATCTAAGTGTTTGGGGAAAGACCCAAGTGAATTTAGAGGGTTTAGAGTTGAAAAACGAGCAAAAAAAAAGGGGATTTTCTAGGCAGGGGCTTGGGGCGTTGCGCTCCACTTCAGTGTCTGAAGTTTGGGCTCTGGGGCGCTGCGCTACTCAGAGCTCCCCAACCCAGACTCTGAAGTTTGGGCTCTGGCGCTCCGTGCCACTCAGAGCGTGCCAGGTCTTCTACTTCTTCCACTTCTCTCCGTACTAGTTCCCTTGAAACATACCTATGTTTCCTAGTTGATTCCTACACTCTAAGGTACGTCTAAACAACATGAAATCATCAATAACATGAGATCATGAACCTTGAATCCATAATTTAATTCAAGAAAAGTTAAGGGTCAAGTCAAGAGAAGATAAGAGTCAAGTCAAGAGAAGTTCTTAGAGTTTTCCAAAAGTCTTTTACAAATGTTTTAACTTTGTTTTAAGACTTCAGTTTTGTGTTGAGTAAAGAGTAAAAATTGAAGTTCATTTCTTCAAAAGAGTATATGGGGACTATGTATTTCTAAAGAGTAAAATGTTTTCACATTTAAACAAGAAATGAAACTTTGATTTCCAAAAGAACCTTTGAGCTAGTTTTTCAGTAAAAAGTAAATGCTTTCACAATTAAGCAAGAGAGGAAACTTTGTTTTCCAAGATAGCCTTTGAGCTAAGTTTTGAGAAATTATCTCAAACTACAGAAAGAAATATGTTTTTAAACGTAAGAGCTAATACATATTTTGGGAGTAGTATTGAGCACCGATATAGGGGAGAGTTCAGACAACTCCCAGCCCCCATAAACCATGTAGCCATCATAGATAAAAAATGGTCATACTTTTTAAGATGATTCCTTAGTACTTTTTAGCATAAACTAGTGGATCCACTTAGTAGTCAGGTTCTATACCCTCGGCAAGGTATAGGACGACCCTGGCAACGTGAGGCAAAATGTTGTATTATCATAATAGCTCTTAAGTGATGATTGTCGGTTAGAGAAACTCCCACAGCAGTATTGTTTTGTATTTTTATATACATTTCAGAGTTGTATTGTATCCTTGCATACACATCAGAGTTACTATTGTATTTCCAAATACACAGAGTTGTTAGCCATGTTTTAAAAAGCTTTTCTTTATATTGCACTTGTTTATACTGCTTTATATTGAAATGAGTTTAGTTCAGTTGAGTTGAGTTGAGACCAGGTTTGTTCTTTCAGTTCTTTTTAAGCTTATGTCTTGTTTTAGTATTCCCCTCGCATGCTCATACATTCAATGTACTGATGTCATTTGGCATGCATCTTTTAATTATGCAGATACAAGTAACCAGGATCAGCATCCACCGTATCGTTGATTCTAGTTAAGTTGCAGAGTTTGTTGGTGAGCCTCCTTACTTCTGGAGGATTCCTTTTTATTGCTTTTAGTACTTTAGTTCATTAGAATGTCATGGATCTTGTCTCGACATCCATCTCAGTTGTTTACAAGCTCATAGACAGTTAGATATGAGTTCTTTAGTCTTGTATTTCAAATGTTTTGCTATGAGATTTGAGTTGCCATCTTGGCTAGTTGAATGCTCTTTTAAGACATTCTAAGTTATTTCTGGAGTTATCTTTTCAGACTATTATCTTGTTATATAAGTCTTCCATTATGAGTTAAGCAAGATCAAGGGTTCTCTTGGGGCCAACAATGGTTCTCGAGTGTCAGTATCGCCCAGGGTGTAGGCTCAAGGCGTGACAGTATGATTAAAACAAAATCTTAAAGTTTAGATTTAAATTTTTACCTTCCATTCAGGGGCGGATCTATTAAGGGCTTGGGGGGTGCCGCGCCACCCCCCAACTTCGACAGAAACTCTATATATACATAGGTATATATATATAATATTTATATAAATATAGAGCGTGGCACCCAATGAATAATCGATAATTCTATTTGGCACCCACGGACTCTAAATCCTGGATCCGCCACTGCTTCCATTACAGTTCAAATTTAGTCCCTGTCTTTCTTTAAACTCCCTTCTATTTGCTCGCATTGACTCCTTGCTGCTAATATAAGAAGGTTTAGCGTTAACTGGTTATTATGATCAAGTCACGGTGTAGTAACTTCAGTTAGATTCATAATTTACTTCCTGTTTTAAGATGGCTGTATCTCGTCTTTGACTAAGTGATTCAACTTGAATTTTCAAAGAGAGCCAATGTCATCTTTCGTGATCTGCCTAAATTGATAAACACGAATGTATGTATGTGTTAATTTAGCTTGAGCATGTATTGGAAATGTATGGCATGAGAGGTCAAGCACTAGGAACATTTGATCTCTTCTCTAGTTTGATATCACCTTTCCATGGAGACTCTCTATTACTTCCCTTTTAAAATGACAATGATAACTTCTTATCTTGCCATGAATTCTTCTTTTTTTCCCCCAAAGTTATACGTTAAGTTGGTTTAAATTTGAAATTCTCTCAAACTGTTCCTATAAGTGTACCCAGTGTGATTTCTATTCCATCTTATCATTGGCATCCTGGTTTGTTTCAATTGGAATTTAGTACGAATGTCCTCCTTAATTACTTAGTATATTCGTGTAATTTAATCGGTAACATGTGTTATGTTAATCCTTATCTTTTCTTTATTTCACATGTACACTTGGGAGCGCGTTTGGAGTTAAGATACGACTCCATTCATCTGTCCAAATCATATTTGTGCTCGGTGCGACTTTATTGCTTGTGTCTAGCAGCCCTCACGGTGTCAATAGTGTCCAGCGCTTCCTCCTTATTCCAAGGCTTTATATTTTCTTATATATACGTACATTATATCGTTATCTTTGGACTAACATTTTATACATTGGTATTTTGCACTTACATTATGCTTGCTTATTATTTGTGTTGGGTTTGTACAAACCAACTAAGAGCGATAGTAAGATGTAGTCTTGAACCTTCCCATCCCTTTAGATATTGGGTTTAGTATGATCATTTGGCTTAGAACGATGCTTTCTACCTTAGTTTTCATTTGTCACTTAACATATCTTTTGGTCATGAAAGCTTAACTTGGGAATAACCCCCTTTTTTTAATAGAATGCATACATTTTAGATTTGTTTTAATGATAACATAAGAATTGAAAACAAAATTTTCAGCTACTTACTGAAAAATGCAGATTTTAGCTTTAAAATTGCAGAATTTGAGCGGTAAAAAACTGCAGCTTTAACAAGCTTTACAAAGCAGATTTTTAGTGTAAAAAATGTAGATTTTTTTTGGTTTAAAACAACATTTTTCAGGACCTAAAAATATAGATTTTTGGAACTAACCATTTCACTTTGAGAGTTTAAAAGTGCAGTGGTTTGAGTCTAAACGTGCTTAAAAACACTACTTTCTAAAGGAAGAAGAAACATGATTTTAAAAGGCCAAAATGGATGTTATAAGTCTTGCTAGAATTGTTTGAAAGAGATTAATCCCTTGATTTATTTCATTAACTACCTATCTATATATATAAACTAAATATATATACAATCTGTTACAATCTATCAGAATATATTGTCATATATTCTAACACACCCCCGCAGTCGAAGCGGGAGGTCGCCGAATGCTAAGACTGTCCCGAAAATCTTTGAATAATACCAACGGAAGGCCTTTGGTGAAGATATCTACAATCTGATAACGAGAGGGGACATGGAGTACTTGAACCTGGCCACGAGCCACCTTTTCCCTTACAAAATGTATATCCATCTCAATGTGCTTAGTGCGTTGATGCTGAACAGGATTACCAGCCAGATAGATGGCACTAACATTATCACAGTAAACCAAAGTAGCTCGTGGAATAGGACAATGAAGTTCCAAAAGCAAGTTACGCAACCAACATGACTCATACACCACATTGGCCACCCCTTGGTATTCTGCCTCTGCACTTGAACGGGACAAAGTTACGTCATACCATGAGATCAAGTTATCACCCATAAAGACACAATAACCAGACGTCGAACGTCTTGTATCGGGGCACCCACCCCAATCAGCATCAATATAAGATATAAGGGTGGTTGTGGAAGATGGATACAGGTGAAGACCATAATCCAAAGTACCTTGTAGGTAGTGTACGATGCACTTAAGGGCGTGCATGTGCTCATCCCGTGGGTCATGCATGAACAAGCACACCTGTTGCACCACATAAGTAATATCGGGTCTTATGAATATGAGGTATTGGAGTGCCTCGGCAAGACACCGATAAAGTGATGGGTCTACAAATGGCGTGCTCGTGGTAGCTCCAAGCTTCAACTTTGTATCAATCGGAGTAGGAGATGGCTTACATGATGACATGCTGGCGCGTTCAATGATCTCAGCTGCATACTTCTTTTGAGATAAAAATAAACCAGTTATATGACTAGTGACAGCAATGCCTAAGAAATAGCTCAACAGGCCCAAATCCTTTATAGCAAATTCGAAGCTAAGAAGTGATGATAGACTGGCGAAGCTTATCGGAGGAAGTAGTTAAAATAAACAAACAAGGAATAATCAGTCTTACTGTGAGAAAACCCAAGGGTATGTACATAATCAACAAATCTCTTATACCAAGCCCGCGGAGCCTGTTTCAGTCCATAAAGAGATTTCTGCAGCAAACATACATGATTAGGCCGATCAGGATCTCGATAACCTAAAGTTTGATACATGTAAATAGTCTCCTTGAGCTTGCCATGTAAGAACGCATTCTTGATGTCAAGTTGGTGAATCAGCCATGCCTTAGAGAGAGCCAGATTGAGAATGGTACGAATAGTCGCCGATTTGACAATCGGACTAAACGTCTCACCACAATCCACGCCAACCTATTGGGTTTTACCATCACCTACAAGACGAGCTTGTGTGGATGTCATATGAGAAGTGGCACCTGTGTCCATGTACCAATTTGCATCTGGAGGCGTGATTCCAAGAGTATGCATCGCGGCCTCAATGTCCGTAGGGGTAGGGGCTGACGTGTATGCCTGCTGGGGACGGGGGCCAAGAACACCCGCTTATGGTGGTTGCTGCTGTCCATAATTGGGTCGGGACCAAGCGGTTGACGGATATAGACATGAAGGTACAACCCAAGGACCCCAAGAGGCCATCCATAGCCACTGCTGCCCGCCAGTCCAAGGAGAGTATGGCGGAGGGTGTTGTGCCGCTGATTGCTGCCCAGTGTTGCCGCGACTATTGCCGCCTCCCAGCTAGCCACCATGGCCTGCAGGTCCGGCACTGTTAGCAGCGCCTCTAGCGCCTCCACGTTGCCCAGTGCTACCGCGATACCTGCCTCCATTGTTGTTGCGGTTGTGGTTCCTCTTCCCACCATTAGTAGGGCGGTTGGAAGAGGAATTTTTAGGAACATCAGGAGAACCCTCAGATGAGTGAGTAACTAATGCAGCGGAGGAACTTGGAGCTACTTTCTTCGTATAGCCAGCCTCTGCAAAAGTGAGCATCGAATAGGCTTGATAAAATTGCGGCAAAAAGTCATGTTGGCGAATAAGAGTGGCCACACCTTGGTAGGTCTCGGTAAGGCTAGAGACCAATTGAAGAACTAGACGATCGTTAGCCACCGGGGAGCTAACATTCTTGAGTTGATCTGCCAGAGATTTGAGATGTTGACAATATGCAGAGACATTCAAAAAATCCGCCATGTCGACATGAGTGAAGTCGTACTCAAGGGTGACATCACGAGAGTGTTTGTTATCTTGGAATATGTCACGCAAGCGATTCCATGCCTCCATTGCTGTGGTGTCAGGCTCAAGAATGGTATGCAAAAGATCATGAGAAATAGTAGCGTATAGCCATTGGAGAACGGTGGCGTCAAGAGTGGACCACAGTTCTTTGTCCTCCTCTTGTTGAGGCCGTTTCTTTGTTCCCGCTGCCGGAGGAATAATATGATCAATTACCCAATGGGATCTTGCATGAATCTTAAAGAGTTTCGCCCAGGTGGAGTATTGGACGTCTCCATCTCAAGAGTGATGGGAACATGGTTCTTGATGTTGGGGATAGCAAGAGCAGGATGAAAGGAAGATTTGGACTTAGACATAGTGATGAAGAATAGAGGAAGAGAAAGAGGTGGGGGGCGGCGACAGTAGGGGGGTCAGCAGGGGGTCACGACGAAGGAAGAAGGTCGGATTATGCCCTAGACAGCTGATACCATGAAAGAGATTAATCCCTTGATTTATTTCATTAACATCCCTAGTATATATACACCTATTACAAGAGTATAATCAGCTATAAGTAAGGAAACTACCTATCTATATATATAAACTAAATATATATATATATATATATATATATATAAAAACTAAATATATATACAATCTGTGTCAGAATATATTGTCATATATTCTAACATTGTTACTTTTTTAGTCTTCAAAGATACATACGGCTTAAGTTATTTGTTCCAAGAATGACCAAAATATTTACTAGTTTTACTTATTAACACTCACTTAGGCCTTTATCTTAAGGAAAAATCATCATTTTAAAACTCCCAAATAAATTTGAAACTAGTTTAAAGGCAAAAATAATTAATTACTTTTAGAAATATATAAGGCTAAAATAGTTACCTTTAGAAATATATATTTTTTAAAGAAAATAAGTAGGGGGCAAAAATAATTCCCTTTAGAAATATATTTTTTAAGAAAACAAGTAGGGAAATAAGCCCCCTATATTTTATTAACAAGGTCAATGTACCTATTGAATGCATCCCAATAGTTAAGCCTATTTATATTTTTAAAATCAATCCATTTATAAAGAAATTATATTTACTACTATTATTATTATCTTTTTCAAATATTGTTAAAATATTTTTATTGCTTAACATGTTGTTTCAAGATTTTGAATATGACAACAGGTTCAAAAAATACATGTACATATATGTCATGCACATAATGATATAAAGGGGGAACCCATCGGTGGCCCCCTAAACTTGGCACCAATTTTCACTTAGACACCTCAAGTAGGCTTTGTTCATTTTAAACACCTCAAGTAGGGGTCCGGTGTATAATTTTGACACTTTTTGTATTTTCAAAATCGCATATTAAGTACGTACATCCATATGCTCTTATGTGGAAAAATAAACGAATTGATATGCGACACGTGGAAATTTTAATTATTTTTTAAAGACTCAATTTTACTTTCTTTTTTCCTTTATTCCAGATCCCAAACCCCATGACCTCACCTCTTTTCTTCTTCTTCTTGCGTCTGGATGTACGCACTTAATATATTTTCTCTATACATGACCTATTATTTTGTTATACTTTATATTATTTTTCTCATATCTATTATCCCTTTTACAAATGTTATTTATATATTTTTATGTGATTTATAAACCCCCTACACTTTAATATACATATTATTTTACTACATATAATCTATCGCCAATTTATCCCTACATGTAAATAAAATAATAAATGTTCATATGTTTCAAACAATCTATATTTACATACTATACTTCATAATAAATATATTTAAGATCACAAACTTTTTATAATATTTTTAACATTTACTATCATTATTACTCATTTTATTTGTTTATTATTTTTAGGAAACTCCATTTTCTGTATTTTTATTTAAATTATATATCACACATACTACTATATATTTATACATGACTATTATCTTATTTTATTTTATTTTTCTGTACGTCTAAACTCAATATATAAATAAATAAAAAAACCATACCCTTTAAACTCAACATTTATATGTTTGGAATCAGTTTACATAAGACACATCTATTTTTTTTAAAACATATAAAATTGTCATACATTTCAAGTATATTTATTTATTTATTTTACTGTATGATAAACATACTATTATTAAATTTATTTTATAGACGTATATACGTCATACCTTGTATATTTCTTTTTTTATTAAACTAACGAAATTTACTTATCATTGATTTTAAAACAAATAAATGAACAAATTTTTCTAATTATTTTTTCCTAAATTTAGTTTAAGGACTATTTTCGAATAGGCTCTGAGGGATAGTGCGCCTTCTTGCAATTACTCAGTCCCACTCTCAATCATCCAGGAAAAAATCGTACTCTAAAAATAGGTTATGTTGCATAGCCTTAGGCAAGACAATAAAAGGTATTGTCGTTGCATTTAGAAAACTACCCACATGTCAATGAGTTTCTTCTTTAAAACGCAACGACATACATTTTGTGTGAAATTGATATAAATGATCCAAACTAAAATTCTTAACGGATGTGGAGCAAATAAACTTATCACACCCTTTACTTTCTTTCACATGAACATCAACCAAAATTTGCCAAATATCCAAATGATTGTTCAAATCCACACATCCTACAAACAGTTTATTTTTAATGGCTCTCCAGTTGAGGAAAGAGATTTTAAAGGGGATATCTTTATGCCAAATGTTTTTTATGAAACTATTACTGTTATTCTTCTGTCTAAAAGTCTCCTATGAGGATTTGATAGTGAAGTCATCATTGGTGTTAGGGATTCAAATAGCTTTGTCACTCTTATTATTATTATTCAAAATAACATTGAGCTTTCTAATCTTATCTTTAGTGTCAAATTGCAGCTTGTCTCATTCCCACATTCCATCATTGTAGACATCTTTGACACTGATTTATTGTTGGGGTTTATTTTCAGGAGACATGAGATATAAAGGACCAAGTTTAATCCAGTTGTAATACCAAAAATCCACATATGCTATTTCTATGTTCCATATGATGTTTTTATCCACCTTTTTCTTTATGATACAAAGTGTTCTTCAAATTTGAGGTTGTCTTCCTCCATTGAGCTTTGATAGAGTGCATATTGTGGAAGTATTTGGCTTACATAAAGTCTTTCCACAAAGAGTTTGTTATTCTGAGATTCCACCATTTTTTTGTTTGAAAGGCATGACAAGTGTTTGCAAGATTTCTAAATTGGTACCACCTTCATCATAAGGGTAACAAAGATTGTTCCAAGATGCTCAATGCTACTAACCTCCAGTTTCTTGGCAGTCCAGAAAAATCTCACAGTATACTTCTTTATTAGCTCAATGGTGCCCCTGGGAGGGTTGGTAGCTGCAAGGAGATGGATGGGAAGAGTAAGAGGGATATGTCTAATCCAAATAGCTCTTCCACCGATGGAAAGGAACTTAGTCTGTCAGCTTCTGGTCGTGTTGATGGTCTTACTTACCATGTCTTAATAGTGAGAGATCTTTCTTTTTCTTCAGTTTTAAGAGGGCATCCAAGGCACTTAATATGAAAAGGTTGATGCTTCATCCCAGTAATGCTCTTGAGCCTATCAATAGTAGCAGCTTTAGTGTTAATTTCAGAGTTTTAATCATCATTTCAACAGGTTTTTTGCTACCATTATAGAACAAGATTGTGTCATCTGCAAAGGACAAGTGGTTTATCCTTGGAGAGCCGGAATTTTCTACCTTAGAAGAAAATGAGAGAGAACAAATAGAAGGTCAGGTCAGATTTTGGGTCCAATTTGTGCTGCTCTCTCGGAGTTTTAAAAAAAAGGCTAAGAACTTGTCGGGATGAGCTCATAAAAAGTACTCCCTTCGTTATTTTTTAGGTGGCATTGTTTGACTTAGCATGATGTTTAAGAAAAAAATTAAGATTTTTAAAACTTGTGATCTAAAATAATTCTTAAATACTTATATAATTGTAAATCATTTTATTAAGAATAAAAGAGAAATTCTAAAGTTAAATTATTTATAATTATAGTAAGGTGAAATTCTTTTTTGGGATAGACTGAAAAAAGGGTGCCACGTAAAATGGAACGGAAGGAGTAACTTATAAGTCAAAAGTTAAAAATCATAAGTAGATGGTGCCCTACTTTTGATTTATTTTAAAAATAATTGGCCTAACAGTAGGTGCTTAAAAGCAATTTATAACTTTTCAAACATCTCCAAAATTAAAATATAAAAGGAAAAAGAACAAATATACTCCCGAACTATCATAAATGATAGACAAATACCCTTCATCATACATTTGTGACATTGGTGCCCCTGCCGTCCAAATTTTGGAGCATATATATACTTATGATAGACGGCGGAACACGTGGCATCATCTCAATGACCTACCCAAAATTCTTTAATTTTTACCCAAAAATTAAAATATCTTTGATTTGGATAACTTAAACACCTGACCCAAGTTATAATCCACTAGCATCTTGACCCAAATGAAAAAAAAAGAAGGTGATGCAGCCCTTTCCTCTTTCGTCTTGTCGTCACTTCTTCTTCAATGGCTTATCTTTCTAGTGTTGTATCTCATCTTCTGCGCTTTTCATTATAAGTTAGCATTACTCAAAAATTTATCGATTACTATGTAAAATTTTGTCTCTCCTCATCCACAGCTGGAGCATCTACTGTTGCTCCACTAGGGCGGCGACGACGGCAATGCAGATGGTTAAGTTGGAGAACATCTAAAATCCAAAAAGTTATTTCTTAAAGACGATAATAGTGGAACCTCCAAGCTTATCCTGAAGATAGTCGACGAGTTTCTGAGCGTCGACGAGGGTTAAGTTGGAGATTTCATCTCCGAGCTAGATTACCTTCGCCGGTACTTTGACAATGGCAAGAGGACGAATGAAAGTTGCTCGGCAATGGTGGAGTTTGAGAATGCCAAATGGGAGTTCTAGGTTTTTGGTGGGGAAGAAAATTGAATCTTTTAATTAATAACATATGGAGGGTTGAACTCGTTTAGGCTTGACATGATCATTTGCTATGGACAATGACTTGGAAAATGAAGAACTTGGCCAGAAGTTCTTTAGAAAATTGAGAAGCCAGTTGAGAAGATGAAGAAGTGTTTTGGGTTATAATTTGGGGTGGGTATTATGATATTTGGATGGGTTTTAAAATTAATTTGGGTGGGTCTTTAAATTATGGGTTGAAATTTAATAAATTCCGGTTAGGTGGTTTAGATTAAGACACGTGTTTCGCCGTTAATAGAAAGGGTATATACGCTCTAAAACTTGAACCGCAGCGACGCTAATGTCCCAAAAGTATGACGGGGTATCTGTATACCATTTGTGATAGTTCATGGTATATTTGTCCTTTTTCCCAAAAATAAAACTACTTAAAAGTTAAAAACACCTAAAAATAAGTTAATCCAAAAGGGAACTAAATTTTGTTTAAATTGTTGTCTATTCTCATTAAAATTACTACCAAATTTTAATATTCAAGAAATAACCTATTTAGCTTCAAATTAAAATCATTCTTTTGTAAACTCAAGCCACTTTTTAAAATGAAAGTAAGACAGGCAATTATTCTATTAATCAAACGAGCTTCTTGACTTAATAAGTTAAAAATATTATTGCGAAGATAGACTAATTACATTACAAAACTGTGACGCAATCAGATTTCAATAAAAATGGAACACCTACTTAATTTAGACTTTTTCATTATTATTTTCTTGGTGAAAATAATTTTCATATTAAATATATTCAAAATTATGTAACACACCGCGCTATTAGGATATTTTGTAAAATGAAATGACAAAATTTCCTAGAAAGTAATTTGAAAATATATTAACATTTTGGAAAATAATCATTTTACTCTGTTTGAAATTGCAGAAGCTTAATTAAATAAATAATTTGTGGAGGATCATAATCGGATTTCAACAAACTCAGCATGAGAGACTTGTTCATTTAGAGGGTATGTTGGAGCTAGTGGTACTTGCTGATCTCCGTTTCCATTTCTCCTTCTATATGCTCTTTGAGGGGCATGGTTTTGTAAAACACGTAGAGCGCAAGTCAAAAGGAAGTTAAATAGAGTTCATACTCATAGTCTCTCATTCATAAATGAGGTGCGCTTCTTACTCATGATAAAGACTCTACTTAACACATCTTTTTAGTCTGTAACGATTGAATCTGTCATTATTCAAAAGACACCTTGTGCGGAATTTCAAATATTTTTGAAATACGTTGCCAATTTTATATTAGGGTGACACGACAAAAAAATTGAAATTTGAATTTTGATCTGAACTGACATCATCCCACCATAACAAGAATATTCCAACATATTTTCTCATATTCTTTAGTGGTAAAACAGACTAGGGTTACTCCAAAAACCCTCCAAAAATGCTCCAAGCTTGGGGACAAGAGAGAGAAGAGATTCTAGCGCAAGAAGGGTCAAACCCATGAATTCCCGGTCTATATCCATTAGGATTCGCCCCCATGGAGGCAAACATTCATGTTCAAAGCTCTTCAACAGTTTCTTGGCGTCCAGGTAGTCTAGATTTTTAACTGAGTAGTTAGATTTACCTTTAATTGCATATTACCTTGTAAATTATCGAAAGATTACATGTACAAGCCTTCAGGCACGGAGTTTGGGCGAATAAATGCAAGGGTTATGGTTGTGTATGATAGCACGCTATTTGATTGTTGACGTGGACCTTATGATTGTTGTTGGGTGTTATCATATCGGTGGTAACCTGTGGGTTATGGGTTAAAAGCTGAAAAAACTGTTCGGAAAAAGACTGTTGAAAATATGTGGTAGTTGTTTTTTCCACATTATGTTAGGTATGCAGGTTAACTGTCTCTATAGTGAAACCTACACAATGTATGTTGGGGAAAACATGGGGGTTGAATGTGAAATGATGAATTATTGACAATCTCATGCGGTGAATGTGTTTATCTTCTTGTACTTACAAGTGTGACTGTGCCTGCGTGACTATCGATTAGATAGGGTGCTATGCCTCATACATGATATCTCTTGGTTGGCTCGTTTACCACACCTGGTACATATTATTGATCAAATCGCGTCTCACGCCTTGTACATATTATCGATTTGGGTACCAAGCTTGGTATGAAATATCTTTCGATTAACTCGACCATGTTTGATACAAATTACTATATAGTTGGCTCGGATACCACGTCTGATACAAATAACTATATGATTGGCTCGTGTACCACGATTTAGTATAAGTTACTATATGATTGACTTGGATACACACATGTTGTGTGTTCCATTGTTCTCTTGTATGTTGGTTCCATGAGAGAACCAAATTTACTTCTTCGTAATGTGATTATTACATGTTGATTTCATAAGTGAACCAAATTTACTTCTTAGTAATGTGATTATTACATGTTGGTCCATGAGTGGTCAGAAATTATGTTTAAATGTTGGGATGATTCTTGTCAAAATTACATGGTAAACACTATAAATGATGCTTTAGGGATCCTTGATGGTTTGGGTCACCTAAAAGGTGTGATAAATCAGTATGTGTGATTGTTATGATTATGGACATGTCTTGGTGGTTGTTAAATTAGTATGTTGACTAGGAGCTTTGTTCATTCACTAGCCTATATGGTATTGTTAGTTCGATTGTTTTGGGACATACTTGATTAGATGAATTGAGTCAAGATGGTTTAGTAAGAGTCTTGTTGTTGCTTTACTAAATTAGTCAAGGGATAGAAAATTGGCATGAGAGCTTGAGAGAGAGAGAGAGAGAGAGTAATAGTCTTGTTGTAGTGGTTCAGGTTCAAGAATGGAAATAGTAGAGGAATTCTAGTGTTGGTAGAATGAGGAATTCTAGTGTTGGTAGAATGAGGAATTCTACATAAAATTCTATTTGAATGAGGAATTTTGCATAAAATTCTGTTTTGCCCCGCTACAACGGCCCAGCCCACTATAGTGACCTCGCTATACCGATCTGCACACTTTGTTATAACTGTCTGAGTCCCGCTATAGTGGAGTGTGCAAACTTAAGAGACTTAAAAATCTTTGAAAATTCCATTTTTTACAACACACCTCTTTCACGTTGAATTTGATTCTAAGAGTTCTACTTGTCTGAATTCGATTCCTTGAAATCCTACGAATTCATTAATGTCTTGGTTACACGAGTATTTCATCTAGCAGGGGCGGACCCACGTGTCATCCAGGGGGTTCACCTGAATCCCCTCGATAAAAAATTACACGGTATATATAAGGTAAATTTTCTGGATTTATGTAGACATATATATTTTGAACCCCCTCAATGACAAGGTAAAAGAGATAGCCCAGCGGCAGCTACCTACGAAATTAAGCGTGACGTCCATGGTTCAAATCCCTGGATTAGCGTTTTATTTTTAACTTTTTTAGTTTCAGATTTTTTTTAATTTTTTTTTTAGTTCCAATTTCGGTTTTCACAATTTTTTTAGTTTTTTTATTTATAAAACATGCTAAAATGTAGTGTTAAACCCAAAAGAATTCAAGGGTCCCATACTCCCATTCCTAAAGGCTAATAATTTTTTCACTTCCAAATTCCTAAATCACTTCCTTAGTTCTTCCCCAACACTCAAAAGTCAAATATTAAACCCAAAAGAATGATGACTTTTTGAGCGGTTGCATGGTTCCTTTTATAGAGATGGATGTGTTTAATGATGTTTCAACGGTTGATATTATCTGTCTTTTCAAGCAATGAAACCTCATCGAATAGTATTGTAAACGTGCTTGAGAAGTATTAGCACTGACCTCTTTTTGGAGTTTGTAGTTAGCACTCTAGTCCTAGAGTGAGATATTATGAAGTGCTAATTTTTTTGTTCTAGTTAGCACCATTTTTTGCTCTACTTAGCATTCTAGTTCTAGATTTACATATTGTAAAGGGCAAACTTTTTGTTTCACTATAATCACTCATGTTAGTTTCGGGTTTCTTGTAACGAAACTAACTTTTTGGACCTATAAACTATATACTACCACTTTCTTGAAATTTTGTTTTGTTGGCTAATTTACACGTTTATACTTTTATTTTTCGAACCCCCTGAATGAAAATTTTGGATCCTCCACTGTCATCTAAGCCTCGAAATTACACTCCACCCATTCCCAGATAGCCTTAGACCGCACCTACCCCAAATTTAGTCTAAGGCTGGCTAGCCTAAAATTTTTAAGTCGCTGAAAAATTTTCTGGCTCAAATTCTTGCACTATTGGCCTAATCATAACGATTAGAACGGATCGTTACAAATCTTCATGCGTAACCATCTTGGCATGAATTGCTCCAATGTCACTAGAGAACGTGGCTTTAGATAGTGATTCTTCTCAACTCTTAATTTCTTCACATTCTTCTTTATCATTTGAGTTTTTGGGTAGTTTCTTTATCTTTCCTCTAGTCACTTGCTTGATTGGCACTCTTTGTGAGCTCGTTTTGAAGTATTTTCGTTATGTCACCAAAATCTATTCTTCATGATCAGTATGATCACCACAAGATTGATTTTTCCTTAAAGATTATTCTTTCACTATTACTTTATTCCTCAAAGAAAGGAGCAACGATGTGTTAACATCGATCGGTTTAAAGTCACCAAATTTATTCATCTTTGGTGGTGATGTGTCTAGGACATAACCACAATTATGTACTTCAACAAAGTCGCAAATAACTATGGGATCAAGTGAACCAAAAGTGCTAGAGATTTGATTTGAACCATCCTTCTCGTATTCAAACAATATCTTTCTTTCATAGATCAAGTCCATGATCTTTTCTTTAAAGATAAAACACTTTTAAATTGGATGATACATTAATTGATGATATTTACAATAATTTGGATCATTAGCCCCCTCCCCCCGCCCCCACCAACTTTATTTGGACACTTCATTCCGGTAACTCATAGATATTCAATGCAAGGAGCTTTTAAAAAATTACTGAACATCTGAGTTTAAGAATGGATACACTTTCGCCTACATTTTCTTTAAAGTAAGTTTTCTATCCGTGTTATCCTGAAAAGTTGTGATCTTCACACTTGAATTCTTGCTTAGCTTTGTGGAGACTTTCAAAGGTGCAACATTAACATTCATACACTCCCTCCGTCCCATTTTATGTAACAACATTTGACCAGGCACGGAGTTTAAAAAATAAATGAAGACTTTGAAATGTTTACCAAATTGCCCCTTCATAAAATAGTCATATTAAAAAGTTGATTCATTTTTCTCTCCCCTCATAAATGTATTGGAGTACTATCTTTAAAATTAAGTAGCACCAACAAGGGTAAAAGAGAAATTATACCTTTAAATACTTACCATATAAGGAAATGTGACATTCTTTTTGAAATTGACCAAAAAAGAAATGGTGCCACATAAAATTGGACGGAGGGAGTACCTTTTTTTTTCAACTTGGTTGCAAACTGTTTTCCTTTTTCACCTCTATTTTGTTTTTTTTTTCTGCGAGGCTCATAAATAGGTGGTTTATTCATTTTTGCTTGAGGGTATGCTTAGCTCCATATCATGATCACGTGTGACTATTTTCTCAAATAACTTTAGTTTGATACCTTGTAGGATATAATAAAGTTCTCAATGCATTCCTCGAATACATATTTCTAGAAGTCTCACTAAGTTTATTGCATATGTTTTCGTTAAAGTCAGCTTTCTATTGGCGTTATCCTGAAAGGATGTGATCTTCACACTTCAATCCTTGCTTTGCTTTGTGGAGACATTCAAAGGTGCATCATTAACATTCATCAACTTTTTTTTAAGACTTGGGTGCAAACTTTTTTCCTTTTTTTTTACCTCTATTTTGTCTTTTTCCTATGAGGCTCATAAATAGGTGCTTTATTCATTATCTGTGATAACCCAAGGTACACCCTAGGTGGCGTATAGGACCCCAAGAGATCCTACACAAGCCACTTAGCATGTATAATATAGATTATAGAAATATCGAGAGATATAAAACAACATTTCAAATTAAAAGAGTTCACAAAACGAAGCGGAAGTCATCATAGTCTCAATAGTCATCTACTACATCAAGAGTGACCGGCAGAGACGAATCCAGGATTTCAAAAAAGCGGATGCACCATTGCTTTAAAGATAAGATCAAAAAATTTATAATAACAATAATTATGCGAGCAATACATAAAAATTACATTACCACAAAATATATCATCATTTTACAATTGTACTCGACGAGACTTCATATTTTGAAAATGATCTATAATAGCATCATTACTTACATTTTCAAATATCTTCCGCTCTATCTTACAAAATAAACAGCCATTCAAAAATTCTTCACCAATGTTATTACGTAGATCATTTTTGATGAGCTTCATTGAGGAGAATGCTCTTTCCACACTTGCCGTAGCAACAGGAAAAATCAAAGCCAACTTTACAAGCAAATAAACAAGAGACCAAGTTTGATCCAATTTTGTTTGTGCCATCATCGTAGCAAGATTTTTAATCCCCTTCAAGTTGAGAAACTTGCTATCACACTCTCGAGCATAAACAATGAAACTATCAAGCTGATAATTGAGATCTCGAAGTTCATTATCACCAAACTCACTTTTATGATATTCGGCCAACTTCATTATTCTGCTCTTACTAAAATTAGCAAATGAATCAACCAAATTCAAAATAGCCATGCCAAGGAGTAAGTCACTAGTCACAACATCAAAATGATTATTGATCTCCTGAAGGTGCAAATCAATAACTGCATAAAGCACTTCCACACGAAAGTGATGTAAATATGAAATTTCAGACTTCTTACGCTTCGATCTTGGATAGTCTTCAGTCATTTCGGGAACCAAAATATCATGTTTACCACAAAATGAAGAAACCTCATCCATCAAAGACTCCAAACCACTCTCTCTCATTGTTTGTAATCTTCTCTTTGAAAGATTAAGCAATCCCATAGCATTGACAATATATTGATCTTTCTTTTGTAAAGCTTTGTGCAATTCATTTGTAAGAAGAAACATCTTGAACGTCAAATGCAACACAAAGATAAATTCAAATTCTTGAATTTTATCTAAAAGGTTACCTACCGCAAGTTTATCAAGATCATGTGGAGAATTTTCTTTCATATCTTTAAGCACATTAGCAATTGAAGAAAATATAATCATGAAATTTTCCAAGGTCTTGGAATGGGATCCCAAATGAGTATCACCCGATCGTTGGAGGCCACGTTCTTGATTTAATCCTTGTCCGGTAAGAATTTCTCCAGATTTAAGCAATTCTTCCAACTTCTCAACTTGGTGTTGTCGAAGTAAGTCCCTGCGTTTAAAAGATGTCCCAATAATATTCAAAACATTAGTGACAACATAAAAGAAATTTTTCACATCCGGATGTTTTTTACAAAGAGCCACAAGTGTCAATTGCAATTGGTGAGCAAAACAATGAATATAATATGCTGACGGAGCATCTTGCAAAATCAAAGACTTTAGGCCATTTTTTTCTCCTTGCATATGACTAGCTCCATCATAACCTTGTCCAAGGAGTCTTGATAGGCATAACGAGTGATCCAAAAGTAAAGAGTAAATTAATTTTTGCAATGATCTTGCGGATCTATCACCCACATGAACAATACCCAAAAAGCTTTCTATCAACTCTCCGTTTTTGTTAACATATCGTAAAACTAATGCCATTTGCTCTTTATGTGAAATGTCCTTTGACTCATCAACTAGTATTCCAAAATAATCACCATCCAAGTCTTTGATGATAGCTTTAATTGTTTCTTTAGTACAAGCATCCACAATCTCCTTTTGAATTGTTGAACAAATCATCATATCATTTTTTGGAGCATGTTGTAATATCACCTTTTCCACATCCGGACGATTAACCCCATGAAATTTCAAAAGTTCAAGAAAAAGACCTTTGTAATCGGAATCTTCACTCTCATCATGACCACGAAATGGCAATCCATTTTTTAGGAGAAACCTTACCACATCGATTGAGGCTTTTAAACGAATTCGATAATCACTTTTTGTTTTTTCACTTTGCTTGTGAAGAGAAGATTGAATTGATTGACGTTGATTTGCAAAATCAAGCATCCTATTCAAACATTTGTAATGAATACTATTCACCTCACCAACATGCAATTGAATTCTTTTCGGACCATGGTTCCAAGTCTTAAAACCATCTTGTGTAAATGATTTTCCCGCATTACCATGACTTTCAAATTCATTCTTGATGAGATAACAACACAAAAAAGATATAGCATCATCATCTATGCTATATTCCAACCAAGCAGAATTTGGAGCATTAAACCACTCAGGATTAAATTGCTGATTACTAGTCCCAAATGTTGTTTTAGGATATACACGAAGTTTTGGTTGATAAGGCCCCATCAAAATATAAGGTCTCCTCACAACATCTTGAATATTAGAATCATATTCAAATATGGGTTTTCTTTGTCCGGGATCTCGTTTGAGAGATCCAACCCCAATAATACAATCAACATATGAAGGAGAAGGTGTAATTGTCTCTCTTTGAGCTTCTAGAGCTATATGTGAACTAACAACTGGACCGCTACTAGAACGTGGTTGCTTAATCAAAAATTTATCCATTCAGATATTTAAGGATAAAGGTTCCTACATATTCAAATAACTATTCCACTTAGTCACAAATTTAACTAGCAAATTTAAAATAAAATAAGAGAATCACATATCTTTCAAAATAAAAAATAAGGGAATCACACCCTTGCAAGTTCATATAAAATAGAGGAATCAAAATCCTTGCAAATCTAACTAAAATAGAGGAATCACACCCCTTTCTCATTTAACAATAAGAAAATCACACATTCATAATAAAAAGAGGACTTATGCCTCTTTTGCATTCGAAATCACATATTCATAGAAAGAAGAGGAATCACACCCCTTTCACATTTGAAAAATAAGGGAATCACACTCCTTTCACATTAAAAAATAAGGGAATCACACCCCCTTTCACATTAAAAAAATAGGAGAATCACACCCCTTTCACATTTAAATAAAAAAAAAATCACACCCTTCAAAATTGATAATATAATATGAAACACATTCCTTGCAAGTTGCATCCGTAAAATATGTAAGTTTTGAGATAATCAATTCTTTAGCTATTGAAGATTTCCTATTATAAGTAATGACAAGATTTTTTTATATGGAAACCTTAAAATTAAAGTGATATATATATATATATATATATATATATATATATATATATATATATATTATCTTGTTAGTTTGTTTATTAAAAAGAGAAATCATAAACTAAAATTACCTTAAACTTTGACAATGATGATTTCTCTAGATTCTTGACTTGAAGTTGGAGACTTGAAGCTTCTTCTTTGTGTGGAAAATAGAAAACAAATTTGAGGAGAGAAGAAATATATTGTTGGAATTTGGAACTTGAAAAGTGGGTGGGTGGGAAGGAAACTTTTGAAGTTTTGACTTTTAAAACTTTTAGAATTAATTTTTTTTTTTTAATGAAAAACATGTTTTTAGTTAATAAAAATAAATTGAAGCGAATTGGGGCTGCCTGGGATCGATCCTACGTTCTTTGTGTTGAAATCTTGCGGTCGTACCAGTGAGTCATCCAGCCATCTTGAGAACAGGTTCAACAAGTTTTAATTTAATATATTCTTTAATAATTATAGAAGTAATATATCGAGTTTAGTCTGATGACCCCGGGTTCGGGTGACCCAAAATTAAAGCATAAATTCGCCCCTGAATAAGGCGACGCCACATGTCCAAATGAGGTGGTAGTCCCGATCAAATTCAAGAACGAATCACAATCCTCCGAAGGACAAAATGACATCTTTTGGTCAATCATAAGCAACCTTGACCACCCCCTACAATTATAAATAGGGGAGAGACTTGACATTCAAGAGGGGGGGAAACAATTCTGAAGACAATTCGGAAAAGAGTTCAACAAACATTCAACTAGCATTAGAGAAAGGCTTGAACATCAACTAGATAGTTCTTCGAAGGAGTGCTCAGTGAAGTTCTTCCCAGAGATTGAATTGAAGTAACGAAGTGCTTTTCAACATTTTCGGAGATCAAATACATCTCAAGAAAGCCTATATCAATTACATACGAGAAACATGCTACTGAAGGTCCTCAAATCACATAGAAGTTTAAGAGACAAGAATCAAGAAAGTAACACAATTGTACTCACAAATTCATCAATAAAAATCACATTTTTTTCTTTTATTTATTTTGATTGCAGTTAAGTTTCAGAGCTAAATTTGTTCACAACAAATTTTTGTACCGCTGAAAATTAATTGCAATCAAAATAATTAAAAGAAAAAATTGTGATTTTTATTGATGAATTTGTGAGTGCAATTCTTCTACTTTCTTGATTACTCTCTTCTAAACTTCTCTATGATTCGAGGGCCGCCTTAGTAGCGTATTTATCAAATGTAGGATGATGTAGACCTCTTTGAGATGTATTTGATCTCTGGAAACATCGGGAAGTACTTCTTGTTGAGTGTTCCCTTCGAAGATTTATGTAGTATATGTTGTGACTTTCTCCAATGCTTGTTGAGTGTTCCCTTGAATGTCAAGTCTATCCTTTATTTATAGTTGTAAAGGTGGAAAAGGTTGCTTATGATTGACCAAAAGATGTTATCTTGACACTTAGTGAATTGTGCTTAGTTCTTGAATTTCACTGTGACTACTACCTTACTTGGACACATGGCATCACCTTGTTAGTGTTAGTGTAATACAATGAACTTTGTGGTGTTCCGCCATATTGAGCCCTAATAGTGTTTCTTATCATGTCTCGCAACTATTAGACATATAATGTTGCAACTGAAGCAAATTGCTTCTCTTTTTGAAATTTGGACTTCACAAGAGATTCTTCAACGTCCTTGTTTCATGGATCAAAACCAGGTGGAAAAGTGGGGGCGTGACTTGAATCTCCATGTGTGAAGGCCTCCAATTTGTTCATAAGTTGAGCAATATGAAGATTTTTGTCGTCAACAGATTTCTTCAAGGCTTCAATAGTTTGCTACATCATTGCAAACTTCTCGTCCATGTCAGTTGAGTCAACCACTAAGGCATTGACATTCATTGAAGTTGGAGAATTCATTGAATCATCAGATTCACCAAAGTTCGAGCCAATTTGAGAAAGTTCTTCAAAGTACACAGATGTAAGATTACCCCCAAGTGTTGCAGTTACGACAATCGTATGAGAGTTGTTGATTTTCATCTTCTACATGAAAGTTGATGCGACCCATTTTTTCGCAAAACGGGTTTGTGCAACAAATTGACTATTCTTTTAGGATTGATTAAAAGAAGAGTCACCGCTAACGAAGTAAAGGTGTGTTAGGATACCATTCTAAGCTAACAAATTTTAAACTAAATAGTCAACAAAACCAATATCCGGGTAAGGGTTCAAGTTACCTCGAGAGGAAGATGTTAAGCACCCCTCAAGGTCTACAAATGTAGGCCTCGGTCGTACCTCATATATTTATATGGGGTTAAGCAGGCAACCAAATAAGGTCTATTGTTTATTCATTTATATATGAACAATTAAAAAGAGAGATAAGCAAGAAGATAGAAAGTACACATTTAATATAAAAGAAAACAATTCATTTTAATTATTTAAACTACCCTAAATAACTATAAAACAATAAAATGAAAAGCAAAAGAATGAACCAAACTAAACCTATATCATCCTTCTTGGATCATCGATAGGCTTATTAATCGGGAGACAAATCAATGTTTGTCGTTTTTTGCTCGAGTCAACTTGCATCATTTTCAATAAGGGTCTATCTACTTATAAATTCATTTATTATTGATGCCCAAAGCGGACTAAAAGAAACAAAATTTAACATCTTAAGAGTTGCCTAACATCCCGTCTTAATGTCCAAGAGGCATTGGACCCAATTAGATGGTAGGTTTTAGACAAAACAAAATGTAAGGTTCCTAATTAGGTTGTTACGCATCAAACAAAACATATAGGACGAGCAGTTAGCACATAAGATCTCAAGTTGGCCTATAAATTAATTATTAGCATACTTGAAAATAAAAATAAGTTGTGAAGGATCATGAAAAAATCATGTGTGTGCATACATAATCAAACATATAAGTCATAACACAAAGCTTGAATAACATGGATGGAGGCAAAGTTTAATTATTAGTATGAGGACAATTTTAATTACTAGGTTGATTGTGATGGACAACATATATGATAATTAGTGATTAGCAGGATGAAAATATGTATAAAATCCTATAAGCATGATTTCTAATTAGATATTGATAATTTATTAAATAGACACGACTTCTAAATAAATTAGGAATAGAGTTCTTATTCAACATTAAATAGTCCTATATGTAGAAATCTCACGTAAGTATGGAGAAATCAAGAATTGTATTGATGATTATAATGTTGAGTTACAAGCTCCTTATATTGGAGAAGATTCCTATTCTAAATATACTAGGAATCCTACTACAACACAATTATTTACATGAGTAGTATTGTATTACAAGTCAAATATCTTATCTTAGTCGACTCCTACAATATTCAGTAACTTAGGATTTAGTAGTCTAGTCCTAATATGAATCTAACTCTAACTCGTCAGCCTGCTTCGATGGACCTGTTCTTTGACATGTTCCATCAGTCGTCAAGCTTCCTTCAACACTTCTCCTTAAGCTAGTGAGTGGAGGAATTGTAACTCCCAGCTTTCTGTGAAAACCAGAGAAAACCTATTTTGTTAAGCTTTTGGTATGAATATCAGCTAGCTGATCCTTAGACTTCACAAACTGAGTAAGAAGTTGTCCCCTTGCCACTTTCTCATGAACAAAATGATAGCCCATTTCAACATGTTTGGTTCTAGCATGCATGACTGGATTAACTGTCATGTGCAAGGCACTCATATTATCACAATACAACGTAGGAACAAATCGAAGGAACACTCCAAGGTCATGAAGATGATACAAAATCCAAGTCATTTCTGCGGCAGTAGAGGCTAGTGCTTTATACTCAGCTTCAGCACTCGATCGGGCTACTATGGTCTATTTCTTGGAGGTCCAAGAAATACAATTTGCACCTAGGGAGATGCTATAATCTGTAGTTGATCTCCTAGTTGTGGTACAACCTCCCCAATCAACATCTGAGTAGCCATACAACCTACATGGTGATTGTGAAATAATTCTGAGTCCAATGTGTAGAGTACCTTTGATGTACCTGGGAATCCTTTTCCCCCCTTGAAGATGCTCAATGTTTGGGCTTTGCATATACTGCTTGCTAAATTCACAGCATGAGTGATATCAGGTCTTGTGAGGGTCAAATATTGAAGGCTCCCTACTATCATTCTGTACAAGGATGCATCTACAAGACTTCCCACAACTTCATGCAAACCATGCTTTTGAGCCAAAGAAGTTGCTACAACCTTTGCCAAAGTCATCTCTGTCTTGGCCAGCAGCTCAGCTGCATACTTGCTTTGATTTAAGTGAATTCCTTCTTCAAAATACTTCACCTCAACTCCTACAAAGAAGTGTAAAGGGCTAAGATCTTTCATAGAAAACTCCTTCCCAAGTTGTAGAACCAACTCTGAGATATGAGATGGGTTACTTCCTATGACAATAATATCATCCACATATAACAAGAGAAATATTTTGCCTTTGTGAGTTTGCAAAGTAAATAAGGAAGGGTCAGCCTTACTACAAATGAAACCAAGGTGTAAGAGTTGCATGCTAAACCTATCAAACAAGGCTCTTAGTGCTTGTTTAAGACCATATAATGCCTTTTTAAGTAGACACACAATGAGGATACTGGGATCAATAAAACCAAGAGGTTGACTCATGTACACCTCATCTTGTAGAAAGTCATGGAGAAAGGCATTTTTGACATCTAGTTGTCTAACTTCCCACTTTGAACTGACAGCAATAGATAGAACCACCCTAATAGTTGTGGCTTTAACCACAGGACAAAATATTTCTTCAAAATCTATCCCTTCAAGCTGCAAGAATCCCCTTTCCACAAGTCTGGCCTTGTATCTATCTACTATCCCATCAACTTTTAATTTTGTCTTGAACATCTATTTTGAGATAACCAAGTTTATACCAGGAGATTTGGGCACCAAAATCCATGTCTTGTTAGTATGTAAAACATCAATTTCTTCCTACATTGCTACAAGCCAATGAGGTGATCTTAGTGCTTTCTTAGTAGTATTTGGTTCTCTCACAATTTATGTGCTGCTGCGAGCAACAAGTGACAAGTGATATTCCTTCGCCTTGTGCCTAGTGATCATATGAATCCCTTGTGGTGAAGGAAGTACCTCAACTGGTATATCAACCAAAGTAGTTGGCTGGAGTGTAGAATTGTCTGATGGTCAACTGGTACATCAACTAAAGTGGTTGTTTGATGATGCTCATTGGCTAGACTTGTAAGTGCAACATGTTCCTCACTGCTACTAGCAGATTCAAAATTTGCAACTGGAGTTTCAATACTAGTGTATGGATCATCATCGTCAACCTGTTCCTCAGCATCTGATCCTGTGCTTGAGAGGTCAATAGTACTCTCATCATCAAGGAGTATATGAGTTGTAGCAACATTATCATTATTAATGTGTGGACTAGCAGCCTGTACTTCCCCTGAATCAGAATTATCATGTGCCTGCAGTTTAGAGAAAGATTCAACAAAGGTAGCAAGATGAGGTAAGACATCAATGTTAGTCTGAGATTGCTTTGGAGACACATAGGGTAATATGTTTTCATCAAACACAACATGGTTGGATATGTAAACTCTCCTTGTACAAGGATGATAGTATATATATCCTTTGTGTAAGCTGATGTATCCTATGAACACACAAGGGTAGGTTTTTAGACTGAATTTATTGCTACCCTTGATATATGGAAAACATCTACATCCAAACATTTTTAGGCTGTTGTAATCAGGTTGTTCCCCATACAATTTAACAAACGGAGTCACCATCTTTAGGACTGATGAAGGCAGTCTATTAATGAGGAATACTGCAGTGAGGAAAGCCTTAACCCATAGAAACAAAGGTAGGTTAGCATGAAGTAGTATAGTTAAGTCAGTCTCCACAATATGCCTATGTTGTCTCTGTAACTCCATTTTGTTCAAGTGTGTTAGGACATGAAATATGTCTCACAATGCCATAATCTTCCAAATGTTTAATGAAGTCTGTTTGGGTAAACTCACCACCTCCATCACACTGAAAAATCTTAATCTCTTTAGAAAATTATTTTTCCACCATTTTCTGAAATTTTACAAAGACCTCAAAAAATTCAGATTTCTTTTTCAGTGGATAAATCCATGTATATCTCATGTGATCATCAACAAAAACGACATAATATTTCATATGTTAGGAACATTCGACAGTAGCAGGTCCCCATAAATCACAATGGATTTTCAATAAAGGTTATTTCTCAATTTTATTTCTCAAACCAAATGGAAGTTTACAACTCTTTCCCAACTGACAACTAGAACAAACAGTAGGCATTTTATTCCAACTACTAATATTGATGCAACTATTACTATTCAAAACTTTTAAAGACTTGAAACTAGGGTGTCCTAATCTAGTATGCCACATGTTGTCTGACGTGTTCCAATCATGTGCAGCAGTTAAAGCATAGAGATTGTTATCTTCCAAAGCATAGAGTCCATTCCTATTAGTTCCATTGACCAACAGTGTCCTTGTCTTCTTTTCCTTTACAACAAAGTTAGTTTCATCAAATTCAAGAGTGCAACAATTATCCTTTGCAAGCTTACTAACTGAGAGTAAATTTTTATTAATCTTAGGGACTACAAGAACTTCTTTTAACTTTAGACCTGATTCGGATATGTTCTCAACATGTGTTATGTCTAACTTTGATCCATTCCGAATAATGATTTTATCTGGTCCATTGTAGTGTTTAAGATTACCTGAGTTGTGTGTCATATGGCTACTTGCTCCTGAGTCGACATACAAGGTGTCATCGGTAGTGTTTTGTAGATTATTAGCAGCCAATGCTTGTGGTAGCTCGTCTGTGGCTTGGTAAGAGTAATCCCATATGTAAAAACACTTAAGAGCAGTATGGTTATTCCTACCACAAATTTGGCACGCATCAGTATTGTTCCTCTCATGACTTCTACTTGAAGGACTATTCTGAGGACCTTGTCTGTTTCTGTTGTTATAAGAACTTGTTCCTTGTCCAGCAGACTTAAAGCCTCTTCCTCTGGAATTGAAATTATTATTTTCTCTTCTTTGAGAGTAGTTTTCTCTTCCCCTGCCTCTTTGGGCAAAGAATGTCATGTTATGGTTTTGTTAAGGCACTTCTTCATCCTTTCTCATATCAAAACCCCTAAGAGCATTAACAAATTGATTAAGAGTAGGATATGGTGCCTCACCTAGCATGACAGTCCTGAAGGTCTTGTACTTTAGACCTAGACCTCTAGCAAAATTAATCACTTTGTTATCTTCATCTACAGGCTTGTGAATGGCTACAAGACCATCACATATGCCTTTGAATTCCTTAATATATTCATCAATTGTTTTGGTTCCTAGTTTCACACTTTACAGTTGTTGGTTGAGTTGGAACTCCTTATCTTTTATTGCTTGAAGATAAGCTTCTTCCAAGCCTTCCCACATCTCCTTGGCAGTTAAATTGCCTACGATCAAGTACATGCTTTCTTTTGTCAAGGTGTTTGAGATCCAACTCCTTAGCAACACATGCTTCTCCTCCCAGTCATCAACAATGTTGCTGTCTTCTGCACCCTTATCGCCTGCTACAACTTTCTCAGTAATCTATCCAGTGGAATAGGTAACGTTAGATGGTTCTGTGATGAGGTAGGCTAATCTCATCACTTGAATCAACTGAGACATTTGTGTCCTCCATATAAGATAGTTCATTGGCTTAAGTTTAATGGAGCAAGATGAAATAAGATGATGAAGTGAAGAGGTCGAAAGAATGTTGGTAGAAGGGGCCATTGCAGCTCGATATTGTGGTTGTTTTGGTTTTGATCTAATACGTTAAAGAGCGAAAACGTGTTATTGCTCTGATACCATATAGAAATCTCACGTAAGTATGGAGAAATCAAGGATTGTATTGATGATTATAATGTTGAGTTATAAGCTCCTTATATAGGAGAAGAGTTCTATTCTAGTCGTACTCCTACAATATTCAGTAGCTTAGTTGTACATAACTTAGGATTTAGTAGTCTAATCCTACTATGGGTCTAACTCTAACTCGTCAGCCTGCTTCGATGGACCTGTTCCTTCGACATGTTCCATCAGTCGTCAAGCTTCCTTTAACACTATAAACAAGGTTTCTAAGAATACAACACAATACAAGTTAATTGTAGAGCTTCTTGTCTTTAGCAACATATTGACAAGTGAGCCTAATTAAATTTGAATTATTAGCAATTCTGTTCCAAAAAACAACAAAAGGAGTGGCTGTTACACTTGTTAATATGCTGAAAGTTGAAAGCGGATTATTAATATATACTACAAGTGTTTAAAAATATTGAATTAGATGATTGATTTTAAATGCACAGTAATGATAGATTATTAGGCAAAATTCAGATTCAGATATTAATATTCTAACAATAGGCAGGTCTGTTTTTTTAAAAGGGAATTAAAACAAAAAATGTGAGAAAACTTTACTTAAAAAACATTCAGACTTAGATTTAGACATGAAGATAATAGCACATGATTTTAAATGCTATGTACGAAAAGTTAACTCATAAGGCTAATTAATTCTAAGATATTCTAAACATGTTATATTCACATAGTTCAAAACCCCACAAAATACATATCAATCAAGATTAATCATCTAGATTCTCAAACAAAGATTTTGCGTATCATAAGCTTAAAGTAGATAATGATAATGCAAGAATAAAATAATGCTAATAAAGGTTACCAACCGGTTAAGCAGATAAACTTGCTATGAGCCAAAACAACAAAACAGAGAAAGCTTGAATAGTTATTCCCTTTTTTCTTTTAGAGTGTTTTTCTAGAGTCAAAAAGTGTGTCAAGTGAGAAGTAGAAGAAAGTGTTTTGCGTAATCTAAGGAAAGAGTAATTAATAATAAGATTTTCCTTAATTAAGGCCAAATTAATCAACTAACGGTAAGCAATCAGACTATACCAAAATTAAACAAGTACCACAATTATCACATGATTTCAGATAAGCTATATGGAAAAAAAATCCCTAAAGTCAAGTAAATTATAACCAATTAAATCCAAACCGACCATAACAATAATTTTTATTCGAAAGTTATGACAAATATTTAATAACAATAGAAAGGAACGAGAAAACTAATTAGTCACATCAGAAAATTACCATAAGTTAATCAGTAATAATACTTATAAGGAAATAAATCATGAAGTAATGCCAAAGATTAGTCACAATTGTTTTTTAAAAAAATACTCATTAAGAAAAGAAAATGATCAATTACCAAAAATAGGAGATGGAGAGAGAGGGTGGAGAGAGGGTGGGCGTGCTTTCTGCCTTAGGGAAGGAGAAAGAGTGAGTTTTGGAGTCTTTTTGAGATTAAAATAGGAAAAAAAAAGTGATTAATAAAATCTCAGCCGTTGGATTTAAATGGATGAATGACTGATTTAATTTTGAATAAACATCAAGATGATGGATGACTCAGAATAAAATAGGCTATAATTGAAACAAACAAATGGCTATAATCGAAATCAAATTGGAATGAAGGTCAGAATTGACATAGGAATTGAGTAGAAGAAGCTAGAATTGCAATGAACTCCGTGGAAGAGGTTAATATTTAAATAAGTTGGCTATTTAATTTATAAGTAATTTTCATATAAAATAAACACACTTGAATATTAAAGATGTTTGAATAAATAAGTAAAATAATTATTTCAAATTCGACAATCGATAAATAAAATGATAACAATAATAATAATAACAATAACAATAATTTTTGTAAATTATGAATATTAAAATATATAACTATTTAGATAAAATTAACTAGAATTTCAAACTAGTAAAGAGAAATAATTTTAAAAAATACATATTTAATCAAATAGCGATTCAGAAAGGGTTATAGGCCAGTCAAAACTGGGTGTCAACAGAAGTGAAGTATTCAGATTCATCTAACCCACTATTCTTGAACTTACGTCGAGTAATCTAGCCAAAATGACTGATGGATGAATGACTGATTTAATTTTGAATAAACATCAAGATGATGGATGACTCAGAATAAAATAGGCTATAATTGAAACAAACAAATGGCTATAATCGAAATCAAATTGGAATGAAGGTCAGAATTGACATAGGAATTGAGTAGAAGAAGCTAGAATTGCAATGAACTCCGTGGAAGAGGTTAATATTTAAATAAGTTGGCTATTTAATTTATAAGTAATTTTCATATAAAATAAACACACTTGAATATTAAAGATGTTTGAATAAATATGTAAAATAATTATTTCAAATTCGACAATCGATAAATAAAATGATAACAATAATAATAATAACAATAACAATAATTTTTGTAAATTATGAATATTAAAATATATAACTATTTAGATAAAATTAACTAGAATTTCAAACTAGTAAAGAGAAATAATTTTAAAAAATACATATTTAATCAAATAGCGATTCAGAAAGGGTTATAGGCCAGTCAAAACTGGGTGTCAATAGAAGTGAAGTATTCAGATTCATCTAACCCACTATTCTTGAACTTACGTCGAGTAATCTAGCCAAAATGACTGAGATCAGCAGATACGACATCAATAGAGTCCTTGCATGAAACAACCCTACTCTTTCTGAAAGGCATTGTAGTTGTTGACTTTATAATTTCTAATTTGCAAGAGAAAGAGATGAATAGCATAATTTATCCGGCTGGCATGCCAAATTTGTTCACAACAAAAATTTGTAGCACTGAAAATTAACTGCAATCAAAATGAATAATAGAATATGTGATTTTTATTGATGAATCTTGTGAATTCTTTCTGTTATTCTCTTAATTGTTCTCTCCTAAATTTCTTCGTGATTTGGGAGTTTTTCATTATCGTATTTCTAAAATGTAGGATGATGTAGACCTCCTTGAGATATATTTGATCTATGAAAACGCCGGAAAACACTTCGTCATTTCAAGTCGATCCCCGGGAAGAACTCTGTTGACCAATACTTTGAAGAACTATGTAATTGATGTTGCAACTTTTTTCAATACTTGCAGAATGCTTGTTGAAGTGTTTTCAGAATCCCCTCTAGAGTGTCATGTATATCCCCTATTATAGTTGTAGGGTGAACAATGTTTGTGATTGGTCAAAGAATGTTATTTTGATATTTGGCGGATTATGATTGGTTCTTGAATTTGACTAGGACTACCGCCTCAATTGGACACATGGCATCACCATGTTTATCTTGGATGCCTAGCCTCTGCGACATGTGGCACAAGTTTGGACTTTAAGATAGAATTGACCTTGGATTTGAACTCAATAAAATGGACTTAATCATTTGTAAAGTCCAAATTATTTGTTTAACCCTGCGCACATGGATTTAATTCAAATTTCTTATGAATTTTACTCCAATAAAATTTAGGTGTCTACATATATAGGAAAAATAAAAATAGAAGGTAATTTGAACTTTGCATTTAATATACTAAAATTACAAATTATGACTTTGTTTACCCAAATACTAAAAGATTCCACGTTCGATTTTCATATTCTGTTGATCTGTTCCCCTCTTCCAATCTCCTTGTATTCTTGTTCATGGTAATAATTAACTCGAGGGTTGTTTTTTACATTTTAAAAATAAATGTAATAATTTAATTTATTTTTAGTAATTGATTTAAGATTTAAGATAGTTTATTGTCTCATTCAAAATATAAAAAGGTTTTTTGCAAATCCAAAATGTGAAAGGGGTTAAAATGTGTTTTTTTTTAGAGAAAATGGTCTAAAACCCCCCCAACCTATACCCGAAATCCCAACTACACACTCTAACTTCACGGGTGTCCTATCACCCCCCCTAAACTATTTAAAACTAAATTATCACCCCCCTAAACTATTATAAATTGAAATAATTACACACCTAAAAAGTCACAACTACATTAAATGTTGATAAGTGAAATGCACGCGCTTGACACGTGGAAATGCACGCGTTTGACAGGTGGAAATTTTATTAAAATAATTTAGTTTTAAATAGTTTAGGGGGGTGATAGGACACCCGTAAAGTTAGAGTGTGTAGTTGGGATTTCGGGTATAGGTTGGGGGGGTTTTAGACCATTTTCTCTTTTTTTTATAATAAATTTAAGGGAAAAAGGACAAATATACCCCCGAATTATCATAAATGGTGCGTCTATACCCTTCGTTATACTTTCGGGTTGTGTATACCCTTACCGTCAATATTTTGGAACGTATATACCCTTAAAATAAACAGAGGGACACGTGTCATGATCTTAATGGTCTATCCAAAATATTGACGGTAAGGGTATACACAACCCGAAAGTATAACGAAGGGTATAGACGCACCATTTATGATAATTCGGGGGTATATTTGTCCTTTTTCCCTAAATTTAATTGGATGATTTTATAAGAGAAAAATTCTAAGTTGAATAATCTTATAAATACAAAATAATGTTAAATAATTTAACTACATAACTTTTTATAATTAAATGACTTTTCGAAATATTTACTTTATATTTTAAGCTACTTTAATCTGACTGTATTATGAAGGAGAATAGGACGAAATTTTATGACTTGACAGTAATAGAAAGTTTAATTAATCTGGTCCTAAACTAAACACATGATTAGTTCGTGATCCCTAATCCATTGAACCAAACAATTAATGGACCATACTCATAATCAAAAGATATATAGTAATATACATGTATTAATAATCCTTTTGAATTGCAATATGCACTTTTCTTATTGCCTTAATAGCAAAGGACCCCTTATTTAGATAAGGACCCCTTCTATTACATATACGACCAGTCCAAATGTCCAATGAATATCACTATAATCGTCAAAAATATTCTTAAACTATTTAAATATAATTATAATTAATTATTGTAAATTTAAGGTATTCTAACTCTCAGTTAAGGGTATAATAATTTTAAAAGAAAATAGTAAAATAAATATTTGATTGAAAATTCAATGCTGATAATTGATTTTTTATCAAAGAATATTATAAGTTAAAATAGTAAAGACACATAATCTCCGATATAAATTTTTACTCAGAATTTTATAATTAAAAGCACTGATCATGAATTTTACATGGAGTGCAAACTTGTGGTTTATTATGGCAATAAATAATTAGCGAAATATACAGTATCACCGTAAAGCAAACTGTAACAACAAGAAACGACTTTTAGTGAAAATAATAAGTGGAAAAGTCGCCACCCCTAAACTTTTCACGAATTTTAAATATGTTTGGGTATAAAATTTCAAGATTTAACTCGAAGTTAAAGTTTGAACTTTTATGAATTTGAAATATACAAAATTTCTTTTCACTGAAAATTACTTAATTACAAAAAAAAATAATATTTTTTAAGAATGATAACTTCAATTTGTATTTATAATCAAACATAACTTAGATTTCAATATCATTTTTCACTTTAAAAACAAAAATATCTTTTTTCAAATTTCACAATAAACATGATCAATGCCCACTTAAAACTTACGTGGGACACTAAAAGACACCACGTCACCACCGATCGTATTATGTTCATAGGGAGGGAAAGGCAAATTTTGTACAAATTTGTAGATAACTAAATATAATCGTCACAATAATGTTACACGGATTAAAGATTAACTTCATTAATCACGAAATGCTCAACTTTTGTGGAGACCAAAGTGATTGCCAAAGAAAGCTACCAAAAAATATCATTCCACATGGTCTGTCCAACCATGAAATTTGAATACAACATCTTTAACCAGCCAATCATAAGTACAATATTTCATTAACAATGGAATGATTGAATTAGTTGAGTAGAGATCTCCTATCTAAGGATTTCAGGTTCAAAACTTTATATATGTTTTTTCGATCAAGCTAATCGCATGAAATTTGTTTAGGACTTGGCTAGTTGTCTATTATATCAAGACTAGATTTTCTTGATTCGTTGTTAAAAAAAAAATACTTCCCCTGTCCCATTTTATGTGGCACCCATTCTTTTTTAGTTCGTCCCAAAAAGAATGTTACCTTACGATAATTAGAAACAGTTCAACTTTAAAATTTTTCTTTTTACTTTTAATAAAATGATTTACAACCAAGTAAATACATAGCAATTATTTTAAACCACAATTTTCAAAAGCCTTTCTTCTTTTCTTAAACACCATACTAAGTCAAACACTGCTACATTAAAAGGGGACAATATTTCATCAAATTGTCCGTTGGATATGTAACCAAACTTTGAACATTAACATTTTTTCACACTTAGGTAAGGAAGAAGGCAAACACTCCTTGCTTTCTTTTCCCTAACGGATTATATATATAGTACTACATGACATGACACATCCGTTCACCACTCTCAAATTGCGAGCATAAGCCCGGGAAGTGAGCGTTTCGCGAGGTCTCGAGGGTGGCTCTGCCACAGTGTGGTGGAGCGCAGCCAACCCATAGGCCTCAACTCCGTCACAGTAAGCCAAGTATTGAAATACTCCCTAAATTGAGTAATAACACCATCTTTAAATGTCCAAACATGTACCCAATAGGCTTTTGCACCTTCCCATCCTTCAACGATAACACGATCATCGATGGCATCTACACTTCTTGGCTCAAACTTGAAAGAATTATTAATATTAGATGGTTCTCCAGTGAGAAGTTTCATCATATAGTGACAATTTTGTGGTCCATGAAACCACCATTCTAAGTCATCAACAATAATACCGGTAACTTTTTTATTAGTGTCACCACATGTACATGCTAATGCCTTATAAAGAGTTTTCACTATGGCCTTATTATTGTTTTCTCTTTCTGAATTCATGTTTGGTTTGGAATCTATGTAAAAATGGAAGGAGCCAAGGAAATAGGAAGGGAAAAGATATATGTATTCAAAAACTTTGGGAACTCAAAAAGTTTAGTGGAGATATTCTATAGTTGGCTAAAGGAAGATCCTTATATAGAAGAATTATTTGAGTATATTTAGTGTCCATAGCAAGGTTGGTGGTCACTCACTTTCAAATTAATGACAATAGGGACATGAACATACCAAATAAATTCATTTAATCATGCAATTGGACTATAGGAAAAGGTTCGGTGGCATTATATGGTTTTGATCTCCAAGTTGTTTATCAACTAATTAAATTATATGTTGAATATTATTACTGATGATTCAAAACTTCCAAATTAATCAGTCGTTTCAAATAGAAAAAGAAAACACATTTTATATACATGTGAAAATGCAAAATTCTAAAACAAGTAGACTACATATTTTGCAAAGTTTAACTTATATACACGTACTAAATTATTTGAAAGATATTTACAAGTAAAACTTCATCAAAGTAAGATTTGTAATTTTAAAAGTAACACAATTTATCTATTATAACAAGTAAATATAGCTTTTATTATTAAAAAACTTACACCATTGAGCATCGATGAATATTAATTGGTTAATGAGTTGAACTTCCATGTATACACACTTGCTAGGGAAAAATAATTTACGCAATAAGATAATATAAAAGAGAACAATAGGTGATTGTAACGATCCGATCCGTCATTACTAAAAGGCATCTTCTGCGTAGTTCCGAAGTTATGGAAATATGGTGCAAGAATTTAAATTAAATTTGAGCACCCAATGATTTTGGCTCAATTTAATTTTTCCCATTTGGTCAAGAATCAAATTGTATTTACACATTTCTCGCATTTTCAAAAGAAAAAAAAAATAGGCGAAGGTTGCTCCAAAAACCCTCTAAAGACATCCAAGGCAAGGGAGCAATGAGGGTGAATGATTACATCGCAAGGAAGGTGAAAACCTAAGAAATTTTGTGCTCATTCATCATGGTATGCTATCACACAGTTAGAAGTTCATGGGTAAGGTTCATCAGTTGCTACTTGACATCCAGGTTGGCTAGCTTTCCTTCAACTATAAGTCAAATCCATTTTTTCCACATTATATCTTATAGATGTTCGGAGTTTCATGTGTAGGCCTTCAGGCATGGAGTATGTAAGATTATAGGTTGTTATTCATTGTTGTTAAGGTGAGAGACGATATAATGACTAGGGGGTGGTGCTCTAATTCTTGTTTAGCCTTGAGTTTCCTTATTAAGATAGTTTGTGTTGTCCATTAATAGGTATAGGTATGCATGTTATTGCCTATGTATGCATAATGGGGAAACCGTAGGAAAGGATATGTGTAACGACCAGATTCCGTCATTATAGAAAAGCCATCGAGGAAAAATTTTGGGCCGAGAAACTTTTTCATAGTAACTTGAAATTTCCCAATCTAGTCCAAATTTGGAAGAAGTCTGAGTCAGTGAGGTCTAGAGAAATATGATAACAATTGGGAGATCTAATTATGAGTTCGATTATATGAATAGATAGCTAAGACATTAAGAAACCCGTACGACTTTACGAAATTTAATTCGGACGAGTAGAACTCTCGAAATTGATCTTAGCGTGAGAGGGTAGTTTCTGAGTGTCATGGGATGAATGTGTGTTGTTAAATAGGGGTTTGGAAATTCTTTATTTAGCTTTCTGTTCCATGCAAGCCGCTATGGCGGGATTTTATGCCGCCAGGGCGAGGCCGCTGTAGCGGGGTGAGTACCGCTATGGCGGGATAGAAGCGACTTAAGTCGGAAATAAATCCCAAAATCACTTTATTTTGTACTTTTCGACTTTGAGAGCTAGGAGACGACCCCAGGTGAGTTTTTAACCCTTTTTCACCATTCTTAAGGCTAAAGGTAAGGTTTTATCCTCGAATCCATTTTTTGTAAACTAATAGGTAATTATCAATTGGGGAAGGGTTTTGGAAGTGTTTGGATGGTGGGAAAAGCCCTAATTTGGGTAATGGGAATCATGGGGTTGATCTAGGATTGATAATGTTGACTTTAATCTGGGTAATTAGATATTGTTTATTGATTTCTGTGTTATTATGATTGTTTGTAGACCAAGAACAAGCGGAAAGAATCTGGAAAGGGAAGAGTCAAGTTTCTTAGGGAATTTAAGCTTGGTTCGAGGTAGGTGATGGTTGTGATTTCATGTTGTGTGATATATGTTTCTTCTTGCTTCATTATGATGCATGTATGTATGGGAATGTTGCATTATTGATCACACAAATCGTAAATGAGGATAGTTGAATGATTAAATGCCATGAAACATGACTTGCTTGTATGATTATAAGAATATGCTTGTGATTGTGACTGTGGCTTCTTGAATGGATCTGGTGTTGCATTTCAATACATTAACTAGGATCGATTGCTACGTACCGACATAAATTTTGAAACTGGTGTCACGAGCTGACACGCTAACTTAGAACGGGTACCACGTACCGGTACACTAACAGTTTGGGTTTGGGTTCCGTGAGAGGACCATTGATTGACATAATTGTGTAATTTGAGAATTGTGAACTTGATCGTTATTCGTACATGATATTGATATTGTATATGTTCGGTGTATGCATGTTATTATTATGTTGTAATGGCTTATGTATGTTGTACTTATTGCGATAGCCATGTAATCTTACCAGTACACTGTGGTTGTGTACTGATACTGCATTTGCTCTTTCTTTATTGAGTACAGGGCATCTTCAAGCGGCTATTGATAGACCTCGCTTAGAAGATCAGTGATCGTCATCAAATTCAAGGGTGAGTTATTTCTTTCAGGCAACCATGAGTTCTCTTTTGTTTATGTCCCTACTTTGGACTTAGACTAGTGTATTAGGATTTCTTATGTTTAATTGGGTTGTACCCATATTCTTAGAATTGTTGAAATTTAGATGTTTTGGTACATTGGCTTACAGGTTCTAGGTGTTATTCCGCATTGTTTTGGTTATTAGACTTTTTTTGGAGTTTATGGAAACTCCCTATTTCTTTTTCTTAACATTTAAACCTGCTCATGTATCTTTAAATGCCTTAGTTTTTGGTTAAGTGTTTAGCTTGGGTTGTAGTAATGGTTCTCCCATCGGAGATTTAGTGTGGATGTCACTTACGACAGTCTGGGTCGTGATAAAGTTATCATTAGAGCCTAAGTTCATTGATCTCGATGTACCAAAACAAGTCTAGTAGAGTTTTGCAGAACGGTATAGATACGTCTGTACTTTTCTTCTAGAGGCTATAGGACTTTAGGAAATCTCTCTCTTTTCTTTTGTTTCCTTTTATGCTATAACTTGACTTCAGTTGGTATCTAGCAATCCGAATCAGTATCTAATCTCCTTCATTCTTCTGTTCGCAGATGGTTAACACTAGGTTTAACGGCGTAAGGCCCATAGCTCCTGTCAATGCTCCAGTTGAGGAATCTGCAACAAGAGGTCACAGTCGAGGCAGGGGTAGAAGAAGAGCTAGGGGTAGAGACCGAGGAAAGGAGGAGTCGAATAGGGATGGATCACCGATTGGAGATGCTCCTAGAAATGAGACCCCTCCTGCGCACCATGAAGAGGTAAAGGAGAATTAGAGGTTGAGAAGGAGGGGAATGTTGGACAAAAGAAAGAGGCACAGGCGGAGACTACAGGTATTCCTCCTTTAGACTCAGTGTTAGCTCAACAGATCATGTCATTCTTGAAAGGATTGGTTGGTCCTGGAGTGCTTCCCTCTGTTCAAGCAGCTTAAGCTCTCGCCAATCCCTCTATTGCTATCACTTTCCCCAAGGTGGGTGGAACTGTAGGTAATTATGCTTTCTTCTATCATTTGTTGGGTCCTATTATGATTGGTAATGAGCATGAGATGATGACTAAGTTCTTGAAGTTGAAACCACCTGTGTTCCATGGTTCTGAGAGTGATGACACATATGAGTTCATTTTAGATTGATATGAGAGGCTTCATAAGTTGCAAATTGTCCATTAGCATGGAGTTGAGTTTGTTACTTTTCAGCTTCAATGTGAGTCTAAGCAGTGGTAGATAGCTTATGTAAAATGCAGATCTTTAGTTATACCCCCATTTACTTGGACCCAGATTCATGCTCTGTTCTTGGAAAAAGTATGTGCCCCGGACTTTGAGAGACTATAAGAAGGATGAGTTCATGGATTTGGAGCAAGGTGGTAAGTTTGTGGCTGCTTATGAGGCTAAGTTCTATGATTTGTCTAGATATGCTACGCAATTGGTGACTATTGAGGAAGAGAGGATCTGCTTATTTGTTAAGGGACTAAATTATGAGTTGCAGGTATTGTCTGTTCATATGACCTCTGCAGAAAAAAGCTTCAATAAGGTAACAAATTTTGTGAAGAAAGTGGAGGGGGTGAGCCAAGACGTTCAGGCTACAGCATTGGCTAAGAAAGCCAAGAATTCACGCAACTTTTAGGGTTCTTACTCCAGAGGTTCGGGAAGGGCGACTCTTGCAGCCCGACCAATTCAGTCTGTTATGCCCGCTTCTACAGATAATTACTCCGAAACTCCACCTCATAATTTAATTCAAGATAGCCAATGAGTCTCACCTTCGGTAGGCAGCAAGCCATCTTTTGATTGTACTTGTTACAAAATAGAGAATTTGTGCATATGATGAAAGGTTGTTCCTGTCGAAAATGGTAATAATAGTCAAGGGCGTCTACAAGATAGGCAAGGAGGAAATCAACGAGGCCACGGAGGTAGGGAAAATGGTAACGCAAGCAGAGGTGCAGTGCAGCCAGGCAGGGAAATCGCCCGTTATGATAACAAGGCTAAGTGTTATGCCTTTCCGGGCAAGACCGAGTGTAGGCGTCTGACACAGTGATTACATGTACTATTCTTGTCTGTGTCTAGATGGCTAATATTTTATTTGATTCGGGTTCTACTTATTCTTATGTGTCCGTGTGATTTGCCTCAGAATGTGCTATGAATTGTGATGTACTTGATGCCCCCATCCATGTTTCTACCCCAGTTAGAGAGTTTGTCATAGTCACACATGTCTATCGTACTTGTCCTATTTTGTTTATGGGTTTTCAGACTTAGGCTGATTTGGTGATTTTGGATATGACTGACTTTGATATAATCTTAGGCATGACTTGCTTGTCTCCCTATTATGTTGTGTTTAATTGTAATACTATGTCTGTGACTCTAGAAATTCAAGGAAGGGAAAAGTTAGAGTGGGAAGGGGTGTACAAGTCTAAGCAAGCTAAGATCATATCCTTCATTCGGGCTAGGAAACTGGTAGGGCAAGGTTGTTCTACTTGTTTGGCTCATATTTGGGATATGGAGGTTGAGTTTTCATCTATTGAGTCTATCCCTGTGGTGTCAGAATTTAGATAAGTGTTTCCTACTAATTTGCCTAGTATGCCTCCAAATAGAGATATAGATTTCTGCATTGATTTAGAACCTGGTACTCGTCCTATTTCCATCCCTATATATCGCATGGCTCCGGAAGAATTAAGAGAGCTTAAGGCTCAAATCCAAGAACTTCACGATAAATGATTTATTCGTCCTAGATCTTCCCCATGGGGTGCTCCAATTTTGTTTGTTAAGAAAAAAGATGGTAGTATGAGGATGTGCATAGATTACCGGTAATTGAATAAGGTCACCATTCAAAACAAGTACCTAATGCCTTGAATAGATAATCTTTTTGACCAATTGCAAAGTACATCAGTTTTCTCTAAGAATGATCTAAGGTTTGGTTACCATTAGTTAAATATTAGTCTGAGGATGTGCCCAAGACGGCGTTTAGAACCCGCTATGGGCACTATGAGTTTCTAGTTATGTCGTTTGGGTTAACAAATACGCCTACAACTTTTATGAATGGTGTGTTCAAGCCATTTCTTGATTCGTTTGTTATAGTCTTTATTGATGATATTTTGGTTTATTCGAAAAGTGAGGAAGAGCATGCCAACCATCTTCGATTGTTCTGGGTATTCTTGAGAAACAAAGGTTATATGCGAAATTTTCTGAGTGTGAATTTTGGTTGCTTTTTTGGGGTATGTGGTTTCAAAAGAAGGGATAATGGTAGATCCCCAAAAGATTGAGGCAATTAAGAATTGGGTTCGGCCTAAATCTGTGACTAAAGTTAGGAGTTTTGTGGGGCTCGCTAGCTATTATCGTCAGTTTGTGAAGAACTTTGCTTCTATAGTCATGCACTTGACAAATTTGACCAAAAAGGAGATACCATTTGAATGGACTGAAAAATGCGAGAAGAGCTTTCAAAAGCTCAAGACTCTCTTGATCACATCGCCTATTCTAGCACTACCGGTGGAAGGTAAAGATTTTATAGTCTACTGTGATGCTTCACATTCTGGTTTGGGCGCGGTGTTGATGAAGGATAAGAATGTCAAAGCTTATGCATCGCGATAGTTGAAGGTGCATGAGAGGAATTATCCAACACATGATTTGAAGTTGGTAGCGGTAGTGTTTGCTCTTAAGATCTAGCGACATTATCTTTATAGTGTCAAGTGTGAGGTATTTACTGATCATCGCAGTCTACAACATGTATTCACTCAAAAGGATTTGAATTTGAGACAGAGAAGGTAGATGGAGTTACTTAAGGATTATGATGTCACCATTCAATACCATTCGGGCAAGGCAAATGTAGTGGCAGATGCTTTGAGTCGAAAAGCAGTAAGTATCGGTAGTTTAGCTTGCTTGAGTGTAACTAAACGACCTTTGGATAAGAAAATTCAGACCTTAGAGTCTAAATTCATGCAGTTGGGCATCTCAGAAAAATGTGGGGTGTTAGCTAGGATTGAGGTTAAGGCCACATTCATTGAGGAGATCAAGGCCAAACAATTTGAGGATGAAAATTCAAATGAGCTTAGAAACAAGACTGTGATTGGTAAGGCACAAGAGACCACTCTTGATGCAGAAGTTGTGCTCAGTTTTAAAGGAAGGATTTATGTTCCTAGAATAGATGACTTGTTTTAGAAATTGTTGACAAAATCCCATGGTTCACGATATTCCATTCATTCGGGTGTGACTAAGATGTACCGATATTTGAAGTGAATTTATTGGTGGCCGAGCATGAAGAAAGACATAGCAGAGTTTATGGCTAAGTGTCAAAATTGCCAACATGTAAAGTATGATCATCAAAGGCCTGAAGGGTTGCTTCAAAGAATGTCAATTCCGAAATAGAAGTGGGAAAGGATAGCTATAGATTTTCTGGTTGGTCTTCCCAAGACTTTGGGGAAGTTTGATTCTATTTGGGTGGTGGTTGAAAGATTGACTAAGTCAGCCATTTTATTTCGGTTAGAATAGATTATAATGCTGAACAATTGGCTAAGGTTTATGTGAAAGAGATAGTGAGGTTGCATGGGGTGCCCCTTTCTATCACCTCAGACCGTGGTACTCAATTCACATCCAAGTTCTGGAGGAAATTACATGAGGAATTGGGCCCACAACTCACTTTTAGTACATCTTTCCATCCACAGACAGACGGGCAATCAGAGAGGACTATTTAAGTGTTAGAAGACATGTTAAGGGCATGTGTGATTGATTTTGGAGGGCATTGTGATAAGTTCGTACTGTTGTGTGAGTTCTCCTATAATAATAATTATCACTCTAGTAAATATGACACCATTTAAGACACTTTATGAAAGGGGATGTATATCACCCATAGGATGGTTCGAGGCTGGAGATGTGAAATCTTTGAGGGTTGATTTAGTAAAGGATGCTCAAGATAAGGTGAGGACCATCCAAGCTAAGCTTTTAGCAGCCCAAAGTAGACAAAAGAGGTATGCAGACCATAATGTAAGAGACATGACATTTCAAACTGGTGAGAATGTTCTTCTAAAAGTATTACCAATGAAAGGGGTGATGAGATTTAGAAAGAATGTTAAGCTTAGTCCTGATACATTAGGCCATTTGAGGTTCTTAAATATGTAAGGCCAATGGTGTATAGGTTGGTGTTATCGGGAGTTCATCCGGTATTTCATGTGTCCATGTTGAAGAGATATCATGGTGACGGGGATTACATCATAAAATGGGACTCAGTTGTGTTAGACAAAGACCTTTAGTATGAGGAAGAACCGATTGCAATTATTGATCGTGATGTCCAAAGGCTGAGGACCAAATAGATTAAGTCCATGAAAGATCAATAGAATCATCGTCCAGTTGAAGAAGCTACTTGGGAAACCGAGAAAGACATGCAAGACAAGTATTCAGTTGTTCGTCGATTCAGGTACTACTTCATTCTTCTTTAGCCTATTTTCCTAAGCTCATCACTCGTCCCAAATTGGTATCTATTGTAATGATTGTCTTCAATTCCATCGTTATAGAAAATCTATCGAAGAAAAAATTTGGGCTGAAAAACTTTTTCGTAGTAACTTGGAATTTCTTAACCTAGTCCAAATTTGGATGAAATCAGAGTCATTGAGGTCTGGAGAAATCTAGTAACAATTGGGAGATCTAATAATAAATTCGATCATATGAATAGATAGCTAAGATGTTAAGGAACCCGTACAACTTTACGAAATTGAATTCGGGCGAGTAGAACTCTCGAAATTGGTTCTTATCGTAAGAGGGTAGTTTTTGAGTATCATGAGATAAAGGTGTGTTGTGAAATAAGGGCTTGGAATTTCTTTATTTAGCTCTCTGTTTCATGCAAGCCGCTACAGCGGGATTTTGTGCCGCCAGGTTTGGTCGCTGTAGCGGGGTGAGTACCATTGTGGCGAGACAGACGCGACTTAAGTCATAAATAAATCCCAAAATCATTTTATTCTGTACTTTTCAACTTTGAGAGCTAAGAGACGACCTAATGCGAGTTCTTAACCATTTTTCACAACTCTTAAGGCTAAAGGTAGGTTTTAACTCTCCAAATCTATTTTTCGATTCGTAGAACGTAAACTAATGGGTAATTATCGATTAGGAAAGGGTTTTAGAACTGTTTGGATGGTGGGAAAAGCCCTAATTTGGGTAATGGGAATTATAGGGTTTATCTAGGGTTGAAAGTGTTCACTTTAATCTGGGTAATTAGACATAGTTTATTGATTTCCATGTTATTATGATTGTTTGTAGACCAAGAACAAGCGGAAAGAATCCGAAAAGGCAATAATCAAGTTTCTTAGGGAATTCAAGCTTGGTTCGAGGTAGGTGATGGTTGTGATTTCATGTTATGTGATATATGTTTGTTCTTGCTTCATTATGATGAATGTATGTATGTGAATGTTGCATTATTGACCACACAAATTGTAAATAAGGATAGTAGAATGATTGAATGTCATGAATCATGACTTGTTTGTATGATTATGATAATATGCTTGTGATTGTGATTGTGGCTTTGTTGAATGGATCGGGTGTTGCGTTTCGATACACTAACTGGGATCCATTGCCACGTACCAAAATAAATATTGAAACGGTGTCACGATCTGACACGCTAACTTGGAATAGGTACCACGTACCGGTACACTAACAGTTTAGCTGTGGTTTCCATGAGAGGACCATTGACTTGACATAACTGTGTAATTTGAGAATTGTGAACTTGATTGTTATTTGTACATGATATTGATATTGTATATGTTCGGTGTATGCATGTTATTATTATGTTACAATGGCTTATGTATGTTGCACTAATTGGGATAGCCATATGATCCTACTAGTACACTATGGTTGTGTACTGATACTGCACTTGCTCTTTCTTTATTGAGTACAGGGCATCTTCAAGCGGCTATTAATAGACCTCGCTTAGAAGATTAGTGATCGTCATCAAATTCAAGGGTGAGCCAGTTCTTTTGAGCTGCCATGAGTTCTCTTTCGTTTATATCCCTATTACGGGCTTAGACTAGTGCATTAAGATTTCTTATGTTTAATTGGGTTGTACCCTATATTCTTAGACTTGTTGAACTTTAGATGTTTTGGTATATTGACTTTCAGGTTCTAGGTGTTATTCCGCATTGTTTTGGTTGTTTGACTGTTGTTTGGAGTTTATGGGAACTCCCTATTTCTTTTTCTTAGCATTTAAACATGCTTCTGTATCTTTAAATGCCTTAGTTTTTGGTTAAGTTGTTTAACTTGGGTTATAGTAATGGTTCTCCCACCGGAGGATTAGTATGGGTGCCACTCACAACGGTCTGGGTCGTGACAATATGTAATGACAACATGTTAATAATTTCATGCAATAAATCGGTTGTGTGATTTGTGGTTTCAAGTGTTATTGTTCTGATGTTTGTGATTGTGCATGATTGTTTATGTTTGATGGTTGGCTAGGTACAACGCCTAGTACAAAATATCCTTATTGTTAGCTCGGATACCATGTCTAGTATATACTAACAGTTGAATTAGGTACCACAGCTGGTACGAGGATATCCATATATGGTTGGCTCGAATAACACGCTCGTACACTAACTAAGGATATCTAAGATACCACATCGGTACATTATAGATTGAGTTTGAATTTCAATGAGAGGACCAAGTATGTGTTTATGGTTCCACGAGTGAACTGGGTTTACTTCTTCTTAATGTGAGTACTGCATATTGGATTCTTGAGTAGTCCAACTTACTTGAAAGGTGTGTTGATTTCATATATGACTTGTATATGATCATGTGGGACATGTTTCATATTACTGTTAAGTCAGGATAAGGAATGAGAGTCCAGACTATATGATTCTTGTAATTATAGAGGTATGATATTGATTTATTAAAATGGTGGTTTTTAAGTTAGACATATGACCGCGGGGTGGGGGTGGGTGGGGGGTTCTGGTGTATGGTTTAAGTGTTGGGACTGATTATGATTTTCTAGTGTTTTCAAAACTTATATGATAATGAGGATGAACGTCAAGATGGATGAGTTGGTCTAATGCGCCTGTTTCATGTATTGTTCCAAATGGACCACAAGAACAAGCAACAGAAGAGAATTCGTGAAGAATTCTTTTAATTCTTCAATGTATAACTACATGAATATTCTTAGTTACTTTTGCATTACATTTGAATCGAAATGACCGATCATGCCAACTAATATATTTTTGTAAACTTTTAATTTGTCATTACATATGATTTCATCACCATGTCCATATTTATGTACTATTATATAGTTTATGATGTCATTCATATTGTGAACATCTTCTTCAAGGAGAAAAACGATTATGATAATTAAAACATTGTAGGCAACACTTGTTTTGTGCTTTTATCCTTTGCTAATCCATGTTAAGATATACCACAATATTCATGATGTACTAAAAGTACTTAACCAAGGATGTTAATATTAAGATTTCTTTTTGCCTCTCTAACATGTCATAGAGGTGAGTTATGATATTTATCCAACCATACATAAGTATGTTATCCATAATTTTTATCACATATTAACACATTCATTTCAAGAATGGATGATCATTAAAATGTTTATCACAAATCTCATTCTTTTCACAGAATGGACTACAATCAATTGTATGTACTTCATAAATTTTTCATTATAAGCCAAATGTGATAAACTTTATCATATTTGCATGACACACTTCAACATTACTTTGAAAGTCAAGTGCACTATCACTTTATATTTCTTTATTTTGATGGAGGATTTATAAAACTTATCAAAGTAGGTTGCACGATAACTACGTGCCCAATACCTTTCAAATCAAGTTGATGACAATTATTGCTTTCACCTTTTGAAGGATCATTTTGAGAATCCATAATTTACTTCCTTTTATAATTATCACAATGATGACTATAGTAATTTTGTCCATCAACACCCATATTCATACCCTTAACTGCTTGTCTTCTTTCAGACTTATTATTCACTGCTATTATATTTATTCAAGGAATCGAATGGAGCATCATATGCATACATTTAATCATTTTTCTTCTTTCAAGACTTATTATTCATTGCTACCACATTCATACAAGGGAATGAAAGTGAATTTCATGGCTTTTCGCTAAAGGTTCATCATTTTGCCTTAGTCACCATTATATCATCACTGTGGTGCATTATGACTATAACTCAATATCTTAGCCATAAGAAGGCATGTTAGTCCATAATTCGATGGAACTTGAACCCAACATCTTATTATCATGGTGCACCAGAACTCTTGCCCTATGTCTTATCGTGTTGGTGCAATGAGACTTTAACCTACGTCTTATCCTCATATAATATTTATCACATGCAACCTCATTCACTCCAAGGAGTGAAACATAGTTTTGCATAGACATTACTAGGCATAAATCTCATAATAATTTTTTTTTTCATAAATGTTATTTCATGAGCATATTTAAGACTATATAAATATAAACTATTTTTGTCATACTTTCTCATAATTGATTTCAAATTTATCCAGATTAATATTGATGCGTTTTTCAGTGTTGAAGAAGAATAGAATGTAATATTTTAAATATCAAAAATATTGAAAACGTTACTTTTTGCTTACCTGATGAGGGCTTTCAAAGCCTACACTTTTTCTCCTTTCTTTTTTTTTTTTTTTTTTTTGTACGAATGTGATCTACAATTATTTCACATTATTAGAAACCTTATAAATAATAATTTTCTACGAACAGTAGAACAAGTTTTCAACAATCAAATATTTGAATATAATTACCTTTAGTGGTCACAATATTCAACCATTTTAAATAATACCTTAAGCATATATTACTTAATTAAGAAGTTATAACTATAACACATATAAATTTTAAGAGCCTTTATGGTCTTTAGCTCAAGTAGCAATTTTATTATGTTAATCCAACATTTATATAACGCTTATAGGCCGGTGATTTAAACCAATAATGATATAAATATTATCTCAAATATTTGCTTGTCTTTGTAAATTGATGTTTATGTAATTATTTATATCTTTTTCAAATTAAATCTCAAGCCATTAACGTAATGATATTAACACTTGAAACGTTATAACAGGTAATAGTAAAATACCTTGAATGTTTCAAATAAATATTTGGAAGTTTCATAACTTATTCAATGTTTTATTTTCTCTATTATTGTTACGTTGTAATATATATTATATGTTGATTTTATAATTGCATATTTTATTATAACAACATACACAATGCCTAATACTAAATTCTTGTACATATCAAAAGCATATTAGACCTCATTTGTTATAACATTAATTCATAAAATAAGCGATAGCACCAAGTCATTAGACAAAAACTTACAACTTTTAAGACTATCACTTTATTTAGTTTAGGCAACAACTATTTTCTTAGTGTTTGTTTATAAATTAATCTCTATTAAAAGAGACTTTATATGAGATCTAGTATATAAGAAATAAATATCATAAAATCATATACTTATGGATCATAATAAATTTATAAACCCTTCTATATTATTATGTAGAGATATTGATTATCTGACAATTAAAAGAGTATAGCTGATCTAATTAATTAGTTGTTGTGAAAGTAAGTCAATACCTTAACGAGGCATATAATAGATAAAGTGAGAGACATATTTGAGCAAACTCGTGTTGATAATGTATTGTAAAATATTAACGATGTAGAATAATACAAAAATATATATATATAGATAAAAGATATGGAAGAGCTAGAATATTTTCGTATTTCTTTCTTCTGTATTTTTTCGATTGTCTTTTACAAAACAATCATCGTTTATTTCTAGTATAAAATATCTTCATGAGTTACAAAAGTTAAATGACGTTCATTCATTTAGGACATAAACTTTAAAAAAAGATTAAAAAAAAAAAACAAACTAGATACGTTAATGCATTTATAACAAACATATAAAAATAAGAGTTCTTTATTTGTTAGCTCAAATGAAAACATAATGATGACCAAAATTTGAGAAAATGAAATCTTAAGTAGTTGGCAAAATAGACAAAACTACAGATTTATTCTGGGTGAAATTAATTAATTAAGAAGTTCTAGGACAAACGATGAGCTTGTAGTTTGTAACAAGGACTAAGTAAAACTCAAAAAATATTTTAAAATAATGCGCATGGTAAAATGGAGCTAGTGTCTGTCCTTTACTTCAATTTTGACTAATAATTTAAATAAGCATAACTTATTATATTTGTAAAATCATTTTTTCCTCTAGGATTCTCACACTCCAATTTACTATTAACACATTTATATATGTCTAATAAGTGAAAGCCACCAAATTATCCCATTTTCTAGTTTCAATGTTCCTTAGTTTCAATCTTTCCTCCTCTATGTAGTCTCGTGGTGTGTGTATATATATATATATATATATATATATTTTCATTTTGTATTTTTGTGTTTGACAAGACAGTGTTAGATGAGAATGAGCAAAGTTAGTTCTGCCGGGTGACAAGTAGTCCTCCCTCCATCTTTAAATAGTAATTTTGAATTCGAATCCTTAAAGTAGAGATTCTTTGATAAAAAATGTTTTACTCCAAAATGAGATTTTCAAGTACAAATTCAAACTAATAAAAACTTAATGTGAGTTTCAAATATGGAAAGAGAAAGTAAAAAAGTAAATGTAAAATTTGTGACTTTAAATATGTCACAATATTTTTATGATTCAAAAGGTCATCATTTAGGATAAAGTTAAATTACTTCCTAAAAAAGCGAAAGTCAATTCCAACAATATTATTAAGAAACAGAATACTATTATATCACTATTAGCCAGGGTCAACAAATTCTGTTTATTCTCTGCCAACATAAAACAGGAGACTTTATTACAAGAATGAGGGGGATATAGATTGGTAATATTCAATAAATTTTGGAAGGATTAATAATGGCTAATGAGGTTTAATTTGTCCTTTACTCTTTTATACTCCCTCCTTTGCTATTTATATGTCACCATTTTTAATTTTACCTTTATTAAGAAATTAAGTAACTTACTATTCTACCCTTATTTAATTTTCTTAGAAATCAACATTTGAATCAATGAATATGAATTAATTTATTTTGATTAATTAATTTGACCAATAAACATGAATTATTCACTTAGTTTTTCTACGCTGATCAAATGTATATTTTCAAGGCTAATAGCTCACAGGGGTAAAATAAGAAAAATATTGTAATTTATGCATTGATTTTATGAAATGACAAGTATTATAGACTAACAATTTATAGTAATGATGATATATAAAAAAGGAACGGCCGTGAATTCACTAATTTTGATGCTCAACACCGAGTTGATATTTGTGGTGTTTAATTAGTGATGTTGTTACTCGATTAATCCATTACATCTTTTCTTCTTTTAATTTATATAAGTTGTTAAAAATAAATAATTTTTTTTGTGAGTTTCTCTTTTTTTGTTCGTGAATTTATTTTTATTTGTTAGTCGATGAGAATATTCGTTTCAAGTCTTTGATTTTTTTACCTTGTCCATGTATTGAGAAAGAAAGACTAGAACAATCAATTATGGTGTTGGTGGAAAATAATTAATTATATTATTATTATTATATTTTTAAAGCCTAACAAATATAATCCTCCCTTTATTTCAAAAAGAACTACCTATTTTCTTTTTAAGTCTGTCTTTTTTTAAAAGAAATGACCCCTTTCCTATTTTGACAACACTTTAGTTTCAACATTGCACGTGACATATTTAAGACCACAAGATTTAAAAGTATTTTGATATATTTGACATACTTTAATCTAGAACCACAAAATTGAAAAATCTTCTTTATTTTCTTAAACTTCGTATCAAATCAAACTAGACCATGTGGTAAAATAGCCACCTTAAAGACTTAATGTGACATTAAGTCACAAGTCTTGAATAATTTGTTGTATTATGGACCCTTCTATTTATGACTTTGTCATCTGGACCCTTGAACCCATCCAAACCCAACATTTTAAACACTTTTTTGGTTGTGGTATGATGCGTGTTGCTCAAACACGTACACGTTGGCCAAAAAAGAAAAAAAAATTAATTCACGTATGATACTATATTCCACGTGGCAAATGAGTCATGTGAAAGTAAGAATAGTCCAACCCCGGCGAAATTTTTCAAACCTTCGCGACTTTTCCACTTCTCCTCTTCTCCTCTTCGCGATTTCTCCACTAACACATACACGTTCGTCTGTGATTTTTCAAACCTTTGCTCAGTTCCACTCCGATTTTCGTTGTAAGTTCTTGCCTTTTGCGTTAGTTTTGATTTTTTTCATTTTCTCCTGCGTAACTGTTTGATTTTAGGGTCGATTGTCATTTGATTTTCTGAAACTTTTTGGGATTTTACTTTGGTTTGTGTGTAATGTTAGTGTAATATGTTTTATTAGTTGATGTATGACTTCGAGTGACTTCAATGGCATATTTCGTGAATTCAAGTAGATTCTAGGGTTTATTCGTAAAATCCCAATTTCGACTAAAATTAATATTTTATTTCTAATTAATTGTCTTGGATATTGATAGTGTTAGTGATCCATTGTTACAACAATTATAGTCATGGTAAGTTAATGACTTTAACTGTTACAACAATTCATTATAAGGATTGGGTATTGATAGTATTTCCTTACAAAAATTAGGGCTTTATCTGTTACAGCCATGGCAAGTTTATGGCTTTAACTGTAGTTATTTTTCTTTTGACTTTACAAGAATCGTAAGGTAATGGCTTTAACTATAGTGACACTTTAATTTCACTATGGGGGCTGTTTTGTATCTGATCCTACTTTAAGGTATGCCAATGGAATCACTAATGTTGAAAAGATTAATATAGATGTAGATGAGTTGCATATTATGTTGTTTCATAAAATAGCACTGGAGTTGGGTGTTGAAAATGTTGAGACATTTGGATGTAGAGTCAACAAGAAGGGTACTTTTTACATATTAAATACTGATTCTGATGTTTTAAACTTTCTTAATGGTTTGAAGGGCGTTGATTTTGTTGATGTATATGTTGTACATCCCATTAGTATACCTTTAGTTGTTGAGGAGATACTTGTATTACCTAGCACTAATGCTGATGTGTCCTCATCTCAACAAAAAATGATGTTGATGTGTCCTCCTCCCCACAAAAAAGTAGGGCTGATTTTTCATCTTCCCCACAAATAGATAGGGCTGATATGTCTTCTATCTCAACCATTTGATGAAAATGAAAATAGGAATTTAAACCAAAATATGTTCCCTTTAGTTGAAGAGCAGTCCCCCTTTAGTTGAAGAATATGCCCCTGCCCCTAGAGTTGAACATTCTAATTCTGATTCACTCTATGATGTTGATAAAAATATTTATGATTTGAGTGATTTGGATGAGGAGTTGCTTCAAGCTAGGCAGTCTAACATTCAAGAACAAGTTAAAGAGAAGGCTGATAGAGTAAATCTAGATGAGATACCATCTGGTCCTTTAGGTATAGATGTTGGTTTTGAAGACATTTATTAGGAGATGAGGGGGAGATTTGAAGGCAATTTGGGTGGTTATGGCCTTATTTTGATAGCTCAAATCCTGGTAGTGACATTAGTGAAGATAAAAGGGATCCTGTTGAGAATGATGAAGTGGTAGATCCAGCACCTAGGAAGGAAAGTACAAAGATCGACTTTGATCCAACTGCTAAAAAGGTTTTATTTCAATTGTATATGGTATTTTTGAATCACATTGAGTTCAGGGAACTGCAAACTTACTATATTCAGAAGGGTGTTAATATTAAGTTGAAACCTAATGAGAAGGAAAGGATAAGGGCAAAGTGTAAGTAAAAGGGTTGTCCTTGGCACATTCTTGGAAGTATTGATGGTAACACTAAAGACTTCAATGTTAAAACATATTTTCCTGTCCACAAGTGTTTTAAAAGAACAAGAAACAAACTGTGTACCCCCATTTGGATTAGTAAACATTGAGAGGATTATGAGTGAGCCTACTATCAAACTACTTCAGATTCAGTCTTTGATACAAAAGCAATATGATTTGTATGTTAGTAAGACAAATTATAGAAAGGCAAAAAATGAGAGTTATGAATGAACATATGAGAGATTTCAAAGAGGAGTTTGCTAGGTTGTATGATTATGTTGAGTAATTGAAAACCACAAATTTTGGAACTACTGTATCTGTTAGGACATCAAAAAACACAATTCCAGGAAAAAAGGTGTTTATGACCATCTATATTTGTCTTGGTTCCTTAAAAAGTGGATGGAAAGAAGGGTGTAGAAGGATTATAGGTTTAGATGGTGCATTTCTTAAAAGTGTATGTAAAGGTGAACTGTTATCTTGAATTTCCAAAGATGGAGGGAACTGCAAACTTACTATATTCAGAAGGGTGTTAATATTAAGTTGAAACCTAATGAGAAGGAAAAGATAAGGGCAAAGTGTAAGAAAAAGGGTTGTCCTTGGCATATTCTTGGAAGTATTGATGGTAACACTAAAGACTTCAGTGTTAAAACATATTTTCCTATCCACAAGTGTTTTAAAAGAACAAGAAACAAACAGTGTACCCCCATTTGGATTAGTAAACATTACAAGGAGAGGATTATGAGTAAGCCTACCGTCAAACTATATCAGATTCAGTCTTTGATACAAAAGCAGTATGGTTTGTATGTTAGTAAGACAAGTTGTAGAAAGGCAAAAATGAGAGTTATGAATGAACATATGAGAGATTTCAAAGAGGAGTTTGCTAAGTTGTATGATTATGCTGAGCAATTGAAAACCACAAATTCTGAAACTACTGTATCTATTAGGACATCCAATAACACAATTCTAGGAAAAAAGGTGTTTATGAGCATCTATATTTGTCTTGGTTCCTTAAAAAGTGGATGGAAAGAAGGGTATAGAAGGATTATTGGTTTAGATGGTGCATTTCTTAAAAGTGTATGTAAAGGTGAACTGTTATCTTGAATTTTCAAAGATGGAATAATCAGATGTACCCTATAGCATGGGCAGTAGTTGATAAAGAAACCAAGGACACATGGTCTTGATTTCTCAAGTGCATCAAACCTGATTTGGAGCTTACAGAAGGTGAAGGACTAACAGTCTGATATGCAGAAGGTATTACTATATTATTTGTTAAATTTAGTCTTTCATTTCTGAAGTAATTGATATTTAACATTATTGTATGTCAAATGTTTTTTGTTTGACAGGGTCTTCATCTTGCACTTATTGATGTATCGCCAAATGCTGAAATTAGATGGTGTGCTAGGCATATATGGACAAACTAGAACAAAGACTGGAGGGGTGAAGAAAGGAGAAGAAAATTCTAGCAAGTTTTCAGGGCATCATTTGAGGTACTTTTACAGTCCAAACTTGACGACTTGAGTGAGTTAGGAATAGGCATTGTAGAAGCTTTGTTAAAGTATAATAAAGAAGCATGGTGTAGGGTATATTTTAAAGAACATATCAACTGTGATGTGGTTATGAACAACAGGTGTGAGACTTTCAACAGTTGGATCTTAGGTGCTAGGTTCAAATCAATAATCACTATGCTAGAGGAAATAAGAGTCACAGTTATGAAAAGAATGAATCAATTGAGAGAATTTTCAGAAAAATGGATTACTGATATATTACCAATGGCTATGAATATTCTTAGTAAAATGTTCAAACTGTAGATAATTGTGAGGTAAAGTTTAATAGTGATCTTGGCTTTGAGATTCATGATCCACTATATAAACATGTTGTTGACCTAAAAAAGAAGGTGTGTAGTTGTAGGTCATGGCAATTAAAGGGAATTCCTTCTGGCCATGCACTTACAACAATTCATTATAAGGATTGGATTCTTGAGTCATTTGTTGATCACTGGTATAAGAAGGAAACATACCTGAAAACATATAATAGGTATAATCAACCTATGACAAACATGAAGATGTGGCCATAAAGTGATAGACCAACCATTGATTATAGTCATGCCAGGAAGACCAGGAAAAAATGGGAGAAAAGACAGTGATGAGCCAATTAAGAAGTTTGGAAAAGCTATAAGAAAGGGAAGAAAAATGAAATGTTTTGTGTGTAAGACTTTTGGACATAACACGAAAGGATGTCCAACTCTGGTAAGTTGTGCTTTAATGTCTCTTTGTTACTGAATTTTACTTTTGTTATACTTTTGACTTTAATATATGTTTGTAGAAAAATGTTGCTGCTGGAATAGGTGTTGCAAGTGCTGCAACTGTTGGAACAAATGTTGCAACTTTAAATGTTGTTACTGGAACAAGTGCTGCAAATGTTGCAACGGCTAGAACAATGCTGTAACTTCAAATGTTGCTGCTGGAACAAGTGCTGCAACTGGAAGTCAATCAAGTGCAACTGCAGGTCCAAGTGCAGATCCAAGTGCTAGAAAGCCTACAAATGCTTCATCAAGTAGTGTGAGGTCTGCAACTGCCTTGGCATCTGGTAGAAGGCCTATCAGTGCTACACCAAGTGATGTGAGACCATTAAGTACTCAACAATCAACTTCTAGTGAAGCTGGCCAAAAAAAAAAAAAAGACTAGCACAACTTTGAGAGGTGGTGCAACTCTTGCATATAAGAGACCAAGACAAAAAAAAAAAAAAAAAACAAAGACAGCTGGTTATGGTCTCTTATTTGGATCAGGTGGCAGTGTAACTGAAAGGGTATGTATTTTATCATTTAAACATATTTAATTGCTTTAATTAATATTAGTTCATCTTTTAAGTTAAGGTTTTTGTTGTTCTCTCAGTCTGAAAATACTGATAGGGTGTTACTTAATGCTACATTGTCAAGTTCAACTCCTACCAATATTGATCTTGGTTACAAATCCAATGGACTAAGATGGAAGGGAAGAGCTGCAGTTACTCAAAGGCAGCTACGTGAGGAGAGTTACAGAAGAACTCAAGGCACACCAAACACTCAAGACACACGTTAGATTTCACTTTGTTTAGCTTCATGGCTTGATCCCAACTAACTTTATTTTTATTCATGACTTGATCCCAACTATTTTGGTTCTGCTATTAGGAAAACTTTGTTTTTGTATATGAATGGTGCCTATTTGAATTTGTGTTAAGTTGCTATTGGGAAGACTTTGTTTTTCTATATGAATTTGTGTTTGAATGAAGTTGTTATTTAGATTTCTTAAGCAAATGCAATCCACTATTGAGGCCAATGTCTTTATTATTCCAATTATTTATCAAATAACACCTAGTACAAATCAACATATCTTAAAAATAACGGCTAGAAACCAAATAACAGCAATCACAATAATAGTGATATTAATACTAGTGTTTGATCCTTCTCTTCTTTGCCTTCCTTGTCTTATAGGTCTTGCTTGTTTTGCTTGCCCTGAACTCGTTGATGAATTCTTGATGTTGTATTGTTCTTGGCATGTTGAATCATTTGCATCAGCCTATTGAAAGAATCCACACCCATTACCGAATGAATATTTTGGACAACCCCAAAACACTCTTTCAGGATTAGTTGGTGTTCTTGATGTCTTTAGTTCAACATATATTCCAAAGTAGCAACACCGAATCGTCATCATGAAGACCAACGAAATCAAACCAACAAAAATACAATAGAATCACATACAAAAAAAAGAGATGAGTAGATTGAAGGAAAAAAATAAAGGTGCCAAAAAATAAAAAAGAAAAAATTTAAGGAGACAAGATCAAGAAAAAGAGGATAAAAATGCTCAAATTTGTTCAACAATGGTGTTGAGTGAAAATAAAGAAGAAGATATGGCCTTTAAAGGTCAAAATCTGACCGTTAGTGCCTTTATAAGGCGTCTCACACTCTTGATTTTTGTGTATCACACGCTCCATGTGGAGTCTTTCCACATAGGATGTCATATAAAAAAAATGTTTAAAATGTTGGGTTTGGATGGGTTTAGGGGTCCAGATGACAAAGGGTAAGTAGAAGGGTCCACAATACAATCCTATACAAGTATAAGGGTCCACCAAACCATTTCGCCTAATTTTTGGTATACCCACTATCAATGACATCATCCACATGCCCTAATTGGCACATACAAAAAACCTCACTAAGTTTACATATCTCCACTTTGGTTCCCCCCCCCCCCCCTTCTTTTCCAACTAATTTGGAATAACATATATCTATTTGCATTTGTTAAAAAGTATATTAGAAAAAAAAAAAGCCAAACAGGAAAGAAAAGCAACTCGTTTTTGTTGTTGTCAAAACTATTGATTCCGGCAAGTTTTTCGGTCAAAATATCCATTTTCAAGGTAAAATCATCATCATCTCCTACTCCATTTTCTTTCAAAAACCAAACTTCAAAATGATTTTCCTGCCATTTTAGAAATTTGAGAAATCTTCCATAATCACTTGATAACTCATTAGTAGGTATACTTGTTTAGTTTAAAAGCATTAAAAAACATTTCGCCATTGCAGGAGCTGAATTTTGTACCCTGATCTCATCTAGTCGCATTTTTCTACGGATTTTTTACCTCATAGATTGTTAAAGACTGATATTGTAATCTAGTATCGATATTTGCAGTCTATAATGGCAATAGTTGAATTTATTGTTACTGGTGAAGATTATATAGGAGTATGGGAGGAAACTCCCAAAAGCTGAAATTGAAAATCTTTTAGTAAGACGATAGTGCCCATTGTGTTGCATCTCAATGGTTCATATGACGATATGATTGCAAGTGTAATTGAGGTCGGTGAGTTAACTTGCAAGCCAAATGACTTGTTGATTAGCTATTAAATGAATGGAAGGGGAAAATACATCCCACATTCATAAAAAATGATCGGTACGTTAGCTTGTACATGTTAGATATTGATATTGATGGCTCTAGGCCTACATTGATGATGCACGTCAATGCGAGGCCTCTAATTGAACCAACAAATTCATTTAACAATGACAATGATTCTATTGGAAATAAAAGATTGGGTGATCATTCAAAGGAGAGCTTGGGTGATAGTTTGAAATGAGAGTTTGGGTGATCATTCAATGAATATATATAATGATCCAACTAATGTGGAAAATCAACCAGTAGATGCGGAAGATCTCGAATGCAAATGTTGTGAAGAACTGCGGGGAGAACATGAATTGAGATCACAATCCAATCACTCCTTCTCCGATGGAACTAATTTATGCAGAAATCAAACATTCAGTAATAAGAATGAGTTGCAATTGTTATTAGTTGAAGCGGCGGCAAAGAAGTCTTTTGATTTTGCTACTTTAAAGAGTTGTACTAAATATTTAAAGGTGAAATGTGTATCTCACAACTGTGCATGAATGTTGCGAGTGAGGAAATATGAGTGTTCGGATAGATTTCGTATCTACAAGTACATTGGCAGGATAGTTGTCGCGTTGAACATTCCAACAATAGCCATAGAAAAATCTCAATCAAAGTCATTGCTTCACTATGTAAATATGTATCGTGATGGCAAGGGTCCAAATGTTAAAGAGATTCAAAGGGCTATATTTAATTCTTTTCGTTGTAGTCCAAGCTATTGGAAATGTTGGAAGGGAGGTATGGTTGCTAAGGAAATGGTCCGAGAGATAGCGGAGAATGGATATTCATGCTTACCGACTTTTTCCTACATGTTTGAGACACTTAATGTTGGTTCTAGCTATTGTATCATGGTAAACAAGAATAGTCATAGGTTCATGTATTATTTCTTTGCTTTTGGTGCTTGCATTAAGGGATTTGCCCATATGAGAAAGGTAATTGCGGTTGATGGCACTCATTTACATGGTAAATACAGGGGCATGTTGTTGAGCGCTGTTGCACAAGATACGGAAAACCATGCTTATCCAATTGCTTTTTGTGTCATGAACAAAGAGAATGATGCATCTTGGACATTCTTCTTTGAGAAATTGAAGGAGATTGTGGTCGATGAACCAGATTTGTGCTTTATCTCCGATATACACAAGAGCATCACCAACGACATTGTGAACGTTTACAATCATGCTCACCATGGATATTGTATGAGGCACCTCGGTGAAAATCTCCACGTAAATCATCATTGTGGAGATTATCTTAATCTTTACTACAATGGGGCAAAGGCTTATTCTTTGGAGGAGTTTGACAATCATTTTGTAGAATTCAAGAACAAATGTCCCGCAGCAGCCGTCATCCTTAAGTATGATATTGATTTTGAGAAGTGGAACAGGGCACATTTTCCTGGCTATAGATATGATGTGGTGACCACAAATATCACCGAGTCACTCAATGCTATGTTGATAGACGAAAGAGAGTATCCCGTGGCATTAATATTTAATTCGATTGCTAAGAGGTTTGGAGAATTGTCCAGGAAAAGGCATGCATCTATCCTTAAATCAATGGGTAATCAAATGGCGCCTTCTGCCGAAAAAATCGCAAGAAAGAAAATGATCGAGGGCGACTCTTTATATATGGAGAACGTAATTGGGGACGACAATCAATTTACCATGTTCGGTGCAGGTGTTACTGCTTATATGGACCTACTGGACAAGTCATATTCTTGTAAGGAATATGACTTAATCAAGATACTTTGTGCACACGCGATGGCCGTTTTGCGATGAAGTACGGCAATGAGCATTTATGAGTACTCTTCGCCTTTGTATGAAGTTGAATCGTACCTCCTTACATACTTAGATTCTATTAATGTTGTCCCTCTCGAGTCGAAATGGTGTGTGCCAGAAGAATTGTTTGATGTGAAAATTCTTCCTCCTCTTTTCGATACCAAGCTTGAAAGAAAATGAAGAAAACGTGTCAAAGGTGTCAGTGAAAATGAAGAAAACGTGTCAAAGAAAATTTTTGGCTGCCAGCATTTTGGTCAATTTATTGTCATCTATTATCGTAATTACTCATGATCTAATATAGATCAATCAAAAGATGACATATATTTTGTACACTGTCTATTAAGCTGTGTATTATTAATATATGAAAATTCATGGTATTCATAATGCAATAATTTTAATGCATGAATTAGAATATGATTAAAGAAGGAAGTGCTCTAAAAAAATTGTGACTATTTTTAATGCACCAAATCAAACAATGCTTAAGAAATAATCTAACTAATCCAACTATAACTAATACAAGCATTACTTGCATATACACTCTACCAAACGGATCCTTAAAGAATTGTCAAAAATACAAATGTTACCATTGAAAAAAGTAGCAATTTGAACATTTTTTACCGTTGTAAAATTTGTATATCTAAATATTTACTGGTTATCAAAATATATAGACCCTTTATACAATCGATATATATATATATATATATATATATATATATATATATATATATATATATATATGTGTGTGTGTGTGTGTGTGTGTGTGTGTGTGTGTGTGTGCGCGCGCGCGCGCGCGTGGCGTATGTATTACCAATGAGATTTACACTCTGACATTAGTAAGGTATATTCAAGTTTATATCTATGTTAAAGCATTGTCGATACTACACCTACTAGAATCTGACACTTATATATAGACCTAAACTAGTAGTATTTATAAAAGACAATAATTAATTAATAATAAATTATATATTTGAAATTTATCCAATTAAATAAGTTTAAAAAAGTCATATGATTAGTAAGAGTCAGCATAAATTGGGTGTGGTGATTAGTGATGTATGAGGAGGAGTTGTGGTTATACAATCAACATCCTTAGAACAATGTTTGAGAAAACATAAGTATGTTTTGAGGATGTCACTTGTTCAACCACACATTGTTGATTGTCACCCCAATTTATGTGGACTCATACATGATCACATGCTTATGTTGTAAAGATGTTGATTGTATAACCACACATAACTATTTCTCATTCATACTTCTGCTTTCTTTACACACTAGTTTGAAGATGTTGATTGTATAACTACAACTCTTTCTCATACATCATTTATCTCCACCCCCAATGTATGTGGACCATTACATGACTTATTTAAACTTATTTAATTGAATAAATTTCAATAATATTATTTTATTATTAGTTAATCATTCTCCCTTTTAAATTATACTAGCTACGGTCTATATTTAAGCGTCATATTCTAGTAGGTACAGTATAAATCTTTTTGGATCATGATATCAACCCGTATATACCTTATTAGTGTTGAAGTGTAGCTGCCGTTGGTACAATCTAAACCAAGCACATGAAAAAGTATCGACTGTCTTAATTATCTATATTTTTTTACCAACAATGACAATACTCAATTATCCAAGTTTTACAATGGTAACAAAGTACAAATTGCTATTTTTCAATGGTAACATTTTCTTTTTTTAGTGTATAAAAAGAAGGATTCATGAACTCTTCCATCCTATTCTATTTCAAAATACTTAAACATCTCTTTTTATTATGTCTCAAGCATCTCAAATATCCAATGCAGAGGGATCACTTTAAAGGATTGCTAAAAAAGACACCAAAAAAGATAGGAATCAACTAAAACAAAAGTTGATATTGGCTGAAAAAAAAGAGAAAGGCCTAAAAATAAGATTGTATGGTTTGTTGTTAGTGGTTGCTTTTTGAAAATGTGTAATAGAAACGCAGTAGTACAATCTTATATCTTTTACTCATGTACTAATAGAGTCTATTAATAAAATGAAGTCTTTTTGGAATTAGTAAGACAATGCATTATATATAATACAATTTAAAGTCGATAACTGGCAACAATATCCATTAAAACAAAAATAACATTTACATGATCCAACTGCCTTAAATATCACTTCAAAAACCAACTGTCTTAATCATCAACCACACGAACCATTTCAAAAACCAATTGTCTTAATATTCAACCACCAAAAACTAATTATCTTAAAAACTGTCTTATCATCAACACAAAAACCAACCATTTCAAAACCAATTGCCTTAAACCCACTTTAAAAATCAATTGTCTTAATAAACCAATATCACAAATACCTTACTCATCACCATTTAGCTCACCATTGAGCTCCATAACAATACCCATCAGGTCCACTGAATTTTCAACACTGCCTTCTTTTGTCATGCCTTCATCTACCTTATATTCCAGCTTCTCCTATTCTTTTTCTTCTTCCTTTTCTTCAAAACGAATACCTTGCTCCTTTTTTTTTTCTTCTTCTTCCTTCTCTTCGATCTGCTCTTCTTCTTTTTTCTTCTTCTTTTTCTTCTTCTTTCTTCTCTTCGATCTTCTCCTCTTCATTTTCTTCTTGTTTCTTCTCTTCTTTTTCTTCTTCGTTCTCTTTCAATTTCTCCTCTTCTTTTTTTCATCTTTTTCTTCCATCTTCTCCTCCTCTTGTTCATAAACTTCTTATGCAAAGTACTCATCAACTGCAACAAGATTTTCATTGACTATTGCTAATGGAAGGATTTCATCAACATCAACTGCAGCACCATCTTTATCAATTGTTAGTGCTGTATAGTCTTCATTAATTGCTGCAAGATCATCGACTTAGCATTCTTACTAATAAATTATTTTACACAAATAGTATATAAATTAGTCTACCTTCATTTTTCTTGTTCTTTTGAGCTCTCCTCAATTTCTCATCTCGTATAAAAGCAACAACTTTCATCATTGATAGTTCAAGGGATGCAACACGCTCACACAAATTATCATCTTTATTTTTTTGTCCACTCGAAACATAATTCTCACAATGTTGGTTGGAATTGTTTTCACCCAATATTTCATCCTCCTCGTTCTCTAATGCAGAAGCAAGAACAGTGACACCTTTCAAATTGACCTTTAAGACATTAATGATTGTGTCCTTCACTTTGTTCGTATATGGCCTTAATGTTGCCATATAATTTTGTTTTGTTTTACGGACATTAGGTATGAGGTATGGATGCACAACCTACAAAAAAAAAATATAAATAATACAAGACCTTCACTAATTTACAAATATTGCTAGATAATAATAAATAATTTTATACCTTTGTACTTCTCCCTTTGTACTTAAATGGATCACCTTCGACAATATTATCGCTCTTTATCATGTGCCATCTAAGTAAATGGGGAACGGTCAGAGGAGAATCCAAGGACTTCTTTGCATACTTACCAAGATGAGGAAAAGCCTCATATATCTAAACCTGAAATGAATAAAATAACAATTAAATAAACAGAGACTATGAAATACTTTATAAATAAGAGTTTATTATAAATCAAGTACATAATTGATAATAAGTATCATAAATGTCCAGGGGAAGCCATATAGAGCATACGATGCATTCCCTCTTTTATTGTACACTTCACTCTGTTTCTTCAAATTAATTATGTTCTTCAAATACTTCACTGTTAAATCAAAACACTCTTTCCGCAGGGATAACTCTTGAAAAAATATAAATCATCAACCATTTTAATATTGTGGTTTGAATCCACAATTTTAGATCGATCGTGGGCAAGCAACATCGAGTGGACGAACCAAACTAAAGAGCACTTCAACTTCTGCTCCTTATTCAATCTGGTGCCCTTAATCAAACTCATCAACTTTATAGCAGTGATATTCTTATTCTTGGTCACTTTATAATAAAATTTCTCATCTTTCTGAAGCGCTTTTGTCATTTTTGCATCACGGGGTTATGTTGAGCAACTCAGCCCCATAATCAATGCAAACTCTTTTAAGCCAAAACAAACAAGCTTATCATTCACACAGAACCACATCTCATGCAATTGTTTTTATCATTTTTGACATGTCACAACAACATATAATGAACATTTGTCCATTGAACTTGTAATATTCTGGAATATGCCTTAAAAGTCCAAAACAAGTACCTTTAAAGTCATTATAATTTTTCCTTGAACTAAAATATTTCTAACATCACGATAAAGAGTCATTCTTGCTCTCACAGAAATTTTTGCTAGAAAAGATCCTAACTCATCCATCCATGTAGTTAGATTATAGGACTTACCAGAGATTTCTCTTGCACAAATTGGCAAGGACAGGAATCATCATCCTCATCTCCAGTATCTCGGCTATCTCTACTACTCTCCTCATCTCCACTGTCAGTTTTTTCTTCACTAGATTCAACATCATCAGTAGCCTGGGCACTACTGTCCTCATAGTTGTCAATCTCAGCCATCGTATCAAAATTCGAGTTAGACTTAGGTTCTTCAACTACAATTTTTTTCTTTTTTAAAGATCTTGAAACTTCTTCAACCTTTCTTTTCTTGTTTTTAGAAGGCTTAGGAATAGATCGTTTAACAATGCCGCCTCTAGTTTTAGCTATACTATATTATATACAAAAACATAATTTTCATATCAAAATATCTACCACTAGTCTATTAATACAAATAGAGTAATGCTTAAAAAATATGAAAAGGAAGTACAAGTTTCAACAAAACTCGACAATGTCATTGACATAAACACCATTAAAGTCAACCAAAATACAGTAAAAACTTTCAAATCGATAGGCCAGATAAACATAAAAAATCAAAAATTTCTACGCATTTCTAAACTTCGCTACACTATCGCAATAAAAAAAATCAAATAGGCTAAAAGTTATTGAAAACACGATTAAACTTACTTGAGAAGAAGAATATTCCAAAAAAATCCAGCTGAACTTGAGAAGAAGATAGAAAAAGATTCAACTGACTTGGGGAACAAGGTTGATGAAAAAAATAAACTTCACTTCGTTTTTCAAGAACAATTATAGGATCTCACTTTTCTTTATGTTTTCAATAATGGAAGATGGAAGTTTTGTTGGAGAATGATCAGTTTTATGGAGGTTGATGATTTCGTAAAGCAGGTTTATGGAAGAAGACGAAGAGTTTTTTGAAACGTTCTGAGGTTTCCTTGAAAAATGCTTATACTTAATATTATTAAATATTTTTTTATACTTTTTTGATTTTGTAATTTAATTTTTTAGTATGGAGGGATGAATTTATTTAATGTTGAAGTGTTGGGATGAAAATAATATTTTATATATTTGTATTTTTATCCCCAAGTTCTTATAATGATGAAAAGGCCCATGACCCCACAACCCAACCCAACCCCACTTTTTCACTTTTTCTATCCATAACCCTACAAATTAATTAAAAAAAAAAAGTAGGTGACTATTGTTCAAATTAAGTTTTAAAGGTGTCCTCAATGTCAATTCTTCGCGAGTAACTTGTTAATTTTTCTATTTTATCCTTGTAAATAAATGAAACTAAGAATATTAAAGTACAAATCGCTAAAAATGATAGAATAGGATATAAGGGTGCAAATATCAAATTACTCGAAATATCTTGATGTCCTTCTATCAGAAATATACGTTGGGACGCAATATGCTCTCAATAATTTTGCTCAATCAGTTTTTGAAATCCTAACCAAGTAGTTAGAAATAGAAGAATGAACCTTCTAGCTCAAAATATTAAAATTTTAGCAAATATTAAATTACTAAACTATACAAAAAGTTTTAACACATCGATTTAAATTTTGGGAACAAACGAGGTACCTATGACACTAAACATTCTTCAAATTAAGTGTAGTAACGTAAGAATTTTAATTAGGAATATTACTCATTGGTGCTAAACATACACAGCATGGCAAGGCGTTAAAATGCCACAACCGTGCTAGTTGTCAAAATATGTCATTTTCACAAATCCATCAAGCTCATTTGATATATATATATGCCAGTCTAGCATATTGTTGACTCATGATTTTGGACTTATTCTCACCGATTTAATTTTATTGCAAAGGCGATTCTAACTAAAAACGTGGATTTATCTTTAAATAAATGGAAAAAATTGTTTTTATAGATTCCCTACAAATTATTTTAGTTTAATGATTTTTTATAAAGTATTTCCATTTTTACACCTAAGAAAAAATTTCTATTTTAAAACATAAAAAATTTAAATAAAATGCTTTTTTTATTTTATAAGTGATAAAGAAATCCTTTTCTCTTTCGAGTCATGAACCACAACGATGCATGATTGTGGATTCATGGATTTTAATTTAATGAAAGTAACTTTCATTAAATTTCTATCACATCGATTTTAATTATGTTGAGCTGCCAGTTGGATCCAACCAAGTGCGCTCGTGTGCACTGTTAAGGACATTCTTATGAATTGAGCCCACATATTAATTTCTTCCTAAAAAGGAGGGTGTTTCCATATTTAGTACTAATATTTTTAATTTTAATATTTCGTGTCAAGTTTGAGATTATAAGATTTAAAAATTATAACATATCTTTAATTTAATATTATAAGATTCAATAGTCTTTTTTAAAAAATTAAAAATTGAAACGGTGGGAGTATTACAAAGATTTTGAATTGAATGAGATGTGCAATGAACTAAAGCCTCCCTCATTCTTGAATGGGACTGCACAGCACAAAATGAAGGACCACCTTAAAATGGGACGTGCATTAATTATGTTAATGCATGCATGTATTCATATTTTTCTTAGTTGTTTGCAATCCACCAAAAAGTTATAAGTGGATAATCTGCCTATTTATTTGGTCTATAAACTATTATTATTTTATATTTTCATAACCAATCAAATTGTCCTTGTACATTCATGTCTAGGAAGAACTTGTTCACCTGATTGAATATACAGAAGAAATCAAATGGTGAACCAATTTCACTTTGTGTAACATCAAAACTCCACGCATCTTCTCCTATTTCACCACATATAATCAACTTAATGACGCCTTATAATTACACTAATTTTTCAAACCAAAATGAGCAAATTTCTTCGATAGTATATGCTCTTAATAACTTATTTACACTGAGACCGTAAAAAATAATTACACTATGAGGTCACCAAAAAAATTTACTGGTAACCATCATTAAAGGATGAAAAAAAAAAAAATTGATTGGTACAAGATTTTTTTTTTTTTTTTTTTTAAAAAAAAAATATGGCCCTGTGGGTCAGTTTTATTCATTCAAATCTATAAAGAACAAAAACAAAGTTTGGTTAGCGCACAAATGGATCTGGACCAAATAAAGTTAGTAAAGAACTTAAGATGCAATAAGCTCGAGTAAAATATAACTAAAAGGAGTCTGAGATAATAGTTTTCATAGAAAATAATCAACATGGACTAATAGAATTACAACTTTTTAATAGAGTCACAATCCCACTAAACCACTAACTAAATCCACTGACCTAACTCTCCTAAACTTTAGGGAAAGCTATCTGCTACTCTAGAAAATAATAGAAACCCACGTACTAATAAAATATCAAACTAACAACTAAGCTAAGAAATAGCTATACTACAGAATTGGTCAAATTAAACTAGGAATGATGTTGTCAACTTTAACACCCTTTCTCAACATCAGCTCTCCGTCTTAACCATGCCTAGTTGTTTGCAGAAACTCTTCAACTTGTTGAGACTAAAACCTTTGGTGAACAAGTCTGCAATTTGATGTTCCGTTTTGATGTGCTCCAAGCTAATCTCTCTTTGCAACACTTTTTCCCGAATAAAGTGGTAATGTATCTCCACATGTTTAGTCCTTGCATGGAAAACTGGATTTTCAGCCAAGCAAATTGTTGACGATTATCACAGTACAAGGGAACTGCATAGCCTACTGGTTGTCTTAGATCCTTCATCAACTACATCAGCTATGTACTTTCCTGAGCTGCAACTGCTGCTGCCTGATACTCTTCTTCTGTTGTTGACAGTGACACTGTTGCTTGCCTTTTGCTGCACCAAGAAATCGCTTTAGCTCCAAGCTTAAACACAAAGCCAGTAGTTGAACGACTAGTATCATGGTCTCCTCCATAGTCAGAGTCACAGTATCCGATCAGTTTGCATTCTTCACTTTTCTTATACAACAGACCACATTCAATTGTACTCTTTACATATCTCAAGATTCGATGAACTCCATCCAAATGAGACTTCTTTGGATTTTGCATGTAACGACTCATCACACCTATTGCGTAAGAGATGTCGGGTCTTGTTAAAGTTAAGTAAATCAAACTACCCACCAATTGTCGATACATTGTTGCACCTTCCAAGTCTTTCCCTTCATCAACACACATCTTAACATTTGGATCCAGCGGTGTTGAGGTTGGTTTGCAATTGAACATCCTGAACTTCTTCAATAGATCTTTCAAGTATTTTTGCTGATGTAAGCAAACTCCTTCTTCACTGCGATCAACCTCCAAGCCAAGAAAATGGTTAAGATGTCCAAGTTCCTTCATCTGGAAACGTACTGACAAATTCTCCTTTGTTCGTAGAATTTCTTCTTCACAATCTCCTGTTAGGATTAGATCATCCACATATACTAGCACAATAGCTAGTTTTCTGCCAACAATTTTCATAAACAGGCTGGAATCTGACGGTGCTACTGAAAAACCACTATGAGTAAGAAATTCAGAAATCTTACCATACTATGTCGTTGGTGCTTGCTTTAATCCATATAGTGCCTTTTGAAGCTTACACACATACTCAGGATAATCGTGACTCTGAAAACCCATTGGTTGACACATGTAAATCTCTCGATCCAACTCTCCGTGCAAGAATGCGTTCTTTACATCCATCTGTCATAGGTTCCAATCTTTACTAGCTGCAAGTGCAAGTAAAACCCGAACAATAGTAAGCTTTGTCACTAGACTAAACGTTTCATCATAGTCTAGTCCATATTGCTGAGAAAAAACCCGAGCTACAAGACGAGCTTTGCGCCTTTCAATTGATCCATTTATGTGACGCTTTATCTTGTAAATCCATTTACAGAAAATAGGTTTGGCATCCCTTGTTTTTGTTACGAGCTCCCACGTTTGATTTAGTTGTAGTGCAACAATTTCCTCCTCCATAGCTTTAATCCACTTTGGATTCTGGAATGCTTCCTCAAAGGTTTCTGGTTCCTTTTCATTTTCATCTTCTACAATGGCAGCATTAGCGAATTTGGGATTTTGCTTTCTGATCCTTGTTGACTTCTAAGTGGAGGTAGTGAATCTACTCCAATTAGCTCACCTTTTTCACATAGTTGTCTATACATACCAGTTTGCCACGAAATTTGAGCCACGACTTCATTAACATTGTCTTCATTAGCTTCACCTTCAGCTCCATCTATACTCAATTGGACATGGGAAGAGCCCAACACATCTTTGAAGACATCTGAATCAGGCAACAATTTCTTATTTGAAGACCACCAGGAAGAAGTTTCATCAAATATCACATTTAGAGAAATGTAGCACTTCTATGTTGTTGGATCACAACATCGCCACCCTTTTTGTTGACTGTCATACCCTACAAAGATACACCTAACAGCCTTTTTGTCCATTTTGCTACGTAAATGATTAGGTACAAATGCATAGCATACACATCTGAAAACACGAAAATAGCTAACAAAGGATTTCATGTTCCACAGCTTCTCAAAAGGTGAAAGAAAATGTAACCTTTGTTGAGAAAGTCTGCTGATCACAAAAGTTGCATTCTTCATAGCTTCCGCTCAAAATTGACCCGAGATATTTTTTGCGTGAAGCTGGCTCAAATAGATTTCTGCTAGGTGTCTGTTCTTTCTTTTTGCTCAGCCATTTTGTTGTGGCGTATTTGGACATGTGAACTGACGGCGTATTCGACACTTTACAAGGAATTCAGAAAATTCATGTAAGGTATATTCCCCACCATTGTTAGTTCGTAAACAAAGAATTTTCTTACCAACTTCTCTTTCAACAACCCTTTTGAATTCTTTGAATTTTGAAAATACCTCAGACTTCTCCTTTAAAAAATAAACACACACGTACCTGGAAAAATCATCAATGAATGTCAACATATATTTCATCCCACCAACGGAGAGTTGCTTGACAGGGTCGAACACATCTGATTGAATTAACTCTAATGGTTCCTTGGCTGTATATTTCGAATCCTGATACGGCAACTGATGCGCTTTACCATACTGACAACCTGCACATATTACATCTGTCCTTATTGGAAGTTTGGGAAGACTCTTCAACATTGACTTTTCCATCATGACTCTAAGTTTAGAGTAGCTAACGTGACTCAACCGCATGAGCCATAAGTTTGCCGTCTCATTCTTCATTGTTTTGTCTATGTATGCGGTTTCTGCTGAAATTACATAAATAGAGTTTAACATTTGCCCTTTCATCACTGGCTCTTCTTTAACCTCAAGATCACGTTATATTCTTCAATCTTGCGGACCAAATAGAACATAATGACCCGAAGATGTCAATTGAACTACTGAAAGAAGATTTTTCTTCACACCAGGGACATGATAAACATTTTGAAGCAGCATCAGATCAGCACAACTATTTGGAGACACAATAGTCTTACCAATGTGACCTATCCATAATTTTGTGTCATCTGCTGACACAACTTCACGACTTTCCTTGTACTCGGACAAATTTGACAGCTTCTTTTTGTCACCAGTCATATGGTTTGAGCATCTTAAGTCAACAATCCAGTCATTCTCATAGTCAATTTGTGTAAAGGTTGTTACTGTAAGAGCTAGCTCTTCTTGTTCTATAGCAAAGAACGCCTCAGCATCCCAATCATCTTCACTATTTTCCTTTGGACCGGAGGTAGCAGCAGCATTGCTCTCAATAGTCCTCTTTTTGAACCAACAAATATTAGCTTTATGTCCCTTCTTCCCACAGTTATGGCATTTCCCTTCAAACCTCTTGTTGTTGCCCCAATTGTTTTTCGAACTCCCCCCTGGACGAGAGCTTCCGTCTCCTTGATGACTTTTTGACTTATCATCAGTTCTTTTTGATCCACCGGCGTTGTACTTCTTGGATTTCCCTCTGCATTTGTTGACGTAGAGTGCTTCCTCCTCGCCTTTAAGAGAGACTCCGTTCATTTGCTTAGCTAAGGCTTCCTGACCTGCTAGCAAATTCTCAAATTCTACAAGTGATGGCTGATTTTGCCATCCTTGTACAGCAGTAATGAAGCTTCTATATTCAAGCTTCAGACCATGGATTATGATCCGCTTCATCCTCGTCTCTCCAATTGGAGCTTGTGGATCTAACTCTGAAATCTCTCGACATAGCATCTTCACCTTATGAAAGTATTGTGCAATTGTCATGTTGCATTGTCCTATCGAGAGTAATTCACTCTCTAAGAGTTGGAGCCTTGTATCATTTTTCTTTGAAAATAAATTGGCGAATGTATCCCAAGCTTGCTTTGGGATGGTGGCGTCTCGTATGTGCTCTAGCACATCCTCTTCGGTCGTTGTTTTCAAAGCGAACATAGCCTTACCAGCTTTTGTCTTCCACTTTCGCAAAGTGCCATTTGCATCTTCTGTTGTTGGTTGTGTCACCTCGCTACCGTTGACAACCTCCCACAGATCTTTCCCTTGCATATAAGACATTATACAAGTTGACCATGTATTGTAATTGCTGTTGTTAAGCTTTTTCATTCCGCCTACAGCTTGTAGGTTTGTCATTGTGTCAACAACAAAAGTCTCAAAAAAAAAATCACAGTAAATGATCTCCCAAGGAACAACCTGGCTCTTGATACCAAATGAAGAACTTAAGATACAATAAGCTCGAGTAAAATATAACTAAAAGGTGTCTGAGATAATAGTTTTCATAGAAAATATTCAACATGGACCGATAGAATTACAACTTTTTAATAGAGTCACAATCCCACTAAACCACTCACTAAATCCGCTAACCTAACTCTCCTAAACTTTAGGGAAAGCTATCTGCTACTCTAGAAAATAATAGAAACCCACGTACTAATAAAATATCAAACTAACAACTAAGCTAAGAAATAGCTATACTACAGAATTGGTCAAATTAAACTTGGAATGATGTTGTCAACTTTAACAGTTAGAGCTAAAGAAAAAAATAAAACAAAAATTAGAAAATGAAAGTAAATTAAAATCTAATCTTTCTGATAAAGTAAAATTGGCTAGTTCTCAATATTTAATTAAGAAATTCAATTGTTGGTCATTAAAGAATACAAAAGAAAGAATTTCAAATTTACATCATACGATCTATCTGGATCTATCCATATTGAGCCAGATATGCCAGATCGGACCTGTTATACTGTTGAATATGAAGCCTTCTATTTTCTATTTTAATTCGTACAAAAATTGTGATGAAATTTCATAATCTTTTGTCATATGAGATACGCCAATAATCTATATTCATTGTAATTTTCCATGATCATCATGATTTTAGTGAAACTTATTATCCACAAACTAAATTTAAAAGAAAATTGTAACATATTAATAATGAGACTAAGAAATTGGTGGACACTCTTCATATATTATTGATTGGTTGGTATTGTGAAATATATGGGACATGCTCTCTTAAATGCAATGCAGTCATTCTCTACCTTATAAATTAAAGAACTAGTCATGACCCAAAAAAAAATTGAAATTTCATCTAACATGCATGCTGTGAACGAGAAAGGTCTAGTCTTTCATCATCTATAAATAACCATAGAAAGCCTAAACAAAATCTTAGTTAAGTCCCTTTCAATATTTCCTAACAAATCTAATCAATTATTAAAAGAACATGGGCTCAAGAATAAAGATAAAACTTATGGTTAGCTAAAAAATGCCAAATTATGATTCAAAGAAATCTAATGCACTTTGTGACACACGTATATGTATCTCATAATTGAGGGTTGTTATCAAAGATGATTTTAATGCATGTTTTTTGGAGTTTCTAACAAATATTGCTAATGATTGAGAGGATCAAAATACAAGGCCATGGTCCATTGTGAACAACTATCACACTTGGGGTAGGCATATCTATATTGAAATACTAGTATTTCAATGAAATTATCAGCGCAAAATTATAATTTTGTATGTTTTTCATTCTTCATATATATGTAATATATATTACTTATTTTAATGAAGTAATTATATGTAATATTTATATTAAGGTTAGTGGAAGAGATGACAGTATAACTCTTTTGCTTCATCCGGGACATGGTATGTTCTTCCAATTATTTTCAAATATGAAATATAAAAATTACTTTCATCTTTTAAGTACAAACTATTCATATGTATTATTTTTTTTTTTTACACGTGTGTGATTATCAATTCAGAAAATATATGTTATGATAAATAGTATTATTTATTTAAATAAAGATTTGAATAATAAGCTTAACCTAAAATTTTTTAGGTGCAAACTATTCATATGTATATAGTAGAACAAAACATTCAGGGTGTATATGTGGTGAAATAATTGAAATAAGAGACTATATTTTGAAAAGACGAACCTACTATAATAAGTTGAATATTGTTTACACAAATTCTATTACTTTAGAAGCTAATCTTTTTTTCCTCATAATTTTGCCTTATTACGTAAAATCTCATAAATAATGGAATGGTGATACATACGAAAGTCTTTATCAGATATATGAGCAATTAATTCTGAAAATTTAAATTAATCAAATCCCTTAATATAAGGCGAAAATCAAGAAATGTTTCCATGTTTAATTAATTTCATTTTATTACTCTTTAAATTAATAAATTCACTAACATCATTAATAAAAAATGAAAACATGTATATCTTGATTATGTAATTTGATTAATTTCATTTTATTACTTTTAAAATAATAAATTCATTGATTTGATGTATCTATTACCAATATGATGTATCCAACAAACCTAACACTTACATACATGTGTGTACAGTTGCACATATACATTCATATGTATCATGAACGTTACTGACCTCTTAGATACATAAAAAAATTGATGGACTTTGATCAGATGGACACAAATACATTCAGACGTATACTGAACATTTACTAATCTCTTATTCCATATGAACAAGTAGACAATGATAAATGGGCGCACAAGTACATTCGTATGCATCATCATAAAAGTATCTAGTATTAATTTTATGTATCTATTATATGTATGTAGATTTAATTTCATATATTTAATATTAATTTGATGTATCAAGTATCAATTTCGTACGTTATATTCAAAAACATGTATCTAGTATAAAACTAAGAAGAACTTTCACATATAGACACTCAAAAATTGCCTAATTACTCTCCATAGCTATAGTTTGATAATTACAATTGGTAGCTACATGTTATAGGGAAGAGAGAGGCGAGCGAGACTAGGAGAGAGAGAAGAGAGGCGAGCGAGAGAGGGCAAAGAGTGGGAGAGAGGTGAATTGTGTATGTATATCGGTTAGATAATTGTATATTATACATATGTATTTGTATATATGGCGACGAGATTGGGAGAGGGAGGAGAGAGGGCATAGAGTGGGAGAGAGGTGAATTGTATATGTATATCGGTTAGATAATTGTATTTTATATATATGCATTTATATATATGGCAAGCGAGATTGGGAGATGGAGGAGAGAGGCGAGCGAGATTGGGAGAGGGAGGAGAGAGGCGAGCGAGAGAGGACAGAGAATGGGAGAGAGGTGAATTGTATATGTCTATCGGTTAGATAATTGTATATTATACATATGTATTTGTATATTCTAGTGAATTATACATATACAAAGGTGACTAATTATACAAATTCAAAGTCAGCCCACGTAATCTATATATATATAAAGGAGAAATATAGAGAGGATGATGTGACACCTTTTTATGGTGTCCATTCATATTTGTCTTTTTTTAACCATTTTTCCTTTATTATTTAATTATTTTATTTTTAATATCTCAAAAAGTTGTGTATTAAAAAATAATCTAACAAATAAAAAATAACCACTCATGTAACGACCCGTTCCCGTCGTTATAGAAAAGCCAATAGGGAAAGAATTGGGGCCAGAAAACTTTTGAGTAGTAACTTTGGATTCCCCAATCTAGTACAAATTTGGACGAAATCAAAGTCGTTAAGATGTAGGGAAATCTGATAACAATTGGATGACTTATTTATGATTTTGATTACATGAGTGGTTAGATAAGTCGTTAAGAAATCTGTACGACTTTACAGCATTGAATTCGGGTGGGTAGAACTCCCGAAATCGATCTTAGCGTGAACGATATTTTCTGAACATCATTGGTTAATGGTGTGTTGTGAAATGGGAGTCTTAAAATTATTAAAATAGCTCACTGATTTCGTGCAAGCCGTTTGGGCGGGATTTCTATCGCCAAGGTGGGGCAGCTGTAGTGGAGTGAGGACCGTTGTGGCCAGTCTAACGCGACTGAAGGTCGTAAATAAACCCCTAATGTCTTTATTCTACATTTCTCGACTTTGAGAGCTAAGGAACGACCCCAAACGAGTTCTTGACCATTTTTCACCATTCTTGAGACTAAAGGTAAGGTTTTAACTCCCCGAATCTGTTTTTTGATTTGTAAAACGTAGTTTCTTCAATTATTATCATTGGGGAAGGGTTTTGATATGTGATTTATGGTGGAAGAAACCCTAATCTGGGTATGAGGATCAAGGTTTTGACCTAGGATTGATATTATTGATTATGATCCGGGTAATTGGGTCTTGATTGTTGATCCTTGCATATAAATTGTTGTTTGTAGACCTAGAACAGGTGGAAAGAATCCAGAAAGGGAAGATTCAAGTGTCTTAGGGGATTTAAGCTTGGATTAGAGGTAGGTGATGGTTGTGATTTCATGTTGATGTGATATATGTTTGTAATTGCTCATTATAATGCATGTATGTATGCGAATGTTGCATTATTAATCACCCTAATCGTAAATGAGGATAATTGAATAATTGTATGCTATGAATCACCTCTTGTTGTATAATTATGAGAATATACATTGTGATTGTGATTGTGGTTTGTTGAATGGATCGAGTGTTACGTTCCGACACACTAACTTGGATAGGTTGCCACGTTCCGGCATAAATATGGGATTGGTTGCCACGTTCCGACATAAATATTGGATCGGTTGCCACGTTCCGTCATAAACATTGGATCAAGTACCACAAATCGGTACACTAACAGTTTGAGTTTGGGTTTCATGAAAGGACCATTGAATTGGGTTCCGTGAGGGACTATTGAATTATGTTGTGTATCTACTTGTGATGATTTTGTTTATATCTAATGATGATTGATATTGAAAAACTGTATGTTGCTCTAAACTGATAACCAATTTGTATTATTGAGAACGTGGGATGCTACATTGATTCCAAAAAGATGACTAATATTATATATGTTCGGTATATGCCTGTTTATAATGTTGTGGTTACTTGCATGTGTTTCATTTATTGGGATAGCCGCGTGATCCTACCAGTACACTGTGATTGTGTATAGATATTGCACTTGCTTGTTCTTTGTTGAGTACAGGGCATCTTCAGGAGGCTATTGATAGACCTCAACTAAGTGACTATTGATCGTGACCGAATTCAAAGGCGAGCCAGTTCTTTTAGGCTGCCATGGATCTCTCTTGTTTAAGTCTATTCTTTTTGGACTCAGACTATTTGTTTAAGGTGTGTGTTTAGTTTTGGGGTTGTTCCCCTTGTTCTTAGACTTGTCGTTAGTAGAGTTTTGGTATAATGACTTTCAGGTTCTAGGGGTTGAATTTTCGCATTAGTTTGGTTAGTTAATTGTTTAAACCTTAGAGTTTATGGGAACTCCATTTTTATAGTTGTTTAAACCTTTTGTATCTTTAAATGCCTTAGTTTTCATAAAATTTGTTTGTTTAAGTTGTAGTAATGGTTCTTCCACAGGGTTTGTGCGGGTGTCAATCACCATGGTCTAGGTCGTGACATGTTGTAATTTTCATTATATTTCTATTTATAATTACTATTAAAAATGTGTCACTTACTATTCCCTTCATTAATTTCTATTATTTATTATAAGAATTTAAATACCTCAAATTTTACTACTCCTCTTATTCCTATTAATTATTGTAAATTTAAAGGCAAAAATATTTATCACTCAATTTTTTCATTTTCTCCTCAACGAATGAAAATTTATTAAAATAGAGTAGTCAAATGAAATATCATTTCAAATAGCTTGAAAAAAATTAAATCATCCATTTAACTCACCTAATTATGATATTTCACTTTTATCTAATTTTCAATAATCTAAAAATATATTTACATAATTAGTCAATTAAAGAATAAGATAATTGCTCACTAAATAAATTTTAAAAATGGAAAGGCATAACTCTCCAAAAAAAAATACTTCTAACATCCATTTATATTTAGAGAAAATACATAAAAGCACCCTCGAACTTGACAACAAAACTTACTTTAGTACTTTATTTTATGGGTAATTATTTACCCCAAAACTGAATTCAAGTGAATTTAATATCACCTTACACATACAATACCAATTTCATACCTATGAGTGAAACACACGCACGCCACTTAAGTGCCACCTCTATGCCACATCGATGACAAGTCAGATAATTGGGAAAAAAAATACTTCTTCTTTATTTTTACTTTCCCACATTTTAAAAACTTTTATTTTCACTATTCACGCATCCTCTTCATTATTTCATTTGGGTCAAGTTCTTAACATCTAAAATTTCACTCTGACCGATTCATCCTATTTTTCATTACTTTGTAATTATTTATTATTACTTCCATCAATCACCATACTTTCTTTTTTCAGCTAAGTGAAGCTATCAACTTATATCAACAATGGCGCTTTTAAATTTGTGCAAAATCAGTGTGCTTAATTTTTTTAGATCTGTTGTTAATTTTCGTGTTTAACTTCCTAATGCATATCTAGGTTTAGAATAAGCAATGTTTAAAGTTAGATGATTAATTATTTTTCAAGGTTCTGACACTTTGTTAATTCTTTATTAATCAAATCATGGTTGAATTTTTTTTAGATATTTGCTGTTTTGATTTGAAACTTTCTCTTTTATTATAAACTACTTAGAAGAAGGAGAAAATCGGAAATATAGGATGAAGAATGAAATAGAGGAACAAGAGGAGAGGTGTGGAGGCTGTGAGGAAGAAGAAAGAATTAAGAAGAAAAGAAATTGGTTGGATTTGGGGTAATGGACGTAAGGAAGAAGAAGAAGTGGAAAAAATTGTATTGGCTGAAAAGAAAAAAGAAAAAGGGCCCCATTTTATTTTTATTTTTTTTATTTAAGCGCTGATATTGTTATAATTTGCCATGTCAGCTATTCGGGTGATATTAAATTCACTTGTAATAAGAGTAGGGAGGTAAATAATTACCCATAAAGTTGAAGTATTAAAGTAAGTTTTACTGTCAAGTTTAAGGCTCTTTTATGTATTTCCCCTTATATTTATTATGTTTCATGATGAACCCATGATTAAAATTGACGGCTAAAAAAATATTGCACTAGCAAAAAAGATAATTTTTTCCCTATTTTCTTATTTATTTTATTTGTTTATAAGAATAAAAGTCACATGTATTATCATTTATTGTCCAAATTTTTCATATTCTTTATTGAAAATCAAAGCTCATCCACATATTGATATATGAAATCATTGATATTCACTTTTAACTTCTTCATCTTTATGTAGTGTTTGGATTACATAATTTATTCGGTTTCTATACAAAATTGATATTTGAGCTCTCTTGTGAATTTATTATTTCTAATTTTTAATGTAAATTTTTTACGAAATATTAATTTTTATGCCTTTCATATGAAAGTTTTGTGTAGATATATAACAAAAAGTTTAGGCTATTAATTTTACCAATTAAACAAATTGATATGCTCATATTTTAAAGTAATAATTGGGAAAAATTTAAATTATAAGCAAGAAAAATTACATGAACTCTAAATTTATATAGTTAAATAAATATATAGACGTAAATAGTATTATATAAAGAAAATTATTACTGAAATAACACAAATAATTTAAAACACCCAAAAATGAGATATCAACGTATATAAAATTGGCGCATAAAGAAACATGTCTTTGTATTGTTTCAAGGAAAAATTATATATATATATATATATATTAGTATTGCAATTTCTTAATTTTTTTTATATCAATTAATACAAAAAAATAGGACCGCGTGAAGTGCGATTTGGTTAACTAGTTAATGTATAATAATAGTCGCGAGCAGTAATTATAGCAAACTATAGCTATGATGAGTAATTAAGTAGTATAAATTTGCTTAACCGTGTAATTTTCCCTAAAAAAATATATATCTCGGATATATGCGAAGTAGATACATCTAATTATGTACATTTAAATATGAAATGTAACCGAAACACATGAATTTAGGGAAAAAAATCACAACTATAATGTATCTATCATATCACTAATCCAAAAAAAAAATTGTCCCTTTTTTTAGCATCAGAAGTTTTTCTCATAGATTCATATAAACTTAACATGTCATATACACGAACTCTTAACTAGATACCCTGTGTATTTTATCAAATACATGTACACCTAATAAAATACATATTTTGACCATATCTCCTCCTCTCCCCTTCGTATCTCTCTCTCCTCTTTGGTCAAAGACCAACACCAGCTTTATTGCTCATTTCCTCTTCATCATGAAACTGTCGTCTCCGACGAGAACTCCACCAAACTAGCATGAAAACTTCCCTTCTTCATTGCGCATCTTTTCTTAGCAATCAAAATTTGGGGAGCCACCAAAACCTCAACAATACTATTTTGGGTGATGAGCGCCGCAAAATAGGGTCAAGTAACTAATAAATTTGTATAACTTTCAAAAATTATAAGTGAAAAAAATTAAACTCTATCCCAAATACATAACTTTGAATGGTAGTTGAATAGTTACAAACCTCTAAATATAATGTTATTTCCAAATTCGATTTTGAGAGCTTTAATGGAGAAATTGTGTTGGAGAGGATGAAAGAAGAGAGATATTGGTGGTGAAGGACGTGGAGGCAGGGGGAAGTTAATGAGAGAGAAGATAGTTGATTGACATTGCAACATTAATTAGGGATATTTAAATATCTTGATAATTAATCAAGCATATTTTTAAGGATATATATATTTGAATGTATCTTCATTAATATATGATTTTATGGTAAAAAAATTATTAATTAGTGATAATATATATGTAATTGTTTGAAAGTAGATGTATAATTAATTTATATGATAGTGATATATGTGTAATAAAATAGTTAAGGCATATAATAATCCATTTACAATTCTCCCGCTTGTTCATCGTTGATTTCTTGAATTATACCATAAAATTAATTTGAAATTGAGAATTTTACCCGAAAAGTGATGTAGATGAATTTCTTTGATTTGGGGGCCAATTAATGGCCAAATTTAGATGATTCTACACGTCCGTGTTTTTTTTTTTTAATTAAAGGTTGGCCCCAGGGCCTTCTTATTAAAATCCAAAAAGGCCTAAACTGAGCAAAAGCTCAATATAGGACCAGCAAAAAAGTATATAAAAAAAACAAAATAAAAGTCAAACAAAGAACAGATATTTGTCCTTTAGGAAAGGTGAAGCTATCTTCCACAACCATTCACCTTCGATGACCGAAGTTGTCGGAGCCAAAAGAGCAGCAATCTTCCTAAGATGACCTCTATCCAGGCACATCAGAGTCACTCCAAAGTAAGTATTCTAGTCTTCATCTTCTTTTGCCTCAAGTTTTGATAGATTTCACCTTAGACACCAAAAATTTTCACTGATACCATGAAATCACAATCACAGAAGACGTCTTCTGACCTTGAGGCAGCTGAAAACCAAGGATATGTCCCTTTACTTCTTCATATCCACCTATGTACGAGATAACATCGACCTGAATCTGTTGGAACTAAACTTTTTCGATTTACTTTATTCAACAGGCTGAGCTCCAATTGGAACTGATACCACTGTTAGAACGAAAGGTCCATCTCAAAGTTTGTCCACGAACAAAATTAGGTGACACTACTACAACTAACATGAGCCTCGATCAAAAAGATCTAATCTTGAAGGAACTGAGTAGAGGTAATTTCTCCGCTACTATTGGTGTTGTGTTAACAACTGAAATCCGACGAGTTTGTTGATTATTGAAACTTAGAGCAGATATATAGGATTTTGATGCCTCCTTATTCTCAGATTTGGAATTTGTTGTTTGTCCATGCTTAAGATCTGCTTTCCTTTTGTTGGTATGTCTTGACAAGATGTCAAATTAATTGTACCTGCAAAATCAAAAGCTAGGTTAGTGAAAAATCTGCTAACTGATTATCTTCTCTGAAGACATGTTCAATCTTAATATCTCCTACTCTCTTTGGCTTCATAATACTTTTCACCTCCATATTAATGCTCCAAGGGATCTCCCATATCCCATCTAGAACATTTTTCATCATCAAGGAATCTGTTTCCACCACTAGAGGAAGTAGTTGATTGGATACACAATATTGCAAATCTGCTTTGATAGCTTTAGCGTCTGCGATTAGGTTACACCCATCCTCAATCTTAGTAGCTTCTGCATATACCATATCACCATTTTCATTTCTTATACAAAATGCTATAGAGCTTGGTCCAGGATTTCCCCGAGAAGCTCCATTTGTATTGCATTTAAATGTACCAAAAATAGGCTTTCTCTAGTATACTACCTTGCACATAATCCTAGGTGTATAACCGTTCTAAAAGTGGATTAACTCTATCCATTATTTGGGTATATTTTGCAGCCAAGGATACCTACTTCTAGTCATTAGGAAAATATTCCCGTTTATCTCATGCATCACCTTAGCACTGGACATACTACTTCTATGGGCTATGGTATTCCTCCTTTTCCAGATTTGCCAAAAAGTAAAGACCGGAACAACTTTAATGATTGGCTTAAGCTTGTTGTTACAGTGAAACTTCCACCACCTATTTAGTGTAAATTTCATTTGAATGAAGGGGCCTTCAATGCCTTCTGCTGACGCAAATCATTGCCAAATATTGTGAGCAAATGGGCAACTAAAGAATATATGTTCTATAGTTTCTTGAAACGAACCGTCACGACACTTGCATTTAGATGCCAATGCTATACCCATTCTTGCCAGCACCTCATCCATAGGAATTTTCTGATTCCAAATCATCCATAGGAAGAAAGATATCTTGAAAGGGACTCATTTCACCCATATATCTTGATAATGTTCCTGCCTGTCTTCTCTTTGTCTAAGAATCTCCCAAGTTGTTTTAGCAAAAAATAATTCATGTACTGCTTAGCATCCACTAGGCCTTGTCCTATTCCTCATGGGCAACTAAAGAACATCTGTTCTATAGTTTCCTAAAATGAACCATCACAACACTTGCATTTAGATGCCAATGCTATACCCATTCTTGCCAGCACCTCATCCATAGGAATTTTCTGATTCCAAATCATCCATAGGAAGAAAAATATCTTGAAAGGGACTCCTTTCATCCATATATTTTGATAATGTGCCTGCCTTTCTTCTCTTTGTCTAAGAATCTCCCAAGTTGTTTTAGCAGAAAAAATTCATGTACTGCTTATCATCCACTAGGCCTTGTCCCACTCCTCTGTATCCTTTATGAATGAAATCTCCTTCACGATCTGATTTACAATCTCAACAGGGAAAAACTGCTGAATTTTATCCAAATCCCATTCTCCATGATTCATCAGTTTCTTCAAATCCATCATTGGTCTGTCGACTCCAGCAGTGAGTGGCAGAACATAATGTAGGGCACCTATTTTTGTCTAGTTATCATACCAACCATTAGAGTGTCCACATTTAGGTTCCCACCATATTTCTTAATCTATGTATTCTCTAGCTTCTATCATATTTTTCCATAGTTGAGAACCCCCTTTCCATTCTACCACATGTGGGATAAATCTTTCGCAATATTTATTCCACATGTAATTAGCCCAGAGTGATTTTATAGTCCTGAAATTCCATCAGAGTTTGGCAAAAAGTGCCTTGGATACATCAAAAAGAGATCTAAAACCTAAACCCTTTTCTAACTTACGTAAACACATCTTAGTCCAAGAAACCCAATGTTTTCGTCTACTGTCTTCTTTATTGTTCCAGAAGAATCTAGAAAATAGCTTATGAAGATCATGAATAACACAGTTAGGGTGATTGACAGCTGAAAGCAGATATATAGACATTCTCTGCAATACATTAGCTATTAATATACTTTTCCCATCAAATGAGAGCAATTTACCCTTCCAGATATGCAACTTGTTCTTCACATTTTTGATGATTTCATTATAAATTATTTCTTTCTAGCATGAAATATGGGAAAACCTAAATATGTTAGAGGGAACTGTCCTCTTGAGAATCCTTTACTGAGTGCCATCTTTTCACTAACTTCTCAGACACTTTATGGAATAAGTAGTAAGCACACTTATCTCTGTTCATTTTTTGCCCAGATTGATTTTCGTATTCACCAAGAATATTCATGATCATGTCTAAAGAGACTTTATTAGCAGAGACAAACATAATTGTGTCATCAGCGTAAGCTAGATGATTTAAATTTGAACTCCATTTTGGCATTCCAAATCCCTTAAAAGACTTATTATCAAATAATTGATTCAAATCCCTAGAGAGTACTTCTGTTGCAATAATAAATAGAGCTGGAGATAATGGGTCATCTTGTTTGACGCCTCTGGTACAGTTAAATAAACCTTGTGCCTGTCCATGGATAAGCACAGAGTACCAATTGTTTGCCAACAATCTCCAAACTTTATCCATGAAATTGTTATCAAAACCAATCTTTTTTAACACATTAGTGAGGAACACTACATTAGCAGGTTTTCCTCTTTTTCTAATGTCAGTGATTATCTCCTAAGCCAGCAACACATTCTCTATGATGTTTCTTCCTCTTACAAATCCATATTGATTTTGATAAATCAATTTAGGAAGAAAATTTTCAAGTATGTCATGCATCACTCTAGATATCACCTTATTTAGAAAATTGCTATGGCTGATAGGTCTCATATTTGAGAAGGTTGCACATGTTCTTTCTTGGGCAGCAACACCAAGTTGGTGTGAGTAATGGATTTAGGATGAGTTTGGCCCTCATAAAATGAAGTAACCACCTTAAGAATATCATCTCCAACTATATCCCAACATTTTTTTATAAAAACATCTTGTGAACCCATCCGGACCACATAAACTATCCCCATTTAGCTCAAACACAGCCCTTTTCACTTCATCTACAGTAGGCATAGCATTTAACATGTTATTGTCTTCTTGAGAAAAAAGGACTGGAATATGTTGCAAAAGAATCAGATCATTTAGTGTATTTTCCTCGGTAAATTGTTTCTGAAAGAAAGAAAGAGCTTCAGTTGCAATCAAATAACTTTCTTCAAGAAGTTTTCCATCCTCCTTATGAATTTTATTTATGGCCAGTCTTTTCCTTCTCCTATTTACAACATTGTGAAAAAATCTGGTATTCTTGTCACCCTTTGTAAACCAAGTTATACCTGCTTTTTGTCTCCAGAAATCATCCTCTCAGTTCATTCAGCCTGTGCCCTTTGTAGTACTACCTTATTTGTTGCTGTAGGAAATTCTTCAAAGAGCTCTTCCTTAATTCTCACAATATATTCCCTTATTAGCAATTGTTTAAAAATATCTCCGAAACATTCTTTGCTCCAGGCAGATAGAGCAGTTTTAACTCTTTTCATCTTTTGTTTCAAACTTATAAACATATCTGAATTATCCTCAGAAATCCAATTGCTTTTTATCACCTCCATGGACTCCTTATTTTCAGTCCAGAACTTCAGAAATTTGAAGGTTCTGGTTCTTTATGTTGATGCATCTCCACATGACATGAGCATAGGTGCATGATCTGACCTAGTTCAAGCTAAATGTTCCATTCAAACCTGACCAAACCAATTATGAAAGTTTTGGTTTATCAATATTCTATATAGCCTTTTGAAAATACATTCTGCATCCGCTCTACCATTTCACCATGTAAAAGGACTCCCTATATATTCCACTTTAAATAACTTACACGAGTTGATGCAATAAGCAAAATCTTCATACTTGTGGGGAAAACATGTAAGCCTCCAATTTTTTCTTTTTCATTTATAATAACATTGAAATCTCCCCCAACTATCCACGGGATATTTATGTTGCTGGCCAAAATGTATAAATCATTCCACATATCCAACCTAGCTATACTATCACATTTTGCATAGACCACAGTAGTTATGAAAGAATTACCATTTTCCTGAAGTGTTAACTTCATGGTAATCTGTTGCTCTGTGTCCTCCATTATTTCCACAGTAGCATCTATATTTACAAAAAAACCAAATTTTACCATTCTGGTTGAAATTAGCATACTTCATTCCTAATCTCCTTTTGTAATGTTAAATGTCTCTATGATGTTGAAATGGTTCCATCAAAGCAATAAGCACAAATTTGTGGTGCTTATGTAGCATTTGAACCCTGTGAAAGGCCGGTTGTGTTCTTACAGACCTTATATTCCAGAATAAGGTTTTGATCATCATTTGGAAGTTGAACTTTTTACCCTCTTTGGCATTATTCTTGTCGGTAACATCTCAGAGCTTACCTTTCCTTTATTCTTTTTGTTGCCTTTTGTATGAGACTTGGGAGATAAGTTTGACTTTTTAGACACACTGTCCCCGTGTTTGCAATTGTCTTCCTCCTCAAATTCTTCCACATTAAGATCCACATCAGTTGCATTCAGCTTTTCGTTGTCCTCCATAATCTTTTTTGTGTCAGCCTGATGATTTAGTATATTATGCAAAATCTTGAGAAGAGAATTATTCTTGATAGAGTCCATTTGTAAACATTCATGGACAATTGTTATGGCCATATTTTTCTCGTTGCCTTCATCTTGTTGAATAATTTGTGCTAACCGATGATGCAAATCTTGTTCTAGGTAAGTATCAATGATTATGTCTTCCTTTTTTCCTGCTTCAAAGAGCACATCTGTTTCCTCCTCTCCACTATCTTTTTCGTTTTCCCTTATTTGATCATCTCTATATATTTTGCTGTCCCCGTCATCTTCTGTAACACATTTATCCCCAACTTTTTCAGTAAATCTCCAAAGTTATCCCCTTTTGATTGGACAAATGATCCTTCAGTAGGTTGTGGTTTCTCTGCTTTGTGATCATCTTGGTTCACTTTGTCAGCTTTGACTATTTCCTTCGAAATTGCATCATTTCTCCACTTTCTTCCCTGGGATTGTATTATTAGCCTGCTTTTGCACTTTGTTTTACTCACTGACTTCATTATTAGCTTGCATTTTCACAGTTTCCTGCTCAGTGATGTTGATCTACTCTAGATTCATGTTACCCATAATGGATGATCCTACCTCTTTATATTTGTTTATTCCCTCCAACTCTCTATTTTCCCGCCTCTTATCACTATTGTGCTCCTCTTAGATATCAGTTTCAGGAAGAGAGTCAAATTGATTTTGAGTTGTAACTGACATCCTATTTCTTGTTTGTCTTTCCTGACTATTTGTTCCATGTTGCCCTTTTCCAGGATTACCATTCGCTTTGCCCTTCTTAGTGGTTATAATATTCCAATTTGCATGATTTCCTACAGTTTTCCCACTAGTGAGCCTCCTTGGAAAAGATCCTGTATGTCGGTTACTTCCATGAACATTTTCATTGCTCTTCTGTCCACCTTGGCTATTACTTGCCACTACTCCCTTATCCCTCTTTTCTTGTTGATCTTTCTTACCATTGCTTTCCTCATCATTGATAGTTTCTAAATTCCATGGTCCCAATTCTGGGTGTAGACTCTGCATTCATACATATTATGACCTTATAGTTTACATTCCCTACAATACTTTGGCAAGTAGTCATATTGAATGTTCACCTTAACTTTCCTTATTGCTCCCGTTTTCTTATCTTCAGTGTCCATTCTAACCTGATCTGGCAAGTGTGCCAATAAATCCACCAAAACTTTTACTTTGGCATAACTTGGGCATGTTTTATTTATTGTGGCCAAGTCCAGATGCAATGGGGTACCTACAACTGATGCTAATGAGAACAAAGATTCCTTTACATAGTATGTAGGTAATAAATTAGGGAACAAAATCTAGGCCATGACTTTCGTTGTCTCCTCCTCTATTGTGAACTTAGACTCGTAAATTAATAGACTCATTTGATAAGAACTTCCATCCTTCGATTTAAGATAGTATGCCTCCTTTGATGTAATATTGATAAAATCTTCCTTTAATGACAATCTAATCAAAATATGCCTATTCCTGAAATATAGCCTATTTGACAATCACCTTTAATACCGCACTGATTTGGAATAATACTCCTAAGCTCTTCCAATTTTGGTCAACCATATGAAAATTTACCTACAACATGTAAGTTTTCTATGATATCCATTGCAGCCACCTCGATTCAGTCCATTTGATATAAGGTTCACCATGCATTAGTGTAACTGGTTTATCAGGGATCGAAGGCACCTTTTTAGTATGCGCCACACTATTTAATGTGTGTGATTTTAATAAGTTGGCATACTTCATCGAGGGGGTTGTGGTGTTGGATTTCGTAGGGGCTAAATGGTTTGTATGAGATGGGTCAGTGGGGGGTGCGGCTAGTAGAGACTGGCCAGTCATTGCCGTTGGTGGCTGACTAGTGGCCGGAGTGGCCATTATCTTGAAACTCCAGTGGAAAAGCTAGGGTTTAGGTTTGATGTGTCACTGTCGGTCTTCTCTTGATAAATATTAATTCTTGCAACCCCAGACTGCTGTGATTCCTAAGTTATGGATAAACAAAATTTGAAAGAAATTTTTAGATTGATATTGAAGTTTATATTTGACTTTTCGACCCAATTTCTATGCCAATTATTTAAAGTGAAAAATGATAAATATACCCCAAACTTTTGTAAATGGTATTTAAATACCCTTCGTTATACTTTTAGAACTTTGATGTCCCTACCGTTTAATTTTTGGAGCGTGTATACCCTTTAGACTAACGGAGGGGCACGTGTCACAATCTTAATAATCTATCCAAAATTTATTTAATTTTAATTTTCAATTAAATAATCAACCCGGATAATTAAAAATCCACCCAAATAATTTAAGACCCACCCAAATAAATCCCATTTTTCCTTTCTTCTATAGTTCCAACAACCATACACCCCAAGAACCAGTTACACAACACCACTGCTGCGACTCCATCTTCTCTGGCGAAGCTCCACATAGAAAACCACCACTAATTACTAATCGAACCCAACCTCCCTTGCTCTAGCGACGCTCCAACGAAATCAGTGAGGTAGCGACCCTTCATCTACCATGAAACCTGACCACCACTCACCAATCTCTCCCTCACCGTTGCTCCAACAGCTCCAGCGAATCGAACCAGCGACCTTCGAATGGATTTATAACCGCAAAACTCAATTACTTTTTAAATGACTGAAACTTTCAAAAATGAAGATTGTAGGGATAAAAGCCAAGAAAATAGATTTGTGAAAATCGAAATTCAACAATACATTCAGCAGCCTCAGGGAAAGCATCACATACTGAAATGACCTTCTGGAACACTTCATGCATTTTTCAAGACGAGAACATTGCGTGCGTCAATTGAATAGAAACTGAACAAGAATCAAGAATTGCAGTTGTTGACTTGCCAATATTAGGAAAAAAATAATGAACGTCTTGGTACTGGTATTCGTACCAAAGCGAAGCTTCATTGACAATTCAAGGATTACTTGAGCTTTCCCGCATGAATTTCCATATCCAGGGAATTTAATGCTAACATGGCTTTAGATAACTTTGAAGTTTACTTTATGATTAGTTCTTGATCTCCGTCTCTTGATAACTTGGTTATAATTTCGGAGCGGGTCTTAAATTATTTAAGTGGGTTTTTAATTATCCGGGTAGATTTTTTAATTGGAAATAAAAATTAAATAAATTTTGGATAGGTTGTTAAGATCGTGATACATGTCCCTCCGTTAGTCCAAAGGTAACACGCTCCAAAAATTAGACGGTAGGGGCATCAGAGTTCTAAAAGTATAACGAGGGTATTTAGATATCATTTACGATAGTTCGGGGTATATTTGTATTTTTTCCCTTATTTTAATGACAATATGAGTGTCTATGAGTTTGTTTAATAACCTAGACAACATAATTAACCTGCATAATAATATATATATAAGGATCGGAGTGGCACGTCTGCACAAGTATATGAGCTGCACGAATCTCTCATCGGTCCTGACTATCCAACAGAGAAAGTAAGTGTTAACACAGGGCATGTATTGCACTCAATCATCCTTCTATATGTTACATGTTTAGATACGTTTTGTTGTGTTTTAAGTGTAAAAAAGATAAATTTATTCCTTACTGGATGATAACTCGATTTGAATATTTGTTGAGCTTATTGTTGTTTTAGTTGTTAGTCCATGTCATTTACATTTATTAATTAATTGATTGATACTAAGTAGAGTCATATATGGTGCTGAGTTTATTGTTGTTGTCTTAAGTTTTTAGCCCGTGTCTTTTATAGGACTGATTCTCATCATCGCTTTATTTAGGGTCAGTCGATGATGGTGTTGATATACCTATTTTCCATATTCTTTCTATACTTATAGCACCTTTTTTGTGCGATTGAGTCGTCATTGAACTTGAGGACACTAGACAGAGTTCAAGATGAGTTGTTTTGTTTAGTAGTATTGGTTTCAATTCTACTTTATATTTACTGTGTATTCTTCTTTCCATAAAGTTTGTAGCATTTAGACATGTATTTAATTTCGGATCACTATTTCTTAGGATTGTACTTGTTGCCGATATGTTTGTGTTATGGTTCAAATTTCAGTCTTACCAATATTTTATATTAGTTTTCGCATACTATCACTTTTCACTTGTTTAAATAATGAATGAGGGTCAAGTACGGGGAAGGGCTAGGTGACTTCACACCCTATTAGAATTTTTGAATTATGACAACTTTGTATCAAAACATAGTTAATAGGTTCCACGACTACAATAGCAATATCTAGTAAAGTCTTGTGAATATTTGCCTATTTTTATTTGAAGAAAATGATTTTAAAGAAACATGAATTGACTTATTGTTTGGTGTGAGGGATAAAAATAAATAGTGATAGGATTAGAAAATAGTGATGTGATAAAATTATTGTGTCTTGTTTGGTTGCCATGTTTATGATAACTTATCTCACCATTTATACCATAGTAATGAAATAAGTTATCCCATATACATGGCGAGATAAGTTATCCCAGGATAACTAATCCTGGAATAACTTGTTCCTAACCAAACAACTATAGTGTGTTTGGTAAGAAAAATGTTATTCATGGAAAATATTTTCTTGGAAAATTAGTTGGTTTCTACTCTTTTATTTTTTTGTAAGAGAGTAGAAAATACATTCTAGGAAAATAGTTTCTGGCCTGAAAACTAACCCTGATAATCAATCTGAAACCTGCCTCTAATCCCAATATTTGAATTGAAACTTAACCTTGACCATGACCCGATCAAGACAAGATCTCAAGACCCAACTTGGAACCTAACCCTGCTAGATACCCGACATTCGAATTGAAATATGATCACGAGATTCAAACCTAAACCCAACCCTCGATCCAAGATCAAACATCTGACTCAAGATCTACTTTTTGAAACAAAATCTAACCCCGACCAACACCCGACACCCAACACCTGACCCTCGACTCTGACTCGGGCCAAACCCTAACCTTGATCGGAGTCCCAACCTAACCCTAAAACCCAACCCCAACACTTGATTCTGAACTAAGAAACAAGAATTGAGCAGGACATCAAATCGAGATTTGACCTCAAGACTCGAGACATGACCCTGACCCAAAATCTGACTTAGAACCCGATACCCGACTTGAGACCCCATTTTGGCACTCGACCTTGAGACTTAACCCCGAAACCCGACATGAACCCTGACCCCAAGACCCAACTTGAAACTTGGTTCCCAGACCTAACCCCAACCCTGAGTCCTAACCCCAACCCCAATTCTGACTCGAATGTCAACACAACAAAAGACTCTCAACCCCAACACTTGATGTCGACACCTAATTTCGACCCCGACACTCGACACTGCTACTCAACCTTGAGACCCGCCTCTCGATCTCAAGACCCCGACACTGACCCAAGACTTGACACCCGAGCCGAGACCCAATCCCAACCTTGAGACCTGACCCCAACCCCAACTTTGACTCGAGAATCAACACAAGAAAATACTTTCAACCCCAACACTCGATGTCAACACCCGATTTGACCCCAATACTCGGTGCTGCCACTCAACCTTGAGATTCGATTCTCGATCTCAAAACCCCGACACTGACCCAAGACTTGACACCTGACCTGAGACCCGACCCGACCCTAACCAAGACTCTACCCAAGACCCAACTTGATCCGATATCCTACTTTGACCTAAACACTCAACCTTGAGACATTACACTGACCCCGATACCCGAGACCCCAAGTGTTGACCTTAACCTTGACCCTAACCAAAGACCTAACTAAGACCAGACTCCAACCTCGACACCCGACCACAGCCCTAACACAACGACCCTTGACCTAACCCCGACGCAGATTCGAGATCCGAACACGACCCTAATCCAACCCCGAGACTTGACCTGATACCTGACCCTGACACTTGTGGCCCAACCCAGGCCTAAGATCCAACACCATAACCTGACACTCAACCCCAAGACCCAGCCCAAATAGCTGACCTCCAAATTTGACCTCGAAACTCAACCCCAAACCCTGAGACTCGACCCCGACACCTGACCAAAACACTCAACCTCGACCTTGACCCCATGTTACTCGACCCTAACACCCTACCTCGACCCTAACCTAAGACCCAACCTTAACTCCGACCCCAACACCGACACTCAACTTGAGACTGATACCCGACGCTAACACTTGAGACCCAACCTAGACTTGAGATTCGATAACTGACCCCAACCTCGAGATCCAACGTAATACCCGACCCTAATACCCAACGACCTGCGAACTGACCCCAATACCCATCCTTGAGACCCAAACTCTACCCCAAGACTTGACCTTGACGCTCGACTCGACACCCGACATTGACCCAAACACCCACCTAACACCTAACCTCGAAACCTAACCCCAAGACCTGACCCTGACACTCAACCTCAACACTCGAGACTCGATACCCAACTCGAGACTTAACCTTGAGATCCTAAAGCTTGGTCTGATAAACATATTGAAGCTGTTAAAAAAATTAAAACAGAGGTTAAAAACTTTCTTTGTCTTACTTTGGCCAATCCAAATTGAAAAGAAAAAACCGTTGAGACAGATGCTTCTGACATAGGATATGGAGGTATCTTAACCCAATATTGTCCGAATAATAAACGTCATTATATTATTTAATTTTATCTGGCAAATGAAGTGTACTCACAAAAAGGGGGAACCCATCGGTGGCCCTCTAAACTTGGCACCAATTTTCACTTAGACACCTCAAGTAGGCTTTGTTCATTTTAAACACCTCAAGTAGGGGTTCGGTGTATAATTTTGACACTTTTTGTATTTTCAAAATTGCATATTAAGTGCGTACATCCAGACACTCTTATGTGGAAAAATAAACGAATTGATATGTGACATGTGGAAATTTTAATTATTTTTTAAAGACTCAATTTTACTTTTTTTTTTCCCTTTATTCCAGATCCCAAACTCCATGACCTCACTTCTTTTCTTCTTCTTTTTGCGTCTGAATGTACGGACTTAATATGCGATTTTAAAAATACAAAAAGTGTCAAAATTATACACCGGACCCCTACTTGAGGTGTTTAAAATGAACAAAATTTACTTGAGGTGTCTCAGTGAAAATTTGTGCCAAGTTTAGGGGGCCACCGATGGGTTCCCCCTAATACTATGCCACAATAGCAAAAGAAATTCTGGCAATAGTTAGAAGTGTTCTAAAATTTCAAGGTGAGCTATATAACTAGAAGTTTTTAATAAAAACTGACTGTCAAGCAGCTAAATTCATGTTTAATAAATATTGTAAGCATGATGTTTCAAAACAAATGTTTGCAAGATGGCAGACTTTATTATCCCCATTTGATTTCGAAATTCATTATAAAAAGGGAACAAATAATAGTCTTTCCGATTTTCTCACAAGAGAATGTTTAAACTAATATCCTCTTCTTATTTAACAGAATGAGGCCTTCTTGGCACCCACCAGGAAGAACGGAAAGAGGACGAGGAGGCAGAGGTAATATCCTTCCCTAAATAGGGAACCAAAAATTGGTGGCAGCAAATATTGCTACTACATATCACCCATTATACAAAGAGTTTATTGATTTCGTAAAAGCAAGGGGATAGAAGGATAATACTCCACAAAACCCTGAAAGTAGTACTCCACAGCCTGCTCAGTCATACTCCTTAACTCTTACATACGACGAGAGCATTGAGGTTTTTAATAAAAAGAATAAGAAAGAAGTTATACTTCTCCTAGAACATAGTGATTTAAGATGGAAAGATGACCCGTGGAAATTAATGCACAGGTATCTTAACTCAACATCATATGTTACTCCGGCTTATAAGTACAGAATGCACTATCAGATAATACTCTCATCAACATGATCGGGAGAGTTTCAACATTTCTACCCAACAAATACTAGAAAAGTTTATAACTTTTCAAAAATCATAATTAAGAAAATTATGTCTGTTGAAGATTGAGAAATCAACACCCTAAAACTTTTTTATATGAAAATGCTAATAAAAAACATTCATGGTTTATCAAAATATGTTCACATGTTGCAAAGCAATAGAAATCAACGTGGTTTTTACCAATGGTGAACTTTATACGGTCCCTTTTTAAATATCCTTCAAGAACCATACAAAAGTTTATATATTGAATGGGTTGATGTATCTCCTAAACTAATAAGGTTAGAGAAAGATAATATATTTTTTGAAGGAATGACCACGATGTATTTCTTTATGGAATTTTCAATACCATGGATAATGAGATGGACGATTGAAGTTGATAACACCAAGGAAGATTTTCCTTGCCTAAAAAGAATTTTCTATACAAAATTCTGGAATAAACTAGTCCATAAAGACTCGGAGGGAAAATGTCATGGTCAAGAAACTATAGATACGATTATATCAACCATTGATACGTATAAAATCACAGCATCACAACCAGAAGTAGATATTCATAGTCCTTTTAAACAAATTGCCAGAAGGATATTCGTGACGATGTATCTGGCTTCAGCTGGCCACACCATTGATGGTGAAGAATCATACATAGTAGGCGAGGCACAAAGTGCTGATAGCAATGAAGAAATTGATATTCTTCTTCAACAAATCCAAAATCAAGTGAAAGAATCTTCCAGCAACACTGCCTACAAAGACAAAGGAAAAGGAAAAATGTGAGGAGCCCACAAATAAAATAATTGGGGAGTAGACAAAAGACTTTAATAAAAATTCTGATTAAAGGCCATGATAACATGTTGGCCACATATTAGTAGAACGACCACGTTTCCTTGTCGGTCTTATCTTCTTATTATTGGCCAATATAAATTGTGTGGGTCATTGTAATCTTTATTATTTAGATTTGTTTTATCTTTTAGGTATAAAGAACCTCTATATAAGGAGGAATAAGTTTATGTTAAGAGGTAGGTCTTAGAACCCCTTTGTTTCGCTCTCTCTCTAGTCTTGTAATACTTTCTTCTATAAATTTTTGAGTTTTTTTAATAATAAAAGCTTTCAGTTTGGTATATACTTCAATTTCTTCATGAGTTTAATCCAAGCACATATTTATTTTAAATATTTTCATATATGTGCTCAGCCTAATGATATGCTAGATTATTTGTGTTGAGCTATAGCATACTAGGTTACTATAAGAAATGACGATTATGTCTATTATTGAAACATATTGGACAGTCATACTAAGGTTAAGTTAAAATGATCTAGGCAGATTCTTGAAAGGTTGTCAAATAAATCTGTTGGATTACCCGTTAGCTAGGAGGGCGTTAGGGCGGACCCGGATAGTAGAAACTTTCATTAATCTTGCAGGGAATGTTTATACTTGTAAAGACACCTTGAGTAAAACTGGTCGATCCGTTGAAACTCGTCTTCTTATCATGCTTATTAAAAAGTTGTGTTGAACTAAACCACCAATTGTTACTAAGTTCATGGCTCTGATATCAAAGTTTCAACGGATCGTCCAGTTTTACTCAAGGTGACTTTACAAGTATAAACAATTCTGGCAACATTAATGAAAGTTTCTACTATCCGGATCCGCCCTAACGCCCTCTTGGCTAATGGGTAATCCAACTAATTTATTCGACAACCTTTCAAGAATCTTCTTAGATCATTTTAACTTTACCTTAGTATGACTGTCCAATATGTTTCAACAATAGACATAATCATCATTTCTTATAGTAACCTAGTATGCTATAGTTCAACACAAATAGTTTAGCCTATCATTAGGCTGAGCACATATATGAAAATATGTAACTGGAGTTCACTTGCCTAAAAAGGATTTTTTATACAAAATTCTGAAATAAACTAGTCTAGAAAGACCCAGAGGGAAAATGTCATGGTCAAGAAACTATAAATACGATTATATCAATCATTGATACGTATAAAATCACAACCAGAAGTGGACATTCATAGTCCTTTTAAACAAACTGCCAGAAGGCTTCAGATGAAAAAAAAGCACTCTCTAAAAATGACATAATAGTGTCATACAAGGAAGAAGTTAAAAAATACTTAATGAAGAATCTTGATATAGATATGTGTGATGACGTAACCATGGCATCAGCTGGCTACACCACTGATGGTAAAGAATCATACATAGCAGGTGAAGCGCAAAGTGCTGATAGCAATGAAGAAATTGATATTGATATTCTTCTTCAACAAATTCAAAATCAAGTGGAAGAATCTTCCAGCAACACTGCCTGCAAAGGCAAAGAAAAAGGCAAAATGTGAGAAGTCTCTATAAGGGATTTCTTCCAATTTTGATTTTTACCATCTCTTAAAGCTACTATAAAGTTTTTGGGTAGACCTCTTAAGGTAAGGGGCTTAAATGCCACCTGAACCAAACCAATATGCATGAATCTATAAATTTCCTTATAAGGAGCTAGTTCATTTTCAGATAATAATCTAAAAGTTTGATGATCAATATCAATAGTGAGAGTTTCCTCAGTGGTTTTAACCACTTGTTTGAGGCCAAGTTTCTCAAATGTTCCCATCTGGTATATTATAAATTGTTGCATACATTAATTCTATGTGCAAAGTTATTGATTTTAAAAATGAGACTATTTTAATAGAAACTAATTTTGAAAAATCAAGAGTAGTTACTCGAAGACCTATTAAGTGGGAAGAAATTAATTTCCCACAAGAATGAGTTATTGAGGGAGCTACTCCTCCTAAAGATAATATTAATGAAGAAATCTCAGAAATTGAACAGTTAAATGATGGAACTGTTAAAATAAAGTTTTCAGATCATATGTCAAATAATAAAATTGAAAGTGGTAGCATGTCTTTAAGAATTACTAGATCTAATTCTTCATATATTTTTCCCCTGGATTATATTGTGCAGGTACCTTCTAGAGGATCTACTTCTCAGATTAGATAAAATTATAGATGTGATAATATAAAAATTGATAAAGATAACATTGCTAGACCTAGCTCAGATTTAGACATAACTGAATCTGAAATGAATTTTTCAGATGGGTTAAATACATAAATTGGTTTGATGATGACTGACAAACCTATTGATTTTAGTCCTGGTTCCCAGGCAAGAGCGAAGATTGCAAAGAAATTTCAAAAATTCCAATGGACACCTTTTAGAAAATGGTTTTTCAAAAACTTTAATAAAGAAGAACAAATGCAATTTCAAGAAGAATTTTATAAAGATCTTATTGAATCAGGAAAAAATAGTTTAATTGCTTTTGTTCCTTGGTTTATTTGTAAACATGTTTATAACTATATCTGAATGCTAGAAAAGGATTTTACCTTAAGTAATGAAGAAATTACGAAATCAGTATTTTCGCCATTACAATCCTTTCAAATTAGAAAAGACGACAAGATTGTTCATTTTAATGCTTTTGCAAAATTATTTGAGAATGATACTGCTTTAGTCACATCTCAATATATTAATTTAATGATAAAACAACATAATTATATAAATATTTATATGAGCATGTTAGGTGATCATATAGTATCATTACATGAAAAAGTTGATAAATTTCTATCTCAAATGAGTAATAATAAAAAAAGAAAAGGAAAAGGTTGCTCAACCTAGTATTCAACTTCCCCCGAATATTGATGATTTTAACTTAAAGGACTTTTCAGATTTAGAAAATTTCTTAGAAAAGGCTTTCAAAGGTAATAACCTTAAATCCTTAAAGATTAATAATCTTTCCGAAGGAGAAAATAGTGGTGCAGGTAATAAGGAATTTTCTGATCAAATTAATAAAATATCAGAAAAATTTGCAAGGAAGCCAATTCAAAGGATGTTATATTATCCTAGGCCAACTCCTCAAGATATTTTAATAGAAGAACAAGAATATGTTGTGACAAATAGTTAAAATGAAAAAGAAATCTATGAATGAAACATAAATGGTTATACGGATAGACAGATTTATACGACTATGCACAGGATGTTGATGTACAACACTATTTGTAAGACTAATAAAAATAGCGATAAAACTATTGTAGAAATGATAACTGTAGGGTTTACAGGCCAGTTAAAAGGATGGTGGGATAATTATCTAAATCAAGAGCAAAAAGATAAGATCCTTCAAACTATGAAACAAGAAGGTGAATGAGAGGTTCAGAATTTAGTTTATACATTGATTTTGAACTTTATAGAACACTTTTCAGGGAGATGGTCAGATAATAGTGAGACCATCAAAACCTTTCTACAGAATTTAAGGTGTAAAACCCTTACATCTTTTAGATTATATAAATATGTTTTTCTTTGCAGGATTATGAAATTGCAAGAGTGTAATAACACTCATTGGAAATTCAAATTTATTGATGGATTACCATCCCTCTTTGCTGAAAGAGTAAGGAAGGTTCTAAGAGGTGATAGTCCTAGTATTAATTATGAGAATTATATATATGAAAAATTGATAAGTGCTTGCGTGCAGGAAGATTTAGATTTATGTAATGAAATTAAGCTGAATCAACAAATCAAAAAGCATCGTCTTAATGAATGACAACTGTTGGGAGAATTCTGTGAGCAATTTGCTCTCGATATTCTCAACCCTGCTTCTAAAAGTAGGAAAGAAAAACAGAAAGAGAAGCATTCTTCCAAAAATAAATCTTCCAAGAAAGATTATAAATAATGGAAGAGAAAAAGGATAGAAAGAAAAGAAAGAAGAAAAAATGAAAGAAAAAGTAATCATAGATTTTATAAATCTAAATGTAGATATGATAAGTCAGATACTTGCCACAAATATGGAAGATATGGTCACTATGTAAAAGATTGCAGAGTCGGGGAAAAAATTAGAAACCTTGATATTGATGATAATATTAAAGATTCTTTATATAAAATTATGCTTAATTTTAATTCAGGAAAATCAGATTCAGAATATAGCAGCAATAAAGAATCTTCTTCAACAAGTGAAGATTTGAAGGCACTTCACCAAGAAGATTATATGTCTTCAGAAGATGAATGCTTACCTTGTCAACAAGGATTGGAATGTGAAAAGGATGGAGAAGAAGATAATTTATATAAGATCTATTCTCAGTTTAAAGAATTAAGTATTAATTTTATTGATAATGACAAAGTTATAGAGCTCTTACAGACTATTAAGGATCTTGAGATAAGAGCTCAAATTATTGATAAAATTAGTAATACGACATCTACGTCGAAGGATCATATCCAAAAAGAAGTACCTACTAAAGAAGGTGCATATACCATGACAGAAATTAAATATCTTCTGATGAAAAGAGGGAAACTTATAAGTTCTCCTACTACTATATATAATTTAAAAGAAGAGATTAATAATCTCAGAGATGATATTAGACATCTTAAAGAAAAGAAAAACTCGTCTTGATAGCATAAATATTCCTAGAGATTTGAGTAATAACTCAGCATCTTCTTCAGATGAAGGAGAAACTAATAATTTAGACTTTCTTACCAATTTGAATCTAGGTAATAACAAGGCTGATTTCTTACAAAATCTAAAGGCTTTTACTTCAAAAAAATTTTATACAAAAATTACTCTTTTAATTGATTACAACAATAAAAAATAATCTATTGGTTTAATAGATAGTGCGGCAGATCTAAATTGTATTCAAGAAAGTCTTATTCCTTCAAGATATTTTCATAAAACTATTTATAGTTTAAGATCTGCAAATGGCAGTAAGATGAATATTGAATTTAAATTACCTAAGGCTTTTATTTGTAAAGGAAAGTAATGTGTTTCTCAAAGCTTTGTTTTAGTTAAAAATATTACTAACCAAATTATTTTAGGAGTACCTTTTATAAATAATATTTTTCTCCTTACTTATTGGGATAATGGAAAAATAATAAGTAATTGGAATAATAAATCTTTTAAATTAGAATTTATTACTAAATCTTTTACAAGGATGTTAAATGAGTTAACCTCAAAAATGATTTTAAAAAATAATCAAATGAATTTTATTAAATGAGTAATTAATAGCATTGAAATTGATACTATTTTGCAGAATTCTAAATTATAAGATAAAATTTCTATTTTAAAAAACCAATTTTTTATTGATATTTGTGGGGATCATCCTAATGCTTTTTGGAACAGGAAAAAACATGTTGTTAGTCTTCCATATAAAGATGATTTTAATGAGGATAATATTTCAATTAAGGCTAGATCATGCCAGATGAATTCTGAATATTTGAAATTATGTAAAAATGAGATTGAATCTTTACTGCAGAAAGGCCTTATAAGGCATTCAAAATCTCATTGGTCTTGTACAACTTTTTATGTAAATAACATGCTGAGCAAGAAAGAGGTGCACCCAGGTTGGTTATAAATTATAAATTCTTAAATAAAGAATTAAAATGGATTATGTACCCTATCCCTAATAAAAAGGATTTATTAGATAGAGTTTATGATGCAATTATATTTTCTAAATTTGATTTGAAATCAGGCAATTGGCAGATTCAGATAAGTGAATCTGACAGGTTTAAAACTTCTTTTAATGTCCCTATGGGTCAATTTGAATGGAACGTTATGCCTTTTGAATTAAAGAACGCTCCATCTGAATTTCAAAAAATTATGAATGATATTTTTATACCTTATAGTAATTTTATCATTGTTTATATAGATGATATTCTTGTGTTTTCAAAAAATATAGAAACTCATTTTAAACATCTTGATTTATTCATGAAAATTATTATTCAAAATGGTTTAGTTATATCTGCTCCTAAGATGGCTTTATTTCAAACTAAAGTAAGGTTTCTAGGTCATAATATTGAGAAATGTAATATTAGTCCTATTAATAGGAGTATTAAATATGCTTCTAAATTTCCTTATGAAATTACTAATAAAAAAACTCAATTGCAGAGATTTTTTGATAGTTTCAACTATGTAGTACCTTTTATAAAGGACTTAAATTTGGATACGACTATCTAATATGATAGGCTTAAGAAAAATCCAAAAGCTTGGTCAGCTGATTATACTAAAGCTGTTAAAAGGATAAAAACTAAGGTTAAAAACCTTCCATGCCTCACTTTGGCTAACCCAATTTGGGAAAAGACAGTTGAAACAAATGTCTCAGATATAGGATTTGGAGGTGTTCTTACTCAGTATTGTCCTGATAATAAACGTCATTATATTGTTCAATTTTACTCTGGGAAATGGAATCCATCTCAGAAAAATTATGTCACAGTAGCTAAAGAAATATTAGCTATAGTAAAAAATTTGTTGAAATTCCAAGGTGATCTTTATAATCAAAAATTTATAATTAAAACTGATTGTCAGGTTGCTAAGTTTATGTTTAATAAAGATTGTACACATGATGTTTCTAAACAAATGTTTACTAGATGACAAGCATTATTAGTACCATTTGATTTTGAGATAATTTATAAAAAAAAGAAAAGGAGAAGATAATAGTTTTCTAGATATTCTTACTAGAGAATATTTAGACTAATCATAAATTGTCTTTATTTTCAGGCATGAGACCTTTGTGGCCCCCTACTAGGGGTAGAGGAGGACGAGGAAATAGAGGAAGAGGAGGTCATATCCTCGATCAATTAGGAAATAAAAAATTAATTGATGCTTCTAGTTCATCAAGAGATATAAAAGGTTTGAATACAAACTATCTCATGTACGAAGAGTTTATGAATTTTATGAAATCCAAGCAAAGTAAAGATAATAATCATCCTACTTATTCCAGCATATTGGTGGATGAAGAAAACACAGAAGTTTATGATATGAATGATCCATGGCAGCTAATGAGTGGGTATTTGGATACAGTTTGTGATACTACGACTGCATACAAATATATGATGTATTATGAGATGATACTCTCAGCGACAAGATCAGCAGAATTTCAACATTTTTACCCTGTTAATAATAAGAAAATTTATAACTTTTCAAAGTTTATTATAAAGAAAATTATTTCTCTGAAAGAATGGGGAATGAGCCCATTAAAGGAAAGAGATTATATCCATTCGGAATAAAGAATTGCAATAAAATACAATTACTGGGATTACATTGAGAGATTTAATAAAGCTCTGTTATACGAGAATGATAATAAAAAACATTCATGGTTCATAAAAATTTGTTATAATGTTTTTATGTAGGAAATTCCAAATTGGTTTTGCAGATGGTTGATGTCATATGGTCCTTCCATTAAAATATTACAAGACCAATATAAACAATTATATTTGGAATGGCTAGATATATCCCCAAAGTTGATTAGCTTGGAACAAGATAATATATTTTTTGAGGGAATATCAATTATGTACTATTTTTATAGGAAGTCTCAATTTCATGGATTATGAAATGGAATGTCGAAGTTAATACTACTTCGAAAGGATTTCCTTGTTTGATGAGAATTTTTTATACGAAGTTCTGGAATAAACTAATTAATAAAGACCCTGAAGAAAAAATGCATGGTCAAGAGATTATAGATTTAATAAATCAAATTATTGATAATTATCATAACCAGAGGATATCTATGCCTCAAGAAGAAATTAATAGTCCTTTTAAACAAATTGTTAGAAAATTTCAGATGAAAAAGGGAATTATTTCCAAGGCAGAATCAATTGCATTATACATGAAAGAAGTTAAGAAAGATCTGATGAGAAATCTTGACGTGAAAGTTGAAGATATCTCAATGGCATCAGCAAGCCACACTAATCTGGATGATGAAGTGTGCATTGCAGGAGAAGGACAAAGTGATAATACAGAAGAAATTGATATTGATGCTCTCTTTCGAAAATTTCAAGAACAAGTGGAGGAATCCTTCGACAAAGCCACATGCAAGGGTAAGGCAAAAGTTTAAAGGTCTAAGGATAAGACCCCACCATGATGACAAAAGGGTAAGAGACAAACTACTTTTCTAAAAGAAGGAATCTACTTTAATAAATATAGGCATCATTCAAAAAGATGAGATAGTGGCCATAAATCATTATGTCGGCCACGTGAAGTTAGTGTGAAAGCCATAGGAGTGTGTCGGCCTTATCTTTTTATTATTGGCCAATGTAAAAGTGTGGGCCATTGTAATTTTATGTTTTTACCCTTTTTGGGCCTCTATATAAGGAGGCTTAAGTTTTAGTTTGGAAGCAGGTTTTAGAACCCCATCTCTCTCTCTCTCTCTCTAAAATACTCTCTTTTGTAAAATATTTCTAGAGTTTGAATAAAAGTTTTCAATTTGGTTTGCATAATGTTGGAGTTTGTTTACATGTATTATAATTTACTTCTCTCTTTATTTCTTCTGTTGATACTTAGCCTAATGACAGGCTAAATTATTGTGTTGAGCTATATCATACTAGATTATTATAATTTAGTGGCATTGTAACTATAAAAGATGATTTAAATGGCTGAAATTAAGGTCAAATTTGAATAATTTATGGTATGTTAATAAAGGATGAATTTGATCCGTTGGATTACCCTGAAAAGGGCGGACCCGAATGTATCCGTTAGATTATCTTGTGTTGTGGGCGGACCCGATAGTGACCGTTGGATTACCCTAAGGGCGGACCCAGATATGGATTTCTTATTATCATGCTATAGTTGTCTAAATTTGCAAAAGACCCTTACAGTAGGCTGTGCGATCCGTTTTCTTATGATATCAGAGCCATGGAGTTGTAGTAATTATAGGTGGGATAGTTTAACACTTGTTCAAACTATGAATATCATAAAGAAGAAGTCTACTGTTTTTCAGTAGAAAAGAAGAATATGACGTACAACAATAATTGGATCTACTTAATAAGTGGACTATTTCAAAAATTTCACCTAGAATTATATATCAAATGAGAACTTTTGAAAAATTTTGTTTAAAACAAATGGTTAAAATCACTGAAGAAACTATTACTATTGATAATAACCTTAAGACTTTTAGACTTATATCTGAAACTGATTTGGCTCCTTATAAGGATATTTATAGATTTATGCATATTGGCTTGGTTCAGGTGGCGTTTAAGCCCCTTACTTTGCATGGATTACCTGAAAGTTTTATAGCAGCTTTACGTGATGGTAGAAATCTTAATTGGAAGAAGTCTCTAATAGGAACTATTCAAACTAGTTTAGTTTATGGACTAATTTATATTAATGCTTATCCTAATTTGCATATTTCTTTGCAAGATGAGAATTCATTAAGTTCTCTTATGTTAAATGTTAAACTTCATGGTTATGATTATACTCCTGACACTGAAGTTGCTTGTATTTGTTATAGAATTTATTATAAATTGTTGCATACATTAAATCCTATGTGCAAAGTTATTGATTTTTAAAATGAGACTATTTTAATAGAAACTAATTTTGAAAAATCAAGAGTAGTTACTCGAATACCTATTAAGTAGGAAGAAATTGATTTTCCACAAGAATGGTTATTAAATCATTGTTTTCTAAAAGAAGTATGACTTTTTTTTTGTCATTCATATCATAAACTTCTATGTTTTCTTCATCCACCAATATGCTGGAATAAGTAAGAGGATTATTATCCTTACTTTGCTTGGATTTCATAAAATTCATAAACTCTTTGTACATGAGATGATTTGAATTTAAACCTTCTGTATCTCTTAATGAACTAGAAGCATCAATTAATTTTTAATTTTCTAATTGAGCGAGGATATGACTTCCTCTTCCTCTATTTCCTCGTCCTCTTCTACCCCTAGTAGGGGGCCACAAAGGTTTTACGCTTGAAAACGAAGACAATTTATGATTAGTCTAAATATTTTCTAGTAAGAAAATCTGAAAGACTATTATATTCTCCTTTTTTATAAATTATCTCAAAATCAAATTGTGCTAATAATGCTTGCCATATAGCAAACATTTGTTTAGAAACATCATGTCTACAATCTTTATTAAACATAAACTTAGCAGCCTGACAATCAGTTTTAATTATAGATTTTTGGTTATAAAGATCACCTTGGAATTTCAACACACTTTTTACTATAGCTAATATTTCTTTAGTTACTGTGACATAATTTTTCTGAGATGAATTCTATTTTCCAGAGTAAAATTAAACAATATAATGACGTTTATTATCAAGTCAATACTGAGTAAGAACACCTCCAAATCCTATATCTGAGGCATTTGTTTCAACTGTCTTTTCCTAAATTGGGTTAGCCAAAGTGAGGCATGGAAGGTTTTTAACCTTAGTTTTTATCCTTTTAACAGCTTCAGTAATATCAACTGACCAAACTTTTGAATTTTTCTTAAGCCTATCATATAAGATAGTCGTATCCAAAACTAAGTCCTTTATAAAAGGTGCTACATAGTTAAGACTATCAAGAAATATTTGCAATTGAGTTTTATTAGTAATTTCATCAGTAAATTTAGAAGAAAATTCAATACTCCTATTAATAGGACTAATATTACCTTTCTCAATATTATGGCCTATAAATCTTACTTTAGTTTGAAATAAGGCCATCTTGGGAGCATATATAACTAAATCATTTTGAATAATAATTTTCTTGAATAAATCAAGATGTTTAAAATGAGTTTCTATATTTTTTGAAAACACAAGAATATCATGTATATAAACAATGATAAAATTACTATAAGGTATAAAAATATCATTCATAATTTTTTGAAATTCAGATGGAGCGTTCTTTAATTCAAAAGTCATAACGTTCCATTCAAATTGACTCATAAGGACATTAAAAGCAGTTTTAAACCTGTTAGACTCACTTATCTGAATCTGCCAATAGCCTGGTTTCAAATCAAATTTAGAAAATATAATTGCATCATAAACTCTATCTAATAAATTCTTTTTATTAGGGATGGGGTACCTAATCCATCTTAATGTTTTATTTAAGGATTTATAATTTATAACCAACCTTGGTGCACCTCTTTCTTGCTCAGCATGTTTATTAACATAAAAAGTTGTACAAGACTAAGGAGATTTCGAATGCCTTATAAGACCTTTCTGCAGTAAAGATTCAATCTCATTTTTACATAATTCCAAATATTCAGAATTCATCTGGCATGGTCTAGCCTTAGTTTGAATATTATCCTCATTAAAATCATATTCATATGGAAGACTAACAACATGCTTTTTCCTGTTCCAAAAAGCATTAGGATGATCCCCATAAATATCAATAGAAAATTGATTTTTTAAAATAGCAATTTTATCTTGTAATTTAGAATTCTGCAAAATAGATTCAATTTCAATGCTATTAATTTCTCCATTAGAAAAATTCATTTGATTATTTTTTAAAATTATTTTTGAGGTGAACTCATTTAACATCCTTGTAAAATGTTTAGTAATAAATTCTAATTTAAAAGGTTTATTATTCCAAGTATCTATTATTTTTTCATTATCCCAATAAGTAAGGGGAAAAATATCACTTATAAAAGGTACTTCTAAAATAATTTGGTTAGTAATATCTTTAACTAAAAACAAAGCTTTGAGGAACACATTGCTTTCCTTTACAAATAAAAGCCATAGGTAATTTAAATTCAATATTCATTTTACTGCCATTTGTAGATCTTGAACTATGAGTAGTTTTATGAAAATATCTTGAAGGAATAAGTCCTTCTTGAATACAATTTAAATCTGTTGCGCTATCTATTAAAACAATAAATTCTTTTTTATAGTTATAATCAATTAAAAGAGTAATTTTTGTCTAAATTTTTTGCGAAGTAAAGGCCTTTAAATTTTGTAAAAATTCAGCCTTGTTATTACCTAGATTCAAATTTGTAAGAAAGTCGAAATTATTATTTTCTCTTTCATCTGAAGAAGATGCTGAGTTATTACTCAAATCTCTAGGAATATTTATGCTATCAAGACGAGCTTTTATTATGACATTCTTTTCTTTAAGATGTATAATATCATCTTTGAAATTATTAATCTCTTCTTTTAAATCATTTATAGTAGTAGGAGAACTTATAAGTTTCCTTCTTTTCATCGGAAAATTTTAACTTCTGCCATGGTATATGCACCTTTTTTAGTAGGTACCTCTTTTTGGATATGACCCTTCAAAGTAGATTCCGTATTACTAATTTTATCAATAATTTGAGCTCTTATCTTGGGATCCTTAATAGTCTGTAAGAGCTCTATAACTTTGTCATTATCAATAACATTAATACTTAATTATTTAAACTGAGAATAGATCTTATATAAATCATCTTCTTCTCCATCCTTTTCACATTCCAACCCTTGTTGACAAGGTAAACATTCATCTTTTGAAGACATATAATTTTCTTGGTGAAGTGCCTTCAAATCTTCACTTGTTGAAGAAGATTCTTCATTGCTACTATATTCTGAATTTGATTTTCCTGAATCAGAATTAAGCATAATCTTGCATAAAGAATCTTTAATATTAACATCAATATCAAGGTTTCTAATTTTTTCCCTGACTCTGCAATCTTTTGCATAGTGACCATATCTTCCACATTTGTGGCAAGTATCTGACTTATCATATCTATGTTTAGATTTATAAAATCTATTATCACTTTTTCTTTCATTTTTTCTTCTTTCTTTTCTTTCTATCCTTTTTCTCTTCCATTCTTTATAATCTTTCTTGGAAGATTTATTTTTGGAAGAATGCTTCTCTTTTTGCTTTTCTTTCCTACTTTTAGAAGCAGGGTTGGGAATATCGAGAGCAAATTGCTCACAGAATTCTGCCAACTGTTGTCTTTCATTAAGACGATGCTTTTTGATTTGTTGATTCAGCTTAATTTCATTATATAAAGCTAAATTTTCACACAAGCACTTATCAATTTTTCATATGTATAATTTTCGTAATCAATACTAGGACTATCACCTTTTAGAACCTTCCTTACTCTTTCAGCAAAGAGGGATGGTAATCCATCAATAAATTTGGATTTTCAATGAGTGCTATTACACTCTGGCAATTTCATAACCCTGCAAAGAAAAACATCTTTATATAATCTAAAAGATGTAAGGGTTTTACACCTTAAATTCTGTAGTAAGGTTCTGATGGTCTCACTTTTATCTGACAATCTCCCTGAAAAGTGTTTTATAATGTTCAAAATCAGTGTATAAACTGAATTCTGAACCTCTCCTTCACCTTCTTGATTCACAACTTGAAGGATCTTATCTTTTTGCTCTTGGTTCAGATAATTATCCACCATCCTTTTAACTGGCCTGTAAACCCTGCAGTTATCATTTCTGCAATAGTCTTATCGCTATTTTTATTAGTCTTACAAATAGTGTTGTACATCAACATCCTGTGCATAGTCGTATAAATCTGTCTATCAGTATAAACATCTATGTTCCATTCATAGATTTCTTTTCCATTGTAACTATTTTGTCACAATATATTCTTGTTCTTTTATTAAAATATCTTGAGGAGTTGGCCTAGGATAATAGAACATCCTTTGAACTGGCTTCCATGCAAATTTTTCTGATATTTTATTAATTTGATCAGAAAATTCCTTATTACCTGCACCACTACTTTCTCCTTCGGAAAGATTATTAATCTTTAGGGGTTTAAGGTTATTACCTTTGAAAGCCTTTTCTTAGAAATTTGAAAAATCTTTTAACTTAAAATCATCAATATTCGGGGAAGGTTGAATACTAGGTTGAGCAATCTTTTCCTTTTTTTTTTAATCATTACTCATTTGAGATAGAAGTTTATCAACTTTTTCATGTAAAGATACTATATGATCAACTAACATGCTCATATAAATATTTGTATAATTATATTGTTTTATCATTAAATTAATATGTTGAGATGTGACTAAAGCAGTATCATTCTCAAGTAATTTTGCAAAAGCATTAAAATGAACAATCTTATCGTCCTTATTAATTTGAAAGGATTGTAATGGCGGAAATACTGATTTCGTAATTTCTCCATTACTTAAGGTAAAATCCTTTTCTAGCATTGAGATATAGTTATAAACACGTTTACAAATAAACCAAGGAACAAAAGCAATTAAACTATTTTTTCCTGATTCAATAAGATCTTTATAAAATTCTTCTTGAAATTGCATCTGTTATTCTTTATTAAAGTTTTTGAAAATCCATTTTCTAAAAGGTGTCAATTTGGATTTTTGAAATTCCTTTGCAATCTTCTCTTTTACTTGGGAATCAGGACTAAAATTAATAGATTTGTCAGTCGTCATCAAACAAATTTATGTATTTAACCCATTTGGGAAATTCATTTCAGATTCAGTTATGTCTAAATCTGAGTTAGGTCTAGTAATGTTATATTTATCAATTTTTATATTATCACATCTGTAATTTTCTCTAATCTGAGACGTAAATGCTCTAGAAGGTACCTGCACAATATAATCTAGGGGAGAAATATATGAAGAATTAGATTTAGTAATTCTAGAAGACATGCTACAACTTTCAATTCTATTATTTGACATATGATTTGAAAACTTTATTTTAATAGTTCCATCATTTAACTATTCAATTTCTGAGATTTCTTCATTAATATTATTTTTAAGAGAAGTAGCTCCCTCAATAACCAATTCTTGTGGGAAATCAATTTCTTTCTACTTAATAGGTCTTCGAGTAACTACTCTTGATTTTTCAAAATTAGTTTCTATTAAAATGGTCTCATTTTTAAAATCAATAACTTCGCACATAAGATTTATTGTACGTAACAATTTATAATAAATTCTATAACAAATACAAACAACTTCAGTGCCAGGCATATAATCATAACCATTAAATTTAACATTTAGCATAAGAGAACTTAATGAATTCTCATCTTGCAAAAAAATCTGTAAATTAAGATAAACATTAAAATAAACTGGTCCATAAGCTAGACTAGTTTGAATAGTCCCTATTAGAGACTTCTTCCAATTAAGATTTCTACCATCACGTAAAGCTGTTATAAAACTTTCAGGTAGTCCTCGCAAAGTAAGGGGCTTAAACGCCACCTGAACCAAGCAAATATGTATAAATCTATAAATATCTCTATAAGGGGCCAAATCAATTTCAGATATAAGTCTAAAAGTCTGATGGTCATTATCAATAGTAATAGTTTCTTCAGTGTTTTAACCACTTGTTTTAAACCAAGTTTCTCAAAAATTCCCATTTGATATATAATTATAGGAGAAATTTTTGGAATAGTCCACTTATTAAGTAGATCCAATTGTTGCGGTATGTCATATTCCTATTTTCTATTGTTTTTAACAGTAGACTTCTTCTTTATGATATTCATAGTTTGAACAAGTGTTGAACTATACCACCTATAATTACTATAATTTCATGGCTCTGATACCATAAGAAAATGAATCGAACAACCTACTGTAAGGGTCTTTTACAAATTTAGACAACTATAGCATGATAATAAGGAATCGATATCCGGGTCTGCCCTCAGGGTAATCCAATGGTCACTACCTGGTCCGCGCACAACACAGGGTCCAACAGATACATCCGGGTCCGCCATTTTCAGGGTAATCTAACGGATCAAACTCATCCTTTATTAACATGCCATAAATTATTCAAATTTGACCTTAATTTCAGCTATTTAAACCATCTTTTATAGTTACAATTTCACTAAATTATAATAATATAGTATGATATAGCTCAACACAATAATTTAGCCTGTCATTAGGCTAAGTATCAACAGAAGAAATAAAGAGAGAAGTAAATTATAATACCTGTAAACGAACTCCAAAATTATGTAAACCAAATTGAAAACTTTTATTCAAACTCTAGAAATATTTTACAAAAGAGAGTATTTTAAAGAAAGAGAGAGAAAGGTGGGGGGGTGGGGGGGGGGTTCTAAAACCTGCCTCCAAACTAAAACTTAAGTCTCCTTATATAGAGGCCCAAAAAGGGTAAAAACGTAAAATTACAATGGCCCACACTTTTACATTGGCCAATAATAAAAAGATAAGGCTGACACATCCCTATGGCCTTCACACTAACTTCACGTGGCCGACATAATTATTTATGGCCAGTATCTCATCTTTTTCAAAGATGCCTATCTTTATTAAAGTAGATTCCTTCTTTTAGAAAAGTAGTTTGTCTCTTACCTGTTTGTCATCATGGTGGGGTCTTGTCTTTAGACTTTTAAACTTTTGCTTTACCCTTGCATGTGGCTTTGTTGGAGGATTCCTCCACTTGTTCTTGAAATTTTCGGAAGAGAGCATCAATATCAATCTCTTCGGTATTATCACTTTGTCCTTCTCCTGCAATGCACACTTCATCATTCAGATTAGTGTGGCTTGCTGATGCCATTGAGATATCATTTTCAATTTCCACGTCAAGATTTCTCATAAGATATTTCTTGACTTCTTCCATGTATAATGCAATTGTTTCTGCCTTGGAAATAATTCCCTTTTTCATATGAAATTTTCTAACAATTTGTTTAAAAGAACTATTAATTTCTTCTTGAGGCGTAGATATCCTCTGATTATGATAATTATCAGTAGTTTGATTTATTAAATCTATAATCTCTTGACTATGCATTTTTCCTTCAGGGTCTTTATTAATTAGTTTACTTCAAAACTCTGTATAAAAAGTTATCATCAAATAAGGAAATCCTTCCGAAGTAGTATTAACTTCGACATTCCATTTCATAATCCATGGAATTGATAATTCTATAAAAAAAAAGTACATAATTGATATTCTCTCAAAAAAGATATTATCTTAATCAACTTTGGGGATATATCTAGCCATTCCAAATATGATTGTTTATATTGGTCTGGTAATATTTTAATGGAAGGAATGACATCCACCATCTGCAAAACCAATTTGAAATTTCCTGCATAAAAACATTAGAACAAATTTTTATAAACCATGAATGTTTTTTATTATCATTCTCGTATAACAGAGCTTTATTAAAGCTATCAATGTAGTCCCAGTAATTGTATTTTACTGCAATTCTTTGTTTCGGTGGATATAATCTCTTTTTTTTAATGGGCTCATTCCCTATTCTTCCGGAGAAATAATTTTCTTTATAATAAACTTTGAAAAGTCATAAACTTTCTTGGTATTAGCAAGGTAAAAATGTTGGAATTTTGCTGACCCTGTCGCTGAGAGTATCATCTCATAATGCATCCTGTATTTGTATGCAGTCGTAGTATAGCAAACTGTACCCAAATATCTACCCATTAGCTGCCATGAATCATTGTTCCATTTTAAATCATTGTTTTCTAAAAGAAGTATGACTTCTTTTTTGTCATTCATATCATAAACTTTTGTGTTTTCTTCATCCACCAATATGCTGGAATAAGTTGGAGGATTATTATCCTTACTTTGCTTGGATTTCATAAAATCCATAAACTCTTTGTACATAGGATGGTTTGTATTCAAACCTTCTGTATCTCTTGATGAACTAGAAGCATCAATTAATTTTTTATTTCCTAATTGAGCGAGGATATGACCTCCTCTTCCTCTATTTCCTCGTCCTCCTCTACCCCTAGTAGGGGGCCATGAAGGTCTCATGCCTGAAAACAAAGAAAATTTATGATTAGTCTAAATATTTTCTAGTAAGAAAATCTGGAAGACTATTATCTTCTCTTTTTTTATAAATTATCTCAAAATCAAATTGTGCTAATAATGCTTGCCATCTAGCAAACATTTGAGAAACATCATGTTTACAATCTTTATTAAACATAAACTTAGCAGCCTGACAATCAGTTTTAATTATAAATTTTTGGTTATAAGGATCACCTTGGAATTTCAACACACTTTTTACTATAGCTAATATTTCTTTAGCTAATGTGGCATAATTTTTTTGAGATGGATTCCATTTCCCAGAGTAAAATTGAACAAGAGTAAAATTGAGCAATATAATGACGTTTATTATCAGGACAATGCTGAGTAAGAACACCTCCAAATTCTATATCTGAGGCATCTGTGTCAATTGTTTTTTCCCAATTTAGGTTAGCCAAAGTAAGGCATAGAAGGTTTTTAACCTTGGTTTTTATCCTTTTAACAGCTTTAGTATGATCAGCTGACCAAGCTTTTGGATTTTTCTTAAGCCTATCATATAAGATAGTCGTATCCAAAGCTAAGTCCTTTATAAAAGGTGCTACATAATTGAGACTCTCAAGAAATCTCTACAATTGAGTTTTTTATTAGTGATTTCATCAGGAAATTTAGAAGCAAATTCAATACTCCTATTAATAGGACTAATATTACCTTTCTCAACATTATGGCCTAGAAACCTTACTTTAGTATGAAATATGGCCATCTTGGGAGCAGATATAACTAAATCATTTTGACTAATAATTTTCTTGAATAAATCAAGATGTTTAAAATGAGTTTCTATATTGTTTGAAAACACAAGAATATCATGTATATAAACAATGATAAAATTACTATAAGATATAAAAATATCATTCATAATTTTTTGAAATTCAGATGGAGCGTTCTTTAATCCAAAAGGCATAACGTTCCATTCAAATTGACTCATAGGGACATTAAAAGCAGTTTTAAACCTGTCAGACTCACTTATCTGAATCTGCCAATAGCCTGATTTCAAATCAAATTTAGAAAATATAATTGCATCATAAACTATATCTAATAAATCTTTTTTATTAGGGATAGGGTACCTAATCCATCTTAATGCTTTATTTAAGGGTTTATAATTTATAACCAACCTGGCTGCACCTCTTTCTTGCTCAGCATATTTATTAACATAAAAAGTTGTACAAGACCAAGGAGATTTCGAATGCCTTATAAGGCCTTTCTACAGTAAAGATTCAATCTCTTTTTTACATAATTCCAAATATTCAGAATTCATCTGGCATGGTCTAGCCTTAGTTTGAATATTATCCTTAGTAAAATAATATTCATATGGAAGACTAACAACATGCTTTTTCCTGTTCCAAAAAGCATTAGGATGATCCCCATAAATATCAATAGAAAATTGGTTTTTTAAAATAGCAATTTTATCTTGTAATTTAAGATTCTGCAAAATAGATTCAATTTCAATGCTATTAATTACTCCTTTAATAAAATTCATTTGATTATTTTTTACAATCATTTTTGAGGTTAATCCATTTAACATCCTTGTAAAAGGTTTAGTAATAAATTCTAATTTAAAATGTTTGTTATTCCAAGTACCTATTATTTTTCCATTATCCCAATAAGTAAGGGGAAAAATATCATTTATAAATGGTACTCCTAAATTAATTTGGTTAGTAATATCTTTAACTAAAACAAAGCTTTGAGGAACACATTGCTTTCCTTTACAAATAAAAGTCTTAGGTAATTTAAATTCTATATTCATCTTACTGCATTTGCAGATTTTAAACTATGAGTAGTTTTATGAAAATATCTTGAAGGAATAAGTCCTTCTTGAATACAATTTAAATCTGCCACGCTATCTATTAAAACAATAAATTCTGTTTTATAGTTATAATCAATTAAAAGAGTAATTTTTGTATAAAACTTTTGCGAAGTAAAAGCCTTTAAATTTTGTAAAAATTCAGCCTTGTTATTACCTAGATTCAAATTGGTAAGAAAGTCTAAATTATTAGTTTCTCCTTCATCTGAAGAAGATGCTGAGTTATTACTCAAATCTATAGGAATATTTATGCTATCAAGACGAGCTTCTATTATGACATTCTTTTCTTTAAGATGTATAATATCATCTTTGAGATTATTAATCTCTTCTTTTAAATCGTTTATAGTAGTAGGAGAACTTATAAGTTTCCTTCTTTCCATCGGAAGATTTTTAACTTCTGCCATGGTATATGTACCTTCTTTAGCAGGTACCTCTTTTTGGATATGATCCTTCGAAGTAGATGCCGTATTACTAATTTTATCAATAATTTGAGCTCTTATCTTGGGATCCTTAATAGTCTGTAAGAGCTCTATAACTTTGTCATTATCAATGACATTAATACTTAATTATTTAAACTGAGAATAGATCTTATATAAATCATCTTCTTCTCCATCCTTTTCACATTCCAACCCTTGTTGACAAGGTAAACATTCATCTTTTGAAGACATATATTCTTCTTGGTGAAGTGCCTTCAAATCTTCACTTGTTGAAGAAGATTCTTCATTGCTACTATATTCTGAATCCGATTTTCCTGAATCAGAATGAAGCATAATCTTATATAAAAAATCTTTAATATTATTATCAATATCAAGGTTTCTAATTTTTTCCCCGACTCTGCAATCTTTTGCATAGTGACCATATCTTCCACATTTGTGGCAAGTATCTGACTTATCATAGTTACGTTTAGATTTATAAAATCTATGATAACTTTTTCTTTCATTTTTTCTTCTTTCTATCCTCTTTTATTTACGTTTAGATTTATAAAATCTATGATAACTTTTTCTTTCATTTTTTCTTCTTTCTTTTCTTTCTATCCTTTTTCTCTTCCATTCTTTATTATTATTGTTGTTGTTGTTATTATTATTATTGTTGTTGTTATTATTATTATTGTTGTTGTTATTATTGTTGTTGTTATTATTATTGTTATTATTATTATTGTTGTTGTTGTTGTTGTTATTATTATTGTTATTGTTATTTTATTATTATTATTCTTATTCTTATTCTTATTGTTATTTTATTATTATTATTATTGTTATTGTTATTTTATTATTATTATTATTATTATTATTATTATTATTATTATTGTTATTATTATTATTATTATTATTGTTTTTATTGTTATTGTTATTGTTATTGTTATTGTTATTATTATTATTGTTGTTATTATTATTATTATTATTATTATTATTATTATTATTATTATTATTATTATTATTGTTGTTGTTGTTGTTGTTGTTGTTATTATTGTTGTTGTTGTTGTTGTTGTTGTTATTATTGTTGTTGTTATTATTATTGTTATTATTATTATTGTTGTTGTTGTTGTTGTTGTTGTTATTGTTGTTGTTGTTATTGTTATTGTTATTGTTATTGTTATTGTTCTTATTGTTCTTATTGTTCTTGTTCTTGTTGTTATTATTATTATTATTATTGTTGTTGTAGTTGTTGTTGTTATTGTTGTTATTCTTATTGTTATTGTTATTTTATTATTATTATTATTATTGTTATTATTATTATTATTGCTATTGTTATTTAATTATTATTATTATTATTGTTATTTTTTTTTTATTATTATTATTATTATTATTGTTATTTTATTATTATTATTATTATTATTATTATTATTATTATTATTATTATTATTATTATTATTATTATTGTTGTTGTTGTTGTTGTTCTTGTTCTTGTTGTTCTTGTTGTTGTTATTGTTCTTGTTGTTGTTGTTATTTTATTGTTCTTATTATTATTGATTATTATCATCATCATTATTATTATTATTATTATTATTATTATTATTATTATTATTATTATTATTATTACTACTACTACTACTATTACTATTACTATTACTATTACTATTATTATTTTATTATAATAGTTAAATAAGTGTGGAGAGCCAAAATTGGGTGTCAACACTATCTACCAATGAAAGAGCCTCTAGATTTGGGATTCATAATGAACCTATCTGCTATTGTTGTAACAATAACAATATGGATCCCATCATAGAATACATTAATCATCTTTTCTGTCAGGGTGGCCATGCTAAAAGAGTTTAGAGTTTTTTTTTTTGAAGGATCACTGGGAATTGAACACACCAACAGGAGCTACAAGACGATGTTAACCCTCTGGTGGAACTACAAGTCCCACAACATCTTTGCAACATATATAACTAAGATTCTCCCTTTAATAATAGCGTGGGAGCTATGGAAATCAAGATGCAGCAAAAAGTTTAAAAACTTGAAGGGATCCTTTTATAGAACTAAAACTAATGTTTTAAATACTCTCGTGCAAGTTCTAAAAGAGAATTTTAGAAGAGCTAACCATGGAGAGGTATAAAGCACAATATGCAGAGCTTGTTGAGCATTCATTGAGCAGAGAGTTTCAAGAGTTATTAAGTTGATCAAACCTCCCCTTCACACTGTAAAGTTGAATAGTGATGGAAGTTCTTTAATTGATATGTGTGGAGGAGGAGGAATAGGTAGAAACAACAAAGAAATCATTATTTTTGTTTAATCTAAACCACTGAGACCAGGAACATCTAACATGACAGAGGCGACTTCAATGTTGTTTGGCATAAAATGGTGTGTAAATAATGAACATAGTGTGATCATGGCCGAAGCTGACTCTCTCCTAATTACCAAATGCATTAGAAGATAATGAAAAGTGCCTTGGATAATTATAAACATCATCAATAAAATCCAAGAGTTAGTTGAAGATCATGGATGTGAAATCGATCATTGTTTTCGAGAAGCCAATAAACTTGTTGATAATTTGGCAAGCATGAGCCATAATTTTGAGTCAATTCACGTCTTCAACTTTCATGACGATGTTTTCAGTCAAGTAAAGGGACTAGTTTATATGGACAAATGGAATATGCACTCTTTCAGAATAAAAAAATAACAAGCCATACTATATTAACTATGATCCTCCATAGGTTTTGTTTATATAGTCATGCTTTTTGTTAGGAATAACTTAGTTAACTCCCCTCATGATCAGAGATTCAAAATATGAAGCAACAAATACACAAAAATTATATAATAAAAGATAGAGCGAGGCAGGGAAGGAAAAGACTAATTTTAACCCGCTAAATTTAACTTGACTTGTCGTATCACCATTCAACGTCTCTGTCACGACCTAGACCATCATGATTGACACCCAGACTAACCCTTTGGTAGGGGAACCATTAATATAAATTAGCTAACCAAGAACTACACAACTAAATAAAACTAAGGCATTTAAGGTTACGGAAGCAAGTTTAAATGCTAAGGAAAAGATAGGGAATTCCCATAAACTCCAATAAAAGTATAACAACCAAAACTAACATTGCGGAAGTAATACCTAGAACCTGAAAGTCAATGTACCAAAACTCTAACAAGATCCATAAGTCTAAACAAGAAGGGGTACAACCCCAAACTAACATAGGAATAACCAACTAGAGAGTCTAAGTCCAAAAATGTGGACTTTAAACGAAAGAGAACTCATGGCAACTTGGAAGAACTAGCTTACCCTTGAGTTCGACAATGATCACTAATTTTCTAAGCGAGGTCTGTAAATAGCCGCCTGAAGATGCCCCGACTAAAAAAAAAAGAGCAAGCATATTATCAGTACACAACCACCGTATACTGGTAGGATACCGCGGCTATCCCACTAAGTGCAACATACATAGGCCATTACAACATAATAATAACATGCATACACCGAACATATACAATATCAATATCATTTAAGAATAACGATCAAATTCACAATTCTCAATTACACAATAATGTCAAGTTAATGGTCCTCTATAGAACCCAAACCCAAATTGTTAGCATATCGGTACGTGGTATCTGATCCAATGTTTATGCCGGAATATGGCAACCTATCCCATATTTATGTCAAAACATGGCAACTGATCCAAGTTAGTGTGTCAGAACGCAATACCCGATTCATTCAGCAAGCAACAATCACAATCACAAAGTACATTCTCATAATCATACAGTCAAGTCATGATTCATGGCATTCATCATTCATCTATCCTCATTTACAATTAGGGTGATCAATAATGCAACATTCACATACATACATGTATTATAATGAAGCAAGAACAAACATACATCACACAACATGAAATCACAACCATCACCTACCTTGAACAAAGCTTGAATCCCCTAAGAAACTTGATTCTTCTCTTTTCGAATTCGCTCCGGTTGTTCTTGGTTTACAAACAATTAATATAATACGGGAATCAACAAATAATACCTAATTGCCTGAATTACCAACAATTCTATAAACCCTAGATCAAACCCATGATCCCAATATCCAAATTAGATCTTTTTCCACCATAATTCCCATATCAAAACCCTCCCCCATCGATAATTACCTATTAGATTACAATCTACGGATCGAAAAATAGATTCGGGGAGTTAAAACCTTACCTTTAGCCTTAAGAATGGTTGAAAACTGTCAAGAATCGTCTGGAGTTCATCTCTTTACTCTCAAGAACAAAAATTGCAGAATAAAGATGTTTTGAGGTTTATTTCCAACTTAAATCGCGACTATCCCACCATAACAGTACCACCTCGCTACAGCAGCCCCGCCTTGGTGGCACAAATTCCCGCTATAGCGGCTTGCACGTAACAATGAGCTAATTTAATAGTTCCAATACCCCCATTTCACAACACACCTTCAACCAACGACACTCAGAAACTACCCGTTCACATTAATATCAGTTTTGGGAGTTCTACTCACTCGAATTCAATTTCGTAAAGTCGTACGGTTTTCTTAACGTCTTAGCTATAAACTCATGTGATCAAAACAATAATTAAATCACCCAATTTTAACTAGATTTTTGTAGACCTTACTGACTCTGATTTCATCCAAAACTGGACTAGGTTGGGAAATTTTTAGTTACTACGAAAACTATTTTTTGGACCAAAATTTTTCATATTGGCTTTTCTATAACGACGGAAATAGGTCGTTACTATAGATACCAATTTACCCATCACTCGTCCCCGAGTTACAAACTAGGAGAAAATGGGCTAAAGTTTGAGTAGAGTAGTACTTGAATCGACGAACAACTAGGGATACTTGTCTCACATGTCCTTCTCGATTTCCCAAGTAACTTCCTCAACTGGACAATGCTTTCATTGAACTTTTACAGTCTTAATCTCCTTGGTCCTCAACTTACGCACATTACGATCAACAATTGCAACTGGTTCCTCCTCATATTGGAGGTCCTTGTCTAACACATAGCTGAGTCCCATTTTATGATGTAATCCCAATCACCATGATATCTCTTAAACATGGATACATGAAATATCGGATGAACTCCCGATAGGTTAGGAGGTAAATCCAATCTATAAGCCACTGGCCCTACACATTCAAGAACCTTAAAGGGACCAATGTATCGCAGACTTAGCTTGCCCTTCTTGCCAAATATCATCACCCCTTTCATGGGCGATACCTTAAGAAGAATATTCTCACCAGTCTGAAATGTCATATCTCTTACCTTATGGTTTGCATACTTTTTCTGTCTACTCTGGGTTGCTAAAAGCTTAGTTTGAATACTCCTCACCTTATTTTGAACATCCTTTACTAAATCAACCCCCAAAGACTTCACATCTCCAGCCTCAAACCATCCTATGGTTGATCAACATCCCCTCCCATAAAGTGCCTCAAACGATGTCATATCTATGCTGGAGTGATAACTATTATTATAGGAGAACTCACACAAAGGTAAGAACTTATCCCAATGTCCTCCAAAATCAAACACATATGCCCTCAACATGTCTTCTAACATTTGAATAATCCTCTATGACTGTTCGTCCGTCTGTGGATGGAAGGTTGTACTAAAATTGAGTTGTGTGTCCAATTCATCATGTAACTTCCTCCGAAACTTGGATATGAATTGGGTACCACAGTCTGAGATGATAGAAAGGGGCACCTCATGCAACCTCACTATCTCTTTCACATAAACCTTAGCCAATTATTCATCATTATAATATGTTCTTATCGGAATAAAAAGGCTGATTTAGTTAATCTATCAACCACTACCCAAATAGAATCAAACTTCCCCAAAGTCTTGGGAAGACTAACCACAAAGTCCATAGCTATCATTTCCCACTTCCATCCCGAAATTGGCATTCTTTGAAGCAAACCTGCAGGCCTTTGATGTTCATACTTTACTTGTTGGCAATTCTGACACTTAGCCACAACCTCCGCTATATCTTTCTTCATGCCCGACCACCAATAAATTGGCTTTAAATCTCGGTACATCTTTGTCACACCATTATGAATGGAATATCGCGAACAATGAGATTCTGTCAATAATTTCTTAATCAAGTTATCAACTCGAGGAACACAAATCATTACCTTAAAACTGAGCACACCTTTTGCATCAAGAGTGGTCTCTTGTGCCTTACCAATCACAGTTTTTTTCTTAAGTTCATTCAAACTTTCATCCTCAAACTCTTTGGCCTTGATCTCCTCAATGAATGACCCTTATTTCAATGCTAGCTGACACCCCACCTCTTTCTGAGATGCCCAACTGCATGAACTTAGACTCCATGTTTGAATTTCCTCAGCCAAGGGTCGGTTGGATACACTCAAGTAAGCTAAACTACCCATACTCACCGCTTTTCAACTTAAAGTGTTTCCACCACATTAGTCTTGCCCAGATGGTATTGAATGCTCACATCATAATCCTTGAGTAACTCCATCCACCTTCTCTGTCTCAAATTCAGATCCTTTTGAGTGTACACATGTTGCAAACTATGATGATCAGTAAACACTTCACACTTAACACAATAGAGGTAATACCACCAGATCTTAAGAGCAAATACTACCGCTGCCAACTCCAAATCATGTGTTGGATAATTTATCTCATGCACCTTCCATTGACGCGATGCATAAGCTATAACATTCTTATCCTGCATCAACACGGCACCCAAACCAAAATGTGAAGCATCATAATAAACAATAAAATCTTTACCCTCAATCGGTAATGCTAGAATACGGTGGTCAAAAGAGTCTTGAGCCTTTGGAAGCTCTCCTCACATTTTTCTGTCCATTCAAATGGTATCTCCTTTTTGGTCAAATTTGTCAATTGTATGGCAATAGAAGCAAAGTTCTTCACAAATAGACGATAGTAGCTAGCGAGACCTACAAAACTCCTAAATTCCACCACAGAGCTAGGCCGAACTCAATTCTTAACCGCATCAATCTTTTGATGATCTATCATTACCCCTTCTTTTGAAACTACATGCCCCAAAAATGCAATCGAAGTCAACCAGAATTCACACTTAGAAAATTTAGCATACAACTATTATTTTCCAAGAACACCCAAAACAATATGAAGATGGTTGGCATACTCCTCCTCACTTTTCAAATAGACCAAAATATCATCAATGAAGACTACAACAAACGAATCAAGGAAAGGTTTGAACACCCCGTTCATCAAACTCATGAAAGTTGCAGGCGCATTAGTCAAACTAAAAGACATAACTAGAAACTCATAGTGCCCATAGCGGATTCTAAATGCCGTCTTGGGCACATCCTCAAGCCTAATTTTCAACTGATGGTAGCCAGACCTTAGATCAATCTTAGAGAAAACTGATGCACCTTGCAATTGGTCAAAAAGATAATTTATTCTAGGCAATGGGTACTTGTTTCAAATGGTGATCCTATTCAATTGCCGGTAATCTACACACATTCTCATACTACCATTCTTTTCCTTAACAAACAAAATTGGAGCACCCCACGGGGAAGAACTAGGATGAATAAATCATTTATCATGAAGTTATTGGATTTGAGCCTTAAGCTCTGTTACCTCTGTCGGAGCCATGCGATATGGAGGGATAGAAATGGGATGAGTATCAGGTTCTAAATCAATGAAAAAATCTATATCTCTATCCAAAGGCATACCAGGCAAATCATTAGGAAACACTTCTCTAAATTCTGACACCACATGAATAGACTCAATAGATGGAGACTCAATCTCAACATCCTGAATATGAGCCAAATAAGCCAAACAACCCTACCCTACTAGTTTTCTAGCTTGAATGGAGGATATGATCTTAGATTGCTTAGGCTTGTACACCCTTCCTACTCTAACTTTTTCCTTTTTAGAATTTCTAGAGTTACAAACTTAGTATTACAATTAAGCACAGCATAATAGGGAGACAACCAAGTCAGGCCTAAGATTATATCAAAGTCAGTCATATCCAAAATCACCAAATCAACCCAAGTCTGAAAACCCATAAACAAAATAGGACAAGCATGATAGACCTGGGTGACTATGACAAACTTTCCAACTGGGGTAGAAACATGGATGGGGCCATCAAGCATATCATAAATTGTAGAAAATTCTGAGGCAAATTGCACAGATACATAAGAATAAGTAGATACCGGATCAAATAACACATTAGTCATTCGGTCACAAACAAGAATAGTACTTGTGATTACTGCATCAGACGCCTCTGCCTCGTTCTTGCCCGGAAAGGCATAACACTGAGCCCTGTCATCTTGACGGGCGACTTCCCTGCCTGGCTGCACTATACCTCTGCTTGCGTTACCATTTCCCCTATCTCCATGGCCTTGTTGATTTCCTCCTCACCCACCTTGTGGATACCTTCGACTATTATTCCCATTTTTTGCGGGTACCATTGCTCTAGACTACTGCTGCGTGGAATCCAATATGCATGGGTGGGGACAATCTCTCCTCATATACCCAAATTATCCACAGTTGTAACAAGTATGATCAAAAGATGTTTTGCTGTCCACCGAAGGTGCGACTCCTTGGCTATCCTAAATCAAATTATGAGGTGGAGTTCTCGAGTAATTACCTGTAGAGGCGAGCATAGCAGACTGAATTGGCCTGGCTACAAGTGTTGGCCTCCCTGAACCTCTAGAGTAAGATCCTTGAAAGTTACATGAGTTCTTGGCCCTTTTAGCCAATGCCTTATCCTGACCATCTCGCCTTACCTCCTCTACTTTCTTCACAAAGTATGTTACCTCATTGAAGCTTTTCCCTGCAGAGGTCATATGAACATATAATACTTGCAACTTAGAATTTAGTCCCTTAATAAATAAACGGATCCTCTCATCCTTCATAGTCACTTATTGCGTAGCATATCTATACAAAGCATAAAACTTTGCCTCATAAGCAGCCACATACATACCACCTTGCTCAAAAGCCATGAACTCATCCTTTTTACAATCACTCAAAGTTCGAGGCACATACTTTTCTAAAAACAAAGCATGAAACTGGGTCCAAGTAAGTGGGGGTAAAACTCAAGATCTGCATTCCACATAAGCTCTCAGCCACTGCTTAGCCTCACCTTGAAGCTGAAAAGTCATAAATTCAACCCCATACTGATGAACAATTGCCAACTTATAGAGCCTCTCATAGCAATCTAGGATGAACTCATATGCATCCTCACTCTCAGAACCATGGAACACAGGCGGTTTCAACTTCAAGAACTTAGTCAACATCTCATGCTCATTAGCAATCATAACGGGATCCAACAAAAGATGGAAGAATGCATCATTACCTATATTTCCACTCACCTTGGGGATAGTGACAACAATAAAGGGATTAGCGGGATCTTGAGCTGCTTAAATAGAGGGAAGCACTCCAGGACCAACCAATCCTTTCAAGAACGACATAATCTGTTGAGCTAACACTGGGTCTATGGGAGAAATACCTATAGTCTCAGCCTGCACCTTTTCCTTTCTCCTCCTCCTCAACTTCTACATTCTCCTATACCTCTTCATGGTGCGCAGGAAGGGCCTTATTTCTGGGAGCATCTCCAACTGATGCTCCATCCCTAGTAGGCGTCACCCTTCCTCGGCCTCTACCTCTAGCTCTTTCTTTACCCCTGCCTCGACCGCAACCTCTCGCTGCAGATTCCTCAGCTGAAACATTGACAGGAGCTACGGGCTTGACGCCATTGAATCTAGTGTTAACCATCTGCAGACAGAAGAGTGAAGGAGGTTAGATACCAATTTGAATCGCCAGATACCAATTGAAATCAAGTTATAACACGAAAGGAGACAAGAGAAGACAGATAGATTTTCTAAAGTCCTATAGCCTCTCGAAGAAAAGTACAGGCGTCTCTGTACCGTTCCGCAAGACTCTACTAGACTTATTTAGGTACATCGAGATCAACAAACCTAGGATCTGATACCAACTTTGTCACGACCCAGACCATCGTGATTGACACCCACAGTAATCTTCCGGTGGAAGAACCATTAATACAAATTAGCTAATCAAGAACAACACAACTAAATCAAACTAAGACATTTAAGGTTATGAAAGCAAGTTTAAATGCTAAGGAAAAGATAGGGAGTTTTCATAAACTATAATAAAAGTCTAACAATCAAAACTAACATTGTGGAAGTAATACCTAGAACCTGAAAATCAATGTACCAAAACTCTAACAAGTTCCATAGGTCTAAAAAAGAAGGGGTACAACCCCAAACTAACATAGGTATAACTAACTAGAAAGTCTAAGTCCGAAAATGTGGACTTTAAACGAAAGAGAACTCATGGCAGCCCGGAAGAACTAGCTCACCCTTGAGTTCGACAACGGTCATTGATCTTCTAAGCGAGGTTTGTCAATACCCGCCTGAAGATGCCATGTACTCAACAAAGAAAGAGCAAAGTGCAATATTAGTACACAACCACAGTGTACTGTTAGGATCACATGATTATCCCACTAAGTGCAACATACATAAGCCATTACAAAATAATAATTACATACATACACCGAACATATACAATATCAATATAATTTAAGAATAACGATTAAGTTCACAATTCTCAATTACACAGCTATTTCAATTCAATAGTGCTCTCATGGAACCCTAACCCAAACTGTTAGCATACCGATACGTGGTATCCGATCCAATGTTTATGCCGGAACGTGGCAACCGATTCCATATTTATGTCGAAATATGACAACTGATCCAAGTTAGTGTGTCGGAGCGCAACACCTGATAAATTCAACAAGCCACAATCACAATTACAAAGTATATTCTCATAATTATACAATCAACTCATGATTCATAGCATTCATCATTCATCTATCCTCATTTACAATTAATGTGATCAATAATGCAACATCACATACATACATATATATATATATATATATATATTATAATGAAGCAAGAACAAACATACATCACACAATATGAAATCACAACCATTACCTACCTCGAACAAAGCTTAAATCCCCTAAGAAACTTGATTCTTCCCTTTCCAGATTCGTTTCGCTTGTTCTTGGTCTACAAACAATTAATATAATACGGAAATCAACAAACAATAACTAATTGACCGAATTAATCTTAGGTCAAACTCATGATCTTAATATCCAAATTAGGGTTTTTTCCACCATAATTCCCAGATCAAAACCCTCCCCCATCGATAATTACCCATTAAATTACGATCTATAGATCGAAAATCGGATTCGGAGAGTTAAAACCTTACCTTTAGCCTTAAGAATGATGAAAAATTGTCAAGTATTGTCTGGGGTTCGTCTCCTTACTCTCAAGAACGAAAATTACAGAATAAAGATGTTTTGGGGTTTATTTCCGACTTAAATTGCGACTGTCCCGCCACAACGGTACCACCCCACTACAGTGGCCTCGCCCTGGTGGCACAAATTCCCGCCGTAGCGGCTTGCACGTAACAATGAGCTAATTTAATAGTTTCAATACCCCCATTTCACAACACACCTTCAACCAACGACACTCAAAAACTATCCGTTCACGCTAAGATCAGTTTCGAGAGTTCTACTCACCCCAATTCAATTTTGTAAAGTCGTACGGTTTCCTTAACGTCTTAGTTATCTACTCATGTGATCAAAATCATAATTAAATCACCCAATTGTTACCAGATGTCCCTAGACCTTACTGACTCCGATTTCGTCCAAATCTGGACTAGGTTGGGAAATTCAAGTTACTACGAAAAAAGTTTTTCGGCCAAAAATTTTCCCGTTGGCTTTTCTATAACGACAGGAACAGATCGTTACATATTATGAGTTTCAGTCCTTGATGAATTTCAAGCCCTTCAACAAGGGGTTTTCATGGGTGTTGAACATGACCTAACTCCTGTTGATAACAGTCTAGACTTCATTGAGGTGATCCACATATTATAATATGATAATGTTCTTTATTCTAACTTCATCATTGAAGATAGGTGACCGATGCAAATGCTGAGAGTAATGCCACCAACTCACATAAATATCATATCAAAGAAGACCAGAGAAAAAATAGATACACTTGAATGCTTTGCTGACCATATTTGCCTAAACCATTGAACATATTCTATACATATCAAGGATGGAAATGACAAGTCAATAACTTCTACAAATAATCTTTTGGTTTCAAATCACTAACGTGCTTCCAAAACTTAGGCTTGTAGTAAGCTATTTTGCCCTTCTTCTCTATCATAGATTTCTAATCAAAGGTCACTTTGTACAACTCATTCTAGGGTCAACTCACATATCTTGTCTACTACTATAATCAAATAAACATATTGACTAGATGAACAAAAAGGAAAGTAAGGAACTATCAAGAAATTCTCTATGCTTCGTGCAATCATTATGAATTTATTTTTGAAATTTTTAAATATATTAGAAAATTGGAATTAATTATCAAATTTAAATTTACGACCTTTCTAATTTTAATCAATATTATAATTATCAAATAACTTTAACTGAATAAAAAATGATTTTTAGGAGTAATTAACTAATGACAATAGCTTAGTTGTTGTTGTTAAGTATGTATTTTTAAAGACAACCAATACTCTTTGTAAATGTCTTTAAAATCTATAGCAACATTGATTTCAGTGACAATTAACTAATGTCAGTAAAGATTTTATCACTTTTTATTAATCTGAATATTTATTGTCACTCGACACTATTTTTGTTGTAATAAATTTTTATCGTTGTGGTATTATATTGAGTTTCTATATATATTAGTTGGTCCTTTTTCTTAATACTTCATGGGGGTGAAATTATACCTTTTTCTTACTTTTAGTTATGTTTTCCTTGTTTTCTTTCATTTTTCTTTTTTTTCATTAATTTTTTCTTTCTTGTTTCCCTTCCCATTCATTTTTCAGAAGAAAAAATGTCAAATATAAAAATAATTTAACTCAAATATAATTTTCAAAAAATAGTTCAAAAACATTAATCGGTTGACATTATCAAGTCTCAATATATTGAATATATCATGAGAGCATAAAAATACTTGAATTACATTACTTAAGTATTGTTCTATTTTGCTAGAAAATACACCACGTTAAAGAATTGGGAAAGTTAGAAGAAAAGCAATTATTCAATTCACATTGAGAAAAAAAGATAGAGGCATTCGAATGACAAATAAAGTTGTCTATGAAAGTCAAGGAAGTGATTAAGTTATGTGTACTTGAAGAAGAATATGATCGATGTGGATAAATGTAATAGCTAATTTTTCTTTCCAAATCAAATCAAATCAAAATCAAGAAAAAAAAAATAAAGTTTGGCTAAATTCTTTTAGATGGATCATCTTGCGGTGAAGAAGAAAATTGAGAAATAGATTGGGAGAATGTCAAGTTGTTAAAAGAAGCACAAATATATATGGTTGAATTTTTTCAAACTAAAGATTTGGAGTAAAAACAGTATTGAAGGTTCAAAATAATGACTCTTTGGCTTTTCAAAATAAAATAAAAAGAAACATTATCGACCAAAATCTCAAAAATAAGAACAAAAAGATAAATGACTTCTTGGCATTAAAAAAAAGGTAGACCACATATAGATTAATTGGTTCATACTGTAGTCCCAGCATAGACGTACATATATATATATATATATATATATGATATAAACATGTAAAACTAAGTCATAAAAAATAAAAAAAGCAAGATCATATATAGAAAGATTACGAAACTGACATTCATATTCAAAGAATTTGTAATAGTTAACAAATATTACTTAACCATATATTGACATATCAATATTTAGTTTTATTTCCAAAATCCCAATAATGCAAACATATGTATTGACATACAAGTCAACGTTCAATTTTATTTCCTAACTCTAAGCAAAGCAATAGTTTAAAAATAATATTAGCAAATATTGTTTAAAGATATTGACAAATAAAAAATAATTTTAATTGTATATCTTCTTTGAAACTTTGAATGGTTTTTTTCTTTTAATATATCAATTTGAAAACTTTCTCGGATCTTCTCCTTGTAAACTCAACCTCGATAAGATATATACATAATATGTAAAGAAGAAATTAAAAGTGAAACTTGTAAATTTATAGCTCAAAAGCTTCTTAATAACAATAATTGAAGTTCTAGGAAGAAGAAGGGGAAAAAGGAGAAAATAGAAAAATGAAAAAAAGAAGAGAAAATACGATTGATAAAAGAAAATGTTTTTTTTTTAATTTTTTTTTTGACACTCCGTAGGAGCTCCCACCCCTTTTGCTTCCTTGGTGACTCGAACTCGCAATCTTCAGATTGAAAGTGAGGGTTGCTTACCATCCGAGCAACTTCCTCTCGTCAAAGAAAGATAATGTTATGAATAAAATTTTATCAATTTTTTTTGGTTACTCAGCCCCATGCCAAGCAGGCATAACAGGGGCTATTAATTGCTCTTCTAATTAGTTCATGGGACTGAAAGTTCTTAAAAATAAGGTGACAAGTAGAGAAGGGTTACTATGTCTATATATATAGTACCCTCTGTATCATTTCATGTGACACTCTTTCATTTTTCGTCCGTGTCAGAAAATATATTACTTTACAATAATTAGAAATAATTTAAGTTTAAAATTCTTATTTTATTCTTAATGAAACGATTTACAACCGCACAAATATTTAAGGATTGTTTTAGACATAAATTTCAAAAGTTTTCTTTTTTATCTTAAACTTCGTGTTAAGTTAAATGATATCAAATAAAATGAGACGGAGGGAGTATATCTTTTCAATTTGATACACTAGGTAGTATGTAAAAGAGATGAACATTTGGGCCCAAAAATATGTCTGGCCCAATTTTCTACTCGGATAGGTGTTAAGCGGGCCTTAACGGACGGGACCATATCGTTTTATTTGGGGGGAATTTCGCAAATAACCACTATAATAAACTTAATCATGCTCCATAGCCATAATTTGCATACTTACAGGCTGTAGTTGCAGTTTAAGTTGCCTCGTTTGTATGATTCACGGGTTTGTATAATTCACAAGTTTGTATAATTTGTGGGTGAGTTTGTATAATTCACGGGTACATTTGTATAATTCAGTTATTTTTGTATAAACTCGAAATAACGAATTTATACAATTACAAACATCTGAAGTGTAAGCAGTTATACAAATTATACCGTACAAAATTAAATTATTCAAAAGTTATACAAATTTTGAATTATACAAACGTGCGAATTATACAAAACTAAAAAGCTGAGCCGCGTAATTATAACTAAAAGTACGTCACAAATTGTAATTAAGGCAATGTTGACTAATTTACTAGTATATGTATGCTTATATGTGTAATTTTCCCTTTCAATATTAAACTTTATTTTTGCACACACACACACACACACATATATATATATATATATATTTCAAAAAAGGGAAATTGCATAGATAAGCAAACATATACTAGTTAATTAGCTAACATAGCTATAGTTTGAATTAATTACCACTCGCAGCCTATTTTTAGCTATAATTATGTGTGCCTTTCTCCTATCTTCCTCTCTCTCGCCTCTCGGCTCTCTCGTCTCTTATACATATACAAATACATATAATTATGACAGATATACAAATACAATTTGTTTCTGTCCACTCTCTGTTCACTCTCTCTCGCCTCTCTCCTCCCTCTCCCAATATCAGTCGTCTCTCTCCTCCATCTCCCAATCTCGCTCGCCCCTGTTCTCCCTCTCCCAATCTCACTTGCCAGATATACAAATACATATGTATACCAGTTACATATATACATATATAATTCGACAGATATACATATACAATTCACCTCTCTCCACTTTGTCTTCTCTCGTTCGCCTCTTTGCTCCCTCTTCCAATCTCGCTCATCTCTCTCCTCCTTCTAACATCTAGCTATAACTATGAGGCCTAATTAAGTTATTTTTAGTGGTTATTTAAGAAATTATTTTTTTGTAAAAATAGTTTTAAATGGAGAATGACAGTGTCAAAATAGAATTGGTGTGTGATATATACAAGTTCTTTCAAATCGATGTCGAGGTTGAAAGGTTGTATTGATTCCACTTCAAATTGTTTCAGAGGATGCAAAGACAAGATCTCCACAAATTTAAAGTGTCTTTTTGAAAATAAGATTTAAGTTCAGAAAGTCAATTATTATTATGTAGATAAAGTACTGTGAATTGTATTATTTTGAGCAAGGAAGTAGCTTTTAACATATATAATGGAGTGGATAGCAGAAAATTCAATATTAGATACTACAAAATCATGTAACTGATGGTGGCATATATCAATTGTTATAGTGGCCTGTGGGAGAAGAGGCTATATAGATCAAATGAAGACAAAAAGATATTGCTTTCCTTTTTGGTGAAAACCTAATTTCCATTTTTGACACTAAAGATATTATACAAATATATTTTTGGTAAACTAGCTTATAGTATCCAAATCTCTACCACTTCTCCAACAACCTATTAGTCCCTTTAGTAGAACACACACATGGACATATACACACTGAATGGCAAAAGTTAAATATAAGTAATAATATCGTGATCTGCCCAACAAGAAAATAAACAATTGGCGAACTGCAAAATTTCATAGCTAAATTGTGAAAATTTCACGCTAATAATCCCATATTAGCTATGAATTAGCGATAGATTATAAGAAAATTCAATTATCTAAGAATTATTTAGTGATGAACTAAACCAAATCACCGATTAGTTTTGTTACTAATTTCATATTTTCTAGTAGTGCTTCTAACATTAATTCTAATTGATTAGCTTCTTCCTTCGTGCAAGCCTTAGTTAAACAGATACAGCATTTGAAATACATATAGTTTTCTTCTTGAATTTTATTTTTATACACTGATAATATATAATTTTTTATATAAAAATTTTATATCATCAAATTGGCCTATAATAATTGATAAATATTCCTAGTAAGCTTGATATTATAATAACATGGAAAAGTGACCTTATTATAGCCAGTTATACTAATCAATTGATACTATAAAATATTATCTACATTTATCAACATGCATATATAACTTATATCCTTTTCTTCAATTTGACAGCTTTCATGATACTCCCCAGTTTCAATTTTGTTTGTTTTTAACCTTATTTATTTATATTTACTGGAAATCTGAATCTTAAGTAGTTAGATTGAACTCATTAATCAAGTGCGTTTGTTTTTAAAATATTCTTTTATATTTTTTAACAATGGTTGTACTTAAAGCCAAAATGTTTTTATAGATTACTTATTATGTTGTCAATTTTAATATTTAATATAACAATATAAGATGGGTTAATTATTGATGGGTATCAAAATTTGTGGGAACTATATTTTTCTTATAAAATTTGAAGAGTGATTTTCAAAACTTTTTCACTTATATGATACTTGTTTATATAGAATATAGTATAATCGAATGGTATTGTGTTCAACAAGAATACCAGAAGAATAAATTAAAAAAAGTCTAAATGTATTAAATAAGTATTTGAGATATAGTCCTTAAGGAATTTAATTTTCTCATTGTATATGAGGTTGTGAATTATTTCATCCCAAGATAAAATGGATATACTTGTTAAAAAAGTAGCGACACCTCAAACTATAGTAACTTTAGTGAACCAAAAATCAGCAACGAAATCACACAAAGACTCAACTAATTATTTATAAGTAAATAAATGCAGAAGAAGAAGAAGAAGAAAAATTGATGCTTGAAAAGTGAGATAATCCTCTCTATTAATAGCCAACAATTTGGTTGAATAGATGTAAATTCACTTGTTCAAAACAAAACAAGCATGGTATCTCTTGGGAAAGGAAATGTCTGTTCAGAACGAACAAGTCCTTACAAAAAATATTCCGTAAATTAATTAATTAATATAAAATTCTGCAAATTAATTTTAGGAAAAAAGAAATTCAATCACATCATTTGTCGAAGTCAAAACCGAGCAACAACAACAACAGAAGAGGCACTCTCTTCTTAACCATTTAAGAGTTAAAAGGAAGTCATGTTTCTTAATATAAAAACAATACTATTCCTTTATTCTACCAACGAAGGAGAAATAACTTTTCATTTTCCAAATTTAACCCGTACAAACTCTTAACCACAAACTTTTACTCTTGTGCGCGCGTTCTCTATTTAGTGGGAAATGATTCCACCAAGCACATTCTAGTCATCGGCCGGTCCAATACATTTTGTTCTAAGCCATTTTGGCTTCTACCAATTAGCTCATTTTTGTATTGTTATACTACTAAGGTGCTCTCCATCCACTCAACACATAATTAAATTGTTATTCTTTTCTCCCAACTCTTGGTTATTTATAAGCTTATATTTCATTCTTTTTAATTGGAGCTGACACTTTTCGCTTCTCCATAATAAATTTGAAGTTAAATTAGATTAATTTGATGTGACACTTTTTGCTTCTCTAAAGTAAATTTAAAGCTAAATTAAACTAACTCAACTTAATATATTACGTCAATATATATAATGAAATTACATATATATTATAGATCAAAGTTAGTTTAGATCTGAGAAAATAAAAAAGTATCATATTGAGGTATAGTTCACTATTGTTTGGTGGTTGTATGCATTTATGTTCCATTTCATCAATCAAAATGTTGCAGATTGTGTAGCTCCTACTGAAATATTTCCAATTATCTCTGGTGGTCCTAATATGTTACATCTCAGTCCACATCCTAAAGTAATTAGGAGAGGTCAAGTTGAAGCAAATCTAAGGCAATAGTTTCTTAAAATATCACATATTGTGGAATCATGATTATCTATTCTAGTCTGTTTTGCATATATATATATATATATATATATATATATACCTTTCAACCACGGATTATTTTTCAACAAATTGATTATCATTCAGACCACTTGATCAATTTAATGTTTATCTTTTCTTTGACATTTTATAGTACTATTGCATCTTTCCATCACCAACGACTCATATTCTTCACGAGTATCATAATCACAATCATTAAGACGATTGAACTTTTTATCTCATGAACACGAGAATATAACAAACATCAACATCATCTTTTAAAATGAACTTCTCGGACCTAACTCAATATCAAAAATTATCACGAAATGAAAGTCATCTAAACATCATAAGGATACAACCATACTTTCCCTCAACCTATGTGAAATACTTAAGACATTCTTGGCATTCCTAGGACATAACATCTGAAGTGTGCATAATATAATATGGAGATCAAGTGAGACTGAACAAAAATCTAAATTTATTGATTCTGAATTTTAAAAAAAGACAGATTACTACGTGTTGAATAAATGTTTTATATATATAAATATTAAGTGAATTTTTATAACGTTAACACAATGTTTTGACTTTTGGCAAAATCTATCATTATGAATTTTGCCGAATTCATAACTAGAACTTTAGCTCTGGTCCTAGCTACGCCATATATTGAATAAACCAAGAATGATGAAAGTATGCAAATGATTATCCAAAATCACATAAGAAGACATTTGGATCTATCACTTACCTAAAATCAGAAATATTTTTCAAAATTACTTACCTTTCAATCAAGAATTGGATTGACAGTGTGAATATCATACTGATAATAAGGTTGAGTGGTCATGATGGGGAAAACAGGCACATGAATAACTAACTCATCATTTTACCACATACATGTAAAGTACAACCAATATATGCTGTAAAATACAGTACTATGATAGCAGAATTATCGAAACACCGACAAATCTTGCGTATGAGTTAGTAATGCACGTGCCCTGCTTCTCCATCTGGATCAACACTCACCTAGTAAATTGCTTTGAAACAAGAAGGGAAGAGAAATTTTAATTTGCTTTCAAATTGAAATATGATGGATAATATTTGCTAAAGCTAAGGTCACATTTATAACCAAAGAAAAACAAAACTGTGGACTGATGTCCTCAGTGGCGGATCCAGGATTTAGAGTCCGTGGGTGCCAAATAGATTTATTGATTAATGTGCTAGCTTTTTTCCTTAAAAAAAGGTGGTTGGAGCCTTTTTTTTTTTAAAAAAAAAATGTCCGCAGCAAATTTCTAAAAAAAAATAGGTACAAATGGAATTCAAACCTGCAACATTAGTCATCTAAAGTTGCCCTCCTACTGTGGCACCACAAATCAATTTTGTTTACTGGGTGCCACGCTTTATACTTATATAATATATATATATAGAGTTTCCGTCGAAGTTCGGGGGTGGCGTGGCACCCCACACCCATACATAGATCCGCCCATGGATGTCTTCAAGGTTTTGTTTGGTGTAGGTGTAAGGGGTAGTTTGGTGAGAACAAGTAGGATTAATTATCCTGCGATAATTATTCTATTACTATGATATAAATGGTGGAATAAGATAATTCCAAACTTGATAATCAAACAAGACACCAAAAATTTATCCTTAAACTATTTATTTTTATCCGTCACACCAACTATTAGATCAAATTTAAAGAAGATTAGTTGAAAGTGGGACCTTTAAAGTTGTCTCGCGAAATAGAGGACCACTTAACTAGTCACTATGGCACATGTTGTACATTACTAAGCTCATCACTCTTCCACTATGAAAAATAGTAGGTATAGTTATGTTTTTAGCACCTGGAAAATGCACTCATTAATTAGCTACAACTACTATTGGAGTATTGGGTCCAAATGCACACACAAGTACACGTTATTGTATATATAATTTTGTGTACTAGTAGCTACACATTACATAATATTAGAATTTAGATGAGGTCTGTCTTTGCAATATATACATAATTTTTTACTTGCGAAGTCCATCTCCAATCCACCTCTATTTTACTCTCCATTCTTTATATTTGGAGAGTAAAATAGAGAATGAACACTCCAACCCACCTTCAAATCACTCTCTATTCTTCAAATTTAGAGAGTTGAATAGTAGTTCTCCAAATTTGAAGAACTACTATTCACACTCTCTATTTTACTTTTTCAATATTTTATTATTATTTTCATTACTTTCCAATTAACATATTATTTTACATATAGTTTCATTAATTAAATATATAATATTCATAATTCTTTTTAAATGTAATACAATATATATATACACACACACACACACACTACTTTAATTTCAAATTAATATATTTTTTTTATAATTTTCATGAATAATAAAATTTTATTTTATTATTAATTTTCATTATAAAGAATACACAACATTAAAATGGAACGATGAAAAATTTAATTTAAATACAAGATAACAATACAAAACATAACGTAATAATTTAAATACAAGATAAAATACAATACATAACATATTAATTAATTCGCGATGTAACAAGAATCATGTCGAAAAGATGTTGAACATGCATTTGGAGTTTTGCAATTATTGCAAGACCGTCACGTTTTTGGAGAAAGGAAATGCTACATGATGTAATGACTACATGTATTATACTGCACAACGTGATAATTGAGAATGAACATAATCTTAATGCACAAATTCAAGATGTCGTAGAGGCTCCAACTCCAACGACAGAAATGGTGGTAGATGAAAATCATCGGTTTGAACAATTTTTAGCTAGACATAATAAAATTAAGGACAAAAATGCTCATTTTGAACTCCGTAATGCATTAATAAAGCATTTATGGGAGCAACATAACAAATTCAAAAATTGAGTGTTTATGTAATGTTTATCTAATCGTATTTCACTTTTATTTGAATTTGTCCATTAATTTATATATTATACAATATTTTCGTGCAATTTATGGTATTTAAAAATTTAGAATAAAATATAACTTTATATTAAATGAAAATTTTGAAAAAACAAAATTTTGTATGACACGAGAATTATATAAAGTAATTGTTGGGAAAATGAAATAAATGATTTATATTATGAAATAAGAAAAAATAAGAATGAAATAGAAATAATAGTATAACATTGAGGAGAGAGAAAAAAATTATTTTTTAAAAAGTAAAATAGAGAATTGAGTTTGGAGTTGGTTGTCTAAAAAAATAGAAAACTCTATATTTAGAGAGAAATAAAATATAAGATTGGAGATGCCCTAAAAAAAATAGACTGAGCAAAAATAGAAGTCTCAATCAACAGGAATACAATGTCCCACATGCAAATTTTAGGCATTTTTCCTTCCTCCTTTCCCTTTTTCTCCCGGGGGAGGGGGGCGATTGGAAGAATTTGTAACACTACTTTAAAAAAATTGACGGACAGGGTCGGCCCAAAAAATCGAGGGAAAATTTATCTTGTCTGTCAGTTGTGTTTTTTTGTCATCCAAAAAATAAATAAAAGAAAATTGATAGACATCCATCAATTTTTTCGCGCATAAATTATATATTTTTTTTAAAAAAAATAAAATCAATTCAATCGCTCAATTTATTATTTATTTTACAAAAATTGACGGACATGGGACATGGTCACGTTTTGAAGTGCATAATTGCCGTTGAAGAGTATAAATGAAAACAATGAAAATATTTCATCAAATAATATATGTGGTCGAGTTGTACAAAGTAATAGAAAATACATAGTTTTAATTCCAAATAGCTACAGTTTAAATGTATATTTCTGAAAACCAACTCTCTCCGATGATTTTAAAAAATTGACAAAAACCGATCGACAAAATTTGTTGTCCCTCGATTTTATCAATTTCACAATAGTGATGAAGCAAAATTGACACCGCATAATTATTAACATGAAATGTATATATATTTAATTATGTTCAATTCTTTCTTTTGTAAAATATTTATTTTCTCCTCAATTTAAACTTTTTTTCATTAATTTCTTATCTTTTCAGTTTTAATTATTTTTAAATTTTTTACGTGCATTTTTAAAAATGTCCTTTAATTTTTAACGTTTTAATTTTTTAGTGTTTTATTTATTTAATTTTCTTCACTTATTTTGATATTCGTCCTAAATGAACTTATTTTAAATACAAGACATTTAGAATTAAATTTGAAATCAAATCAAAAGGAAAGACAATAAAAATAAATAGAATAAGTAAATCAATAAAAAAAAAAGTTTAAATACAAGGAATTTTTAAATTTTTTTATTTTACGTATATTAACCTAATTTAAATAAATACACGTAACTAAAGTAAGTAGATTTTTATTTCTTTTAAAAAACGTTAATTATTTTGAAAAAAAAAATATATTTACACACATGCGGCGTGTGCTATGCAACACAACCAACTTGTCTAGTTGAAGGTGTCACATCGGTATAAAAGGTGCACGAAAATACAGAAAAAATAAGTTTGGGTGTAATAAGACCCTAGTTAAATTAAGGTGTGTAGCTGATATTTCGGTCATAGTTTAGGGTAGGGGTGCTTATTGGACAAATAGAGTGGATACATATACTTAACCTTTTGGCCTATCGAATATCGGTTTTTACATATACTAATCCGCTAGTCAACCAATAAGCTATCAGCTGACTTGGTACGTATTAGATTAGTAATTATCGGACGACTTCTTGGCTCAATCATTTCATGCTCCTTCTTGTCACTTTCATTCACCAACATATCAATCTCCCATCTAAAAAAACAATCTAACTCTACTTAAGCCAGTAATTCTGTAATTGTAAATAAAAGAGAAATATATGAAAGTCTAAATTTTGAGGATACATGCACAAAAACATTTATTTAACAAATATACTTATGGTAAAAATATAACTATGATTTTAATGTGTTAACGATCTACCCAATAAGAAAAAATAGTAATCCACCCCGACATCAATAAATTGTTAGCTATAAATTTTTTTTCCATTTACCAACTGTTAATTCAATAATTCAATATCTATAAATCAATTTTGTGATTGACTTAACAATTATGGTTTTATTTTTGAATAGCTCTAGTTTAGAGGGTATTGTACCCTACACTACTAAAAAACAACAAAAAAATGACGGAAGAAAAAGCAACGGACGGCGTCACTCCAAAAAGCGACGAACTCAGCGATGCCGTCCGTCGCTTCCTAAATTAAATTTTTTTATTTTTTATTTTTGTTTAAAAGCGACGGATGGCATCGTTGAGTCCGTCGCTTTTTAAATTTTTTATTTTAAATTTTTTTATTTTTTTTAAAAGCGACGAACGGCATCGCAGAGTCCGTTGCTTTTAAATGTTTTTATTTTTAATTTTTATTTTTTTAAAAGCGACGAACTGCATTGCAAAGTCCATCACTTTTTAATTTATTTTTTTTAATTTTAATTTATTTTTTAAAAAGCGACGGACTACATCGCCGAGTCCGTCGCTTTTTGAATAATTTTTTTACCATTATGCAGTCCGTCACTTTTTATTAATTTTAATTGTTTAACTATTTTTAAAATTATCGATGGATAGCATCTTTATGTATGTTGCTTCTTGGTCGAAATATGTAGTAAAATATTTTTAAAAAGCAACGGGCAATGTCTCTTTGTCCGTCACTTTTTGGTGAAAAGGTCATCAAAATTTTTTTCAGAAAAAGCGATGGACATAGAGACTCTGAGGTCCGACCTCATGAGATCGGTATATTTTATTAAATCTAATTACTTTTAATAAAAGTGACATTCGGAGGTCGATTTGTTTAAACTATTCCTATAAATCATAATTTTGCTATTGTGCATAATACTAAAATTTCATTTACACCTATAATTAATTGTTCAAGAAGTGTAACAATTTTGTATACATAATTTATAAAAAAAAGTTAGAATTTGTGGAATAAATAAAAAAATATCTATAATCCATATTTAGAATATGAAACTGCGTTGATATGAATTAGGAGAAAATTAACTTGATGGATAAATTAATTAAATTTATTAAATTAAAATTTTGTTGATGTGTAGTTAAATTATATATATATATATATATATATATATATATAAACCTCGATAAATTGAATTGATTAAATTAAACTTCTGTTGACGTATAGTTAAATTATATATATATATATATATATATATATATATATATATATATATATATATATATATATATATATATATATATTAACTTGATCGATAAATTTAATTTATTAAATTAAACTTCTATTGACGTGTAATTATATATGTGTATATATATATATATATATATATATATAATTTTAATTAATAAAACTAATTTCTCTCACTTCTCTCACACTCTCACTCTCTCTCTTCCGCACTCACTCTCACTCTCGCGATTCCGACTGGCGCCAGGCAGCAACTTCGACCGGTGCCACCGCAGCAACCCCGACCAGCGCCACGCCACCAGCCCAGCAGCAGAAGTTCGCAGGCACGCAGTAGATCGATCAGCCGCGGCAGCGCAGCTCGCACCAGCAGCAGGTCGACCATGCCGGCGCCGCCTCCATCCCAACCCATTGTCCTTCTCCTTTAATTCAAGGTTAGGGTTTCATAATATTATTTTTAATTTCTTTCAATTTGAGTATTTAATTTGTTAATTAGTATATTGAATTAGTTTTTAATTGATTGATTGCTAGTTAGTAAGGGAATGATTTAGGGTTTTTGATTGTTAGTTTGAATTAGGGATTATTTGATTGTTAGTTTATGTTTGTTGATTGTGAATTGAAATTTTAATGTTAGGGTTAGTTTAAATTAGGGTATCTTAGAATTTGTTTGAAATTTGGTATTTCTTGAGTTAATTAGTTGATTTTGGAATTGCATGTAAGATTAGATTGAATTAGGGTATTTAAGGAGTTGTTTGAATTTGGGTATTATTTGAGTTAGTTTGAATTATTATTGAGATTTTAGGACTAATAGTTTGAATTTGGGATTAGGAATAGCTAGCTAGTTGAATTTAGGATTTTAGCACTAGTTAGATTTTGGGATTTTAGGACTAGTTTGAATTTGTGATTTTAAGACTACTTTGAATTTTGAATTTAGGACTAGTTTGAATTTATTATTGAGATTTTAGGACTACTAATAGTTTGAATTTGGATTTTAGCACTATAGTTTGAATTTGAAATTTTAGAGATTTGAATTACAACTTAATTGAAACTTATAATTAATTAGAACTTGAATTTACTTGAAATTGAACTTAATTAGCAATATGAACTTGAAATTAGATTGGGGTAGTTGGAACTAATTAGCATGAATATATAACTAATTAAGTTTAATTAGAAATTATATATGAACTTGAATTGAAACTTCAACTTATTAAAACTTAAATATATATATATATATATATATATATATATATATATATATATATATATATATATATATATATATATATATATATATATATATATATATATATATAAAACTAATATTCTTGGATTTGAAGTTTATAATTAACTAATTTAAGAACTTTTTGTGCTAGGCAACTGAGGAAGCTCAACATCAAAAAAAGTTGATACAAGACTATATTGCTTCTTTCACAAAGTGGAGATAAGGTTGGTGCTTCTAAGTTTCTTAAGTTCAAGTACAATTGCATGTTTTCAATAATGTGTTTGTGTCCCTCTAGTATTAATACTTAGCTTTAATTTTATGATAATGTGTTTGTTAAGCATAAGTACCAACACTAGTTGATCCTATTGATGACAAAATTGATTTTCTTGCAAGATCAATTTATGTCCATCTAGTGTTGACACTTAGCTTTAATTTTATGATAATGTGTTTGTTAAGCATAAGTACCAACACTAGTTGATCCTATTGATGACAAAATTGATTTTCTTGCAAGATCGATTTGTGTCCATCTAGTGTTGACACTTAGCTTTAATTTTTTGATAATGTGTTTGTTAAGCATAAGTACCAACACTAGCTGATCCTATTGATGACAAAATTGATTTTCTTGCAAGATCGATTTGTGTCCATCTAGTGTTGACACTTAGCTTTAATTTTTTGATAATGTGTTTGTTAAGCATAAGTACCAACACTAGTTGATCCCATTGATGACAAAATTGATTTTCTTGCAAGATCGATTTGTGTCCATCTAGTGTTGACACTTAGCTTTAATTTTGTGATAATGTGTTTGTTAAGTTGTGTGAATATGTTAAGATAAATAATGTGGTTTAGTTGGTGGATTGGTTGTTGTTTTAAGTTTAAACTAAACTAGTTTAGGTTGTTAAGTTGCGTGAATATGTTAAGATAAATAATGTGCTTTAGTTGGTGGATTGGTTGTTGTTTTAAGTCTAAACTAAACTAGTTTAGGTTGTTAAGTTGTGTGAATATGCTAAGATAAATAATGTGGTTTAGTTGGTGGATTGGTTGTTGTTTTAAGTCTAAACTAAACTAGTTTAGGTTGTTAAGTTGTGTGAATATGCTAAGATAAATAATGTGGTTTAGTTGGTGGATTGGTTGCTTGTTTAAGTCTAAACTAAACTAGTTTAGGTTGTTAAGTTGTGTGAATATGCTAAGATAAATAATGTTGTTTAGTTGGTGGATTGGTTGTTGGTTTAAGTCTAAACTAAACTAGTTTAGGTCGTTAAGTTGTGTGAATATGCTAAGATAAATAATGTGGTTTAGTTGGTGGATTGGTTGTTGGTTTAAGTCTAAACTAAACTAGTTTAGGTTGTTAAGTTGTGTGAATATGCTAAGATAAATAATGTGGTTTAGTTGGTGGATTGGTTGTTGTTTTAAGTCTAAACTAAACTAGTTTAGGTTGTTAAGTTGTGTGAATATGCTAAGATAAATAATGTGGTTTAGTTGGTGGATTGACTGTTGGTTTAAGTCTAAACTAAACTAGTTTAGGTTGTTAAGTTGTGTGAATATGCTAAGATAAATAATGTGGTTTAGTTGGTGGATTGGTTGTTGTTTTAAGTCTAAACTAAACTAGTTTAGGTTGTTAAGTTGTGTGACTATGCTAAGATAAATAATGTGGTTTAGTTGGTGGATTGGTTGTTGGTTTAAGTCTAAACTAAGATAGTAAATTGTTATATTGTTTAAACAAGTAAAACTAGAGAATTATTTATAATATAATTGAATATCTATATTTTTGTAGATGGATCATCGTTTGTGGATGTATAATATGCATTATGAAAATGGTGCTGGATTGAAACCTGAGTTTATTGACGGTGTTAGAAATTTTATTGAACATACAATAACACTTGACATTTTCAAGAATAATGGATTGGTTAGGTGTCCTTGTAGTGCATGTAAGTGCTTAAAATTTTTTAAACCAGATACAGTTATGGTTCATCTATACTATAATGGATTTAAGCCTAGATATTTTGTATGGATTGATCATGGAGAAAGTGATGGATTGGATGGTATGTTTTATAATTCGATGCCTGTGGATGTATATAATATGGTTGCACCAGATGGCCAAATTAGTGTTGAACACGATAGGGTTGAACGTGATAGGGTTCATGAAATGATCAATGATGCTTTTGGAGTTCAAGGTGGGATGGAACCGGAACAATATTTTAATGAAGCTCCTAATGAAGAAGCAAGACGCTTTTATGATCAATTAGAAGAGTCTAGTCGTCCACTATGCGAAGGGAGTCCGCATTCTGCTTTGTCAGTTGCAGTTAGATTAATGAATATTAAATCATATTGGAATGTTCCTAATGCTGCTATGGACTCAATGGTTGATCTTTTGGGTGAACTAGTTAATCCGGAGTTTAACATACCAAAGAACTTTTATCAGGCAAAGCGTTTAGTGTCCAAGTTAGGATTGATGTATGATAGAATTCATTGTTGTGTTAATGGTTGCATGTTGTTTTACAAGACTTATAATGAATTAGAAAATTGTTAGTTTTGTGGACATGCTCGTTATAAGAGGATTCCGACTGGAAAGATGGTCCCAGTTCAAGCGATGCATTATCTACCTCTCATTCCTAGGTTAAAGAGGTTGTATGCATCGATGAGGTCTGCCCCATATATGAGATGGCATCGTGAATATAGAAGGCCGCCGGGTGTCTTGTCTCATCCATCTGCTGGTGAAGCATGGAAGTATTTTGATAATATATATCCTGATTTTGCTAGTGAACCAAGAAATGTTAGATTGGGGTTGTGTTCAGATGGCTTCACACCATTCTCTAATAATGCTTCGCCTTATTCATGCTGGCCCGTATTTCTTACTCTGTATAAGCTTCCTCCTGAAATGTGCATGACCAGTCCCTATATCTTTCTAAGTTGTGTTATTCCAAGTCCCCGTAATCCAAAAAGTTTGATTGATGTCTATCTAAAACTATTGATAGATGAGCTTAAACAATTGTGGTTTGAAGGCGTTTTGACTTATGATATATCAATTAAGCAGAATTTCGTTATGCGTGCTTCTTTAATGTGGACTATTAATGATTTTCCTGCATACGGGATGTTGTCTGGTTGGATGACAGCTGGAAAGCTAGCATGTCCGTATTGCATGGAAAATAACAAGGCATTCACTTTAAAGCATGGCAGAAAAAATACATGGTTTGATTGTCATCGCCAGTTCTTGCCAATGGACCATGACTTTAGAAAGATGAAAAATGCATTTAGGAAAAATAAGGTTGAAAGTGACCCCCACCTCCAGTACTCATAGGGCATCAAATTTGGGGGAGAGTTTCTCAATTACCTAAAGTTACAGAAGCTCTACTTTCTAGACTTCTTGGATATGGTGTTGAAAATAATTGGACCAAACAAAGCATATTTTGAGAGTTGCCGTATTGGAAGGACAATCTGCTACGACATAATCTAGATGTGATGCACATTGAAAAAAATTACTTTGACAATTTGTTTAACACGGTGATGGATGTTAAGGGTAAGACAAAAGACAATCCAAAAGCTAGAATGGACATAAAGGAATATTGTCAGAGAAAAGAGTTATGGCTACAGGAATTACAGAATGGTAAAATAGTTTAGCCCAAAGTCAGCTTTTCATTCACATTGGATGAGAAACGTGAAATTATTCAGTGGGTTAAAAATTTGAGGATGCCCGAGGGCTATGCTTCGAATTTAGGAAAGCGAGCAGATATGAATGAAAGAAAATTGATAGGTATGAAAAGTCATGATTGTCATGTGTTCATGGAAACTTTAATTCCTATCGCTTTTAGCCATCTACCCGAAAGGATATGGAAACCAATCACAGAAATAAGTCTTTTTTTTTAAGATTTATGTTTTGGAAAGTTGTCGGAGAGTAGTTTAGACAGGATGGAGGAAAATATTCTTGTTACTACTACTAAATTGGAGAAGATATTTCCATGTGGTTTCTTTGATGTGATGGAGCATCTTCCAATTCACTTTGTACAAGAGGCTCGCCTCGGAGGTCCAGTTCAAACAAGATAGATGTATCCATTTGAGAGGTATCTATTTGAAATATTCACTAAGTTATTTATATTCGCCAAGTATTTTATATATTAACATATATATACATATATACATGCAGAAATATTGGTAGTTCGAAGCAAACGATTAAACAAAAGGGAAGGATCGAAGGATCATTTGTTCAAGGTCATATTGGGAGAGAAATTGCTGATTTTTATTCTTATTACTTTGGTCATGATGTGTTATGTAGGAGAAACAGGCCCAATCGCAATGATGAAGGCGATAGTGATCCTTTATTTCCACCGATATCAATTTTTAATCAAAATGGTAGAGGATCTAAAAAGCGTGGAAAGCGAGGCTTCACTAATATGGAAATGCAATCAGCTGTGACACATGTTTTGCTTAATTGTCTAGAGATTCAATCATATGTCAAGTAAGTGTTAAAAATATGTTATTAAATTACATACTAATAAGTGATCGTTAATTAACGAAACACTTGAATGTAAAATGATCAGCTTGTTCGTAAACACATGGGGTAATAAAGCCATCTATACAGAATTTTCCAAATGGCTGAGGAACTATGTAAGTGTGCAATCACTAAGTTTTTAATAATATATTCATGTTATACTAAATTATATTACTTGAAATAACAATCACGTAAGTTTACGATGAATACTCAAGTGTCCAACATTTGCAATTAGTGAAAGAAGTAGCCTTTGGACCTGAATCTCAAGTACTGACAATGAATAAGTATTGTGTCAATGGTTTTAAGTTTCAAACTGAAGAAGTTTCTAGGAACAAGAAAACAAATAATAGCGGTGTCTACATACAAGGTGATGCTGATGGTACTGGTCAAACTATTGAATATTATGGTGTCATTCAAGAGATTATTGAACTGAGGTATTCAAGTTGGCCTAACAAGAAGATTGTATTGTTTCGGTGTGAGTGGTTTGACCCATCACATAGAGGCACAAAGATGGACCATCAACATAATATAATTGAAGTTAAACACACTAGGAAATACAGAAGTTATGATCCTTTTATTATTGCACAAAATGCTAAACAAGTGTATTACGCTTCATATCCATTGCGTAGAGACAAAGTTGATTGGTGGGTTGTTATTAAAAGTAAGCTTGTCAGAAGAATTGAAACTGGCAATGTCTTAGATGTGGCATATCAAAATGATGTTGCAATTGTTCAACAAGAAGTTGATGTTAAATTGGAAACCACACTACAACATCCTCAACACATATTAGAAGAAGTATCTGATGATGACATACTGAATGTTGGGGAAGAAATGTTTGAGAATGAGGAAAATGAATCATTTGATGACGAAGAATGGGACGATAATGAAAATGAAACAACTGAGGAGGAAGAATGGGAAAATGATGGAATTGAAACAAGCAAGGAAGAATAGTGTAGAATGAAAGCTAGCTAGTATATATGTAAGTGTATTTTGCTAATTTTATTAATTTATCATTTTTATATATATTATACATGTAAATTTGCATACAGATGTCATCAAGTGGTGACAATAATAGACATCAGAAGAATCTTCGAGTTAGCCAAACTAAACAGGCTAAGAAGAAGAAGTCTAGGAGGCCGATAGATCCCGAGGATATTGCAGGATATATTTCTTCTGCGCCAGAGCGCATCAGCCATGATACTTATTTATTTGCTGTTCCGTTTGGTACGGCTGATCCTCGGCAATATTATCCTAATTACCGTTGACCACTCGATACTTCATCTACTTCACAGCCATTGCCTGCACGACGCTACGAGGACCTACCTTTACAGGCTATTCGTCAAGCACGACCCTTATCGGCCGGTACTCCATCTCCCACAGGTACATCTTCTTAATTATCTGCCATGAGGCTTGGAGATTCTAGTAGCGAGCAGTCAGATGCTATGGCCGATACCCCTCCATTGACTCAGCGTTTTGTTTATCCTGACGTACGACCCTCGTCTACAGCTACACCTAGTGCTACACCACATGATACGATGTCTGCTCTAGCTCCTAGCCAAAAGGACAGACTTGGTAGAGTCATGATTGAGCCCGATGGATCATCGTAAGTTTGTTTTGTTATCTATTTGTTAGTTTATTTTATTTATTTCTTATACTTTAATATATTATTCATGAACTAACATATTTATTATGTGTTTTGCAGGTGGTATCCTGCAAAGGATGCTGCCCGGGCTTTAAAAGAATGTGTTAGAAGACTCTATACACAGGCTTATCACTCTTGGACCGAGATTCCAAACAATATACGCCAGGCAATGTTTAATAACTTTAAGGTATATATTTTTTAGTTAAGTTTAGTATACTTTACTTTTTTTACTATTGATATAATTAACGTTATTCAATTTTTTTTTTCAGACTATGTGTACTTGGGAGTCGAGGTACAATTTGGTCATTGCGACCACATTTGAGAGGAAGGCATCCACCAGACTGTTTGCTTGGCTAAAGAGTGTTCGGGATAGTGCTGTACGTCCCGATTGGATGTTGCCTAATGTTTTTGATGAATTGAGTGTGTATTGGAAAACAGACGAGTTTAAGCAATATCAGATCAAGCCACAAAGGCTAGAGGCAGTCTTAAAGGTGGCTCATTGCACACCGGAGGTGCGAAGACGGTTGGAACAATTGCACGAGACATGGTAAGTTCTTATTTAAACTTTTAAATAAATAATTAGTTGATTCATATATATCGTTATAAATTTCAGTTTTTTTTTTATAGGAAAAAGAATTGGGACGCCCTCCCATTGAACCAGAGGTTTTCAAGAAGACTCATGTAAGGAAGAAAGAAGATGAGTCGGATCTGGATGTGTGGGTGGAGGAAAGGGCCGAACGAACTTTTGTAAGTTATTTAATATGAATAATATATATATTAATAGTGAATATATAATATGTATATAGATTAATGTCAATTTTTATATTTAATATGCATAATGACTTTCAGCACTACGTCGCTGAGAATCTAGATAGTTTGGTCCAATTGACCCCTGAACTGTCCACCCAGATTTGGAAAGAAAAAGTGGTAGGGGGGACACACAAGGGTAGATGCTATGGTCTAGGCTCTCGAAATGATGTTAGACGACTCCTGTCAGGCTTAGAAGGTATTGGATCATCACGTCAAGCCGAGGCACTTAACGTTGTTCAAATTGCTGCTATGTCAGATCAAATAGCTAAACTTACAGCAACACTAGCAGAGTCGGAGCGAAGAAGAGTAGCTGAACAAAAAAGCATGAATGAGACTGTTCAGCAAATCAAAGAACAAGTGATGAACCTCGCTCGTCGACCTAATACTTCGGCTCCTGATGACACCGACGACGAGAGTGATAAGGATGATTATGTAGATCTCACTCCCTAGTTTATATCTTTGGACATTTATAAACTTTTTAAAACAAATATTGAAAGATTTTATAATTTTATAATTTATGATTTATGTACTTTTGAATGTTATTTTATATTTTGTTTAGATTGTTATAATTGTGTGTTTGATTGGGCTGAATACTATAGTATTGAATTGAATTTTATTTGTAGGTGGGCAGCAGAAACTAGAGTCAAAAATAAAGCAGGAAAAGCGACGGACTGCGTGGTTTTGTCCGTCGCTTTTCTGGGTTTTATTTTTTAAAAATTCCAGAAAAGCAACGGATAACGTGGTTTTGTCCGTCGCATTTCTGGATTTTATTTTTTAAAAATTCTAGAAAAACGACGGACTGTGTGGTTATGTCCGTCGCTTTTCTGGATTTTTTAAAAAAATTCCCAGAAAAGCGATGGACAAAACCACGCAGTCCGTCGTTTTTCTAGATTTTTTTAAAAAAAAAAATTCCGAAAAAGCGACAGACAACGTCTCAATTTAGAAATAAAAAAAAATTAAAACAAAAGAGACGGAGTCCGTCGCTTTTTTGAAAAAATTAAAAAAAATCAAATTTCCAAAAATAGACGCTGTCCGTCGCTTTTTGCGATGGAGTCCATCGCTTTTTAGCGACGCAATCCGTCGCTTTTTGAAAAGCATCGTGCTAAAAAGCGACGGAACTGATTGCGTCGCTTATCCGTCGATTTTGACGCGAAAAGCGAGGCAGTTCGTCGCTTTTTGGCATCTTTTTTTGAAATTTTTTTAGTAGTGCTAACTCACAAAAATACCTAAAATAAAATAGATATTACATATAATAAAGGGAGAGAATAGCTATTGTTGAAAGTTGAGGGGAGTTTGACTTTTACAAAAATGTGAAGGGTTTAAATGATTTTCATCCGAAGATTAGCATGGATATTTAATTAACAAATCGTGACAGCTATGATCCATATATTTGCTTCCATAAAAAGAATTGTCTGTCCATTAATGAGAATCTATCTAATAAGAATCCAAAATGATTGTTTCTATTTTTTTCCATGTTAAATTTAATTCACACATGCCCTATCGTTCCTGTAATCACGCTTGAGCTTTCAATTAACACACAAAACCTATTTCCTCTCTCAATAATATGATTTCCTTGGAAATTATAACATATTTCATAATTTATTATATAAAACATATAATAATATATTATAATATATTGTGAATTTAATTAATTATACAATTACCATGATGATATATATGCATGTTTTTGTTATGCACTTTATTTAGAAAATATTCTTGGTATATATACTGAACAAATAAAGATGTATAAGATATATATCAGTATACAATAATTATTGATGAAATAATTCTAGTATTCCACAAATTAAATAGAAATATTTAATTATACTCAAGATATGTCAATTGTATAATGCATATGCGTTTTCGATAAAATTGACAAATCCTAATTAATCCTATATCATTTTTTAAACAAAATTTCCCCGTTATATTGCAATAACACGTCTTTGCCACAAATTGAAAAATCTTGGTGCGATGAAATAAGAAAGAAGGATAAAACATAGGGTGTGTTTGGTACGAAAGAAAATATTTTCCATGGAAAATGTTTTCCTAGAAAAGAAAATAAATAGATTTCTAACTTATTTTCTTGGAAAAGATGTGGCAGCTGGTGGTAGGGGGTAGGGGTAGGGGTGGGGTTGGCATAAAAAATGATTTTTTTTTATTTGAAATATTTCTAAAAGACAATTTTTTCTTAATTTTTTTTTAAGGGAATGGCCTGGGTGGGGGTGAAAGGTGGGGGGGCGTAAGGGGTTGCGTAAAAATGAAAAAAATTTAACTTTGAAATATTTTCCAATTTCTTTTTATATATATATATATATATAAAAAGATTGACAGGGATGACCTTGTTGGGGGGGGGGGGGGGGTTGCGTAAAAATGAAAAAAAATTAGTTAATAAAAGATTGACAGGGATGACTTGGGTGGGGGTGACGTAAAAAATGAAATTTTTAAAAATTTTAAATATTTTTCAAGAATAATTTTTTTTTTTAAAAAAAAGAAATTGATGTGGTGGCGCTGGGGAGGGGCAGGGGGTGTAGGGGTGGGGTGGCGTAAAAATGAAAAAATATTTTAAATTTGATATATTTTCCAAAAAAAAAAAATTAAAAACTTTGACTGGAATGGCCTGGGTGGGGGTAGGAGTGACGTAAAAATGAAAATTTTTTAAATTTGAAATATTTTCAAAAAAAATTTCTTTTAAAAAATGAAATTGACAAGGGTGGCCGGAGAGGGGGGTGGTCTGGGTGGGTGGCCTTGTTGGGGGTGGGAGTGGCGTAAAAATTGAAGAAAAATTAAATTTTGAAATATTTTTTAAAAATAGTTTTTTTGGGGTGGGGGTGGAGTAGGGAGTAGGAATGATATGGGTTGGGTGAGGTAAAAAAATTCTTAAAATTTAAAATGTTTTTTAAATTTTATTTTTTTTAATAGGGAGGGTTGGATACGGGGTATGGGTAGGGTAAGAAAAAAAATTAAAGGATAAAGTAGAGTTTTGGAAAATGTTTTCCTTAATTTTTGAAGGGACGTCATTTTCCTTAAATTTGAGAAAAATGAGTTGATTTGGAAAACATTTTCCAAACATTTAAGCCAACCAAACATGAAAAAATTGAAAAATATTTTCCGTCTCCATACCAAACACACCCATAGTCTTACTCATCAAATCTTAACAATGGATTGGCAAAGAAATATTCTTAGGGCTTCAACAAATTGGATGACAATTGTGGGGAAATAATAGAAGCAAAGACGTATCGAACTTACTTAATTGAGGAAAGCGGTGGCAAAATAATATATGATTAATTAGGACACTCAATATTGATTACGAATACGAATGAAATTCTGTTTTACCTCTTTGATGACTAATCAACTAATCTAAGGGCTCGCTTGACCATGCAATATGGAATCATGATATAATATCATAATATGAAATTATGATATAAAATTGAAGTTTTGTTTGGACATGTGATATGAAATTTTTGTGTTGTATATTTTCTCATAAACATAAGAATCATGTAAGTTGTAAGACTAATAAATTAACCCCAATTATTTATTCAATCTTACCAAATAAACAAAAAAATTATAAAATCGCATAATAAATTATTACAAAGTTATTTGTTCTCCACTTAAATAACTGTTTCATCTAACTTTAATTCAATAAAAAAAAATTGAACATAAGTTGTAGTGTACTAGTCTTTAATATAATCCTCCCACATAGTACAGACAATCTCCTCACGTTAAACTTGCATTTCTCGATTATATGACAAAGAAGACGAATCAACATAGTTATTTTGAGTCATTTGTTGGTCAATATCATCCACAACTATATTTTCATGCTCATAGACTATAAATATTTCAGCACTCCATCAGTATTCTCGCAAATAATTATGTAACACTGCAAAAACTATGACAATTTTCACTTGTGTGTCAATATCATAATGGTTCATGCCTCTTTAACTTGTGTGCAATTACACATTTTTCAGTGCATTAATTTCGTGCTAAAATCAAACATATTGAAAGTAGTGATTATCAAACATACATCACCAATTTTGTCTTTTTTTCATATTAAATTACTTTTAATGTTTTCATATGTAGCCGAAGAGAAGTTTTTTTATTATTATTATTATGAAAAACCAAAAAATTAGTACTCCCTCCGTTGTTATTTATATTCACCAAATTAATTCCTACTTTATCATTAATATTCACCAAATTTAAAGTAATAATAAATTTTATGTTGATGAGAATAATAAATTTTAAAAGTAATGATGCGATTATAAATTTTATTTACATATGAAATAAATGGTTATTAAATATAAATGTGGGGTTATTTTAACAAAATATAAACTTGTGGGTCAATTTTTATATTTAAAAAAAATCTCAAATCATGATATGAAATTTCTAAATCATGATTTTTGAAAAATATGATATGGAATAAGCATGAAATCGCATATCCAAACGTTGATTCCATCTCACAATTTCATATCATGATATGGTATCGCATGACCAAACGCCTACTAAAGTTATCGTTCAATGACCACAAGTTGAGATAAGAAGATGAAATGTCGATTGTTCAATATTGAGAGAGATGTTTTATTTTTAAGTAAAGTAAAATAAGAAATAATTTTCACCCATTAGGATTGCATTTTTAATATTTGTATTTGTACTTTTAAATTTTGTTAAATTTGTAATTGAATATATTGTTCTTGTAATATTTAAAAAGTTTAGTTATTTCCTAGTTAGTGTTCTAAAATGGTGTAACAACCCCTTCCAATCATTATGAGGAAGGTTAGTGGGGAAAGAATTGGTCCAGAACACTTTTTGGTAATGGCTTAAGAATTTTAGGCTAGGTCAATGTCAGATGAAATCTGAGTGAGGCGGGGTCTAAGGTAATACAAGAATCAATGAGATGGTATGTCTAAGCTTGGATTGTGTTTTCTAGTAGCTAAGACATTAAAGAATTCACAAGGTCTTTCAGAATTGAATTCGGGTAAGTAAAACTCTCGTAATCAAACTTGATGTGAAGATGTTAGTTTAGAGTGTCAAGATTCGAAGGTGTTGTGAAATGGAGGTTTGAGGAAGGATTTGTGAGTCTCAATCTCTATGCAAAACTTTATAAAGGGTGTCATGCCGCTATAGCGGGATAAATTAATTCCCGCTATCGCTATGGTGACGCCGCTTTAGCAGGTCGGACCGCCATATCGAGGTTAGTCAGATTTTGTGCAGAAAAGTCTCAAAAACCTTTCATTTTCGGTAACTTTGTTCTTGAAACTGGGAAGGGCGATGTAGGATATTTTCCACCAAACTTTTCGATAATGATAAGTTAATTACTTCTCCAATTTGCATTTTGATTCTTAATTCTTAGAATCTAGGCTGTTAATTTTAGGGAAGGGTTTTAACTTGAATTAATGGTGGAAAAGACCCTTCTTGAGTGGAATGATCATTGTAATAGCCTGTAATTCAGGACTTGGTTGTAATCCTAGTATTGATAGTCCATTATTGATTGATTATTATGTTTTTATTATTTTTTAAATCAAGAACAAGTCGAAATTCATAACAAGGGGAAAGCTTCAGTACTTTAGAGTTTTTAGAACTTGATTCGAGATAGGTGATGATTGTTGTTTTCTCATTTATGCTATATGTGCTTGTTAAATGCATTTTTAGTAATGCATACATATATATGAGTAGGGAAATTGGAAGGACATTATGTGAAATCAAAGATGTTTCGCATGCAATGAATATGTTACATGATTGTACATATATTTTCGTGATTCATTGTGATTGTGATTGTGTTATGTGTGATGATTGAGATCTGGTGCCACGCTGATACGTATTATTGTTGGAACATTTATCACACTAGTACACTAACATCTGAAGCAAGTACTACGCCGGTACAATGGGAATGAATACCATGTTGGTATGCTAACATGAATGGGAATGAATACCACATCAGTACACTAACTATGAAAACGAATGCCACGCTGGCACACTAACAATTTGTATATCTGGGTTCCATGAGAGAGAACCGGACTAGCTTGTATTGTGCTAATTCATGATGTTTATGCATATCTATTCAGTTTAAGTATTGAGAGTCCAAGCTGTGATGTACTTATATGTTTGTAATGTACTATCTGCTTATTGAGTAGTGGTTGCCAGAGCATATATTTCATTTAGTTGAACTAGCTCATGATCCTGCCAGCACATTGTGATTGTGTATCAACACTGCACTCTCTTTCTTTGTTGAGTACATGACATATTTCGGCGGCTGTTTCGAGACCTCAAATGTGAGACGCGCGATATCTAAATTCAAGGGTGAACTAATTCTTCTAGGCTGCCATGAATTCTTCTCTATCTTGATGTCAATCTTTTCGGACCCATACATTTTAGGCTTTAGGCTTATATTTCCTTGTTGAGGTTGCATCACCTTATTTTAGACTTGTTAGAGTTTTGGTACTGTTGGTGTTTTTCAAAAATGGGGCAGCACAAAAAGATTGAAAAAATGTCTTTCAATGGATTGAAATGACTTTCAATAGCTTTCAATGATTTTATTAATCATCGAGGGGCTTTAAATAGCCAACATAAAAATATAATCTGCATAATTTGAAATTTAAAACAACCTAATATCTCAATAATTCAAACAGCTTAACTAAAATTCAAAATTCAAATTCATCTTAAACTAATTAACTTATTTTACTAAAAACTATTTCAGTAACTAAAAGCAAACTTCAACACTCCTCATTTGCTTTAGATACTGTTAAAAAAGTTGCTCCTCCTCGATTTCTGCTACTACAACCTGTGCTTGAAGATTGTTCTTAATCTTGCAAACTTTTGTAACATGACTGACTTGTTTGCAATTTCCACATATTGTATCAGGTCTCCACTAAAAAAAATTTTCCAAGTGTGTTTTTCTTTTGCAGTATTGGCAAAGAGGATAATTACCTTTTTCTTTTCTGTTTTGTGCATAAAAGGCACCCTCAGTAACATTATCTTGCCTGAAGGCTTTTCTCTGCTCTTGTGCTTGAAGAACATTTATTAGTTCTTCAACAAAAATAGTAGAGAGATCTTTAGACTCTTCCATAGATGAAATTTTAGATTCGAATTTCTCTGGAATTGTCACAAGAATTTTTTCTACTATTCTGTCATCTTTGAAATCCTCGCCAAGCAACCTGATTTTATTAACAATAAAAGAAATCTTGTCAAAATACTTAACAATAGTTTCATCCTCTTGCATCCTAAGAGATTCAAAATCTCTTTTCAAATTCAAAATTTGCATTTGCCTGACTCGGTCACTTCCTTGATATTTTTTTTAAAATTTTTTTCCCAAGCTTCTTTTGCCATCTCACAAGCAATGAGTTTAGAAAAAATAGAATCCTCAACTGAATTTTGAATTACAGTTTTGGCTTTGAATTTTTTGATTTTTTCATCCAAATGAAATTTAATTTGATCAAGGGTAGGATTTGCAGGGAGAGTTTGTAAGGGTACATCTTCTATTACAAATTCCCATAGATCATAGGCTTCAAGATATGATTTCATTTTCATTGACTGAATCTGATAGTTTTCACCAGTGAAATTTTTTGGGGCATTCAAAGAGAGACTGTTGCTTGCCATTATTTTGGTTAAAAAATGATTTAGAAAAGCATGTGCATTGAAGAAAGCACCAGTTGAAAAGGTAGCCTTGATGGGTTAAAATGTGTAGCCCTTATGGGTTAAAAATGTATGATAGTTCTTTGAAAGATTTCACAGATCCCTTAAGATCAATGAAGCTCTTGATATTACTGTTGGTGTTTTTTAAAAATGGGGCAGCACAAAAAGATTGAAAAAATGTCTCTCAATGGATTGAAATGACTTTCAATGATTTTAGTAAGCATTGAGGGGCTTTAAATAGCCAACATAAAAATATAATCTACATAATTTGAAATTTAAAACAACCTAAAATATTTTAATAGTTCAAACAACCTAACTAAAATTCAAAATTCAAATTCATCTTAAACTAATTAACTTATTTTGCTAAAAACTACTGCAGTAACTAAAAGCAAACTTCAATAGGTACAATGATTTTTAGGTTCTAGGAATTTATTCCTCATTTAGTTTGACGAATTATCGAGTTTATGGAAATTTTGTCTTTAAAATGCTAAAACAATTTTTTAAAAATATTTACTATAATAACTTGCTTTTTAAATGATTGATGAGTTGAATTGGAATTAATAGTTGATTCTTCTATGCGAAAGATTAGTATAGGTGCCACTTACGACGGGTCAGGATCGTTACTTTGCGGTCCATCGATTGATCTCTGATCCTTTGATATTCCTTTGCATCTAAAAGTACATGTTTTTTATATGTTGATTCTGGATCTTGAATTCATCTATGAGAATAAAATGAATGTTTTTGCTCACTTGTTGTTTTGCATGTGCGCTTCCAGTAGTGGAGCCACATATACTTGAGGGGTGTCAACTGACACCTTTTCATAAAAAACTTATATTGTGTTATTAGATAGAATTTTTTTATGCATATATATTACATATTAATACTCCTTGATTTCTATGCGATTTAATTTTTTTATATTTTGATGCTCGTTAATTAAAATTCTAGCCCTGCTACCGTGCGCGACCATATGAGAGATTAATCTGGATACAAAGTTACTTTGTGAGTAGACATTCCACATTGTGCAAAGAAGGATTTTGAAAATCTTGGGCAGCCTATGAGGTAAAGACTAGAACTAACATCCAAATCTGTTTCAAGGATGAGACAAAATTAGAGGCCAAAAGTTGGATAGTGGATGTAAATTGAAACCACCTCTTTTGTGCTCACTAGGCCCTCTTAACATTTGTCCTAATACACCTATTTCACTTTTTGAGTGCTCCCATGGTGTAATACATTTTTAGAGAGCCAAAGAATCATAAATAATTCCATGCTTACAATTTGTAAAGACCATTCCCATACTATCTTCTTAGTTCTTACCTTTTTTTTTTTTTTTTTTAATTCTATCAAAAACACTTAAATGGGATTGTATTGAAGATTCATTAATAGAAAGTTTAAGTACCTTATGATTGATGCAATAAAAGGAGCAAAATATAAGATGTTACCAGCATGATCAGAAGGTCAGGAGTTCAAGTTACAATAACTTCTCTTGAAAAATGTAAGTTAAATCTACACACAATAAATTCAAGGGACCCTAAATTCAATAGTCGATACTTTCTAGAAATATACATATAACAAAAATTTAGTACACCAAATCGTTTTGATTAATCCGCAGACTAGAGAACACTAATTTTGTAAAAAAGGTGATTGTAATAAATGTGTAATTTTGTCCTCAATAAAAGTAAAAAAGTAAAAAGGAAACATGATGTGTGTTTCATTGACCTGGCTTTCCACTGATAGAGATATAAGTAGGATACATGTTGATAACAAACGATATAATAATCATAGGCATAGTATATAAATCGATATCTTAACTTAGCTTCAGTTGATAATTATTTCAATTTTGAAAATGCATATATGAACACCTTAACTCGTCTTCAGTATGTCAGTTGAACACCTCAATTTATAAAATGATTATCTAGAGTACACCTTCAAAATTTATATGACATGTCAGTATCAGATATCCTCGAGATAATGAGGATAAGTCGAGTTGTCAAGATGTGCACTCTCAAAATTGAAAATATCTGCTTGTCAATCCAAGCCAAATTTAAACTATTTAATTTGTTATGTATAATGCCATAAACAAGCAAAAAGCTTCAAGATAGTATACTGCAGGGTAGATTAGCACAAAAATATAATCTAATAAAACAATTTTGAGAGCTGTCAACTTCTAAACTATACTTGACATCAGTGAAATCTAAAAGAAATGATTGTCATTAGAGAGGAAAAGTTAGTGTAATTAGTGGTTAATGAGGTGCCCCCACAGATTAAGGAAAAAGGAGGAGACAAGGAATATTGTAATTAAATGCCATTTGGGCAATCTTAGTATAATGGAAATATCACTTATAATCAATAATAATACTAATAGTAATTAATCACCATGAACAATTGATGAGTAGCTAATGGAGCCAAATCATAGTGGAATCATGTTTAATTGATGGGATGTAACTAAAATTATTAATTAATTCCTTTGCTAATTTACTTTAACATAAAGCCACGGTAGAGAACCACACTATCAACATAGAAAGTGTAGAGATTTGTTGATTAAGACTTGAGTCAAGTCTAAATCTGTTTGCTTAAAAAACAGACAAATCTTTTTTAAGTCAATAAGAAAATAATTGAATTGATTTAATTGTATGGTGACAACGATATCGGCTAATTCTCAGATATTAACCAATATTTATTTTGAATTCTATAATTTTTTTGTAAAAATATTTAAACAGACTTATTTTGTTACGTTAATAATTATGAGAATGAAAAAGGGAAATGGTAAAGTATTTAACAAAAGACAATTGTCCATATGTGATGCTACTGCATCAAAATTAGCGTCAATTAATTAACGACCGTAGCTTCAAAATTAGCGGTAGTTAATTAACGATAGTAGTTTTATTGCCGTTAAATATGTATTTTTAGAGGCAATTAATACTTTTTGTAAATGTTCCTAAAGTCTATAGTGATATTGAATCCAATAACAATTAACTGATATCGATAAAAGCCTTAACACTCTTTGTGAATATGTATATTTATTGTTGCTAAAAGTTATTTTTATTATAGTACGTGTGTGAGCATTAGAGTATTGAGGGATCCTTTCCTTAGAACGAGAGGATCAGAAATAATGCACCTCCAGTGTGCCAATATTGTTGCCCATGGTAAATAGTGGGTTGTCAAATACGAAGTGGATAACTATTAAAAGCATCTAATATTCTAAGAGGTCATTTGGCGTGAAGGATAAGACCAAATAATTATGAGATTAAATTATAATGTCACTTAATTTATTGTTTGGTTGACAAGTTTGGAATAACTTATCTTGGAATTAATAATTAGTACCAGAATAAGTCTTATCTCGAGATAAAATAGATTAATGACAAAAATATCCCTTTAAACCCTATTTAAGTATCACTTTTCACATTCATGAAAGATAATATTTTGTAAATAAACAACTTATTCTTAAAATTTATGCAATGCATAGTATTTTGAACATAACAAACTAAACACTTAATAAGAAATAATTTCAACATAACTTATCTCATCATAGCTAATTCTAACATAACTAATCTCATCATAGTTTGTATTCAAATCAAACGGCTCATAACTCTCTAGCACTGTGGCCAAACTAGCTCGATCTTTTAGAGAATATAAAAACATAGCATTTAGATTAATCTTTTTGGGTGCATATTCTCATTCTACAAACAAATAAAATATGATGCATAGTGGAAGACACCTTTCTTGTTTTCTTCCATTAAGTACATTTTTGTTTATCGTCACTATGTCGTAATGTTTTAGTCATGATATCTTCTACTGCTATTCTTTTTTTAGTCTCTTATATGAAGATTAATTTGAATCTCCAAATGAGTAATTAATATAATTAAATCTTATCCATCATTGTAACCTTATCTAATCAATCAAGAAAAGCACTTGGCAATTATATTTATTATTCAAATGAATTACTAGTTACTTTTCAATGTCATTGAATACTTAAAAACAAAAGGACTAAAAATACCCCATTATGGTGAATAGGTAAGACTTATAAACAGTAAAATAGAGTCATTTCTGATTGAAACGATAGGTTTTTGATAGTCCTACTTCCACCTTTAATTCCACAAAAACCAAATCAGTCTTTCATACCTTTGTTTTTTTACTTGGACTTTCTAATAATTACTTGTAACTAACAAGATGAGTCATTCGATTACATGTCATACACATGTATATGTCTCAATTTGTGTGGACTAATCAGGACTAGTAAATTTAGCGTTCTCTAATAGAAACAACTCTCGCTGGCAAAGAAGAAAAAGAGACATTATTGGCAAAATTGATTGTGCCAAGTTATGACTAGATATTGGAATTCAAACAAGACCCTACCAACATTCAAAGTTGCTAGTTGAAAGAATGTCTTTTGTGCAATGTTACAAGGGTCTTAATCCTTTGAATTGTAACAACATCTAGCACACGGCTTAAAATTGATTCTAAAAGAATCTACTTCGGCATATAAAGATCACTGAATAAAATCTTGTTAAGTGGAACACACTAATTAATAACACATGAAAAAAAAATAAAAAAAATTGGATTCAAGTTGAATCCATCTCTCCTATGATTTTAACACAATAGACTTGTCCGCAGCTAAACAAATTATAGGAAACTTGATTTTCGAATACAATCTTACAGATGAGCCCACTTGGGGATCCTTCTGTTCTACAATTTGCTTACAAAAGAATTGACATTTCACCTAAAAAACAATTTAGAAGTGATGATTGATTGCAATGATAACACTGAAGTTCTTCCAGTAGTGCCACTAGCTAGAGATGGTCCATTTTATTGAGACTTCAACCAGTTGATGATCACTGTCAGATTCATTTTGTGGAGAAAAGGGAAATGTATATCAACTTGTAGGCTGATCAACATTCATTTTTGTGATACAATATAATACAGGGTTGCAAAAATATATACATAGAAATCCGTCTAGGTCCAAGACAGAGAGGGAGAGCCCTTCCATTTCTTTGATACGCACGACTTTGCCACGAAGTTGAACATTTCTAGGGATTGATGTAGGATAAGGTTGCTAGACCAGATCAACTAAATCTTTTAGTACAACATACATAGGCACAGCATGCCTTCTATTCTGCCTCACAGAACTTGTGACTTTTACCCAATGCAACTGATTTTTCCCAGCCAACGGTGGCAACCAACCTGTGTGAAATCGTTCCTACATGATATAATCAATTCGATTAGGCAATCTATTTTCTTTATTCAATCTTTGACAACACGAAAAAAATCATTGTTGAATGGATCTCTCTTGTTTCTATTTAGTCCCCTTCGTTCCAGAAGCAACTTCTACTTCTACATTTCTTTCCTCTTTTGCAGAAGATAATGCTTGAACAAATGCTTCCCACGATCTAATTCCAGGGACAACATTCTTGGTGACCATTATGTTTAACAATTCCATCACCTCAGAGAACGAACCCTTCTTGCACAAAAGACCGATCAATCCATCAAATGTAATAGACTGAGGAACAAACCTCATGCCAACCATCTCATGTAACAGATTATACGCTTCGTCAACTTCACCATTTCTAATCATGCAGTTAATTACAATGCCATACATCTGTGAACTGAGTTGTAAACCCTTCGATTTCATCTGCCAAAAAACTTCTTTTGCAGACGACAACATCCCACACCTACACAAACCATCTAATATGGTGTGGTAAGTGTTCGTTTCAGGTTTACACCCCAAATCCTCCATACAACCAAGCATTCTTAATGCCTCGACCATTTTAACCTGCTTACACAAGCCATTAATATACACATTATAGGTAACAATATCGGGATTTAAACCTAATACAAGCAATTCATCAAACAGTTCATCTGCATTCGAATACTCCCCTTCGAAAATCAATCCATTCAAAACCAAATTATAACATACAACATCAGGCACCATTCCACTCATTTTCATCTTATTCAACACCTCCAAAGCATCCATCCCTTTACCATTTTTCACATAAAACCTGATCACATTGCACAAATCCACCCTTTTTGGACTGTAACCTAACTTCCTCATTTCTTCCAAAACACCCCAAATGTCAACCCCATCACAATCTTTTACTTCAGGCATTGTAGATAAAATCAAAGAACAAATATTTGCATCAAGATTAAACCCACTATCCACCATTAATTTCAAAAAATCAACGGCATAATTCGCTTTTCCAATCCTACAAAGAGCTCTAATCAAAATCTTAAAAGTTGATTCTTCAACCCAAATGTTCAATAACTGACTCTTAACCAAAACTTGAAGCACAATTCTGAGATCATAATTGTTTTTGCAAAGTACCCAAATCAAACAATTCAAAGACTTCACACTTGGGTTACATCTAAAAGCTGGCATAGTGAAAAACATCTCATATGCCAAATGGGTCATGTTAGAATCCCCATAAAACTTAATCAAATAAGTGAACATGTATTCGGGTGTCTCAAATTTTTCAACTCTACCAATATGATCAAGAATTAGAGGGATTTCATCCCATTCAGACGGGTTCTTCGTAGCTGTTTTAAGGATAAAATAGTATGCATTTGGAGTTGGATCGCATTCGTAGGTAGAGAAAGAGTCGATAAGAATTGATAAAAGAAGGGTTTTAGGAGATCTGTTAGCTGTTGATTCTACCAATTTTTTCATAGCGAATTGATGAGTTAAGGTTTCTTCTTGCCATTTGGTTTTGTAAGGTGAAAGTGGCCATTTTCTACGTTTACGAAGAAAGTAATTGTCCATAGAGCTTCTAGCTGAATATGAATGTGAAGAAGAGTGTAGTTTCATGTGAAGTGGGACAAATCGTCTGAATAGAGACATTTCTTCACCAGAGCTGAAGATTGACATCAAGTTTCAGGTAATTGCAGAAATCAAAGATGGTTCTGGACTTCCATTGGAGTTTGGGCGATAAAGGAGACCCATTGCCTAGGCCCAATGGGTTCTCAGGGCTGTCCTGATTGAATATGAAAAATTTGAATTAAATTTTTTATTTTGGATTTAAGAAATTAAAATGATTGACTTATAGAAATCTCACTAGTTTAATAGTTAATTATTTAAGTACATGCTAGTTTATAATTTTACGAATCTTACTAATTTTTTGTGTGTTCAAGTACGTCTAGATATATGTATCTCAGAATACATGGTGTCAAAATTAAGTGTAATTTGTTTTATATATATATATATATATAGTATCCAAATGAATCCGCATGTATCTGGGATACATATACAAATATCACTTGTCTTCCTCCCATCTCACTCATGTATTTGATATCTCAAATACATGCGAATTATATATATATATATATATATATATATATATATATATATATATATATATATATATATATATACAGACCAATAAATGTTCATAAAAATAAATATTCACCAATTTGTTAAGCTAATACGGATCAATGTATACCAATGTTGTAACACCTCGCTCGCTTGAACGTCACACTAACTGATACTCTTGGGATAAGACTAAGAGCTTAATGTGTTAGGAAATTTGTTTTACAAGGTATTTCAATTGAACCATAGTTGTATGTATGTTTTGAAGTCAAGCAATTTGTACAATAAAAGTTTAAAAAATTATTGTAACTTTCCTTTAAGGAACTCTCTTAAAATTAGTGTAAAATGTGTTGTGGGTTTTCACCCAATCTGTACAGAGTTAGTAGGCTCCCGACATACCAAATTGAATATTTAGCACCAACCGTTTGTCCATATGACTTCAACATAGAGAGATATTCATGTTTTCGTAAGACTGCACAAGTCGGCACGTCAAGGTGGACCCCCAGCACCTATGTCGGTTTAGCTTTATAAAAGCAATTTGAGCTTCGTTTTAACTCAGAAAAATCAACAAAAATTCATACAAAATCATAAGCTCAGTCCCAAAGTTTTCCATTGATATTGGTTCTTTCAACTCGGATGTTTAATGGAAGTTGCTCTACATAGCGAGCTTGTCGTTTTTTGTACTGTTTTACCCATCAATTTCGTGGAGTATCTTCATGGGTGTTGTGGCAGCAAGATAGCAGGTATTTATTCAGTATTTGGCAGCAGTTATGAATATATTTTGGCAAGGTAAGGATCTTTTACACTTATGTATTTGTTGAATCGATATTCTAAGCTTCTAGTTATGAAAAGTTGGAGTCGTTGATGACTTGGGGTAACTTCTTGTTGATTTTGGCTTCGGCTATTGTTACTTCAAAGAGGCAGATTGTTTAGTTGGTATTTTAAGGTTTTGTCAAAGAAATCATTCCCCTTCGACCTTTCTTCATAATCCTTTGTTCTAGATGTTTATATAGATTTTTGAGCCACAAAGTGATAGATTTTTGAGCCACAAAATGATGTTTTGGATATTGTTTCTCAAGAAAGACCCTTTGAAATATTGACTTGGGTTATTATTATTATTGCATACTAATGATGTTAAGGTGTTGGAGGGACTGGGGTTGGTTTTATTTTTATCGGAGTCATGTAAGAAGGTGGCTGGATCAAATGACGTGAAATAAACTTAGAAATACAACCTAAGTAGCTTGTCACTCCTTTGAGATGTGGTTAGCATATTATTGTTGGATTTAGCTGTCATTTATTATTATTGTTATTATGTGCCTCATTTTATGCTTTGGAGTTATTTGGTCTCGAGTGTGACATTATCACCTTATTTATTATATGTGGCTCGTTCCTGCAACCTTGTTGATTCTAGCAATTAATGTGTTATGATAGGTTGGTCAAGTTTCATATAGACACCTTTTAGGCTTCAGTTGAAAGGTATGTTAAGGTCATTCCCTTCTCTTGGCATGTTTCTTGAAGCTTGGAAGTGATACAATAGGTTTATTATTATTGATGTAGTCGTAGCCATAATTGTTAGTGGTTGGCCGCTCGAGTTGTTATATCCCTTCCTTGTTGGGACTCTTATTCTATTAGTAGCGGTCCTATGTTGGGACCGACTTAGAAATTATTGGTATAGATTGCTTATATATAAATTGCTCGCCTTTAGCCAATTGAGTTGTTTATTATTACCCTTGGGATATTGTGGTTAGCTACATGTATGTGATCTTTGCCTACTGGACTATGTTGCTATGTGTTGCCTTTAGGGATATAGTGATGCTTAAGAGGGCTATGATTTGTCAATGGGGCTATGTTATTGCCTAAGAGGGCTCTCTGTTACCTACGAAGCTATATTGATGCCTAAGAGGACTATGAATTGCATACATATTTATGTTGTTGCTTAAGAGGGCTATGCGCTGCCTAAGACAATTGTTGATCAACTCTATGTATAGACAATTGTTTCGTGTAATAACTCTATGTACAGACAATTGTTGATCCACATCTGAAAGAATAAGGGACTAGATCCTATCAAGGTTCTAATCTACAGATGTTTTTCTATATTTACTTCTTGGGAGATATGCAGAGCAAGGTGTGCTCATAAATATGGAACAAAAATATTTTTTGTGAATAGAGCCATGTGTCATGATGCCGCACGGAGTGTTAGTTGAAGTTTAAGTTCGTGAGACATGACTATAATTGCATTCAATATTCATCAAACTCTCTTTTCTCAGTTCAATCACCTAAAATTGATTGATATCCTCCCTTTATTAAGTTATAATTTTGAAGTTCAGACATATTCATTTGTTATGAGAGTTGTAATAATGGAAAGTGTGGTGGAGGAGGTGTTGTTAGAGACATCAACGAGAAAATCGATTTTTGCCTTTACTTTGTCTCTGAAAAATAGAAGTACATGGGAAGAAGCTTGAGCACTGTTGTTCAGGGTAAAATGGTGCATGCATTTTGAAGAGAGAAGCAAAACTAAACAACAAAATTAAAGAACACACTATATAAATCCCACTAATTTAGGTCTTAGTTATTAGGATTCATGGTAGTTTCAAATATTATTTCTTGTACCATATTTCATTATTTGGATACATGTATCTTAAATCGACAGATACATGTATCTGACGAATTTAAAAAGTGAGATACATGTTTTATTCGTTTGAATTAAATGGTTGTAATTGATTTCCTTATTTAAAGGATAAATTGACTACTCCAACAGATTTCAGTAGCCCCAGCATATCAATTATATCAAAATTTTCAAAATTATTGAATTCATAAAACTATTTGGCCGGTTCATCAATTATCTTGAAAAGCTTTTTTTTTTTTTGTAACAGTTACTTCGATTTCATCTCGATAGAAAGAAACAATACATGATAAGGTTATGATTCACGAGATTTCGTTTGCCATGGTAATGATATCTTGAGAAAAAGTTACTCCATTCGTTCCATTTTATGTGAGGTAGTTTGACTTGGTACAAAGTTTAAGAAAAAAAGGAAGACTTTTAAAACTTGTGGTCCATAATGAATGATAGAATTTTGTGTGGCTGTAAATCATTTCATTATGGGTAAATAGATATTTTATAGTTAAATTGTTGTTTAATATAGAAATGTGTCATTCTTTTTGGGACTGACTAAAAACGAAAGTAGGTCACATAATTTGGCACAGAGGGAGTAGTAGATTAGCAATTGCTAGAATAAAATTTATGGTGAAATTCTTGAATCAGGAAGGAGGAGGCCAATTGAGTGATAAATATGGGAGGGGAGAATTAAGAGAGAGGTTGATTTGGAGTGAAAGAGTAAATGGAGGAGATAATTAATCAATCCTACTTTTAATAGATGTGGGTATCTAATTGTATCTTCAATAATATATAGTATAGAATATTAAAAGTGGTAATATATGTAGTTGTTTGAAAGTAGAGGTAATGTTATATAAAGTAGTGAGGTATGTTTAATAAAATAGGTTATGCAAAAAAGACTACCAAAATTAAATAAAGGTGACGTATTTCACTACATTGGACCATTTGTGGTGTTAATACATGGGAAGTTTACATAAATATACTATATTAAAAAAATATTTACCATTTATAGAAATAACATTTTCTTTTCTGTCATATTCTAGGTGATTTAATGATCCTCACAAATGCAGGGACTCGGTCCCTGGTAGAGTGCTCTTGTCCAGATTCAAAGTGGCGTCCAGCTGTAAAGCTATCCTGACAGAATGGTTGGTGAAAAGTGCAGTGTACTTTACCAATAAGAAGGGCGGACAAGATTGTCTATTTCAGTGGCTCACAAATGCAGGGGCCCGGTCCTTGGCAGAGTTCTCTCGTCTAGATTTATAATGGTGTTGTAATGACCCTAAAATGAAATAATAAGAACTAGAGTCTCACATGTATTTTAGAAGTTGTTAACTTGTTTAAATGATGAAATATGTCTTTTGAAGTTTAGTTTAAAAGTTTTGAGGTCAACTGTCAAGAGATGACCATGATGTCCGGAAACTAGTCTTTTGAACTAGTGTGTGCTTGTGTCTTGTCGTTGGAGTTTGGTGTGTTGTTTGAGGTCTAAAACTCATAAAAGTGACTTCCATACCTAGGACATCATGTATAGGGGTTAAACGTTCTGGTACGACTCTCCTAAGACCAACTAAAGGTCCTTAGGGAGGACCCTAAAGCCTAACTCCAAGACTGCCTATAAAACAAAAAGCTGTCAAAAGTGACTTACGGATGGCAATCTACGGCCAATAGGTCAGTTGAAGCCCCGTAAGTCTTACTCTGTAGGTCAAGACTTAGTCTACGGAGCCTTAGCTACCATTACCTTACGGAGCCTTAGCTACCATTACCTAGTCTCAGTCCCAAACGATGAGCCAACAACATGCCCCGTCAACCCACCTACAGTCCGTAGGTGGTGGACGTAGAAGGGGGCCTGTATTGCTGTCAAGTTTCAGCAAAGTGAAGGGTGGTTTGGTAAAATCCCCCTTTGCTTAGTTAAGTGTATGGACGTTTGTTTTAGGTTTATTTAGGTATCTTAAGAGTATTAAAACATTAAAAAGGTATTTTAGATTCATTCTTCATATTTTCCCAAAAACAAAACCCTTCTCTCCTAAAAAGTTCTCTCTAGAAACTCCATTGGAGGTCAAGGTCAAGTTCAAGCAAGGGTTGGGGATTTCAAGGTATTTCTTCTTCAATTTCATGGGATTCATCAAGACTAAGGTATGTTGATCCTTATCTAGGGCAAGCTTCACCCTAGAGTCAATTTCAAAATAGTTTTCAAGTTTCCAAAGTTTATGAAAAACCCTAATTCTTACTCAAACTCATGGGTTCTTGCATCAAACTATTTCAATTGATAAGTTATGATTATGTTGAGCTTTAATTGATGATTTGAAGATGAAAAACTCTATGAACCCATGATTTCACTAAACTCCTAAATTTGGCGTATGAAGTGGGTTTTGTGGTTATGATTGGATGATGATGGAATTGTTCTTAGATTGAATTGTATTATTGATTTCTATTGTTGTCTATACCTAATTATGATGAATTGTTAGGGAATTGAGTAATGGTTATTATGGCTTTGGAGAATAGTAAGTTGACCTAACTTCATGTTATAGTAGAATTGTTCTTGTATGGATTGATCCACTTGAAAGGTGGAGGTGGTTATATATAGAATGTATTGTGACCCTGGCCATGAAGGCATTAGATAGTGAATTGAAGTATTATCATGTTATTGTATAAATGGATGGATAATGTGAAGATGTTTATGTGACATAAATGGTGGTCTTGTATATATTATAAATATGTGGTGATTGATAGTATACTCTCTCTCTTAACACACATGAATGAAGATGGTAGAATGTGAAGTGCCTTATATTGTTGAATGTGATCTCTTGACTTGGTAGACTTAGGTGCCTCTTCTTGATAAATGAAAAGCTTTGTTGAATATGAATAGATAGGCTACGACATTTCTTTCATATATGAGTGATGAATGTGTATTGAATTGATAGGCTTTAAGCATTCTTTTCATAAATGTTCTAATGTAATAAAGACTCAAGAATTGATAGGCTAGTGGCATTCTCTTCTTAATGAGTCAATATACCATGAATCGATAGGCTAGTGGCATTTCTTTCATGAGTATAAGAATGTAATGAGGGATCATGAATCGATAGGCTAGTTGCATTTCTTTCATGTAGACCCTAGAGCTATCCTTGAATGTACCATGGATCGATAGGCTTATAGCATTCCTTCCAAGTTAATGATGTATCATGGGTCAATAGGCTATGGCATTCCTCCCTAATACACTAATGTAATGTGAATGAAATAATCTATGGGAATGTAGGCTAAGCAGTGAGTGGATATGGTTAGATGGAATATTTCCCAATGTTAGGCTAGAGTTCCAATGAACATCTTCCTATCCCATAACTATGTGCCCGTATAAAATATTGGCCGGTGGATCCAATGTGCATCCAAGCTAATACTACCGGTCTTCCTTTGGCAAGGAGACCATCTCTTTCAGTGTGGGGGTAGAACACTGGATTTCATGTCTAGCTTGTATGGTTTATGTCAGTTAATGCCTATTCCCATTATGTGGTATGTGCACTCTAGTTACTTGATAGGTTCTACAACGTGTAGGTAGTAGTATGGGATGCTATCTACATATGGCACAAGTAGGCTTTGAAGGTGCTAAAGTGAGTTCCCTAAGTCCATATGACTAAAGTGTGAAGTCCTCTAAATGCTTGAATGTGTCCTAAATGACCTAATGAAGAATGTTGACTTATTGTCTAAAAGAAATGATGAATGAGTAGCCTATATTGATGAAATGAGTACTTAGCATGTTATGTTGAAATAGAAAGGTTCTTGTCTTTTGTAGCCTTGAGGAATACCTAGGTGTGGTATGAAGAAGTTGTATGGGCGGCCACTTTATGTCTTACTTAGGTGGGTCTTAGGGTAACTTTAGATAGAGGTCATAGGTGGGTCAAATGACTTACTTGACAAATGTGCTTATGTGTTGCATATTGGTACTAGTTGAGCATGAATACTTTAATGTGAAGCATGTTGAATGGTGAGTTCACTTTTAGTGATCTATGTGTCACCTTGGTGTGGGTGGTGGTATGGGATGCTACTCTTACATTGCACAAGGTGTAACATGAAGGTTACTTGAAGTGGAGGCTATAGGTAAAAAGGTAAAGGTTTATGTGTGGTTTTGACTAAAGGTGATGTATGTGACTTTATATCTATGTTGTGACTTATATTATGCCTCTTGTGATTAATATTGATGAAGTTTACTAATGGCATACAAGCATGGCTTTCAACAAAATGTCCTTTTTAGCATGTTTTTGCGTGGTCATCATACTTAGTACATTTTGTGTGCTAATCCATATTTCTTCTATTTTTCTACAAAGTGTTAGTTTCAGCTATTGACACCCAATTTTGGCCCTCTACGATATAGATTAACCATCGAGCTTCTTCAATTTCTAACGACTTAAAATAATTAGCTTTATAAAATTTCAAAAATAGTTTGCAAGTTATAGTTTTGTCATTTTTTATAGTTTCTCAATAATATATATGATTTAAATAACTATGTATATAATTAGTATATTTTATGAATATTCGAAATTCGTCTAAAATGATTTTAGCTTTAGTTAAATATTTCGTCAATTAGTTTGGTTTACGTAATAGTTTATATTAACCAGTTTATAATTAAACTAATTATTTAATTTCGTTAAGATTAAGAAGCTCGTTAGTTAAATATATTAATTCGTCTTATTTAATTTTAGTCGGTTTCACCGACTAAATTCAAATTGGCTAAACTGTTACTTCATTTGGCTATTTTGTAATTTTAGTCACTTTCCCTATTCTTTGAAAGAACCCATTTTGGGCGCTTTAATTTCAAATTTCCAGCCCATTTCTCTCTTTCTCAAATTAATTTCAGCAGCCCAACTTCATAACAATTCCCAACCCGTCAATACAATACTACAATAGTACCGACCCGACACAACAGCTTCTTTCTCCTCTTCACATCAACAACAGTTGCGTCTCCAGACGTTCACAGCGTTAAAGCAGCAGCAGTCGGCGGAATCCATGAAAAGAAGCAACCGCGTCTACCCTCACCAACTGCGTCTGCCTTGCGTCTTCTTCTTCTTCAGTCCGGCAAACCCAGACAAATCGCAGCAGTACCAAATCCTAACCCCACTTCCCATACATTCCTCTTCTTTTCGTCGAATCAACCCGAAAATCTCGTCCAACTACCCTGCAACCTATCCATCACCGTCACATCCCTTTCCCCCATTTCAAGGGATTTTCAAAAGGACAGAGGGATTTTGATTTTGAGAATTGAAAATTTCATCCGTTTTCCCTTAAATTGACCCTAATTTCCCTCTATATAAACCCCATTTTCTTTAGTGTGGAGGGGAAAGGTTTTTGAGTTTGGTTCTGAGGCATTAGTCGTTTATACTTAAGAAATTTCAAGCCGATTTTCTAATTCTAAATTCCGAGAAAGGTTGCATTAAAAGATTTAGATTTCCTAGTCTGTTGTTCGAGTCTAGATCGGTGTAAGAAGTGGCTGACCTTTCCGCTCATTTAGTCTCAATACGCTGCCCGAAAAAAGATAACCTCGCTTCCTTTTGTATTCCATTTCAATGTAGCATATTGTGTATGTTTCAACACTTGATATAGGGTCTGTTAGTAAGAGTATTTGGTTCTTCCATTTAGCACTTGCTTTAATCTTGTTTCCCTGTGAGTTTTTGGATAGTAAAAGTGAGTTGACATTTTGCGAATGTTACTTTGATATTATATATTGATCGTTACATTTTTTAGCTTGATTTCATGTCCCTATATTCAGCTGAGTCACTGCTTCGTTATCATTAGAAATGACTCGGTGTTCATCTAGTTTCAACTTAGGATTTGCTCGCTATTTGGTTTTATTTTCTTTATTGTTTGTTTGTGCCATTGGTAGATTTCTTTATCATTTTGAACTCTCATATAGGTTAGCCTAATCTCCTAGAATCTTATCTCTTTCTTGCATAACTTGAATGCTGGCTGTCTTTCTCTTATTTTATTTTTTTTCAGTTTTTGATGTCGTGTTTGTAATTCACCTTAATCTTGCTTTAACTTGGATAGTATGCCCGTAATTAGTCTTTTCCTAATATATGTTTTACCTTTTACATATTCGGAGTATTTTGGTTCGAAAATATGGCCAAGAATCTGATTGTTTCTTTGATTTTTGAGTTTAATTTGAACTATTTTGGTTTTATTCATTAATCAAAAAATCTGGAAATTTATTTCAATATTGTAGTTCCATGTAGTGTGTGTTTTTCTCCTCTGTTAAGTTGAGGTCACTAGCTTTTCCTTGTGGATTATAAATGAGGAATTGATTCCTGTAGTTCGCTCATTATAAGAATTGTTATGGTAATATTTAGTTCGAGTTTGCCAAAATAATTATATTAGTTTAGTGTCGAACCATGTGAGTTGAGTATTTTATTTTGACACTCTTAGAAATAGGCAACTTATGTATTAATTGTATTTTGCTCAAGTTGATGTTATCAATGGTTTAGCTCAATCATATCTAGCATGTTTTATTTCTGAAGTGTCATATTGCTTCATTTTCTCTCATGAACTGTTATAACCTGTGAACACTACTTATGTTACTATTCATTTCTGTTGCATGAACTCCCTCGGTTTGAGTCTATTTGACTCCCTCTCCTTGCATCTCGAGTTGGTTCAAAATCCAATTCTCATCTTGAGTCAGTCCGTTCATAGAGAAGTCGGAGGACAGGTCGAAAGCTGCAATCAAAGGCTGGAAACTGAAATTACAGGCCCCAGGAAGTCCCAAAACAGGCAGTATATAGCAGTATATATTAGTATACACCATGAAAACATTGATATACATGTCAAAAACATAAAAATACAAGGTTGAGGCGAAACACAGGTGTTTGGAAGCAGGATATACATGAAAAACGCTGATACACATGCTGATATACAAAAAACGTATACAAAAAGGGATTGGGTTAAAACCCAAAAATTCCAACGAAATTGGCCCAAATTCAATTTCTTCCTTACTCTTTAATTATTTAATTGTGATTATTTATTGTTGTTGTTTAACTCTAACTTTAGAATGGTTATTAACTTAATTAAATTTCCCAAAAGACGGACTATTTCTCTATGTTGTTTTGGTTTTTTAACAGATCTCGTCAACTCTCGTAGTTTCATTTATAATCTTAGTCAAAACACTTATTAGTTTAAAATAGTTTTCATATTTTTAAAAAATGATTCAAATAAAAATCAATTAATCTAGTTTTGTTAATATTCTAAATACTTGTCCTTAATTCAAATGGTTCAATTAAAGGTTCCATTTTTCTAAAAAATAAAATGGAATGAAATGTGTCATTTATTTAATTATTTTCTCAAAGATAATCAAACATTTGTAAACTATTAGTTTTCATATTCCTAAGGATTAGTCAAATATATTTTAGTCATGTCGCAGGTCAAACGCATGTTAGCGTGCAATTCAAATGCTTAAACCCTTCTCGAAGTGCAAATCGAACCCCGAACCCCCTTTAGTATTTTCAAATGATTTTTTTCTGTTTAAATCTTTGAAAATTATAAGTTTTCTTAATTTTTTTAAAAATTAAGTGGAGACTCTTTTCTAAGTATTTTTCAAATTGTTTTATACTTAGAACATTTCAAAAAGTAATTTTTTCTATATATAGGAAAATTACGGCACAACATCGGCAACTGATAGCATTCTCTAGTGAAGCTTGGGATTAGAGTTCTCTCAAGACCTATCTTGGTATGTCCTCATATGTCGAGGACAAGGATTCCTATTGTTTCTAGCTTTTATGTTAAGACTTTTGTAATAGACTTAAGTATTTTTTGATTGTATAAAGGGCCGTGACCCTATTTTGTTATGTTTGTCCAAGGATGGCCACGTGAGACTTAGTCCTCTGTTGTCTCTTTGAAAGATGTTTAACGAGATTTTAAATAGTTGGTTTTAAATAAAGTTTTAATTCCGCACTATTTTCTATTGTCTATGCAATGAATGAGCTAAGAGGCTTGTATTAGACCTCTTCGAGGTCGAGTACACCGTGTTACGACTAGGGGGTGCTCTCGGGTTGTGACAGGTGTACAACTGTAAAGCTGTCCTGTCAGTAGGTTGGTGAAGTCGTCAGCACACTTCACCAATAGAAACGGACGAGGTTGTTTGTCCAATGGACAATAATTCTTTTTGGTTGATATAATCAAATGACAAACAACAAGCAAATTCATTCATTCAAAAAGACAGAGAGAGTTAGCAAGTCTTCTCAAGAACTCACTAAGAACACATTGCAAGGGACCTGGTCCCTGCAAGGCTGCGTATGTGAAAAGACGACAAAACACTGAAAAGCTACCACCTTTGATGTGGTAGATGCACGTCTTTTGGAGAAGCAGGCTCTCAGTCAATGGGGCGTTTTCAAGAGTTTTGTGTTCATTCAATATAATCTCTTAACACAATACACAAACTAAGATTTGGTAAACAAAATTATTAAGCTTACAAAAAGAAGGTCATCTTCAAGGAAGAACACTGCCTATATCAACAAGGGACCTGATGAAGTGCTGAAGCGTCTTATTGTATTTGGAGCTTTGTATCTTATGTGCTTAAATTGTAAATCTACTCCTAAGTTATGAAGGATAATAGATAAGTTGTTTGTCTAAGTCTTTAGGTTGAATCGTATTAACTAGAGTTAGTTAGTCGAATCATCTTTGTCTTAGTCAAGCTTTTTGACATCAATATTTTGATGTTCTTTTAGGTACAGTTGCCTAGAAGTGTCAACTAGAGTTAGTTGACGTTTGGATGCAGCAGAGTTGCTGCTTGTTTAGCTCTTGTCTTGGAGATCGGAGTTGGTGGCTTGAGTCACTACTAAAAAAACAGTGAATTCCGACCTAAAAATACCGATCTCCGGAGGTCGGTATTCCTTGTAATTCCGACCTAAAACCGACATCCCAACTTAGGTCGGAAAAAGCTTGGTCGCTATTCAATACCGACCTCTCGAGGTCGGTTTTTATTTTAAGTCGGAAAATTTATTAATTTATTTTCCGACTTCCGGATGTCGGTATTTGTTACTTTTTTTATTTTTAATATATAAATTCCGACCTCCGGAGGTCGGTATTTTTATTTTTCTATTTTTAAAATTCTGACCTCCGGAGGTCGGTAATTTTATTTTTCTATTTTTCAAATTTCGACCTCCGGAGGTCGGTAATTTTATTTTTCTATTTTTTAAATTCCGACCTCCGGAGGTTGGTATTTTTATTCTTTTATTTTTCAAATTCCGACCTATGGAGGTCGGTAATTTTAGTTTTGTATTTTTAAAATTCCGACCTCCGGAGGTCGATAATTTTATTTTTCTATTTTTTAAATTCTGACCTCCGGAGGTCGGTAATTTTATTTTTGTATTTTTAAAATTCCGACCTCCGGAGGTCGATATTTTAATTTTTTTACTTTTGAAATTCCGACCTCCGGAGGTCGGTATTTTAATTTTTTTACTTTTGAAATTCCGACCTCCGAAAGTCGGTATTTTAATTTTTTTACTTTTGAAATTTCGACCTCCGGAGGTCGGTTTTCTGCTATAAAACTGGCAGCAAATTGTTGTAATTATAATTTTCCACCTGCATATTTATATCAAAACAGCCCAAAGAATATAAACTTCATCCAACCAAAACAACACAATATTTTCAACATACACATTAAACTATTTCAAAATAAACTTTATCCAACTTCAAAATACAATCAAACAATTCCAAAATATAAAAGTCTAAAATGTCAAATAGATACAACTACCCCTCATCACCCTGATCACTCTTCTTATCAGACTTATCATTCTCATCACCCTCTTGATCAGATCCATCACTGCTGGCAGGACATGGAGGAAGAATATTTCCTAATTCAAAAAGAAAAGTAAGTTGGGCTTGAAGCGCTGCATACCTCTTGTTCTCTACCTCTTTTGCTGCCGCAATCTCCTCTTCTCTCTTTCTTCTCTCTTCTTCTCTCTTTCGGCTACAGCAGCAAGCTCGGCATTGAGATAAGCTATCTTACTCTCCATTGCAGATATTGTCTCTCTATCCCCGCCATCGAAGCTTGAAGATGATGAACCACAATACCAAGACTTCTTCTTCTGATACGCCTTTTCTCGATAGCCGTAGACTGAACCTCTAATCGGTTCACCAGCACTTTGTTTCCAAAGATTCTCGTTTTCTTCTTGTGTAAATGGTCTGTCCCGACTCTCAAGAGGTAGAGTACTACGATATTCCTGAGATATTCGTATATACTTATCCTGTAATTTAAACAAAGAACTCTATGAATAAGAATGTAATATATACAAGAAAAAGAAAAAAAAATTAGTTTGAATGGAGTTCTTACATATGTCTCTTGAGCACGTGGCTCAATCCATCTTTCTTCTTCTGTGGGGTTCGTACTCTTCTTGATGTGAGTAACCTTGAACATCTCTGCTACAGCTATCGGCCTACCCAACTCTTTTTCCTGCAAATAACATATATAGAATTTGATCTCATTAATCTCCAAAAAGTACTTATCGAAAAGAAAAAATTTATTTTACTAAATTAAGAAAGTATACCATTCTTTCCTTCCTAGTAACCTGGCTAATAGCTCCACCAGTGTGCAAAGAGCCTCCCTTTTCTGATGCGCGAGCCATCTTCCCAATCTCACTCCTCTTTTTAAATTTTTCATCAGTACTCCAATGTTCCAGTAATAGAGCCCATCGATCCGGTAACATAAACTTAGGCATTCTGTTTTCTTTCCGACAGTCACAAAATGTGCCAGAAAGCAACTTTGAAGCTTTAAGCTTGAAGTTCACTTGAACGTCTTCCTCATGTTCGGGAGCCCATACATAATATTTCTGTAATAAAAAATAACTAAATATTTATTTTTCAAATGAATAGCGAATTTAAATGGATATGATGTATATTTAATTGATATATATTCTTACCTTAAATTCGTTGAACATCTGCCCTTGGGTGTTAAGTGGAATCGAACTCCAATTCGGATACACATCATTGTAGTGAGTTCCAATGCACTTTAAAATAATCTTTGCCATACCCACATCCGGACGTAAGCTGAAATACGAGTTCATTGACAAAGTAGAGTAAACAAAAAAAATCAATCAATTAAAATATAAATAGATAAATGAAAGATGAAACATAATTAAATCATACTTGTATCCTAATGGCTCGATGACGAGTCTCCGAAAATTGTCTCTATCGCCTGGCTGAGGACCATGTGCGTCTGAGTGCTGGGTGGTGGGAGTACTAGGCTCTGAGCCATTGGATTCAAGATGAAGATTGGAAAGTCTAATTGATCCACTATTAGTATTCAAACTATTGCATTGACTACCACTAGTTGATGGTATGGCAGACCCACGACCAAGATGTGAATTGCCCTACAATGTTTGGTAACTTGAACTAGGTACCACAGTAGGTGTAGATATAGTATAACCAGATTGTGGAGCCACATGAGTAGAGGCATTATGTGACTGTTGTGCCAAGTGAGTAGTTGAAACTGAGGCTCATTTAACTCGAGAGAACTCATCAGATATCACGACTCCAGTAGGGCTTCTCATAGCATTGGCCTTAAATTTCTTTTTTGGATTAGCGGATTTTTTTGATTTACCCTTATCTTTATCTACCATCTATATCAATTAAATATAAAGATTAAAACAAAGTAGTACAAAATAATGTCACAATGTCAAACATATATATCAAACAAAGTTATCATAACATAAGGCTTAATCCAAATAGTCTTTTACAATGTCGAACAAACGTTAAAACTACTAAAATATAAAGTATACTCAAATATGAATAGCTAAAAATCCACTAACGAAACATACAAATTGCTACAAGTTATATTTCAGAGAAGTGGTAATATTGTCCCTAAACTCTTTTTCTCCATTTCTAGTCACATCACTCTGTTTCTGCAAATTCAATGATCAATAAAGGGAATGTGTGTTCACATGTTTCAGGATATCTACCTACATGACACATTAAAACTACTAAATAGTCTTTCACAATGTCGAACAAAAGTTAAAACTACTAAAATATAAAATATACTCAAACATGAATAGCTAAAAATCTACCAACTAAACATACAAATTGTTATTCATCCTCTTCGGAAGTTTCTTCATCATCTATCCATTCACATGCATCATCTTCGGAAGTTTCCTCCTCATCTGTCCATTCATCATCTTCGAAAGTTTCCTCCTCATCCTCCTCCATATTTGTTGGCATATCTAACTCTTCTCTATTAACTTCTTCTAAAATGTGATCAGGATGATCCAAATTCATTTCTAACTCAGCATCCACTACTTGATGAACACTTGATATTTCATTTTGATATGCAACATCCAATTCATTTTCAACTTCCACTCGCCCCATCGGTTTTGTTTTTATTACAACCCACCAATCAGACTTATCCCTACGCAACGGATAAGGAGCATAGTACACTTGCTTAGCATTCTGTGCAATAATAAAAGGATCATAAGCCTCATACTTCCTAGTGTGCTTGACTTCAATGATATTATGCTGCTTAAACTCCCTCGTACCTCTTGAAGTTGGATCAAACCACTTGCATTGGAAAAGTACTATTCTTTTAATTGGCCAACCCGAATACTCCAACTCTAGAATCTCATGAAGGACACCAAAATAATCAACATTCTCATTTTGATTTCCATCATCACCTTTAACTCAAACACCACTATTATTAGTTTTCTTATTCTTTGAGTATTTCTCTGTGGCAAATTTAAAACCATTTACGTTATATTGGTGCATTGTGTGAACTGTAACTGGTCCCCAAGAAATATCTTTGAAAAATTGATCAAATGTGGCGGCATTTTTTGAATTGTAGACCTATATATAAATGGTTAGTAAATTAAAAGCAATGTTAGTAGAAAGAAGAGTATACTAATCTCTTAATAGGTGTACATATTACAACACTTACCCAATTAGTATACCATGTTATAAATGATGGAAACACTTGATCATGACCATATTGGCTCACAAAATAACTGTAGAATCACATTGAAAATATAGTTAGTTTCCTTAATAAATCGGAGTTGAATATATGTTGTTTATATATTTAATTTTCTTACTCTAAGAAGGGTTGGACTTCTGGACAATTCAACAAGACATGAAGCTCTGCTGATTTTTTCTCCTTTTCGGTAAGTTTGCACAATGTACGCTTTTTTGAACCCTTACCCGGTTGGTTGAAGATTGATAATGATTGTACTGCAGGATCATTCCCAGTATCACCATGTCGATTAGGTCTGTTTCTCAAGCACGACACATGATCATCAAAGTAGTAAGAACAAAAGTGTGATCTTTCTTTAGCTAGATATACTTGAACCATACAGCCCTCCACCCTATGTTTATTCTTAATACCCCTTTTAGACTTGCCAATGCTCCTGTAAAATGTTATATTAGATATATAATTTCAAAAGATATATGATCGATTTATGAAATAAGAATAAATGTATTATAGTTACTTACCGCTCAAAAGGATGCATCCACCTATATTGAACTGGACCTCCCAATAGGGCTTCATGAACAAGGTGAATGGGAAGATGTTCCATCACATCAAAGAACCCAGGTGGAAGAATCTTCTCCAACTTATTAGTAATAACAACGATATTTTTGGCCATCCAAACTAAATTCTCTACTCTCAATGTGCTGGAACACAAGTCTTTGAAGAACAAACTGATCTCTGCCATCGGTTTCCATATGTTTTCAGGCAATCCACAAAAAGCAATCGGAAGTAATTGTTCCATGAAAACATGACAGTCGTGACTTTTCATCCCATGTAATATTCCACGCTCAATGTCAGCCCTCTTTCCCAAATTTGAGGTATATCCATCTGGCATTTTCAAGCTTTGCACCCACTCACAAATTTTTCTCTTCTGTTCCATTGCGAATGAATAACTAGCCTTGGGCTTAAGTAACTTCTTGTTGGCAGACTCCTGTATATGCAACTCCGATCGTCTACAATGTTCTGGTAAGTCAAGTCTAGCCTTAACATTATCTTTTGTCTTGCCAGTTACATCCATTACAGTGTTGAACAAATTATCAAAATAATTCTTTTCAATATGCATGACATCAAGATTATGTCTAAGTAAATTATCCTTCCAATAAGGTAACTCCCAGAATATACTCTGTTTAGTCCAATTATGTGCAACACCATACCCATCAAATTTGTACGGTGGTTCCTCAGTTACCTTTGGAAAATTTTGAACCCTTTCCCAAATATCATCACCCGTTAATATTGGGGGTGGACCATCTCGTTCAGTTTTATTCTTTTTAAAAGCATATTTGTTTCTCCTAAACTCATGATCAGGTGGCAAGAACCGACGGTGACAATCAAACCATGAATTTTTTCGGCCATATTTTAATGTGAATGATTTAGTATCTTCCATACAGTAGGGACATGCTAACTTTCCAGCTGTCATCCATCCAGATAGCATTCCATAGGCAGGAAAATCATTAATAGTCCACATTAAAATAGCACGCATGTTGAAATTTTGTTTACGAGAAATGTCCCATGTTTCTACCCCCTCAGACCACAACAATTTCAACTCATCAATCAAAGGTTGTAAGTACACATCAATCTTGCTTTTTGGATTACTCGGACCAGGAATGACACAATTTAGAAATATATATGGACTTGTCATACACATTTCAGGTGGAAGATTATACGGTGTAATAAACACAGACCAACAAGAATATGGTGCAGCCCCAACTGAAAAAGGGGTGAAACCATCCGCACACAAACCCAGCCTAACATTCCTTGGTTCAGCAGCAAAATCTGGATAAGTTCTATCAAAATATTTCCAAGCCTCTCCGTCAGATGGATGACACATGACACCAGGTGGCCTTCTATTTTCACGGTGCCATCTCATATGAGGAGCAGAGCTATTTGATGTATACAACCTTTTCAATCTTGGTATAAGAGGTAAATAATGCATCACCTTAATAGCAAGTTTCTTTCCGGTAGAGCCAGTCTTATAGCGAGGGTGTCTACAAAACTTACAAGACTCTAGATCGACATCCTCCTTATAGTATAACATGCAACCTTTTTCACAGCAATCAATTCTTATCGAGGAGAGTCCTAACTTAGACACCAATGAATTTGCTTTATAATAAGAATCAGGAATCTCTACACTGGGATCAACTAATTCCCTCATAAGATCTATCATAGAGTTCATTGCTCCTTGAGACATATTATTGTCAGATTTGATACTTAACAATCTAACTGCAACAGACAATTTAGAGTGTTGACTCCCGTTGAACAAACGACTACTACAATCATGCAATTGTTCATAAAAGATGTTTGCTTCTTCATTAGGAGTTTCTTCTATATTTTCTCCTTGTTCAAAATTAGAATGCATCCCAAAAGCATCATCAACCATATCTGACATTCTAGAACCTTGGAAATAATTATGCTCGGTAGATCTACTACTTTCACCGGCAACAAAGTTATTAAACATAGTGTCACTTTCAACCTCACCATGACTAGTCCAAACTGTATACCATGGTTTGAATCCATTCATCATAAGATGCATAGCAACAGTCTCTGTTGTATGATATCTAACATTTTCACAATTAACACAGGGACACCTAATCAATCTTGAAGTTAAAAAATCATCAAGTGTCTTTGCATGATTTATAAATCTAGTGACACCTTTTGCGAATTCTGGAATCATACCCGCTCGACCAGGATTGTTTCGATTATACATCCAACTACGATCAGGATCCATCTACACAAACAATAATGATAATTTTGACATTATTTATTTTAATTTATTTAAACAACTAAACAACTTTTTAACTTTAACTACATTAGTTTTGACTTAGTTCCAACAACTAAATTCACCAACTAAACCACATTATTTATTTTAACTTGTTTAAATAACTTGACAACTTTTTATCTTTAACTACATTAGTTTTGACTTAATTTCAACAACTAAATTCACTAACTAAACCACATTATTTATTTTAACTTGTTTAAATAACTTAACAACTTTAACTACATTAGTTTTGACTTAATTCCAACAACTAAATTCACCAACTAAACGACATTATTTATTTTAACTTGTTTAAATAACTTAACAACTTTTTATCTTTAACTACATTAGTTTTGACTTAGTTCCAACAACTAAATTCACCAACTAAACGACATTATTTATTTTAACTTGTTTAAATAACTTAACAACTTTTTAACTTTAACTACATCAGTTTTGACTTAGTTCCAACAACTAAATTCACCAACTAAACGACATTATTTATTTTAACTTGTTTAAATAACTTAACAACTTTTTATCTTTAACTACATTAGTTTTGACTTAATTTCACCAACTAAATTCACTAACTAAACCACATTATTTATTTTAACTTGTTTAAATAAATTAACAACTTTTGAACTTTAACTACATTAGTTTTGACTTAGTTCCAACAACTAAATTCACTAACTAAACCACATTATTTATTTTAACTTGTTTAAATAACTTAACAACTTTTTATCTTTAACTACATTAGTTTTGACTTAATTTCAACAACTAAATTCACTAACTAAACCACATTATTTATTTTAACTTGTTTAAATAACTTAACAACTTTAACTACATTAGTTTTGACTTAATTCCAACAACTAAATTCACCAACTAAACGACATTATTTATTTTAACTTGTTTAAATAACTTAACAACTTTTTATCTTTAACTACATTAGTTTTGACTTAGTTCCAACAACTAAATTCACCAACTAAACGACATTATTTATTTTAACTTGTTTAAATAACTTAACAACTTTTTAACTTTAACTACATCAGTTTTGACTTAGTTCCAACAACTAAATTCACCAACTAAACGACATTATTTATTTTAACTTGTTTAAATAACTTAACAACTTTTTATCTTTAACTACATTAGTTTTGACTTAATTTCACCAACTAAATTCACTAACTAAACCACATTATTTATTTTAACTTGTTTAAATAACTTAACAACTTTTGAACTTTAACTACATTAGTTTTGACTTAGTTCCAACAACTAAATTCACTAACTAAACCACATTATTTATTTTAACTTGTTTAAATAACTTAACAACTTTTTATCTTTAACTACATTAGTTTTGACTTAATTTCAACAACTAAATTCACTAACTAAACCACATTATTTATTTTAACTTGTTTAAATAACTTAACAACTTTAACTACATTAGTTTTGACTTAATTCCAACAACTAAATTCACCAACTAAACGACATTATTTATTTTAACTTGTTTAAATAACTTAACAACTTTTTATCTTTAACTACATTAGTTTTGACTTAGTTCCAACAACTAAATTCACCAACTAAACGACATTATTTATTTTAACTTGTTTAAATAACTTAACAACTTTTTAACTTTAACTACATCAGTTTTGACTTAGTTCCAACAACTAAATTCACCAACTAAACGACATTATTTATTTTAACTTGTTTAAATAACTTAACAACTTTTTATCTTTAACTACATTAGTTTTGACTTAATTTCACCAACTAAATTCACTAACTAAACCACATTATTTATTTTAACTTGTTTAAATAACTTAACAACTTTTGAACTTTAACTACATTAGTTTTGACTTAGTTCCAACAACTAAATTCACTAACTAAACCACATTATTTATTTTAACTTGTTTAAATAACTTAACAACTTTTTATCTTTAACTACATTAGTTTTGACTTAATTTCAACAACTAAATTCACTAACTAAACCACATTATTTATTTTAACTTGTTTAAATAACTTAACAACTTTAACTACATTAGTTTTGACTTAATTCCAACAACTAAATTCACCAACTAAACGACATTATTTATTTTAACTTGTTTAAATAACTTAACTTTTTATCTTTAACTACATTAGTTTTGACTTAATTTCAACAACTAAATTCACTAACTAAACCACATTATTTATTTTAACTTGTTTAAATAACTTAACAACTTTAACTACATTAGTTTTGACTTAATTCCAAGAACTAAATTCACTAACTAAACCACATTATTTATTTTAACTTATTTAAACACCTTAACAACTTTTTAACTTTAACTACATTAGTTTTGATTAAATTCCAACAACTAAATTCACCAACTAAACGACATTATTTATTTTAACTTGTTTAAATAACTTAACAACTTTTTAACTTTAACTACATCAGTTTTGACTTAATTCCAACAACTAAATTCACCAACTAAACGACATTATTTATTTTAACTTGTTTAAATAACTTAACAACTTTTTTATCTTTAACTACATTAGTTTTGACTTAATTCCAACAACTAAATTCACCAACTAAACGACATTATTTATTTTAACTTGTTTAAATAACTTAACAACTTTTTATCTTTAACTACATTAATTTTGACTTAATTCCAACAACTAAATTCACTAACTAAAGCTAAGCATCAACACTAGATGGACACAAATCGATCTTGCAAGAAAATCAATTTTGTCATCAATAGGATCAACTAGTGTTGGTACTTAATTATGCTTAACAAACACATTATTCCTAAACTAAAGCTAAGCATCCACACTAGATGGACACAAATAGATCTTGCAAGAAAATCAATTTTGTCATCAATAGGATCAACTAGTGTTGGTACTTAATTATGCTTAACAAACACATTAAATTAAAGTTAAGTGTCAACACTAGATGGACACAAATCGATCTTGCAAGAAAATCAATTTTGTCATCAATAGGATCAACTAGTGTTGGTACTTATGCTTAACAAACACATTAAATTAAAGTTAAGTGTCAACACTAGATGGACACAAATCGATCTTGCAAGAAAATCAATTTTGTCATCAATAGGATCAACTAGTGTTGGTACTTAATTATGCTTAACAAACGCATTATTCCTAAACTAATGCTAAGCATCAACACTAGATGGACACAAATCGATCTTGCAAGAAAATCAATTTTGTCATCAATAGGATCAACTAGTGTTGGTACTTAATTATGCTTAACAAACGCATTATTCCTAAACTAATGCTAAGCATCAACACTAGATGGACACAAATCGATCTTGCAAGAAAATCAATTTTGTCATCAATAGGATCAACTAGTGTTGATACTTATGCTTAACAAACACATTAAATTGAAGATAAGTGTCAACACTAGATGGACACAAATTGATCTTGCAAGAAAATCAATTTTGTCATCAATAGGATCAACTAGTGTTGGTACTTAATTATGCTAAACAAACATTCGATGGACACAAACAAATTATCACAAAATTTAAACCAAGTATCAATACTAGAAGGAGACAAACACATTATAAAAAGAAATTGTACTTGAACTTTAGAAATTTAGAAACACCAAACCTTATCTTCTACTTTGATGAAAGAAGCTTGTATCAACTTTTTTTGATGTTGAGCTTCCTTAGTTGCCTAGCCCGCAAAATCAACTCTTTCAACACTAGAAAAAGATTCAATAATTATTAGTTACTACATAGCACAAACACGCAGCAACATTGAGATTCGTCAACTGCCTATTTCCTAAATACAAGCCAATTTGAAAACAAGCATCAACATAGAAAATGAAAGAACACGCCCACATGAATAGATGGACACAAATCGATCTTGCAAGAAAATCAATTTTGTCATTAATAGGATCAACTAGTGTTGGTACTTATGCTTAACAAACACATTATTTCTAAATTAAAGCTAAGTGTCAACACTAGATGAACACAAATAGATCTTGCAAGAAAATCAATTTTGTCATCAATAATATTCAAGTTTAGTTAAATATAAACTTCAAATCCAAGAATATTAGTTTTATATATATATTCAAGTTTTAGTAAGTTCAAGTTTCAATTCAAGTTCATATCTAATTTCTAAAATTAATTAGTTATATATTCAAGCTAATTAGTTCCAAATTCAAACTAGTTAGCTAGTTTCCGAAATTCAAACTATTAATTAGCCTAAAATATCAAATATAATTCAAACCATTAGTTCTAAATTCCAAATTCAAACTAGTCTTAAAATCACAAATTGAAGGTACTCCTAGAATTCAAAAACCAAACTGTAATGCTAAAATCCCAAATTGAAAGTACTCCTAGAATTCAAAAACCAAACTATAATGCTAAATTAATCCCAAATTCAAACTATTAGTAGTCCTAAAATCTCAATAATAATTCAAACTAGTCCTAAATTCAAAATTCAAACTAGTCTTAAAATCAAAAATTCAAACTAGTCCTAAAATCCCAAAATCTAACTAGTGCTAAAATCCTAAATTCAAACTAGCTAGCTATTCCTAATCCCAAATTCAAACTATTAGTCCTAAAATCTCAGTAATAATTCAAACTAACTCAAATAATACCCAAATTCAAACAACTCCCCAAATATAATTCAAACTAACTCTAACATTAAAATTTTCAATTCAAATCAACAAACACAAACTAACAATCAAATAATCCCTAATTCAAACTAACAATCAAAAACCCTAAATCATTCACTTACTAATTAACTAACAATCAATAAAAAAAACTAATTCAATACACTAATTAACAAATTCAACACTCAAATTGAATACCCAAATTCAAACAACTCCTTAAATACCCTAATTCAATCTAATTCTACAATTCCAAAATCAAACTAATTAACTCAAGAAATGCCAAATTTCAAACAAATCCTAAGATATCCTAATTCAAACTAACCCTAACATTAAAATTTTCAATTCACAATCAACAAACACAAACTAACAATCAAATAATCCCTAATGCAAACTAACAATCAAAAACCCTCAATCATTCACTTACAAATTAACTAACAATCAATAAAAAAACTAATTCAATACACTAATTAACTAATTCAACACTCAAATTGAAAGAAATTAAAAATACTATTATGAAACCTAACCTTGAATTAAAGGAGAAGGGTAGTGAATCGGAATAGAGGCAGCGCCGGTCAATATGGAGGCGGTGCCGGTTGAGATGGAGGCGGCGTGACCTCCTGCTGCTGACGCGAGCTTCCTCTGCTGCTGTACGCGACCGCCGCTGCTGACGCGAGCTTCCTCCGCCGCTGCTGCTGCGATGGTGGCTGGCGCCCGTCGTCGGGGATGGTGGCATGGCGCCGGTCTGCGAAGATGGTGGCTGGGCGCCGGTCGTCGGGGTTGGTGGTGGGCAATGAGAGGAATAGTGAGAGAGGAGTGAGACTTGTGAGACTTTGACCTATAGTTTTAAATTTAATAAAGTTAGTTTAATAAATTTCATTTATTGAGGTTGATTTAATTAATTAAAATTACACACACACACACACACACACACATATATATATATATATATAAAATTTAACTAGACATCAAGAGAAGTTTAATTTAATAAATTTAATTTATGGATCAAGTTAATTTTATAATTTAATTTATCGATCAAGTAAATTTTATAAATTAAAATAATATATATATATATATATATATATATATATATATATATATATATATATATATATATATATATATATATATATATATATATATATATATATATATATATATATATATGTTTGTGTGTAATTTAATTACACATCAACACAAGTTTAATTTAATAAATTTGATTTATCGAACAAGTAAATTTTATAAATTAAAATATTATATATATATATATATATATATATATATATAATTCAACTACTCGTCAACATAAGTTTAATTTAATAAATTTAATTTATCGAGGTTGATTTTAGTAATTAAATTATACACACACACACACACACACACACACACACACATATATATATATATATATATATATATAAAATTAAACTACACATCAACAGAATTTTAATTTAATAAGTTCTAATTAATTTATCTATCAAATTAATTTGATAAATTAAAATAACATATATATATATATAATTCAACTACACATCAACAGAAGTTTAATTTAATAAATTTAATTTATCGAACAAGTTAATTATATAAATTTAAATTATGTACCTTCTAATTATATAAATTTAATTTTATTGATCAACAAAAATTTATCAATATCAAATTTAATATATAAATCTCCTTGAATTGATCATACGTATTTCTTTAATTGATAATGTATTTCATATCTAAACCACTAGTTTATAAGACTTGATTTGTTAAGGGTATATAATTAATCAACATATTTCATAATCCGATGAAGTATCCTTTACATGTCATCATAATTAGGAGGTAATAACTACACTTGACATCCATTCAAGATCGAGCGTATATAATAATAATATCTCCCATATCATACTCGAATGAATTATATGTTAGCTCTTCACCTCTACATCATGAGATGAGATATTAAGTTCATGATTAGACGATCGACTGATAAAATTTGTACATTACTTTAGAAATATAAGTGTATATAATTTTCTCCTAATTCATATCAACGTTGTTTCATACTCTAAATATGGATTATAGATATTTTTTTTTATTTATTCCACGAATTCTAACTTTTTATTTATAAAAGTATACAAAATTGTTACACTTTTTGAACAATTAATTGTAGGTGTAAATAAAATTTTAGTATTATGCACACTAACAAAATTATGATTAATAGGATTATTTTAAACAAATCGACCTCCGAATGTCGGTATTTTTATTTTTGTATTTTTGAAATTAATCGTCATTCGAATGACGATTTATTTAAAGAAAATATTAATTTATTAATTTTTTTGGAAGTACTATATAAATATTTTAATGAAAATTAATATAATTACATACTTTTTAATTTTACCAACTTCCGGAAGTCCATATTATAATTTTTTATTTTTTTATTTTACACAAAATCATCCTCCGAAAGACGATTTAAATAAAATTAATTCAAATTATTTCTCAATTTTGTTTTTAATATTTAATTGAGAAAATATAAAATATTTTTATTTATTTATTTAATACCGAATTACACCGAATTTTGCTTTCAACCAAGCCTTTCCGTTTCAAAATCGAGAAAGACCACTTTGAAAAGTAAGCCCGATGGGCAAGATGGGGGTGGGTCAGGGTGAGAGAGAGGACTGAGAGTGGAGTGAGAGATGCCTTAGGGTTTTGATACTATATCATTCTTTTTTTAAGAGAAGTATTTAATTTACCGACCACTGGATGTTGATATTATTTAAATAAAATAATAATTTAAATTTATCGAACTCTTAAGGTCGGTATTTATTAATTTATTTTAATATTAACTCATCTCTTGAGGTTGATTTTATTAATTAAAATTACATTTATAAATTAAAATTATATATATATACACCTCCTAATTATATAAATTCAACAGAAGTTTAATTTAATAAATTTAATTTTATTGATCAAGTTAATTTTATAAATTTAAATTATATACCTCCTAATTATAAAAATTTAATTTTATCGATCAACAAATTAAAGTTTATCAATATCAAATTTAATATATATATATATATATATATATATATATATATATATATATATATATATATATAAGACTTTATTTGTTAAACTACTCAGTGAGTATATATAATTAATCAATGTATTTCATACTCCGATGAATTATCCTTTACGTGTCATCATTGCCTACGATATTATCACAACACTTGACATTCATTCAAAATCGAACGTAACGTATATAATAATATTATCTCGCATTTCATACTCAAATAGATTATATTATATGTTAATTAACTATTCACCTCTACATCATGACATAATATATTCAGTTCATCATTTAACAACAGACTGATAGAATTTGTACATTACTCTACAAATATAAGTATAATTATCTCTTAATTCATATCAACGTAGTTTCATACTCTAAATATGGATTATAGATATTTTTTTATTTATTCCATGAATTTTAACTTTTTATTTATAAAAGTATACAAAATTGTTACACTCTTTTAAACAATTAATTGTATATGTAGAATGAAAATTTAGTATTACGCTAGCAAAATTATGATTTATAGGAACAGTTTTAACAAACCGACCACCGGATGTCGCTTTTATTAAAAGTAATTAGATGAAATAAAAATACCGACCTCATCCGGAAGACGATTTATTTAATAAAAATTAATTTAATTACATACTATTTAATTTTACCAACTTTCAAAAGTCGGTATTATAATATATTTTTTTATTTTTTATTTTACGCAAAACCGTCCTCCGAAAGACGATAAAATTAAATCAATATATTTAATTGAGAAAAAAATAAAGTATAGTTATTTATTTATTTTATTTAATACCGACATCAAAAGGTCGGTATTTTGATTTCTGTATTTTTAAAATTCTGACCTCGGGAGGTCGGTAATTTTATTTTTGTATTTTTTAAATTCCGACCTCCAGAGGTCGGTAATTTTATTTTTGTGATTTTTAAATTTCGACCTCCGGAGGTCGGTATTTTTGTAATTTTTGTATTTTCCGGATTTGTATTATTTAAATTCCGACCTCCGGAGGTCGGTATTTTTATTTTTGTATTTTTGAAATTCCGACCTCCGGAAGTTGGAATTTTTATTTTTGTATTTTTTAAATTCCGACCTCCGGAGGTCGGTATTTTTATTTTTGTATTTTTTAAATTCCGACCTCCGGAGGTCGGTATTTTTATTGTTTGTATTTGTTAATTCCGACCTCCGGAGGTCGGTTTTCCGGAGGTATTTGTATTTGTTGAATTCCGACTTCCGGAGGTCGGTTTTCCGGAGGTATTTGTATTTTTTAAATTCCGACTTCCGGAGGTCGGTATTTTTAATTTTGTATTATTTAAATTCCGACCTCCGGAGGTCGGTATTTTCATTTTTTGTATTTTTGAAATTCCGACCTCCGGAGGTCGGTAATTTTATTTTTTGTATCTTTTAAATTCCGACCTCCGGAGGTCGGTATTTTTATTTTTTGTATTTGTTAATTCTGACCTCCGGAGGTCGGTTTTCCGGAGGTATTTGTATTTGTTAAATTCCGACTTCCGGAGGTCGGTTTTCCGGAGGTATTTGTATTTTTTAAATTCCGACTTCCGGAGGTCGGTATTTTTAATTTTGTATTATTTAAATTCCGACCTCCGGAGGTCGGTAATTTTATTTTTTGTATCTTTTAAATTCCGACCTCCGGAGGTCGGTAATTTTATTTTTTGTATCTTTTAAATTCCGACCTCTGGAGGTCGGTATTTTTATTTTATGTATCTTTTAAATTCCGACCTCCTGAGGTCGGTAATTTTATTTTTTGTATATTTTAAATTCCGACCTCTGGAGGTCGGTATTTTTATTTTATGTATCTTTTAAATTCCGACCTCCTGAGGTCGGTAATTTTATTTTTTGTATCTTTTAAATTCTGACCTCCGGAAGTCGGTATTTTTATTTTTGTATTATTTAAATTCCGACCTCCGGAGGTCGGTATTTTTATTTTATGTATCTTTTATATTCCGACCTCCTGAGGTCGGAATTGTTTATTTTTTGTATTCTTTAAATTCTGACTTTCGGAGGTCGATAATTATATTTTTATATCTAAATTTCGACCTCCAGATGTCGGTATTTTATTTTCCTGCTTTATTTTGCATAAACTATTGTGTAATAAACTAACCGACCTCCTAATGTTGCTAAGTATTTGGATGAAATAAAAATACCGACCACATGAGGTCGGTATTTTATATTAATTTAATTTATTTAAATTGTCATCCGAAAGATGATTTATTTATGCAAACCATCCTCCGGAAGTTAATAAAATTAAATCAAAATATTTCTCAATTTTGTTTTTTATATTTAATTGAGAAAAAAAAATATTGTTATTTATTTATTTTATTAATACCGACATCAAGAGGTCGGTTTTTATTGTAATTCATTTTATCAGGGAAAAATTCCGACCTCCAGAGGTCGGAATTTTGTTTTCCCGCTTTATTTTGCATAAAAACCGACTACTTGTAGTCGGTTTCCTAAAGTTTTTTTAATTTCTTATTCTTTTTAAGAATACCGACCTCCGGAGGTCGGAAATTACCGACCTCCATTTGAGGTCGGTAATTTTTAGGTCGGTATTCACTGTTTTTTTAGTAGTGAGTTAGCCTTGGGGGTTCTGAAAGTCTAGATCAACTAGAGTTGGTTTAGTAGGCAATATGATTATTGCTTTGGCTCGTTTAAGTAATAGCAGTATTACTTAGTGTGGGATTAGGGTGTTAATCTCACTATTGTGGTTGTAATTTGTGTTTCACTTTTACTTGAGAAGATTAGTGAAAACAGTTGAAAATTCTGTATGACAGGTCGTGGTTTTACTCCCTTGAGCAAGGAGCTTTCCACGTAAAAATCATTGTGCCTGATTTACTTTGAGCAATTTATTTTCCGCACTTTTATTTCAGCTACTGTTCTTGCTGAGTCAAGGGACCTAGTCTATTGACTGATAGTAGACACATACATTCCAACATTTTTACTTGATCACTTTTAATACATTTATAATACATTTTTAATATATATTACAAAGAACAATTTATTATTCACATATAATATAAGTTTTATTGATTGATAATACATTTTAATACAATGTGTCAATTTTGTTACCAAACAAGCATAATATATTTGTTTTTGAAAAATAGTTATAGTACATATATATTGCATACATAATTGACTTTTAATACATATTGCAGATTTAACATAATATTGCTATGTATTGTTATAAATGGTAATAAATAAAAAATATAGCTAAAATCAGTAATTATTTATTAAAAGGTATCTATCCAAGCAATTTTTCCTTAATACATTCAGAAAAAGAAACTTTTTTGGAAAAATTCCACCTTTGCTTCCTCTCTCTTGTCGTAATTTTCTCTTCTATTCACCAAAACATGTCATTCTCTTGAGCTGGAGGATTACAGTGGCTACGATAGGTATTGATGTATGTTAAGTGTATCTACAATGTACATAACACATATATAATATTTATACATAATATACTATTTGTATACACTATGTGTATATGAAGTGTTTATAAATACTTCACCATCTTGTTATAATGCTTTTTAGCTCCTTTTTTTTGCTACAAATGTTCTTTGATTTTATGTGACTTTGTAAATACTTTCTCCCAGATGACTACTTATGTGCTTAGCCCAATTAAAACAACTAAATAATTTCAAAAGAAGAAACCACATCTAAAAGAGATAGTGAGATTGATGTGTGAGTGAAAGAGTGTTATGAACCAAGTTCAGCTCAATGTAGATATCAATGTCATATAAGAAGTTATTGAGCTGACAAAAGCTATTAGGCCGAGAACAAGTAATAGGGCATATTTAATTTGGGATCCGGATTGAGTAGTGCTATGTGATTAAGGAATTATGCAAATTGTTGAAAAAGATATCTTCTCCTCTCAGCCCTTTCTCTAGTTCTGCTTCTCATCCCTTTCTTCTACTTGTGTTCTTCAATTTTCCTTTTAGATCTTAATTTCCTTTGTAATTCCAATAACGAGTTAGAGAAATAGATCTTATGGTCGTTTGAGTTTGAATTGCATTGGTCTTGTTACAAAGAGAGATGTGTATTACACCAAAACAATCTCAATTTCTCCTAAATGTTGTATGATGCATAACTAGTGTCGCAATACTGAAATTATTTTGTTTTGTCCCATGCGATGCACGGTTCCCGTTCAGCTCCAATCCCTAGACATTTTATTTTTTCCATTTTAAATACTTTGAGCTGACATAATCGCTTTCTCAAAGTCGCTTTTTCATTAAGGAGATTAAGGTGCAAATTACTAAAAATGAATAGAATAAGGAGCAAGTCACAAGAGAATGTATACGTTAGTGTGCAAATAACCCAGTTACTCTATATTGAGTTATACTTTGGATACGAAACAATTGTTAAACTCATCATACACAAACACACTCAATTTACACTCTCTGGATACGAACACACTCGAGGTAATAGATTCTAATGCAAATTTATGTTATAAATCTTACCTGGGAGAGGAGAGGGGGCGGGGGTTGGGGGAGGGGGGGAGGGGTTCGAGATTGCACATTGGCGTACATTCTCTTTCTTTCTAAATTTGGTGGAAAATTGGGCCCACAGAGACCATGTGTGTCGCATAGGTAGGGGGTGTCAAATGAGTGGGTTGAATTGAAATTGGAGATATTAAAATGAGTTGAAATATAAATTGGGTTGGATCTTGACCCGCCCAAGTTTACTTTAAGCTCAAATGGGCTTAAAGACGAGTTGGGTCTTGACCCACCAATTTGACCCGCTTAATTTCAATAATTTAATATATTGTTATTTAAATTTTATATCCACAATTTTAATTTAAACTCAAGAAAATTTTTAAAAAATGTTACAAATGGATAGATAAATCCTAAAAGATATAAAATAGATAGTAATTCATTCCTTCAATAAATCAATATACGAACATACATTACATCAATACAAATAAAATGTCTTAACACGGATTGAAATTAGAAATTAAGTGTTAAAGATGCTCCAAACACTATTTTACCCTTAGATAAGTATTAACTAGATAAAAAAGACAATCGGACCTTGCATAAACAAGATTAAAGCTTATGAAATCGAAAACATTATTGTATATTCTTGATGAAGAAAAAAACATTGAAATAAAGCCTATTTTTCGGTTGACTTTTAAAAAACAGCACACAATTAGTTGAATGAAATCCACGCGGATGAAAACGAGTATTGACATATACTAATATATATGTCATACTTTCATTAATCTATCCAAATCCAAGATATATATATAAAAAACTTATCCAAAGAAAACATTTCAACCGTTGAACCTTATAATTAATTGTCTGTGTTGATTTGTAGTATTATATTCTTTGACAAGTAAGTAAATTGAACGAGTTTTCAATTGTAAATTATTTGTCGCTTTGAATATTCTTTCACCATATGCTTTTGAATATCTGACTTTGTAAGCAATTAATACGATACCATTATCCAATATAAATAGACTAGAAATTGTAGATAACTTCAAGTATCATTCTCATCATCACCCTCTTTTATAATCCTTTTTATAGTTAAGTTTGCTTTGTTTAATTAATCTAAATTATATATACCAACAAATTCTTTTGTAGAAGTTGCTTAATCACAAGCAAACATATACATGGAAGGAGTTAATAACAAAATAATTGTGATAGGTCAACAATTTTGTTCTCCTCAACCTCTTCAACTATTCATAAAGAAGAAAGTTTACTTCTTGGGTGGGCATGGATATGAAGTTAAAGATGATAAAGATAATATCGTCTTCACTATTGAAGATGTTTTGGGGTTTTTTCGTAGCAAGTTGATCGTCTTTGATGCTGCTAATTTACCAATTCTTACCCTAAAAAGCAAGGTAATATAATTAATTTTTTTTTTCTTATATGTTCCTCTTTTATAAAACATCACTAGTGTTGTAAAAATGAAAGTACCGAACAAGTTTAGCCGGTTATGAATTTGGCCTGCATAATATCGCAAACTAAAAAGTAGTGTTGTAAAATTAAACGTGGAGGTATCTCTTCAAAAGAAAGTTCGAGTCACCAAGGAAGAAGAAAGGGTGAGAGCTCCTATGGAGGGGTAAAAAAAAATGTCATAGTTTACCAAGTTATCCATTTTATTAGATTTTTTTGGAAATTAATTAAACTTGTATTTTATTTATACTTGAAAACAATTACTATAGTTGTCTTGGTTTTTTGAAATGAGACTTATTATAGGATAATTTTTTTTATTTTTGCTAAAGCGATACTTATTTTAAAACGAAAGATACTTATTTTAAGACGGAGGAGCATTTCTGGAGAAGTCGTTATGCTTTTATTTCTAAATAAAACTCATCTCAAATTATAGAGTACTTGTCTAAGAAGTTAAGGTGTTGATGAAATACATTTGGTGCAGCATTTTACGTGGCATAGTAGATGGCAAACTTTCAAGGGAGATAGCACAGATGAAAAGGACCTCATATTTAGTGCCAAGAATTCTTCAATGTTTCAATTCACCAGAAAATTGGACATTTTCTTAGCCAATAATATATCAGAACAAGTTTCTGATTTTAGAATGAAGCCTAGCTACATGGAGTCAAATTGTGATATTTTTGCTGGGCAATCATCCACTCTAATTGCTCAGGTAAAAACCATTTCCTTTTTTTTATATTTTTCTAGAAAGGTAAATAATTAAATGATAATTAAACCAAACGTTATATTATATGTATATAGAGAAGGGAAAAAATGACATGTTTAATGATAATTTTAGTTTATCTAATGATATGCTTTTATGCTTATAAAATATCATGACACGTTTAGGATAAAAAAAAAAATTGTATACTGCTCATATATATTGATCATATAATTTTTTTTGGTTCATAAATTTAGTATCCAATTAAACACTACCATATTATTAAATGAAATTGAATAAGTACTAGTTGTTTCGTTGTGACAATTTCTATAGTGTAACACATGCATATTGAAAGAATTTAATTGAATACGTAGTGGATTTTATTGGAGTTGAAGGCAATGATTAATTATATCTATGCTTCTTGGACGCTATTTTTTCCTCATGATCACTTGTTCTTTGTATTTCATATACCCAAATCTTTGATTTTTTTTTTATTTAATTATTATTATTTCCATTATTGGATTTTTGGAACTGTAGATGGATAAGAAGTATACAGCAGGAAGTGTATTCCTAGGAAGAGATAAATTCATGGTGAAAGTGAATCCAAATGTGGATCATGCCTTCATAGTTTCACTTATAGTTATCCTTGAAGAGATATCCAGCTCAGGACAAAGCAGCACTCATTCCTCAACACACTAATGGATATCTAGCAATTCTTTTCCTTTGTTAATTGTTTAATTTTTTTTTAATTCATTTTTATATTGATATGAATAGGCTATTCGACTTTTTTTTGTTGGTTGCTTCTTGTCACGAGTTGTAACTTTATTTATTACATTAAGTTAAATAATCACAAATCCTATACATATAAGGTGTTTTCGGTACGAAGGAAAATGTTTTCTATGGAAAATGCCTTCCTGAAAAAATAAGTGGATTTCTTACTTATTTTCTAATGTTCAGATAGAAAAAAATATTGTTAGTGTTTAAGTATAGTCTAGGCAAATACTATGACCACTGACTCCAACTGAACCCAGACCAGATCACAGTGCAACGCAGGACCCGACCCCCAATCTGACACCGACCTAGGACCCGACATGAGAGACAAACCAGATCTAAGAACCGACCCCAACATTGACTCAAGACCCTTACCCAAGAGCAAGCATGAGATCCCAACCTCGAGACCCAAGATCATATCCCAACCCTAACCCCCGACCTTGAGACCAACTTGATTGATAAAATTGTAATTTACTATTTTTCTCAAATAATTATCGTTTAGTTATTACCCTAATATTTAATATTTTAAAATTATAATAGTTATTAAATATTTACTTATTTGTAAAAGCTAAGTAGTACTGATAATTAGTACTTTAAAATTGACGAAAGATTTCTTTTTAAATATTTTCTTTTTTGAACAATATTAAAAATCTTAGTATTTGAACTTCAAAAGAGCAATTTTGTTAACTTGTAACAAGTCTTTCTTTGTTTATAAAACTAGATAATATGATAAAGATCATCATGCACATTGATCTTGGGATTTTTGTTATTCCCTCAATTTGTCACGCTTCGAGTTTACATCCTGAACGTGGTCAGCACTTGAGAACTATTGTTGGTCCCCAAGTGAACCCTTGACTTGATTGACTACTTAGCAGAAGACTTATTCAAGCAGTACGCGGCTTAAAACAGAATTCAATCATGTAAACTCAAGTACTCATTTCATAATATTTAGAAAATATTCAAAGCAATACTAACAGTTTGCAAAACATCTCAAGGGAAAGTAAATACTGAGAGACTCCTTAACTCTATCTATCTATGAAGCCTCTATTATTCAAGGTGCATGTCGGAACAAGATCCACGACATCTCAAGAAAACTAACTACAAAAATAAATGTGAAGTCCTCCGGAATGCAGTGACCCAAGCTATCTGAAATGCAAAGTGATCTCAACAAAATACCTGTTCATGATCCCAAACACCTGTATTTGCATCACACAAAGATGCATGTCAAAGGACATCAGTACATTGAATGTATGAGCATGTAATAAAGCTGAATGAATAAATAACTGAACTGAAGAAGCTGAAGCAAGATACCTAACTAAATGTAAAGAGATAAAGGAACTAAATCATTTAAAACTTTATAAGTATTTATTCATCTCTGAAACTCAATATAATAAGTGATATAGTAAAAATACACTTTAACTCTATTAAGGAGATTCTCTAACCGACAATCATCACTATGAGCTACATGATAATACAACATCTTGCCCACGCTGCCAGAACTGTCCTATATCGTGTCGGGTATAGAACCTCTCAACTTAGTGGATCCACTAAGAAATAAGGATTCATCTAAAAACTATGACCCTTTACCCATGTTGGCAGACATGATTTATGAGAATTTTGAGTTGTCTGAACTCATTCTCATATCGCTGCTCAATACTACTTTCAATAATATACTCATGCTCAAATGTATAAAACATATTTTTTCTCTATTTTAAGGTAATTGCTCAAAATAATCTCTTTAAAAAGGTAGCTGCTCTGAAATATCTCTGAACTCATAAACTCTTTTTAGAAACCAAAGTTTCTTTTTTCTCAATGTAAAAATAATACATTTGGGAATACTTAGTTCCTTTATACTCTTTCTCAATCATGTATAAAACTCTTCTCAAAACTCATTTTTGCTTTCTCACAAAATTAGTTTAAGACCATTGTTTGGTTAAAAAGAATTCTCAATAATAACTCAATAAATGCTCAATTACAACTCAACAATAGGGTTCATGCTGAAAAATAGACATGAACAATCAACTCAAGAATCTCAATGCAAGATATAGATACTCAATAATCAGAAAATAGAATTCAGAACTCAATAACGAAACTCATCTCAAGAATTAATCAAAACTAAGGATGTAACCCTAGATTATTCTTTACTGATAGAAAGTAGATGTAGGACATGAGGGCAAACTTAGTCCATTACTATGATAGCCTAACATATCTGGAAGAACAAAGCTTTGGAAGAGGTTTGAAGAAAAAAACTTGATTGGAAGACTTGAAACCCTAACTTTTGTCTTTTTTGAGGTTTTCTCGGAGATAAAGGGTTGAGAAGAACCTTGGATTGAAAATCTTAGGATTCTTAAAATGAATCTTGAACTTGGAGTTTTTAGATCTTGAGAAATTGGAGAAATTCTTTCTTGGAGTTCTTGATCTTTGGAAGAATGAGAATTGGAGATTTTGAGAGTTCTTATACATATAATGATGTTTTAGGTTGTAATATGGACTTAGAGAGGTTGATTTAGGGTAAAAGGTCAATAATACCCTTATAGGAATGTAAGAAAATCATATAAATCAAAGAAAACGACATTTTGATGAATTTTGTCGACCAAATTGGCGATCTGGAGGTCTCATCACCAAAAATACCCAACGGATCTCCCATTGGAACTTTAGATTGCCCAAATGGACAGAACCTTAAGGTTTTTGAGACAATTCGGTGAGCTAATTCGGTGATTCGCCAACCCATTCGGCGGATCACTGATTAAGCAAGTGAGTTTGCCCACTCAGCCCGAGTATATTCCAGTAAAACAACTGTAACCTTTTACTCCAAACTTGAAATAAGGAAAACTCAATGGCATTAGAAAGAACACTCATAGATATTTAATTTGATAGGTTATTAGCCTCATAGTTCATCATATGTTGAGAGATATGAGTATTTGAAGTTGACTTTTATATAAACTCATGCGAGAACTTAACCAATATGAATGCTTTGAACTTGGCTTGGTGTTTGGGGTCCCTTATGATCCTAGATCACTTTAGATACTCTTGATACACTTTGTAAAGGACTTTATAACACATTATCAAGTAGGACATCACCCATTTCAAGCTCATACACTTACAATAAACGATTCAAATTTTAAGGGTAGAGTTGAGAGGTGTTATAGAATGATTCATGTCTTAGCTTAGAATCTTTTTTCCGAGGTGTGACATAGCAGAAACAACAACAACAACATATACTCAGGAAATTGTCATAAATGTGGTTTTGAGAGAGTAGAATGTACACAATCTTACTATTACCTCACGGAGATAGAGATGTCGTTTTCAAAAGACTTGTTACTCTTTCGTTGGGATATATTGCACTTGTAATGAAAAAAAAAATTAAGGACACAAATCAAATGCTACTTTTCACTATTACTCATTTAATTTTTCTAAACTAATCTCCTAGAAAATGTAAAGTAGATAAGAATTTTATTTAAGAAAGAATAAATATAGAAAAAAGTCTCAACAATTCTCCTGAACTTTAATAACATTATTTATTTTGAACTATATAAAAAAACATCAATTAATTTAATATAAACCAAAGGAAATAACTAGCCTTCAACCTAGAGGAAGACACCAATCCTCAAGCTATAGTTCTTAATTGACGAGTGTTTGCTCAAAGTCTTTTTTGTGGATGAAGAAAAGGCACAAAAAAAACTCAAGTACTTCTTAAAGATTAATAATAATATTAATAAATTACATAACTTTTTGATGAATATTATGTTGAATGGTGATTATAAAAGTCGATGAATAAATTTTATAGTTGATCTATCTATACCTATATTGATATTGTACTATTGATTTAGCGGTAAAACTATTATGTTATTAATCTTTTAGTATCTTAACTATCAATTTTCTCCCGTATGAACTTTCAGGTTATCATCTTCTATTTTGCATGACAATTTCAATATAATTTATTGAATTTTTACATAAACAAACTTAAACTTGTAAGCTTTAAATTTAAATTTCGCCTTTAAATTTTTCATGACGGTTGTCCACTTGAGGTGGAGCAGTAGTAGATGATCAGCCTTCTGCCCAACTACCAAGATGTTATGTTCCAAATATCCCAAATTAAAGTCTTACATCACTTTTATTAGTGGAACCAGAATTTTTACTTTTACTAAGGAGTTCAGAATCTAAACAAGTAGACATATGAATTAATCAAAGAGGGTTCCACATGTACTATATATACATAAATAAAAATTATTCTAACTATATATAAGTAAATAATTTTCCAAAAAAAGGAGGCTCGTAACTTATGTAGGATGAACCCTGACCACAGCCCAATCACTCTTCATACACTACATTAAAACAACAACCCAAAATCAAAAAAGCAAAGAAGCAGAAGAAATGGAAGCATCAATTCTACAACTAGTTCTTCTACAAACACTTATATCTTTCATAATTCTCTTTTACAACATTCGAGGCCGATGACATCGTCGGTCTCTACTCAATCCACCATCTCTCCCTATAATCGATCACCTCCATGTCTTCACTGGTATCCCCCCCCCCCCTCCCCCCAAACCTTCTTCCGTCTCTCTCAAAAACTCGTCTCAATAATCTACCCTCAACTCGGCCAAATCCCCACTCTAATCCTTTTCTAGACTAGTTGAGCTCATCTTCAAAATATACAACCATATCTTCTCTAGCCGCCCAAAAATCATCGCAGCTCAATACCTCTCCTTTGATTGCTCTGACATCAATTTTCTCCTAACTACCCATACTTTCTCCAAAGTTGGGTCCCAATTTGAGTGGAAGGGTTGAATCTCAAATTGTTCAATCGTGTCCAGATTCGAGTGTCAGGATAGGGTTGGGTCCTAGGTCGGGTCTTGAAGTTGAATTTTAGATCGATCATCGAGTGTCAGTGTTGAATTTTGTATTGATAGATAAGGTAAGCTCCTAGTCAAGTGTAGGGTTCAGGTTCAGATTCTAAATCGATCATCAGTGTTGAGTGTCGGGATTGGATTCTAGTTCAAAATTTGGATCTTATAGGTGAGTCCTGATTTGAAAGCCTAATCCTAAATAGGGAATTGGGATTAGATCTTGATTTGGAAGTCGAGGTTGGGTTTTGTGTCGGATGTCAGCATTGGATGTGGCGGTCAGGATCAAGTGTCGAGTCAATCTCGGTTTAAAAGTCGAGTCCATGGCCGAATGTCAGGGTTAGATATTCGGGTCAGATTTCAATTTGAAAGTCGAGTTCAAGGTTGAATGTTGGGACTGTGTATCAGGTTGGAAATCGGGTCCCGAGTCATGAGTCAAAGTTGGGAATTGATGTAATACCCAAAAATAATTTAAGCTAAGACCCGAATCATTCTTTAATACCTCACAACTCTACTCTTAAAAATATAAATCGTTCGTCGTAAATATATGAGCTTGAACTAGGTGATGTCATACTTTATCAAGTGTTTTATGGTCTATTAACAAGTGTATCAAGAGTGTCGAAAGTGATCTAGGATCATAAGGAACCTCAAACACTAAGATAAGTTCAAAGCATTCTATCAGCTAAGTTCTTGCATGAGTTCATATAAAGTCAACTTCAAACGATCATGTCTCTCAACATATAATGAATTGGGTGACTTATGACCTATCAATTTAAAGGTTTATGAGTCTCTTCCAACACCACCAAATTCCCTTATTTCAAGATCGAATATAAAATCTCACTATTTGAAAAAAATTATAATTAGAAAGAAATCGTTTTTTTGGAAATAATCAAATTTGGAAAGTTTGACAAAGCTAAACTAAGTATGAGTTTTGAGTCAACTTCAAATGATCATAACTCCTAGCTTAGGAGGATTTAGGTGTGCTACAAGATACAGTTGGAAATATCTTTGAATTATCTTTCCAACGCCGCCAAGTTTTCTTAGTTTTGAGTTTGTATGAGGGAGATATGTCTATTTGAAGTTGGGCTATCTAGATAAGGAAATTCAAAACCAGATTTTAGAAGGGTATTATGGTCTTTTCACTATCCAAAAAAATTATTTCGTTTTTGGTAATTACTTAGGGGTTTAAACTGAATTTGGTTAGTAACGCACTCAAAGAATTCACGCTAGGGTTTTTAGAGAAAGAATGCAGGAGGAGAAAAGAGGAGAAAGAACCAAAGTTCATCGTTCTTGAGGTTTTGCTTGTGGATTTAGTTAAGGGGTGATCCTTACGAGGTATGTGAGATTACATAGCATTGAGTTAGTTCACCCACGTGCCGATCATGATTTTATTCAGCGAAATTATGTTCTGGAAAGTATAGAAATTGAGTTCTTGATGATTTGTTTGAATTTTTTTATTGGGTTCTTCATTGTTGAAGTTGTTGAGAAGTTCTTGATCTAAGTTCATGAAATTTGATGTCGTTTTGAGTAGATTCTTGCATATTTTGGTTATGTAGTTAAATCTAAGTGTTTAGGGAAAGACCCAATTGAATCTAGAGGGTAGAGTCGAAAAACAACCAAAGAAATTCTTTAAAATTCTGGGGAAAAGGGATGGGGCACCGCGCTAGCTAGAGCGCCGCACAAAGTGTTCAGTATTTGGGGCTCTGGGGCGCTGAGCCAACCAGTGCTCCCCAACTTCCGTTTTGAAATTTTCCCTCTAGTGCCCTACGCCACTCAGAGCGCCAAGGACTCCAGGTCTTCTACTTTTTCCTACTTCTTTCCATACTAGTCTTGAAACGTACCTATGTTTCCTAGTTTATTCCTACACTCTAAGGTACATCTAAACAACATCAAATCATCAATAACATGAGATCATGAACCTTGAATCCATAATTCAATTCAAGGAAAGTTAAGAGTCGAGTCAAGATATGTTAAGAGTCAAGTCAAGAGAAGTTCATAAGAGTTTTCCAAAAGTCTTTTACAAATGTTATAACTTTGTTTTAAGAGTTGAGTTTTGAGTTGAGTAAAGAGTAAAGACTAAAGTTCATTTCTTCAAAAGAGTATATCGAGACTATATATTCCCAAAGAGTAAAATATTTTTACATTAAAACAAGGAAGGAAACTTTGATTTCCAAAAGAGCATTTGAGCTAGTTTTCGGTAAAGAGTAAATGCTTTCACAATTAAGTAAGAGAGTGTAACATCCGACAATTTTAAATAGCTATGAAGAAGCTTGAAATTTGAAAGTAGCTATTTTTGGAAAAAATACAGAATCTGGAAAATTAGAATCTGGAAAAAAATTTGGCTAAGTGTGGAAATCAGTGATTTTTGGCCAACTTTGAGCAGTCGTAACTCCTAGATCACGATGAGTTAGGAGTAGTTCCAGTTATGGTTGCGAAGCTTGTGGAATGATCTTTCCAACGCCACTGAGATTGCTCGATTTCGAGTTCGTATGAGTGAGTTATGGCCACTGAAAGTTGGGCAGTTGGCAGGGAATCCGTCCCGGAAATTTTAAGGGCATTTTGGTCTTTTCCCTAGCCATTTCTTTTGAGGTTATATTGTGTGTTAGGCTGTTTTTGGATCATTTTTATCCTATTCTAAAAGAGAAAGAGTTAGGGTTCTTGAGAGAAGAAGAAGAGAAGAAGAGGAGAAAGGATCAACAAGTTTCCATTGTGGATTTTCGTCGGGGGTGATCCCTATCAAGGTATGTGAGTTTTTTTGTGTGGTCTGATCCTTTCTCCCACACACCAAGCTCTTTTTTTTATGATTTGAGAAAAGATTGGATTGGTGTTGAAGTTGTTGAAGTTGTTAGTTGTTGTTGATGTTGTTAGTTGTTGTTGATGTTGTTAGTTGTGTTGTTGATGTTGTTGTTGGTTGTGGGACATGATTGGATTGTGTATTTGAGTTGTAAATTATTGTATGTTGGGAGATTGATGATCCTTAGTGTTTGGGGTTAAATCCATTGAAGTAAGGGTGGTTTAGAGTTGAAGAAAAGAGGGAGAAAAGTCGGTTTTTTCTGGGGAAAGGGCTGGCAACTGGGCAGAATGCAGAGTGCCCAGCAGCCCCTGTTGAAGCTGGCCAGCAGTCCCATTTTTATTTTATTGTATTTTATTTTGGTTCCTAGGTATTATACCTATGTTTCCTAGTTGTTTCCAACACTCCAAGGTACTTCTAAAAGTCAAGAACTTATCCGTAACATGTGAGCAAACACCTTGAATCCAAAAATTCCATTTTAAGGAGAGTTAGTTAGAAGTCAAGTGAAGTTAGGAATTAAGAGTTAAGCTTAGAAGTTAAGCAAGTCAAGCTAGTTGTAAAGTTGTTCAAGAGTCTTTATTAAACGTTTTAACTTTATTTTTAGACTCAAGTGTCAAGTTAAGAAAAGAGTTTAGAGTTTCAAGCTAAGAGTCTCAAGTTTCAAGTTGAGTTCATTTTCTCAAAGTTATTAGGGAACTATGTATTCCCAAAGAAGTTTTAAAGAAATGTCTTTACATTTAAACAAGGTTGGAAACTGAAATTTCCAAAGAGCCTTCGGGATAGTTTGTTTTGAGTAATTATCTCATGTCAGCAGGAAGAAATGTGTTTTAAAAACATAAGAGCCAGTACATTTTTGGGAGTAGTATCGAGCACCGAATTGGGGGAGCGTTCAAAGAACCCACAGCCCCCATAGAACCATGTTAGCCACCATGGGTAGAAAAGGATCATGCTCTTTAGATGAATCCTTTTCATATTAGACTAGTGGATCCATTAGGCAGTTCAGGTCTTATACCTTTGGCCGGGTATAGGATGCTCTGGCAGCGTGAGGTTGATCGCTGTATCATCACTTTAGCTCTTATGTGATGGTTGTCGGTTAGAGAAACTCCCACAGCAGTTATTGTATTTTTATACACGGAAATTATTGTATCTTATATACATCAGTTTAATTGTATTTCTATATACATCTCAGGTTTATTGTATCCTTGTATACACACAGAGTTTTATAGCATGTTTTAAACAGTCTTTCTTTATATCACATTTGTTTTAAATTGCCTTATATTGAAAGAAGTCAGTCAGGTTGAGTTGAGTTGAACAAGGTAAACTTTTCAGTTTCTTTCAATTTTCCTTCTAGCCCTTGTTGCTTAGTTTTCCAGCTCGCATACTAGTACCTTCCATGTACTGATGCCAGTGGGCCTGCATCGTCTTATGATGCAGATACAGGTACCCCGGATCAGCATCCTGCACGTCGTTGATCCAGTTGAGCACTCCAGAGTCAGTGGTGAGCCTCCTTGCATTCCGGAGGACTCAGTTATTTTGTGTTCTTAGTTTTTGTTTTATTAGGATGTTGCGGGGTCTGTCCCAACATCCATCTCAGTATTTAGAGGCTTCATAGACAGTCAGACAGTCAGTCAGTTAATTTGGAGTCTCTCATGCATGTATATATTTAAATATCCTATTTTGAGACTCGAGATGCCTTGTTGGCAAATTACTTTCAGTTGAGTTGTTTTATAACTTTTCATTGCATTGAGTTATCCTGTTGAGTTAAGTTTCCGTTGAGTTAAGAAAGTCAGGCCAAGGGTTCGCTTGGGGGCCAGCGATGGTCTTCAAGTGCCGGTCACGTCTGGGGTGTAGGCTCGGGGCGTGACAGAGAGGTATCTTTGATTTCCAAGAGGAGCCTTTGAGCTAAGTTTTGAGCAATTATCTCAAACCACAGAATGAAGTATGTTTTTAAACATAAGAGCTAGTATTGTATTTTTGAAGTAGTATTGAGAACCGATTGGGGGAGAGTTCAGACAACTTCCAGCCCCCATAAACTATTTAGTCATGAGTAGAAAAGGGTCATACTTTTCAGATGATTCCTTAATGCTTTTTAGAATAGACTAGTGGATCCACTTAGTAGTCAGGTTCTATACCCTCGGCAAGGTATAGGATGGCCCTGTCAGCGTAAGGCAAAATGTTGTATCATCATAATAGCTCTTAAGTGATGGTTGTCGGTTAGAGAAACTCCCACAACATTATTATTTTATATTTTTATATACATTCCAGAGTTTATACTGTATCTTTGCATACATCAAGATTTACTATGGTATTTCAAAATACATAGAGTTGTTATCCATGCTTTAAAAAGCTTTCTTTATACTGCACTTGTTTATACTGCTTATATTAAAATAAGTTTAGTTCAGTTCAATTGAGACCAGGTTTGTTATTCAATTCCTTTCAAGCTTATGTCTTATTTTAGAATTCCCCTCGAATGTTCGTACATTGAATGTACTGATGCTATTTGTCTTGCATCTTTTTATAATGCAGATACAGGTAACTAGAATCAGCATCCAGCATATCGTTGATTCTAGTTGAGCTTTAGAGTTGTTGGTGAGCCTTCTTGCTTCCGAAGGATCCCTTTCATTGCTTTCTGTATGTTTAGTTCATTAGGATGTCGTAGGTCTTATCCCGACATCCATCTCAATTGTTAGACGTTTCATAGACAATCAGATGTAGTTCTTTAGTCTTTTCATTTTCATTTTATTAGTTATCTTTGAGTTTTCAATTTACTTTTAAAGGTACAATTATGTTGAGTTAAGTCTTCCACTGAGTAAGTCAGTTAGTCCAAGGGTTTGCGTGGGGCCAGCAATAGTTCTCGAGTAGGCTCGGGATGTAACAAACTTGGTATCAGAGCACAGAGTTCAAGAGCCCTAGAGAGTCTATGAAGTTGTGTATGTAGAGTCCTAGTTATCGGTGTGAAGCGCGCCACATTTATAATTAGGAGGCTATGACACCTAGGAACTATCTCACTTTTTTCACACTCAATTCGTGCGATAATGTGTATCTCTATAAAAGTTAATTTCTAACTCATGCTTATGCGTGTCTTTTAGATCATGCCTCCACAAAGAGCTGTCAGAAGTCGTCCGGCTAGAAGAAATGTTGAACCACAGGAACAAGGGTATCTAATGCACCTGAAATGCAACTCCAAGGAGAGGTAACCAATGTTGAGTTCCGTGAGACCATCCAGATGTTGAACTAAGTTATGACCAACCATGCTTGGAAACAAAGAAAGAATCGTCAGGAAGTGGATGATACTTCTAAAGTCCATGAGTTATTAAGGATGAATCCTCCAAGCTTCACAGGTTCGAGTGTTCCTGAGGATCTAGAAAACTTTGTTGAGGAACTTCAGAAGGTGTTTGAGATTATGCATGTTGCTGACACTAAGAGGGTGGAACTAGCTGCATACCAAATGAAGGGTGTCGCTAGGATCTGGTTTGATCAATAGAAGAAGAATCGAACTGAGGGTGCATTACTTGTGACTTGGGCTTTGTTTGAGGAGGCCTTCTTGGGGCGTTTCTTTCCCCGAGAACTGAGAGAAGCAAAGGTACGCGAGTTTCTCACCCTTAAATAGGAGCCTATGAGTGTTCATAAGTGCAGTCTGAAGTTCACAACTTTCCCGATATGCACCGGAGATGGTTGCTGAGATGAGGAGCGAGATAAGTTTATTCGTTGATGGGTTGTCTCGCCTGTCAAGCAAGAAAGGTAAGGCAACTATGCTGATAGGGGATATTGACATAGCAAGGCTAATGATCCATGTGCAACAAATTGAGGAGGACAAGCCGAGAGTTAGAGAAGAGTTTAAGAATAAGAGGGCTAAGACATCAGAGAATGAGTCCGGGCAGCAGAAAAGTAATGCCAACCGATCTTTCTTCCAACAGAAACAAAAAGGGCCTGCTTCATCATTTGCTAGTGTGCCTGCACCAAAGAACAAACGTGAGTACAATAGTTAGAATTTTAGAGATAAACCTGTCTATTCTCAATGTAGTATGGCACAAGAGGGTAGTAAGCCTCCTGCATGTGCTAAGTGTGGTAGGAACCACTTAGGGATATGTCGTGATGGCTCCACTGGTTGTTTTAAGTATGGCCAGAATGGTCATTTTATGAGAGAATGCCATAAGAATAACCAGGGTAATGGTAATATGGGCAATAAAGCCTAGTCTTCTTCAGTTGCTCCACCAAACAAAGTTGCATCTAGAGGAGCTACTTCAGGGGTAGGCGAAGGAGGTAACCGTCTTTACGCTATCACTAATCGCCAAGAGCAAGTTAATTCTCCAGATGTTGTCACTAGTATGATCTAAGTCTTTAACTTTAATTTTTACGCTTTACTAGATCTTAGAGTGAGTTTATCTTTTGTAACTCCATATGTTGCTATGAATTTTGATGTTTTTCCTAAGCAAATTCTTGAGCCCTTCAGTGTTTCCACATCTTTTGGTGAGTCTATTCTAGCAGAGAGAGTCTATCGTGATTGTATTATTTTCGCTAATCACAAGAGTACCATGGTTGACTTAGTTGAGTTAGATATGGTAGATTTTGATGTCATTCTAGGTATGAACTCGCATCATGCCTATTATATGTCAATAGATTGTAGAACTCGAGTAGTCAAGTTCAAGTTTCCTAATGAGCCAGTTATAGAGTGGAAGAGCAGTTCAGCAGTGCCTAAGGGTCGTTTTATTTCGTACCTTAAGGTAAGAAAATTAGTTTCCAAGGGGTATGTCTATCACTTAGTCCAAGTTAATGAGTCTAGTGTTGAGATACCTCCTATTCAGTTAGTTCTAGTAGTAAAAGAGTTTCCAGAAGTTTTTCCAGATGATCTTCCCAGAGTCTCTCTTGAGAGAAAGATAGACTTTGGTATAGACCTTATTTCAAATACTCATCCTATATCTATTCTGACATGTAGGATGGCACCAGTAGAGTTAAAAGAGCAGTTGAAAGATCTCCTTGAGAATGGTTTTATTATTCCAAGTGTCTCACCTTGGGGCGCTCCAATCTTATTTGTAAGGAAGAAGGATGGTTCCCTTAGAATGTGTATAGATTACCGTTAGTTGAACAAGGTTACCATCAAGAATAAGTATCCTCTTTCGAGAATTGATGATGTTTTCGATCAACTTTAGAGGGCCACTTGTTTCTCTAAGATAGACAGACCTCAGATATGGCTACCATCAGTTAAGAGTAAGGGAATATGATATTCCAAAGATAACTTTCAGGACCTGTTATGGTCATTATGAGTTCCAGGTCATGTTATTCGATTTAACTAATGCACCTGCAACGTTTATGGAGCTTATGAATAAAGTATGCAAGCCTTATTTAGATATGTTTGTTATTATATTCATTGATGACATTCTAATCTATTCGAGGAATGAGGAAGATCATGCTTGCCATCTTAGAATAGTTCTCCAAACTCTAAAGGATAGAGAGTTGTATGCCAAGTTCTCTAAGTGTGAATTTTGGCTTGAGTTTGTGGCATTCTTAGGCCATATTGTTTTCGATGATGGAATTATAGTTGATACCTAGAAAATAGAGGCAATGTAGAATTGGCCTAGACCCACATCTCCAACTGATATTAGGATTTTCTTGGGGTTGGTTGGATATTATAGAAGGTTCGTAGATGGGTTCTCATCTATTTCGTCCCCTTTGGCCAAGTTGACTCAGAATACAATGAAGTCTCAATGGTCTGAAGCTTGTGAGAAAAACTTTCAGGAATTGAAAAAAAGGTTAACTACTGCCTCAGTATTGACCTTACCAGAAGGTATGCAAGGCTTTGTTGTATATTGTGATGCGTCCATAGTTGGTTTGGGTTGTGTGTTAATGCAGAATGACAAAGTTATAGCTTATGCCTCCAGACGGTTGAAAGTTCATAAGAAGAATTACCCAACCCATGACTTAAAGTTGGTTGCCGTAGTATTTTCTTTGAAAATATGGCGTCATTATTTGTATGGTGTTCATGTTGATGTATTCACTAATCACAAGTCTTCGGTATGTGTTTAGTTAGAAAGAGAAGGTGGTTAGAGTTACTCAAAGATTATGACATGAGTATTCTTTATCACCCAGGTAAGTCTAATGTTATTGCTAATGCCTTGAATAGATTGTCTATGAGTAGTACCGCCCATTTTGAGGAAGATAAGAAAGAGGCAGCAAAAGATGTGCAGAAGCTTACACGATTAGGAGTGGCTAATGGAATCCACAGAAGGAGGAGTAGTAGTGATAAATGGGGCTGAATCATCATTAGTGTCAGAAGTGAAAGAGAAACAAAACCAAGATCCTATTTTGCTAGAATTGAAGGCAAATGTTCATAAACAAAAAGTAATGGTTTTTAAACAAGGGGGGAGATGGCATATTGAGGTATCAAGGTAGGTCGTGTGTACCAAGGGTGGATGAACTCCAAGAGAGGATCATGGAGGAAGCTCATAGCTCCAGATATTCTATCCATCCGAGTTCCACAAAGATGTATCATGACTTGAGAGAGTTATATTGATGGAGTAGTATGAAGAAGGGCATTGCAGAGTTTGTTGCTAAGTATCTGAATTCCCAATAAGTTAAGGTAGAGCATCAAAGGCCCAGTGGTATGTCCCAGAATATAGAACTTCTAGAATGGAAGTGGGAGATGATCAATATGAATTTCATCACAGGTTTACTAAGGTCTCGCAGGCAGTATGATTCTATTTAAGTGATTGTCAATAGAATGACTAAATCAACCCACTTTTACCGGTAAAGACTACTTATTCAGCAAAAGATTATGCTAAGTTGTATATTCAAGAGGTAGTCAGACTTTATTGGGTTCTGGTATCAATTATTTCCAATAGAGGAGCACAATTTACTGCACAATTTTGGAAGTCAATCCAAAAAGGCTTTGGTTCAAAGGTGAACTTAAGTACTGTTTTTCATCCTCAGATAGATGGTCAACCAGAGCGCATTATTCAGGCTCTAGAATATATGTTGAGGGCCTGTGTGATTTATTTCAAAGGTAATTAGAATGATCACCTACCTCTCATCGAGTTTGCTTACAACAATAGTTACAACTCTAGCATCCAAATGACTTCCTTATGAAGCTTTTTATGGGAGAAGATGAAGATTTCCTATTGGATGGTTTGAAGTTAGTGAAGTTGGGTTGATAGGACCAGACTTAGTTCATCAAGCTATGGAGAAGGTGAAGGTTATTCAAGAGAGGTTGAAAACAACGCAGAGTTGTCAGAAATCCTACACAGATGTTATGAGAAGGGACTTAGAGTTCGAAGTAGATGATTGGGTTTACTTGAAATTTTCACCCATGAAGTGTGTTATAAGGTTTGGTAAGAAGGGGAAACTTAGACCCCGATATATTTGTCCTTACAGAATATCCAAAAGGATTGGTAATGTAGCTTATGAATGGGAGCTACCACAAGAGTTAGCAGTGATTCATCTGGTATTTCACATCTCCATGTTGAAGAAGTGCATGGGTGATCCTTCACTTATCATACCTACCGAAGATATTGGTATCAAGGATAGCTTATCATATGAGGAGATTCCTGTTCAGATTATAGATCGCCAAGTTCGCAAGTTGAGAACTAAAGAAGTAGCATCAGTCAAAGTTTTGTGGAGAAATCAGTTCGTTGAGCAAGATACTTGGGAAGCTGAAGAAGATATGAAGAAGAGATATACACATCTCTTCGAATTCGGAGAAGTTCCAAATTAAGGTACTAATCTTTTTCTTGGCTTTTATTTTAAGTTGGCATGTTGTAATTGCATTTTTGCTTGTTAGGTGTTTGAGCTAGGTGTTATATGTTATGCCTTAAGCCTACAAAGAGTAATATCATTCGAGGATGAATGTTCCTAAGGGGGGATATTGTAACACCTCTCTATTTGAAAGAACTATAATTAGAGAGAAACCATTTTTTCGAAAATAATCAAATTTGGAAAGTTTGACAAAGTTAAGCTAAGTATGAGTTTTAGTCAACTTCAAACGATCATAATGCCTTTATCATGAGAGTTAGGTGTGCTACAAGATACCGTAGGAAAGATCTTTGAATTATATTTTCAAATCCACCGAGTTTTCTCAGTTTCAAGTTCGTAGCAGAGAGATATGTCCATTTGAAGTTGGGCTGTCTTGATAAGGAAATTCAAAATCGGATTTTAGAAGGGTATTATGGTCTTTCCACTACCCAATTAAATTATTTCATTTTCAGTAATTAATTAGGAGTATAAACTGAATTTATTCAGTTTACGCACTCAAAGAATTCATGCTAGGGTTTTTAAAGAAAGAACGCAAGAGGAGAAAACAGGAGAAAGAGCCAAAGTTCATCATTCTTGAGGTTTTGCTTGTGGATTTCGTCAAGGGGTGATCCCTACGAGGTATGCAAGATCACATAGCATTGGGTTAGTTCACCCACGCTCCAATCATGATTTTATTCAGTGAAATTATGTTCTTGAAAGTATAGAAATTAAGTTCTTGATGGATTTGTTTGAAGTTTCTATTGGGTTCTTGATTGTTGAAGTTGTTGAGAAGTTCTTGATCTAAGTTCATGAAATTTGATGTCGTTTTGAGTAGATTATTGCATATTTTGGTCATGTAGTCGAATCTAAGTGTTTGGGGAAAGACCCAATTGAATCTAGAGGGTTAAGAGTTTAAAAACGACCAAGGAAATTGGTCAAAATTATGGGGAAAAAGGGTGGGGCTCCGCGCCAACCAGAGCCCCCCACAAAGTGTTCTGTAATTGGGGTTCTGGGGCACCGCGCCAACCAGTGCGCCCCAACTTCAGTTCTGAAGTTTTCCCTTTGGCACCCCGCACCACTCAAAGCTCCAGGGGCGCCGAGACGCCAGGTCTTCTACTTTTTTTCACTTCTTTCCATATTAGTTCCCTTGAAACGTACCTATGTTTCCTAGTTTATTCCTACACTCTAAGGTACGTCTAAACAATATGAAATCATCAATAACATGAGATCATGAGCCTTGAATCCATAATTCAATTCAAGGAAAGTTAAGAGTCAAGTCAAGAGAAGTTCATAAGAGTTTTCCAAAAGTCTTTTACAAATATTTTAAATTTTTTTTAAGTCTTGAGTTTTGAGTTGAGTAAAGAGTAAAGATTGAAGTTCATTTCTTCAAAAGAATATATCGGGACTATGTATTCCTAAAGAGTAAAATGTTTTCACATTTAAACAAGGAAGGAAACTTTGATTTCCAAAAGAGACTTTGAGCTAGTTTTCAGAAAAGAAAAATCCTTTCACAATTAAGCTAGCAAGAGAGGAAACTTTGATTTCTAAGAGGAGCCTTTGAGCCAAGTTTTGAGCAATTATCTCAAACCAGAGAAAGAAGTATATTTTTAAACATAAGAGCTAATATTATATTTTTGGAGTAGTATTGAGCACCGATATGGGGGAGAGTTAAGACAACTCCCAGCCCCCATAAACTATATAGCCATCATGGGTAGAAAAGGGTCATACTTTTTAGATAATTCCTTAGTGTTTTTTAGCATAGAGTAGTGGATCCACTTAATAGTTAGGTTTTATACCCTAAGCAAGGAATAGGACGGCCCTGGCAGCGTGTGGCAAAATGTTGTATCATCACAATAGCTCTTAAGTGATGGTTGTCGGTTAGAGAAACTCCCACATCAGTATTATTTTATATTTTTATATACATTCCAAAGTTTATATTGTATCTTTACATATATCCAGAGTTACTATGGTATTTCTAAATACACAGAGTTGTTATCTATGTTTTAAAAAGCTTTCTTTATACTGCATTTGTTTATACTGCTTATATTGAAATGAGTTCAGTTCAGTTCAATTCAATTGAGACCAAGTTTGTTATTCAATTCCTTTCAAGCTTACATCTTATTTTAGAATTCCCCTCGCATGCTCGTACATTGAATGTACTGATGCCATTTGGCCTACATCTTTTTATAATGCAGATACAGGTAACTAGGATCAGCATCCAGTGCATCGTTGATTCTAGATTAGCTTCAGAGTTGTTGGTGAGCCTTCTTGCTTCCGGAGGATCCCTTTCATTGCTTTCTGTATGTTTAGTTTATTAGGATGTCATGGGTCTTGTCCCGACGTCCATCTCAATTGTTAGAGGCTTCATAGACAGTCAAATGTAGTTCTTTAGTCTTTTCATTTTCATTTTATTATGTTGAGACTTGAGTTGCCACTTTGGACAGTGAATGTTATTTTAATACAGTCTCAGTTATCTTTGAGTTTTCAATTTACTTTTAAAGGTACAATTATGTTGAGTTAAGTCTTCCGCTGAGTAAGTAAGTCAGGCCAAGGGTTCGCTTGGGGCCAGCAATGGTTCTCGAGTGTCAGTACCGCTCAGGGTGTAGACTCGGGGTGTGAGAGAATAAAACACTATGGTCATTTTACTAGAACATATTTGGGCTTGGAAATTCAGCGAGAACACTTGCCGTTTTGACAACTCGCCAAATGGGTTTTACAAATCATCAAATTAGCTCACTGAAATGTCCTAAAAATCTCAAATATCTTATATTTTGATGATCTAAAGCCTCTTTGGTGAACCGTCGAATATTTCAGTGAGGGAGCCTCCAGATCACCGATTTGACTGACGAGATTCATTAAAAGGTTGTTTTATTTTATTTTTATGGTCTTCTTACGTTTCAGAAGGATATTTTTGTCCTTTTACCATCAATTAACTTCCCTAAGTCCATCTTATAACCAATTATCATCATTATACGTATAGAAACTCTCAAAGGCTCTAATTCTACTTCTTGCAAAAAACAAGAACTCCAAGAAAGGGATTTCTCCAATTTCTCAAGATCTAAAGGCTTCAAGTTCAAGATTCTCTTCAAAATATCTAAGGTTTTCAATTTAAGACTCTTCTCCACTCTTCATCTTCCAAGGTTTTCTTCAAGTTTATCCAAGAACATTGTTCTTCTAGGTATGTAAGACTAATCATAGTGTTGGACTAAGTTCGTCCTCACACCCTACATCTCAATTCAATCAGTAGAAAGTTCCATTAGGGTTCTGCCCTCAGTTTTTTGAAATTATTGATATGAGTTATGTTCTAGTAATGAATTTAAAATTCTTCTATTATGATATAATATTATATGCATTGATATCCTTGAGTTATTGTTCATGCTTATAATTCACATGAACTTTAATTGATGAGATTTTTATTGAAAGCTTTTGTGCATTTATTTTCATGCATTGATTTTGGAATGTTAAAGTGAGTTCAAGAGTATTTTAAAGTATCTTTTGAGAAGAGTTTAAGGGAATACAAATGGTTTTAAAAGTATCATTTTCACATTGAGAAAATAACTATTATTTTTAAGAAGAGCATAAACAGTTTTCAAAAGCATTTCAGCCAGATAAAGAGAAGTTCAGTTACCCTTAAAGAAAGTATTATTTTTCACATTGAAAAGAGAGTACTATTTTCAGAAAGGTAGAAAGAACTTTCAGAGTATTTACTCAGTACAACATCAGCCTTCAGTTACCTCTTAAAGAGGCCTTTTCAGAATTTGTCTCAACTCAAAATTATTTATACTTGAGCGTTCAGTTATATTCCAAAGAATATTTTCTACCCTCTAGTCAAGTATAATAAATCATTTCTGAAAAATGTTTTTCATTCGCCAATCAAATACTAGAAAATATTTTTTGAAAAATAATTTCTAGTCACCAACCAAACATGAGAAAATAATTTAGAAATCAACTTGTCTTCTTAGCCAATAATATATCAGAACAAGTTTGTGATTTTAGAAAGAAGACTAGCTAAATGGAGTCAAATTGTTGTATTTTTGCTGGACAATCATCCAATCTAATTGCTCAGGTAAAAACTAAGTTGCGCTAACTTTTCACTTTTAATGTTGTATCGGTGTTGGATTCTTCAAAAATACCCTATTTTTGACGAATATAATACACACTACTTGACATTTTTGAAGAGTCTGAGTAACATAGGGTAAAAACTATTTCCTATTTTTTGTATTTTGCTAGAAAGGAAAATAATAGAGACCTACACAGAAAAAGGGGGAATTTTTGTGTAAGGGTTGTCTCTACCATAAGGTCACTAAAGCAATTGTTTGATGCTCAAATTGTTTTAGGGCCACAACTATCATGTATTGATAAATTTGAAAAGAATTTTTTTGGGCAGAAAATATAATAATAATTGCTTACTTTATTTATGTGGGGGTCGTTCTAATAATTGAGAAATGAAATAGTGTTTTAGTTAATTATAGATTTCTTATGTGGCTATTTATTTTGTTGACTTATTTATATCTTGACGATTATCATGAACCAAATTATTATTCTTACATTTATATTTTTTTTATTCCCCTTTCTATTTTGATTCTCTCATTATTGAATATTTTAAAATTTATTTACATCTAGGTGATTATCATAAGCATTCTAAACTATTTTAATATCATTATATCAACTTATCAAATTCAACAACTATTTCAATAACATTATTTAAACCTTTTAAATTTTTGATAATATTCTAACTTTTTATTATATATCATAAGGTCTACGTATATTCTACTTTCTCGAGACTTCATAAGTAGGATTACATTGAGTATGTTATAGTTATTCAAGTTATATATGACAAATATTGACAACTAAAATATAAGACCTCTTTATAAAGTTTGACTTTAGACTCCCAAATTTATTGAGCAAGTCAACGTTTCGTAACATAAACTCATGCACTCCAAGCGTATGATAATTAAACCAAGAATTTTATATGTATATATAGAGGAATTAAAGGTGATAGCATATGCAACTTCTCATAAGATTCATAATTCTAAATCACTAGATACTAGATATAAGAACGTTATACTTCATCTTTTAATACTATATTGAGACAATTCTCCTTTTCATTTTGTTTCAGCGTATATAAATTAACTTTTTTGAATTTTAAACTTTCTATTTTAGCTTATCTAATGACATGCTTTTATATTTATAAAATATCATCACACGTTTAGAAATAAAAAACTTATATTGGTAATATATATTCACCAATTTTTTCTGTCATAAATTTTGTGTCCGATCAAATATTGCTATAATATATTCGATTTCGGAATTGCAGATGGATACGAAGTATAGAGCAGGATGTGTATTCCTAGGAAGAGATAAATACTTGGTGAAAGTGAATCTAAACGTAGATCATGTCTTCATAGTTTCACTTATAGTTGTCCTCGAAGAGATTGCCAGCTCAGGAAAACGTAGAACTCTTTTCTGAACACATGACTAATGGGATATCTAGCATTTCTTTTCTTTTGTTAATTGTTTAACCTTTTTTTTTTGTATATTGATATGAATATTTTGTGTTGTTTGCTTCTTGACATGGGTTGTAACCTTATTTGTTACATTAAGTTAAACAATCACACGTGCTACACATTTAGGGTGTTTTCAGTATGAAGAAAAATATTTTTTCTCAAAAATAAGTGGATTTCTTACTTATATTCTAGTGTTCGGTTAGTAAGAAAAAAATATTGTTTCAAGGTATAATTTAGGAAATATTATGACCGCAATCCTAGACCAAGTCCCAAACCAAAATTAGAACTCGATCCCTGACCTAACACCGACCTGAGAGACGACCCGGACCTAAGAACTGACCCCCAACGCTGACTTGAGACTCAAGATCCTAACCCAGCAACGAGCTTGAGGTCCCAACCTCCAGACCCAAGATCACACCCCAACCCTAACCCCCGGCCACGAGACCAACCCAAACCATGAGATCGACTCTTACCAAGACTTGACCATGAATCTATAGACTTAAGACCCGACCCTGACCCAAAATCTGAACCCGACCATAAAACCCATACATGACCTTGACCTCTATACCCCAATCTCAATCCTTCACCCTTATATTGAGACTTGATTGCGACCTAAGACCTAACCAAAGATCGATCTAAAGATCCCGACCCCGAGACTCTAGACCTAGTCCCAACTCAACACCTAATTGTGACCCGACCCCGACCTTGATACTAACACTCGACCTTGACCCTGACTAAATCTTGATCATTTCTCAAGACATGACCCTAATCTTGACCTCAAGATCAGTCTAAGACCTTGAGACCCAAGCTTGAGACCTTATCTTGAGACCTGACCCTAACCCGAGACTTGATTGTGACTTGAGATTCAACCCAAAGATTGATCCCAAGATCTCGTCCCCGAGACTTGAGACTCAATCCCGACTTAACGCCACTCATGAGCCGACCTTGAGGCCTGACCCCGACCCTTAAACCGAGACCTAACCTCGATACTATTCATCTTGCTTGGTGTCGCGGAACAATCTCCAATGAAGCCATTACTATTTTATTTTATCATTTAATAAACTCTAACCCTCCTCATTTCTAAAATCATATCATCATCATATTCAAAATCACTATACTAGTGATGGGATTGAAACTCCATTAAAATGGAGCTTTATAGTTCTTTATTAACCAAAAAAGATAGATAATAATTTCATTTTTTTCTAAAGAAAACATAGAAAGAAAAATCACATATCAAAAACGGACGTTGTTTGACTATCTAAAATGCGAAATGCGTCAATTATGTAACAATGAAAAGAAAACAAAAACATAAAGTGCATATTCTTGATTTTTTTTTTAACAAAAACATAAAGTGCATAATCTTGATTTTTTTTTTTGAAAAAAAGGAAAGACATTCATAGTAGCACAGAAAACTGATAAGGAGAAAATAGTGAGAAGCACAAATGGCTCAATACCAACTTGATGGTCTTTTGTTTTATCAATGAAAAATTCATCGTGGATGAAAAATACAATCCATTCCGGCCGAGCAACGGAGTCAAAATTCTCAAATTTACAGTTCAATTCATGGGGGTAATTGAAAAGGTAAACTAAGATGAATAGAGTAAAAATGACAAAGTAATTTAATATAAATGGCCCATTTATAAATGGGATTGACAAAATAATTAATAAAAAAATAAATTGGGGGGTGCGAGACACGCGCATGTCCCGATAACACATAGGAGTGTTAAAATGATATATTTATTATAGATGTAAATGATTTCGTGGGATAATAGGACTCTCACAAATTTTAGATGTCTACTTCAAAAAAAGGCATAAATTTAATGGGATAATTATGTATTTTCTAAAGTTCAAAAACATATACTATACAAATGTAGAGTGTCATGAGACATTTTTACATTGCTTTGGAGCTTTGTAAATACCCCTTCACGCGCCCACATTTCGTGATAACATGAATACAGTGAAAGTGGATTAAAAAAAAATATTTGTGATGCATTTAAATTGCTCCGCAAGATAATAGGACTCGTAAATTTAAAAAATTAGTATAAGTTCGACGGGTAATTATGTATTTTTTTGCTTTTCACTTGATTCAAATGATAAATTATTTACTTTTCACACACTTTGTCAAATTGGAAAGTTCAATGGTCCCACCACATTCAATGCATATGAATACAAGGCAGGACATAATTTGTAGTCTAATTGAAAAGAGTGGATTTTCTTTGAAACTGTTGATAGAGTCCACGTGACAAAATAGAAATATTTTCGTTTCAAAAAAGAGTGATCTAGGTTTTAAAAAGAGTAGTTTAGTTTGATTTGCTATGAAGTTTAAGAAAATAAAAACATTGAATCTCATGATCCTAAATTAAAATTATGTCAAATATATAAAATTGTCCATGAAAAGCTGAACTAAAATGTTATCAAAAAAAGAAATAGTTCATTTTTTTTAAAACAGGCTAAAAAGAAGATGAAGTCATTCTTTTTGAAACGGACGGAGTAATATTTTTTCATTCAAGCTGATATTGCAAAATATTTTAAAGACTATAACACCCACAATTTTGAAAAATGGGGTTAACTGAATTATTTAAATGATTCAAAGGGTTATCCACAAAGTTTCAGTATGTCTTTATAAAATGATCATACTTGAGAGGAATTTATATGTATTTTTTGGTTTTAAAAAGGTATAAGTGTCAAAAACACATAATTTTTATTTTTTAGTTTCATACATAAATTATTGAGATTTGAGTTTCATATATATACTATTACTTATTAGTTTAAGAAATACAATTCAGTGGTGTGTAATATACTCCCTTTTATTTACAAAACCTTTGTCACATGGCATTTCATATGGATAAAATATTTCATCTTGATAAAAATTATATAAACTATTAATATTAGTTAAAAACTAAAGATTAAAGTATTATTATAAAAAAAATTATTATTTTTGAAATAATTAATTTTTTTTAAAAAAATAAATTGAAAATAATTTTCTCACCCACTCCACATCTCCTCCCCCTCCCCCCAACAATCCTCCGTCCTTTTATTTTATAAAATATTTTAAAACTCATACCTCACCCCCTTTGCTAAAAAAATTGATTTTTTTTATAAAATATAAATAAAATTCTTACACACCTGACACCCCGTCTATCTCACCGCTTCAAATTTTATTTTTTATTTTTTTACACATTTCTCATTTTGTGTTAGATGTGTACATATATTTGTAAGAAAATATTTTTCCTACTTGCGTATCGAATATAACAGAAATAAAAATTTATTTTAAAAAAAAAAGTTTTGTAACAAGAATAAAAATATTTATATATATATATATATATTTTAATACAAATAAAAAAAATTAAAGCGGGAGGGTTATGTGGAGTGGAGTAGAATTATTTTTCTTACAAAAATTAAAATAATATCTAAATTATTATTTGAAGGGATATGGGGAGGGGAGATGAAGTACAAAATTTTTTTGAAAACTTTTATAAATGATATTTTTTAAAAGAAAAAAAAAACTAAAAATTTGGGATGTGGGATTACGATGAGATGAAGGCTGGAGTGTGAGAAAAATATTTTACATTTTATTAAAAACTTTTTTTAGGGAATAGTAATACTTTAATTTTTAACAATAACTAATACGAAAAATTTATTTTAATTTTAATCAAAGTGAAATATTTTGTCCTTGTGGAGTGTGTGATGTGGTAATTTTTTATTAAATAAAAGAGAAAATGTTTTACACACATCATGATATGAGCGTAGTAAAAGAGAGATGTGTGTTTTTTAAATTAATAATTGATAACTTAGATATGAAATTCACATTTTTAATAATTTAACAATTTAATATAAAAAGTTTTAAAAAAAATGGGATGTGACATTTAAGGTTAATTTGGATAGAGATATGACTTTTCAAACACTCTGGCTTATCAAGCGTAAGAATTTCATCCGATAATGTTTAGCTTTTTTTTTCTAAATAGGACAAAAGACACATCAACTGAGTATACAATTTGAAAAGGTAACTATACTCTTATTGAAATCTACAACCGCTAAACTCAAAATTTCGAGTAGGGATTGAGGAAGAGCATCAGCTTTGAGTTTAATCAACCAAATACAGGCTTTGTTTTATATTATTTGTGGAGTATTTCATACTTTTTTAGAAAAAAATGATTATTTATGTATTTTATTAAATTAATTTTGTTAATACTAATATTTTAAAATTTTATTATTATTAATTTATATAATCATTTGATATTATGAATAGTATGCAAAAAAGTTAACTTAAATTATTAAAATAAATAAATGAATAAAATATTTATTTTTAATATAAAAATAATAAAAATGAAATGAAACGGGACAAGAAAGTTTACATATTTATCATTAAAATTTATTAAAGGGAACTTACATAAACATACTATACTAAAAAAATATTTACCATTTATAGCAATATTTTTTTTACTTGATCACTTTTAATACACTTATAGTATAATTTTAATATATATTACAAATAATAATTTATTATTCACATATAATACAAGTTTTACGGATAGATAATACATTCATCACACATTTTAATACATTTATAATACAATGTGTCAATTTCTTATTAAACAAGCATAATATATTTTTAGAAAAAAATTATAATATCTATATTACATACATTATTCACTTTTAATACATATTGGAGAATTAACATAATATTGTTATATATTGCTATCAATGATAATAAATAAAAAATATCGCTAAAATAAATAATTATTTATTAAAAGTTACTTATCCAAATAATCTTCCTTTATTAAATATATACCTAACAAATTACAACATTTAAATTAAGGTCATTTGTTGTAGTGTTAATTTGCTTGGAAATATAGGGACAAAATGTGAATCTATGCTAGTCTAGAATTGCTTTTACAGATGGTAAAGACAAACTTATTTTGAAAGTACAGAAATAAGTGAAGGAAATCATGTCAAATAATTTTTATCTCAGAGTAATAATTTTAAAATCATTTAATCAATACCATCTAAAATTTATAATTAAAATTTATAATTATTAGTAATATATATCAAGAATTTATTTTAGATGATTTCACGTAACTTGTGGTGGAGCAGTCAGTGGCGGAGCTAGAAATTTTAATAAGAAGATTTAAAATTTGAAAAGTAAATACACAAATTAATAAAAAAAAATTCGACATTTATTATATATATCTAAAAAATAACTTTAATTATATATAAATAATAATATTTTTCTCTCGAGTTCGATGAACCCCTTATTATATGATGTCTCTGCCCCGGGAGCAGTTGTAGACCATCAGCCTTCTGCCCAACTACTAGGGTATGTATATATTATGTTCTGAAACTCCGAAAGTATTACATCACTCCCCACACACACTAAACACGCACTATACCCTCAAAATTTGTTCATAAATTTTTCGAACAAAAAAAGCGCAAAAAAGCAGAAGAAATGGAAGCATCAATTGTGCAACTAGTTCTTCTACTATCACTTACATCTGGCACAATTCTCTTTTACAAAATCAGAGGCCGACGAGTCAATCGTCGGTCTCTGCTCACTCCACCATCTCCCCCATCTCTCCCTATAATCGGTCACCTCCATCTCCTCACCGACATGCCTCACCACACCTTCTTCCATCTCTGTCAAAAACTCGGCCCAATAATCCACCTTCAACTCGGCCAAATCCCAACTGTAATCGTCTCTTCTCCTCGTCTAGCTGAACTCATCCTCAAAACAAATGACCATATCTTCTGCAGCCGCCCACAAATCATTGCAGCTCAGTACCTCTCCTTCGGTTGCTCTGATATCACTTTTTCACCTTACGGTCCTTACTGGCGCCAAGCTAGAAAAATCTGTGTAATGGAATTACTCAGTTCAAAACGAGTTAACTCGTTTCAATTCATACGAAATGAGGAAATTAACCGTATGATACAATTGATTTCGTCTCATTCTCAGTCCGAGTTATCGTCTGAACTAGATCTGAGTCAGGTTTTCTTCGGTCTGGCGAATGATATTTTGTGTAGAGTGGCGTTTGGGAAGAGATTTATTGATGATAGATTGAAAGATAAGGATTTAGTGAGTGTATTGACGGAGACACAGGCGTTGTTAGCGGGGTTTTGTTTAGGGGATTTTTTTCCAGATTGGGAATGGGTTAATTGGTTGAGTGGGATGAAGAAGAGACTGATGAACAATTTGAAGGATTTGAGAGAAGTTTGTGATGAGATTATAGAAGAGCATTTGATGAAAACGAGAGATGATGATCGAAACGGCGATGGTTCAGAAGACTTTGTTGATGTATTGCTGAGAGTTCAGAAAAGAGATGATCTACAAGTGCCTATTACAGATGATAACCTCAAAGCTCTTATTCTGGTATTTATTCAAATTCAATTTTCTTGTTTTGAAACGAAAGTTTCATTTTTAAAACATCAAGTATATCATTATCATACCAATTCGTTATATTGAAATTCGATTTCGATATTGATAAATGGGCAATCATAATTTGTTCAACTTTGACTAATATATACTCATATAATAGATTATTATGATTTCGACAATTAAAAAAAGATCTTAATTGTATCATATTAACACATTATACATGTAGAAATATATATTCAAAATCTAGTACACACAACTCTTTTGTTAATTAATCACAATTTAAATGCATTTCAATCAAAATAGAGTAATCAAAATTTTAAATTCTAAACATTTAGTTTATACTCATACTAGGTTGCATATTTGTTAGTATTTTAATAATATATATGTTATTTATGTAGCTATATACTTCGATATTTCGATATGTTATTTCTAAATATCAAATATCGTATCAAATACAAAAAGAAATTAAAACGTATATCATATACCACACCAAATATCATAATACCAACTACGGTATCAAAATTTTCAATATGGTATTGTATTTTGGTATATACCATACCATATCTACCCCTACTTCTACAGCTGAGCCTAGAGGCGAAGTCAGAATTTTAACCTAATGAATTCTGAATTTTATAATAACAATTTCAAGTATCAATAATTGAATTGTAAACTTAATATTTGTACATATTTAATAAACATATTTATACAAAGACAAAAATTACTGGTTCGGTCGAATCAATACTCATAACTTCTAACTCCAACCTGACACAATTATACATGACACTACAGGATATGTTTGTGGCTGGAACAGATACATCAGCAGCTACATTAGAATGGACAATGACAGAGTTGGCTAGGCATCCAAGTGTTATGAAAAAGGCACAAGATGAAGTAAGACAAATTGCAGCTAATAAAGGAAAGGTAGAAGAATTTGATCTTCAACATCTACACTATATGAAATCAGTAATAAAGGAGACTATGCGACTGCATCCCCCTGTTCCTCTTCTAGTACCTCGTGAATCCATCGAAAAATGTACTCTCGATGACTATGAAATACCTGCAAAAACTAGAGTCTTGATCAACACCTATGCCATTGGAAGAGATCCAGAGTACTGGAACAATCCTCTTGACTACAATCCCGAAAGGTTTATGACAAAGGATATAGATTTCAGGGGACAAGATTTTAGGTTTCTACCATTTGGAGGAGGGAGAAGAGGTTGTCCAGGTTACGCTCTTGGATTAGCTACAATTGAGTTATCATTAGCTCGTTTGTTGTATCACTTTGATTGGAAATTGCCTACTGGAGTAGAAGCTCAAGATGTCGACTTGTCGGAGATATTTGGATTGGCTACTAGAAAAAGAGTGGCTCTGAAGCTTGTTCCAACCATCAACAAGTTATACCTACTCTCTGATTAAATTATTTGATGTTCAATGTTGATTGTGGCCATGGGAAGCTTAACAATATAGTGGCATAATGCCAACCTTAAAAAAGGCCTAAAATATTTTCAATAAAATTCAGTTTTTTTATGTGTGAAATGAATAGGGGTGTGCGCTATTTGGATTAAATCGAATAATCAAATTAAATTTTAATTTGGATTTTTTTTTGGTTTGATTTTTTATTAATAATTTTCTTTGTTCGGATTTTAAAAAATAAAAACCAAAAAAACAATATATATATATAAAGAGAGAGGAGTGTGGGTATGTTATTGTCTTTTATTATGATTTTGTTTATATTTTAGTTTGGACATCTATAATTGATATACTCTTAAGTAATGTGTTTTATGTTGTTGTACTTGTGATTTATTAGAAGGTGTATATAAGAGATTCAATATTATTACTTCTCCTCCTTAAGGTATATTTTTAATAGAAACAGATATAAGGCTTTATCATTTATGTTACCAAAACAAATTCTAGATATCACATTTATTGTTTTGCAGAAAATGTCATATTGTATGAACTTGAGTACAAAAATGTCAACTTTAGGGACCTATTACTTGTAAAATTGTCAAGCCAAAAATAAGAGGATGGATCCACCACAATTTAACCATAAGGACTCTCAATTATTAAATATAAAAAAAAACATGAGATGGAAATATGTAATTTAGCAGTGGCGAAACACTATTTTTACAATACCAATCCAACAATATAATTCCTTTTGTTTCTTTCGAATTAAAGACTTTTTTTTCTAACTCAATATTTAGTAATTGAATGCACATTGTTTAAGACTTGCTGAAATTTTGAAAAAATTACAACATCATTTCAAAGTAATGAATATGAGATGAAAAAAAATTACTAATTTATATAATTTGTAGGGTCGGATTATTGTGTTGTCGGGTTGTGCTACTCCAATCTTTCAAGATTTTGATTTTTAGTGTGGGGTAGCTTCAATTGTCGGATTGGAACCATCAAATTAACATCTTCGAAGTGAAAAATCGTTTGGAAGATGAAAGTGAACCATGAAAGTGAAAGGGGAGAAAAAGAAAGTGAAAAAGTAAAGTAATTTTTCTTACAGTGTAAGATTTTCTTCCACTTTATAAAGTATAAGAAAAACTTTGACTTTACAAAGTGTAAGAAAAACTTACACTTTACAAAGTGTAAGAAATAGTTCTCTTTTACAAGGTGTAAAAAATAGTTTCGTTATATATTAAAATATATGTTATGAGACTAACGGAAAACATTTGGAATATTGCATAAAACGAAATTTTTTCTTCCATTAAGCCTATTTTAGTTACTTACTAGAATAATGACTTATTTTGGTCACTTTTATCTTTTTGTGGCTTATTTAGGTTTCGAACTCTACTTGTAATTTATTAGAAGGTATATTTAAGAGATTCAATATTATTACTTCTCCTCCTTATACATATACTAGGAAACTTATTCGCGCTTCGCGCGGTTAAAAAGATGATAAGATGTCAATAATTTTATGAAAATATAATATAGATAGAAGAAATATTTATAATATGTGCATATATATTATATATATCTAGACGTATAAGTGATTTCATAAAGAGAAATGTTTGGTCAGTAATTATATGACTTCCAACAATGTCATAAGTTATTACTTTGGACCAAAAAATTTTATAAACTTAGGATAATAAAAAAATCTTATAAAATATAAAACAAAAAATTATGAAGAGAATGAAATAAATAAATAAATAATGCAACATCATTCTTATGATCTTTATTATTAAAAAAATGAAGAAAAAAAAAAGTGAATTAAATGCACAATTTTTAAAACTCTAATGTGATCATTTCTAAAAAGTCTTACAATGTCTTTATTTATAGGCATTTAGATTTTTACGATGAAGAATAAAAATGAATGCAAAAATAGTAATTAACTTTTTATTATTATAATAATAATAATGACAATATTTTTGGCCAAAGAGAAGTGTCGATTTTATTCATTCATTATTGTTGTCTTTCATCTTATTTTTCATCATTATCTAAATAATATTCATATTTTTAATTTTGCTTCTATCCTTTATTGTAGTAGTTGTTTTATATTTTATTAATTTTCTCTTCTTTTTCTCTTTTCCTTCTTCTATCCTACTTAATAGTAACTTTTTATAGTAACAAAAACACATCTTCCTTAAATTCTTAATCATAAGAAATATAAATGATTCTTTGTACTGTAAAAAAATATCATAAAAAATTGTATTTCAATATTTGATATATATTCAAATTTTCTAATCTATCAATAATAGTGTTTGAACCTTGATAATAATTAGCATAAGACAAAGTTATAGTAATTAATTTTCGTCTAACGAAGTACAAACAAAATGCTCTTACATTCCAAGCTTAAGAAATTACATAGAAAGAACACAATGCACATACCTTCATGATCTTAATCATACGAAAATAAATTTAAAAAAATATTAATGAATTAATGTACAACATCTAAGAGTCCTCTTTATTGAGTCTACCTATACTACAATAACAAAACATGGAAAACACTACTTTCAATATGAAATAAAAAGGATAATTGTGAGTAGGAGTTTCATGAAATAAAAAAATTATGATTTTATATGGACAAAATAGAGGAATCTTTAAAAAAAAAAAAACATAACTAGTTTTTTGTACAATAATATTGTTGAACATTGGTTAGTAGTTAATATTATTACACACAAAGTTACAATAACTGATTTGCATCTAAACAAAAATATAGACTTGCAATAATGAAAAATTATACAAATTCAAACTAAAGAATTAGTTAAATGGAGAAAACACACACATCTTCCTTAGAATCTTATCATAAGAAAATAGATAAAAATAAGAATACAAAATAAGTGCCCACTTTTTTGAGTTCTTGGCCAACACCTTTTTTGTCAAATTAATCAACATTCAAGAGTCTTCTTCATCGTGTACTACAAAAAACAATGAATTATAAAAAATAATCTTGAGTAGAAATTTCATGAAACAAAAAACTTGTGAATTTATAATGACAAAAATGGAGACATATCATTAAGTATCTTAAATTTTATAATTTAATAGTTACGGGTTATGAATATGAAAACTTAAAAGTCATGAAATTAATTATATTATTAAGAATAGAAGTTTAATAGATATAAGTTATGGATGTGAAACTTTAAAAGTAAATAAAGAAGGAAAAAAAAATAGAAGAAATACCTTTATACTAAATAGAGATATAAATTTTTTGAATTGAATAAATAAAAAAAGTGAAAAAAAAAATAAGGAAAGGAAGAGAAGTGACCAAAGGAAATGTTATAAATGTCATAAATGATGAGATTTAGGGAACAAAATCGTAATTTTTTTAATAAAAGAAACTTTATATTATATAAATATATAAGTTTCTTGAATTGGATAAATAAAATAAAAAAAGTAAAAAGGAACTTAAAAGGGAGAAAAGGTGATTTAAAGAAATGATATAAATATCATTACGGAAGAAATTAAAATACTAAAAAGAAGAAGATGAGAAATAATAAGGAAAAAAATTAAAGCCTTTAATGATAAAATAAATTAAATATGACTATTGACAAAGAAAGAATTAACTGTGACTATCTTTAATATTTAGGTGAATTGTTTGTATTTTAAAATTTGAAAAATGGCAAAAAAAACCACAAAAAAAAAAGAAGATAAATAGTTACATCAGCATGTCTAACATTCTCTTTTATATAGATATGTAGATTAAAGGACAAAATATAAAATAATTATTTTAAATGTAATTTAGCATACTCAATTGTATAATAACTACTTTTATGGTTAGAGAAATGAAGTGAGGAGATTTTATTGAAATTCTAAATAAAAAATTGAGAAAAAGGTTTAGTTATACCCAATCAATCTTAACATTCCCTATTATTACATGATTTTCTCCTTTTTTAAAAACTCATAATTATATCAGGAATTTAATAGTTGAGTATGTTAAGATAATTTGATTTAAAGCATAAAAAAAAGATAGAAGAAAAGAGCAAGAGAGGCATTTTAAGGAAATGAAATGAATGATAATAATGAAGAAAATATATTTATTTTTAATAATTTTTATAATTTGTATCATAAAAAAAAATAAGAAAAAAGTTCAAAATTATGAGAAATAAATAAATGGTGATACTTCCCAATGAGACATGTCACTTCATTTTTTTTATTGTCCAACTTTAATATTATATATAAATATAGATCCTTAGAAGAAGAACTGAGGCAAAAATTCGAAAAAAATGACAAATCAAATTTTTTAAAAAATAAAATGCAATGCTGTTAAAGTTATAATAGTTAGTTCCTTGAGTTAGAATAAATAAAGGAAGATAAAAAGAACAAACAAAGGAAAATGAGTGATTTAAGGAAGTGATATAAATAATATTAATGATGAAATTAAGGAAGTGTAGACAAAGAGATTAATAACATTAATAATGAAAGGAATTACATATAATTATTTCAAATATAAAATTGTAAAGTAAAATTTTTAGTCTTCTAAAATTAGAAAAAAGGCCATTTAAAAAAAAAAAAAGAAAAGGACAAATAACAAATATCTTATTTATAGTTTGAAAATTGTTGCACCGTCAAGTAGTATCTATATTTTAATATATATATATATATATATATATATATATATATATATATATATATATGATTGAAAATACGTTACAATAGTTCTTTGCTTTCATTTTATTATAATACGAATAAATTTAAGATTTTAATTATTTTAATAGTCATAAATAATGAAATGATCCCATTAACTAAATATTTTTTGGACATTTGATAAAAATCAATTGTGTCATTGAATATTACTAAAACAAATTTGTATTCGGCGATGTCTCATCCATATATTAAAATATAACTATAAAGAGATTCAATGTTAAAGATATAAACTTTAATTAAAGACACATAAATAAAAAATAAATGAGGAAAGTATTTGTGACAAAAAAAAAAACGAAATTAGTAGAATAAATAAGTTTAAATAAATAATGTCAGCACTAATTTTGGCTTCTTTCAAATTATAAAATATTTTTTTTATTCTCCTTCTAATTTGATATGAATTCCATAAATAGATTTATTTTTTCTTTAAATAATTATTTCTTATTCTTCTCCTAATGTAATTTGAATTTCATAAATAGATAATTCTTCTAAATAATTCTTTGAACACTAATCACCCTTCCTATAAATTTCTCAATCAAATAATTTTTTTCTCAGCATGTAGGAGGAATTATAGTGTAACATTCTTTCAAAAAGTCTTTTATTTTGAGAAGAATCATTTGTTGTATAGTCTTTCTTCTTACACCAATATATTCTTTCTCTTCCTCTTCCTCTTTGGATGGAATAGAATTATGTTATGCCAACAAATATGTAGTATCAAATGTTGACATTCACTTCTAACAAAAGTGTACTTATTTTAATTTTTTTGTTTTTGTATAAACTGATAAATATAAATGTGAAAAAGTAGAAGAAACGAAAGAAGAAGTGAAATCATGGAGTCCATTGTTGGTTATGGATGCTCAAATCTTTTTTAATTTAAAGGCAAAATCTATAAAAGTTATAAGAAATGAAAAGTTTTTTTGTTTTTTCATCTTTCATTTACTTAAATGTATAATAATTTATGGGATGTTTTTAAGGAGAGGTGATTAATTGGATAAGATATTTAAATACTTTCAGTTTTTAAAAAATATCAATTTAAAAATAGAAAACAAATCCAAAAAAAAAAAGGAGATAAAAGACAAATAAAAATGTTGATCATAGAGAGGTGCCACATCAGATTTTTTATATCTAGCTTTATATATATATATATATATATATATATCCTTTTTTTTTTTTTACTCTGTTCATCTCTTTTCCTTAGCCTATATTCTTAACAACTTCTTCTTTAACCAAACTCCAGGATACACAGTCCTTCAGCTCCCTGACCATGGCAGACTTTCAACTTCCCTAGGTATTTACAGGTTAATCC